>CM056050.1:539670932-540270932 GCA_029574335.1 Rana kukunoris | reverse complement strand
CTGCTGCGTCTTCTTGGCTCCCTCCTTGGGTTTGGTGTCATCTGGCCAGCTCTCTTGTCTTCTGAGCCGACGCGCAGTCCATCCATGCGATCTGCTATGATGCTGGATGTCTCCTGAAACTTTTCCTGTATTTCACGGTATTGTCGCTGTAACTCAGCCAGTTGTTGTTCCGCCTGCCGCTGGGCGGCGGCTCCTGCGTTCCTGTCTAGGGGTTCTAACTGCTTTTTGCAGGGGTGTGTCAGGTGAAACACTGTCTTCTCGGACAATTTTATGGTGGCACCGTGGAAATTTTCAGGAACACCCCGTCCCCACTCTATCAGGGCATAGGTGCAATCAGTCCCAAAGTCTGGTTTCACTGCAACCACGTAGGCCTTTCTGTCTGGAGACAATGTCTGTACCACCTCTTTGATTTGCTTCTTCTCCCAGTAGCTCCCTGGGAGTTCAATGGCCACGCTTGCTTCTGAGCGTGTCCCTTCTGCTTCGCACCAACGGACTACTGTGATGGGGTCCATGGTGACCTCAAGGGGGGGGGTGGGTTTCTTGTAGAGTGACAGGATCCCGGTCCGAGCCCCCACGTGTAGCAGTGACCCCCGCAGGAGCTGCTGATTAAATTTTGGGCCTGCACTCTAACTACAACCCCAATGATAAGGCTCAGTCCCCTTTACACAGCTGTGGTGCAATACAATACAATACTGTACAATGTGATACCAGATACCTGTTTGTAACTTCAGGATCCACGAGCGGCACCTAGAGTGAATAAAGCAATACGCCACAACCCTGGTATGCTTAAACAGTAGTATTCTTTTACTGTTGATAATTGGCAAGTAAAGAAACACCAGTACATAAACTGTGCTATCCTCCTAACATGGGATGAGAGCACAATTAAAATTAAATCTATACAGCAATCAAATGGCAAACAGTATACCTGCAGGTATATGAATAAGAAAATAAAACTAAGCCTAGGAGCTCCCCCTACTTTGTAAGGTAACCGTGAGATCTCACAAAAAAAACAAAACAGTCAGTTCTTGATCTTCTTTCTTCGCTAGCTAATAATGTTTCCCAAGTAATTTGTAATCCAAACAAAACGAGTAAACTTCCTGAAAAAGAAATGTCTCCGCAATGAGTGGGTTAACTGCCTTGGCCTTCTGGAGAGCGTCCCGAACAACTAGGCCTTCAACCTTCCTAAAGGCAACCCCTCCGCTTCTTCTTGGAAGTATGTAGTGAGGCCTGTGTGTTAGTCTAATGGCGTGTGAGGCATGACAAACTGTGGGCCGTAACCCACTCACCTAATTGGACACAGGCTCCGTACAGTCTCGCGACCTCCTCCCGTGGCTCCGTCTGCTGGATCAAACACCAGGCCAACTCTGCTGGGGGACTCCCGTCCTCCGATGCTCAATGGAAATGTCCGTGGGCCTTGCTGTTCGGTCCCGTCTCCTCACAGATCCTCTCCGGCTGCCCATGCGGTTCCAAAAGGGACCTAAGATGGCTGCTCCCACTCCTTATATAGCAAATCCCAGCATGCACTGCGCAAGAAATTGTTCCTGGGTCTTTGATCAACTTCCTATTTACAAAGGTCAAATCTGAGAACCAATAGTCTTTCTTCAATATTTATCAGATAGTGGAACCCTTCTTGCATTAACAACAATTGGCCACTAGATGGCTCCAAACACTCAACAATCTCAATGTCCATGAATGCCATTTAGGGAATGCAATATACACATTTATGTACTATATATATACATCAGCGCTACACTTACATAAGATGGCATCTTTTGCACCAACGGTTGTAAGAAGTGGTCAATATACTTGCCCACCCTGGACGTAACGGAATCTATACCGCTTACTATGGGGCGTCCAGGGGGGCAAGTAAGGCTCTTATGAATCTTAGGGAGGCAGTAAAGGATCGGTATCCTAGGTGCCCTGGGAATAAGGAATTGTTGTTCCTTTTCATTGAGTATACCCAAATCTGCCCCCTTCTTAACCAACACTTCTAAGTTGTCTTGATATTGTTGGACAGGGTTCCCCCTAAGAAGTGCATAAGTATCTCGATCGTCTATCAATTTCTTAGTTTCATTAATATACATAGATCTATCCATTAGGACTATCCCGCCACCCTTATCCGCTGGTCTAATGACCAATTGTTTATTGGTGCATTATGTTTGAATCAGACCACAATTATATATTGTTATAAGGCTGTTAATATCAGTGTGAACCAGTTCTGAGATCCGGGACTCATACTGTACACATATAACTTTTTTGATGTTTTAAACATCTGAATGTGGTAGGTAGATTTCAATAGCACTACTACCATTAAATTTGGCCTCCTTTTTAGGAAACCAAAGGGACATATAGGGACTGTTATATATTGGTCCCATTAGTATATTTTTCCTAACTTATCTATTCTAGAAATATTCTGTTCCTTTTCCCAGCTTGCTGCCACAAGCTTCCAAGTAAGTTTTTTATTCTGATTGAATCAGCTTACTAGTAGATAAAATAATTTTTAAGATTATTTATATATTTTTTTTTTTAATCAGTTGCGGAAGCATATGTATAGTCTCCTATCACATTGATATTGGAGGCTGTTCATATTAATAAAGAGATATTTGCAGTTATCAACTAAATGGCTTCTCATCATGTGTATGTCCTTTTTAATATTCACCCAGTTGATACGCTATGATACTGAGCACCGACAGCGATTGAACCATGTCGCTCTCATTTTAACTTTAGAATTTAATTTTTATCGTTCATACTTAACTTACTACAAAGTCCCCGCTATCTTAAAGCCTGGTGTTTTGGACTTGTTTACATTTAATGCCAGTGTAGTCGTAGTCTATGAATAGTAGGGGCAAGGATCCCACTTTCAAGATGGAGGATCAGTGACAAGGACTCCCGGATGTCAGAACTGGGCGGTCCGAATGACACGCAGAATGTATAATTAGCGGTGGATCAGCGCGCCGCTCGTACCCCTGGAAGACGTCATCTGTGACGAAACGACGTAGGGAAGAGCGGCGCGCTGACCTCACCGCTTACCGACAATCCGGAAGGACGAGCGAAAGTATTGAGCCGGCCGGCTTTTACCAAACACGCTTATTTTACAAGAATCATGTGAGTGTTATTTTTTATTATAATAAATGCGATTGCCTACAATACTACTCTATGAGTTTCCTTCTCTCCATACCCTCGGATGTGGCATTGATCGATTCTGGATCATCTGTATGAGGAGGTGGACGGCTGAGGACTATTAGGAGCAGCACAGTATAAAAACAAATGCAGTTTTTAAGTTGGAGCTGGTAAGCAGGCATTTTAAATAGAGGTGGAGGTGCCTTTGATTGACTTTACTTGAAGATTCTTCTTCTAACACTTCTCGGGTGTTTATAGGACACAGATGGACTCTTGCTTCACAAATTTGATTGTGATTTTGCTTGGACTTTTCTGTTTCACCTCACCAGTGGTTCATTTCAAGTTTTTATCACAAATGAAGGAACTTGGTGTTCACAAAAGTATATAGATCCACCTATTTACAATTTTTTTGCAGCGCAGCATATCTTTAGAGTTATATTATTTTATGTGTATCGCACATTTTTTTGCAGCAGCAGCACAACACAATTTATTTTGTCACAACAATTTTTTATTTTATTTTCAAAGACCTGCGCAGTAATTTTTTTCCACAGACATATTGCAAATAGATACCACTTTACAGCAGCGGTCATTTCACTTTGTCAAAGAGTGCACAGTCTCACTGATATTTATTTATTTGTGACTGTTTGGGTTCGTTCACGCCCATAAGTGATATTGCATAGCTCAATTACGCCCTATACCATGGATGTGTTTGAATACCGAGCATCTAAGAATTTTAATACTGATGGTGTATTCCAGATGTATAAAGAGGGTGATTTGAGCGGGCAGTTCATTAGACTTAAAAACCTCACCATCTCAGAGGTTCACACCCAATGGGATGTGGCTTTTTTGGAGACCTATATTAAACTTAGTATGGTACCAAGGAGCCTCAGATGGCAGGTTAGCCCCCAAAAAGGAGACCTAGAACTTCAAGAGTGGTTCCGATATTTCAATGATGCCGGAGTTAATTTTTTGAAGTTTTTGGTATGCAAAAAACAAGCTAAATTAGTTAGCCTGGATAGTGAAATAAAAACACTAAAAGAAACTATGTCACCCCATAAGGAGAGTGAAGAATATAAAGATAGATCTTCTAATCTCCTTAAAATTTTAGATAAAGAAGAAAAGGAACAGAAAATAAAGAAAAATAAAAAATATAATAGAGATTTCAATGATTATCAATTAAGCTTGGTTTTTGAGTGGCAGAAAAAACTAGCAGCTGATGAACAGACAGAAACTAATTCTAGGATGGAGGCCATTATGCAAGGGGAAGAGTTGTCTCATGAGATAACTACCCCTTCAGTAAATACTTGGATCAGAAATGATCATGGTAAGACCCCTAAAAAGAAAAAGATTGTTAAGAAGGTGAAAAGGGCTTCACACCCACCACCTAATAGGGGAGCAGGCCCTCCTCCCAATAATTATCAGTATGACAATGGTTCTAGCCATATAAAAACTTCTCGAAACAAACAAGGAAGTAATTTGGACCGGAACAGTGTTTCTACAAATCCCAGCCAAAATCATCATTACAATGATTCCCCGCGAAGGGAACGTGGTTTTGGAAGGAGTGGGGCAGAAAATCAATACTATGGTCCTAATCAAGGACATAGAACTCCACATAATGTCCACCACTATTCAGATAGGGGTAGGGCAAATTATGATGATGACAGCGAATCAGATACGAGAAATCATTTTTACCCTCTAATTGATAGAGAAGGCCCACGCATTTCGAGTCATGCCAACTATGAGCGGAATAATCAAACACAAGAGGTTTACCGGCTAGGCCCTTCTAGAGATCTTTCTTCTGATCAACCCAATGTTGATGTAGGGGAACATTGGGGTTTTCCCAGGGCCAGTCAAGGAACCAAAAGAGGGTGCAGAGGGGGGAGGCGGACAAAACCTAAAGAAACCAAGAGTGTAGATGACATAGGCATCTACAATCTTAGTTCCCATATTCTCACAGAGTCAGAATTGGCTCTGTTAGATCGGGGACTAAAGTTCGCCCCCCCAAAGAAATTAAACAAATTCCAAACGTACATGGACATTCATCGGTACGTCCGGAAAGTTAATATTAGACGGTACTTTGCTGGTATTCCCAATTCAGATAGATCCATGGGACAAAACCTAATTTCACATTCAGGATTGTCCAATGCGTCCACCTGGAATCCCCCTGGGGCGTTGGCCCCATCCATCAAAGTTTTCAGAGACGTACTCCTTAGAGATTTGGAACAAGTCAAAGTCTCTAATTGTAGGATGGACCAGAATTTAGTCAAAGGGTTAGATTCCCTATGCACCAATAAACAATTGGTCATTAGACCAGCGGATAAGGGTGGCGGGATAGTCCTAATGGATAGATCTATGTATATTAATGAAACTAAGAAATTGATAGACGATTGAGATACTTATGCACTTCTTAGGGGGAACCCTGTCCAACAATATCAAGACAACTTAGAAGTGTTGGTTAAGAAGGGGGCAGATTTGGGTATACTCAATGAAAAGGAACAACAATTCCTTATTCCCAGGGCACCTAGGATACCGATCCTTTACTGCCTCCCTAAGATTCATAAGAGCCTTACTTGCCCCCCTGGACGCCCCATAGTAAGCGGTATAGATTCCGTTACGTCCAGGGTGGGCAAGTATATTGACCACTTCTTACAACCGTTGGTGCAAAAGATGCCATCTTATGTAAGGGACACAAGGCAGGTGATTAATTTGCTCTCTCAGATAGAGCCCCACACTGACACTTGGCTAGCGACAGCGGACGTGAGTTCGCTGTACACGATTATCCCACATAATTTGGGCATAACAGCAGTTAAATACTATTTGGATACTCTCTCTGATTTACCACAAAAACAGAGAGACTTTATTCTTGAACTGCTGGAGTACGCTGCAGGGCACAATTACTTTTGGTTCGACCATAGCTTCTATCGACAAGTCAAAGGTGTCGCGATGGGCGCCAAATACGCCCCAAGCTTGGCGAATTTGTTTATGGCCAAGTGGGAGGAGGATGTCGTCTACAGCAACCTTAGTCCGCATATCAAACTTTGGGCAAGGTACATTGACGACATCCTCCTCCTATGGAATGGCACTAAATCCCAGCTAGATGATTTCATTGATATGTTGAATATGAACGAGAGAGGGATCCATCTCACACATGAGGCGGATCAGGAAAGGATTAATTTTCTGGACCTTACAATCATGAAGGATGTGGGGGCCTATAAAACCAAAACGTTCTTTAAAAAGACGGATAGAAACTCATTCATTCCAGTGGGTAGTTGCCATCATCAGAACTGGCTCAAATCTGTACCTAAGAGCCAGTTTACCAGAATGAGGAGGAACTGCACCACCCTCGATGATTTTTATTCCCAAACAGAAATTCTTAGAAAAAGACTGGTAGAGAAGGGTTATGATCGCAACCACTTAGAACAAACTATAAAAGAAGTGGCTGAGACTGATCGCAAACTTCTTTTGGACCCCGCCCCTAAAGCCAGTCAGACTGGTCCGGTGGTACCATTCGTTACATCCTACTCTACACAACACTATGTCATTAGAAAAATAATTAAGAAGCATTGGCATTTACTTGAGAATGATAGGGTCCTCAAAACCTTTCTTCCCCCGAATCCTCAAGTTATCTTTAGAGGTGTGCCTTCGTTGCGAGACAAAATAGCTCCGAATGTAGTTGATCCTCCTACCAAAAAGGTTTCATTTTTTCAGAGAGGTATCGCAGGGTACCATCAATGTCGGAGATGTCAAATATGCAAGATAAATAAAGTGACCTCTAAGAAAACCCTTAAGTTCGTTTCAACCAGTACCTCTAGGGAACACCTAATAGAACCTTTTATTACTTGTAGTTCCACGGGTGTAGTGTATCTATTACAGTGCCCATGTGGACTACAGTATATAGGCCGGACTAAGAGGCAGATGCAAGTAAGACTGGGAGAACACCTGACAAATATCAGGTCAGGTTTCTCTCAGCATTCTGTGTCACTTCATTATGATTTACATCATAACCGCAACCCAGAGGGGACCCTCTTCTTTGGCATTGATAAATTTGATGCCCATTGGAGAGGCGGATCACTTGTAAGGGAATTGTCCAGGCTAGAAATGGCTTGGATTCATAAAGTACGAACTTATACCCCGTATGGAATGAATGTTGATGTAGACGTAAATGCGTTCATAGATAACAGTTAGGACATCTTTCTTGATCGTACATCACGGGACACAGAGCGCATAGTCATTACATATGGGTTATATGGAGTACCTTCAGGTGTGGACACTGGTGTAATCAACTTCACAGGAAGTTCCTCCCTATATAACCCCCTCCCACTGAGAGTGCTTTAGTTTTTTCGCCAGTGTCTTAGGTGTTGGTCACGTCTAGCTGTCCCTCGGAGGTCTCGGGACCCAGGATAGCTAGCCGGATCCGTCCGAAGTGCTTCAGAGCCAAGATGTACGGTACCCGGGCCCTGCTGGAGTGGGGTTGTGCCTATAATGCCTCTCCTTGGAGGGCTGGATTCTGGGCTCCAGTGCCTTAGTCTCTTCCAAGAACTAAACGCTACTGATGCCAGGATGCTATATAGGTCCAGGGGTGTGGGTTCCTTAACACAGGACCCCGGTCCCTGAAGGTCCAAGACAATACCCACGGAGATGGGGGAAGGCTGGGCCTCTTGCATTTTGCAATACCCTGCGGCGTGGAGCAGGTAAGAGGGAACCTGCGGGACTTGGTTCGACAGTAGGTGTAACGGCTACCCAAGTAGGGAGAGGGTATCAGCCGCTGACGACGTCCTTTTCCCTGGCAAGTTGCTATGCAAGTAAGTCCAGTATAAGCCCATCCACGAGATCCAGAGGGAGAGTCAGGTCCAGTTGTAAGAAACAGAAGGAATATCCCCTTGCATTCCCTCCTAAGAACGAGACGGTGCTACGTTTGGAAGGGTCAAGTAACACAACTTTAATGGAGCACTTCTTAGTTTATATCTAGTTACAAACTGGTGAGTGCTCAAGGAACAATGAAAGTCTCCACCCCCTCCCTCCACAGGGGGGCCCCAAGTTAGACACACTGTCACCAGGCCAAAAGAAACCACATTCCTTTCTCAATAGACTTCAATCACAGATAACCCCATCAATAGATAAGCATTTCGGCACCGCAAAGCCTGACAAGTTCTTCTGAACACAAATGACATGCTAATTCAATACACAGACAGGAGACTGTTAATTTGTAATACAATACACAAAAGAGAGAAGAGACATTTAGAATTCAACAGTGAAAGAGTCACTCTACAATTAACCTTCTAAATTCAGAACCAACAGATCCAAAACAGCCCTCCAGATATCTCAGAATATAATGTGGATAATCCATATCTCAGGTAGTCCCAGATATCATTCATCCTATTGTAACACGTCCTTCGGTTCCTTGTATGTGCCACTGCATGATTATTATAGATGTACAGGCAGAATACATAGTTCCGTTACACTGCTCCCCTTTTGTGGAACACTCCGGCAGACCCGGATTGATCCTTTTCGGGTCAACTTGGGGATGTCCGGTCTGCTGTTAGGGTAAAAGTTCCGTTTGCCTGGACAGTCCATCGGCATTGCCATTAAGTCTGCCAGGTCGGTAGCTGATGGTGAAGGTGAATCATGGAATTCAGTTCTGGAACAGTCACTTGCTTTGCTCTCTCAATGGCTCCCAAAACCTGTTGCTGATGCTCTTGGGAGAGATAAGGCACCACCTGAGCGCAGATCCCGTTTAACCTTTTGACAATTTCAGCCTGTTTGTGCATTTCAATGTTCAAGCCACGGGACATCTCATAATACATGACGTAGTGTCGTTGCATCTCCGATTTCTCACTGGCCAACTTGTCACATTCCCATTTAAGACTGTGATATTGGGCCGGATCTACAGTACATGTCGGGGAAGGTAGTCTTACCCGGGTCTCAGCAGCAAGCGAGTTGGTTCCAGCAACGCAGGTTGGGGCACAGGTAGTCACTGTGTAGGCTTCAGCGGGGCACATCGGGGCGTACGCAGAAACAAGGGGGGCCAAATCATTCCCCAGTAGTACATCTGCTGGCAAATCCTTCATCACCCCCACATTCACATGTCCCGAACCCACCCCCCAATCCAGGTGAACCCGGGCAACGGGTAGCCGGAAGACGGTGCCTCCTGCTACTCTTACGGCTACGGTGTCTCCGGTGTGCTGGCTCTCTGGGATGAGTTTCTTCTGTAGCAGTGTCATCGTGGCCCCCGTATCGCGTAACCCGTTGGCTGCCTTTCCATTGACCCAGACAGTCTGCCTGTGTTGCTGCCTGTTGTCCTGGTTAGCTGCTTGTATCGGATCTGCCTCATGCAGAACACCCCAATGTTCTACCTCCCCAACGCCGTGGGCCGCAGGCATGGATATGTGGGGGTTCCCCCTTTCTGGCTGTCTCCATGACTGTGACTGCCTGGGTACATTTAATGAACAGTCTGACTTTTTGTGCCCTGGTTGTTTTTGAATCAGAGCGATAGTAGCCTCGGTATCTCTTAGGCCTTGTGCTACTTGTCCATTCACCCGTACCTCCTGACGGTGATGCTGACGGTTATCTGGAGAGGCCGCTTGTATTGGGTCTGCCTCATACAAAATTCCCAGACATTCCTCAGGGCCCACCTCAGTCTCTAGGCAGTGGGCCGCAGAGGGCCGTGATGGAGTGACCTCTGTGTTGGGCGTCTCCAGTCGTTATTTGTAGCTCTCAAAGGACAAAAACGAGCAATATGTCCCGTGTTGCTGCAGTGATGGCACGTCACCCTAGACGAATCCCGGAGGTAGTTGTTGGGTTCCTGAGGACGTGGTGGTCCTGGTGGGACTGGAGCCCGAAATTCTGGGCGTGGGGTGCCGGTTGGAGTACGCGGTTCTACCTTATGAGCCAGCCGTGTAGTACCCTGGCTTACTTTCCTTGTTTCCGCGTACTCATCTGCTAGCCGCGCCGCCTCATTTAAGTTAGCGGGACGGCGGTCTCGTACCCAGTCCTGTATGTCTGCGGCCAGGTCTTGGAAGAAATGTTCCATTAGGAATAGCTGCAATACTTCCTCCCCGGTGTTGGCCTTGCACCCTTGGACCCAATGGGATGCCACCCTTTGTAACTGGTTGGCCCATTCCATGTGGGAGTCCACAGCCTTCTTCTTGGATTCCCGGAAGCGGCGGCGGTAGGTTTCTGGGGTTACGGCATATCGGGTTAACAGCGCCTTTTTCACTTGCTGATATTGTAAAATATCCTCTGGAGCAAGTGCCCGAAAAGCTTCATTGGCTTTGCCCGACAATTTCCCAGACAAAATAGTGACCCATTGGTCTGGTGGTACCTGGTGCAGTGAGCACTGCCTCTCAAAATCCGCCAAATATCCATCTATTTCCTCCTCACTTTCTACAAAAGCTTTAAATGCAGTGAACGGTATTTTCTTTCCTGTAGCAGCGGGTGGGGAAGTAGGAGCTGTGTGTGTAATGGGCTGTCTAGCTCTTACCAGTTCCAGTTCTTGTCCCCTCTTGGTTTGAATCTCCTCTCTTGCTTCCCGGAACAGCTGGTTTATTAGTTCCGTGGACGTTTCTGGATACAAGGATAATCTCCGCTGTACAATATCCGTAATTACATCTTCCTCGCTGACAGGTGCTAGAGGCTCCGTTCCTTCCATGGATCCATCCATTTGGTCCAGCTCCAGTAAATCTGCTATCAGCTCCCTCCGTGGCCTGTTACTGGCACTCCTACCACGACTCTCCAATAAATCTTTTAGTGTGGTTCTTTTCAGCCTGGCGTACTGAGACTCCATTCAGAACTTGCTCCTTGGATAAAAGGACCATCCCACCGCTGCCAACCAATGTAACGGCTACCCAAGTAGGGAGAGGGTATCAGCCGCTGACGACGTCCTTTTCCCTGGCAAGTTGCTATGCAAGTAAGTCCAGTATAAGCCCATCCACGAGATCCAGAGGGAGAGTCAGGTCCAGTTGTAAGAAACAGAAGGAATATCCCCTTGCATTCCCTCCTAAGAACGAGACGGTGCTACGTTTGGAAGGGTCAAGTAACACAACTTTAATGGAGCACTTCTTAGTTTATATCTAGTTACAAACTGGTGAGTGCTCAAGGAACAATGAAAGTCTCCACCCCCTCCCTCCACAGGGGGGCCCCAAGTTAGACACACTGTCACCAGGCCAAAAGAAACCACATTCCTTTCTCAATAGACTTCAATCACAGATAACCCCATCAATAGATAAGCATTTCGGCACCGCAAAGCCTGACAAGTTCTTCTGAACACAAATGACATGCTAATTCAATACACAGACAGGAGACTGTTAATTTGTAATACAATACACAAAAGAGAGAAGAGACATTTAGAATTCAACAGTGAAAGAGTCACTCTACAATTAACCTTCTAAATTCAGAACCAACAGATCCAAAACAGCCCTCCAGATATCTCAGAATATAATGTGGATAATCCATATCTCAGGTAGTCCCAGATATCATTCATCCTATTGTAACACGTCCTTCGGTTCCTTGTATGTGCCACTGCATGATTATTATAGATGTACAGGCAGAATACATAGTTCCGTTACAGTAGGTATCCCCCTGGGGGTTCTGGGTTGGCTAACAGTATGCTTGTGCATCAGCCACTATCTCCACTATGTCTGTTGAGGCAGGATGGGATTATAATGTTTACCCAGATAATATGTAAATATATGTATACTTGTGTAAGTTATATATTTGCTACTCACCCCAGGTCTGCCTGTTAACACTGATACTGCAACCCCACATGTTTTAAAGAGGAAATTGCTGGTAAAAAACTCCTGTTTCTTAGGAAGCCCATGGGGACAGCTTCCTCGCTGTGTGTGCACTACAATAAGATTAGTGCTTACCTGGTGTCTGTTGGTGCTGCATAACGCTGGTCCATGTTGTTCCTCTGCTCTGCTTCCTCCATGTGGGTTCAGCGTGGTGCACGCGATCGTGCGCGCGATCATGCGCGCGATCGTGCGCGCGTGTGTGCGCGCGCATACGCGCGCGCGTGCACGCCGCCTTTTATAGCGTCGGCGTGCGTCGGGGGGGCGGGCCAGCAGCGTCAGGGTCTGTATAAAGGAAAAACTTTTTCTCTGGCTGGTCTTTTCCCTCCTGGAGGCAGAGGAAGAAAGGATACAGAGCGTGCAGCTGGGTCTTTTGGCCACACAGGGACACCTAGTGGCGGTTTTGTGGATCTTCAGGTCTAGGACTTAGGTCCACTATTGACCAGAAAAAAAAAAAAAAAAAAAGTTTTTTTGCTTAAAGGGACTCAGCCTTAGATCCAGCAGTATCTGAGTCTACCTTGGACTCCGGCTAACGGGCATTGGTGTGTCAATACTCACAGGCTTTCTCGGTATTGTCACCTCCCAGGCGGGTAAAAATTTTTTTGGAAAAAAAAAAAAAAAAAAAAAAGAGAAATATAAAAGAAAAAGAGAGAAATTAGTTCATTTTCATTTTTCTCATACCTGCCCTCATATTGGTTATTCCTAGCTACAACAGTCAGGTGTTGGCTATAGGGGTGACCCAAGGTTGTACAATGGCTCCAAAGGGATCTGGACCAGCCAAGGCTGCTAAAGGTACCAAAAAGCAAAAGGGGTCTCCATCGGGGTCAGAGGATTTGGGCCAGGCTTCTACGGCCCCACCCTCGCCAGTCAGGACACCGAGTGGCATAGTACAAGAGCCATTGGGGGTGCTGGGGGCAGAGGCGGCCCCCGATCCACCCATTCTCGTTTACGTGACGGAAGAAATGCTAGCAGCCACCATGTGTGGGCTAGAGAAAAGGTTAACTGCGTTGTTTTCCCGTCCTTGCCCAAGTAGCAAGCGGGCTAGATCCCCCTCACCCAGTGTGGGGTTTTCAGATGCGGAGGTCTCCTCTTCAGAGGAACGGGACCCACAAGGGGATCAGGCAGACCCAAGTCCCGACGGTTCAGACAGGGAAAATTCCACTATAGATGAATATTTTTCGGCCTCTCAAGCGGAGGGCCTGTGGATCCAGTCTTTGACAGATATGGTTCGCACTGCCTTTAAACTTCCAGTGCCAGAACTAGTAGCCCCGGAGGTATCCTCATTGGGTTCTTTAAAGGCCCCATTAACTGGTGCATCTTTTCCAATGCACCCCCTTCTGCGGAACGTGATTTACCAAGATTGGGCTCGACCTGATAGAATCTTTGTCCCTCCTAAAAGATTCTCTATTCTCTACCCTATGGAAGAGGAATATGTAAAGAAATGGGCTCTCCCTACAGTGGACGCAGCCATTTCCTGCGTGAATAAATCCCTGACTTGTCCGGTTGAAAATGTCCATATGTTCAAGGATCCGGTCGACAAGAAATTCGAGACACTACTGAAAGCAGCTTTTACCTCAGTAGGTGCCATGGTTCAGCCAGCAGTAGCAGCCATTGGTGTTTGTCAGGCCTTGAAGGATCAGGCAAAGCATATATTGAAGGACATGCCGGCTCAGCATACTCATGAATTAGCAGAATTCCCTAGGGCTCTCTGCTTTGCAGTAGATGCTATTAAGGACTCCATCCAACAGGCATCCCGTTTATCTCTACTGATGGTTCACATGCGTCGTCTTTTGTGGCTAAAGAACTGGTCAGCAGAGGCACCCTGCAAAAAGCTTCTAGCAGGGTTTCCCTTTCATGGGGGAAGACTATTCGGGGAAGACCTAGATAAATATATCCACACCATATCAAGTGGAAAAAGTACTTCCTTACCGGTCAAGAAAAGACCGCGTGGGCCCACGTTTAAACGACAGGCCATTGCAGGCTCGGCCCCTTCGACTTCCCGTCAGTATCGACGGCCTCCCGGGCGTTCAACAGTTAATAGCCGCCCACAGGGACAAGCCGCGGCAAACAAGAGGCCCTGGTCTCGCAAGCCGGCTAAACCAGTCATCAAATCAGATTCATGAAGGGGCGCCCCCACTCTCTTGGGTGGGGGGAAGACTTCAGTTTTTCTCCGAAGTCTGGAAGGCCAGAATTCCCGACTCTTGGGTTCGGTCCGTAGTAGCCTCAGGCTACAAACTAGAGTTTCGAGAAATCCCCCCTCCTCATTTTCAGGGGTCAAGTCTTCCAAGCGACCCGTTAAAGAGGGCCTCTCTCGTAAAGGCGTTGGATCGCCTCTTGCTCCAAGGAGTAATTGTAGAAGTACCAACCCAAGAAAGGGGTCTGGGATTCTACTCCAACCTTTTTGTTATACCAAAACCCAATGGCGACGTCAGGCCTATATTAGACCTCAAACGCCTAAATCGCTTTCTAAGGATTCAGACCTTCCGTATGGACTCCATACGTTCAGTGACAACCAGCCTGCATCAGGGCGACTTCCTAGCATCTATAGACATAAAGGATGCATATCTGCATGTGCCGATTTACCCAGCACATCACAAGTTTCTTCGTTTTACGATAAACCAAAGTCATTACCAGTTCGTAGCCCTCCCTTTCGGGTTGGCAACAGCTCCACGGGTATTCACAAAGGTGTTAGCCCCGGTACTAGCCGTCCTAAGGACAGAAGGCATCTTGGTCCTAGCATACCTGGACGATCTCCTGGTTATCGACAGTTCAGCTTCCAACCTCAATCATGCAGTAGTCCGCACAGTGCGGCATCTAGAAGAGTTCGGGTGGATTGTGAACCAAGAAAAATCAAGGTTACATCCCACAAGACAGTTGGAATATCTAGGCTTTCGGTTAGATACAGAATGCCAGAGGGTATTTTTACCTCAAGAGAAGATCAGGTCGTTGATCCAAACGATTCAAATAGTCTTAGGCAAAAAGAATCCGACTATTCGCCTATGCATGCGACTGCTGGGGAAGATGGTGGCCGCCTTCGAAGCAGCGCCCTACGCCCAGATCCATACCAGAATTCTGCAAGCAGCTATTCTCTCTGCTTGGAACAAGTCCATACAGGCATTAGACCGTCCATTAGTTCTTTCTCCAGAAGTCAGGCACAGCCTGTACTGGTGGCTGATCCCTCAAAAATTATCAAAAGGGAAAACCTTTTGCCCCATCTCGTGGAAAATAGTAACCACAGATGCCAGCCTAACAGGTTGGGGGGCAATCTTAGGAAAACGGACCCAGCAGGGACAGTGGTCAGAGGCAGAAAGTCTGCTTCCCATCAATGTCCTAGAGATCAGAGCTGTTCGGTTGGCCCTGGTCGCCTGGACTCTCCCCCTGCAGGGTCTGCCAGTAAGGATACAGTCCGACAATGCCACGGCGGTGGCATACATAAACCACCAGGGGGGCACAAAGAGCCTGGCGGCTCAAAGGGAAGTAAACCTAATTTTTGCATGGGCCGAAGCCCATGTACCCTGCATCTCAGCAGTGTTCATCCCAGGGATAGACAATTCTCAAGCAGATTTTTTGAGTCGTCAACAGTTACTCCCGGGAGAGTGGTCTCTTCACCCCCAGGTATTCCAAGAGATTTGCCAAAGATTCGGAGTTCCCGATGTGGACATCATGGCAACAAGATTCAACAAGAAATTGGACAAATTTGTATCCCGAGCCAGGGACCCCTCGGCCTACGGGACCGATGCGTTGGTTTGCCCCTGGCACCAGTTTTCTCTCCTGTATGCGTTCCCTCCACTACAGATGATTCCCCGCCTTCTACGAAGGATCAGGGTGGAGCGCAGGCCGGTGATCCTGGTGGCCCCAGCCTGGCCCAGAAGGGCTTGGTACGCACTCATCGTGAGGATGTCAGTAAGGGCACCGTGGCCACTCCCCCTGCGCCCAGATCTGCTGTCTCAGGGCCCGATCTACCACCCTGCTTCACAGCAGCTAAATTTGATGGCTTGGCGGCTGAATCTCTAATTCTTAAGGGCAGAGGCCTCTCTGCCCAAGTCATATCTACGTTAATTCAAGCTAGAAAGCCAGTCTCTAGAAATATCTATTACAGAGTCTGGAGAACCTATGTGGAGTGGTGCGAGTCTCAAGGAGGGCATCCTCGCAAGTTTTTTATTGACAGGATCTTGCGATTCCTCCAGGTTGGCGTTGACAAGGGGTTGGCTCTTAGTACTCTAAAGGGGCAGGTGTCTGCCTTATCGATATGGTTTCAAAGGCCTTTGGCCACACATTCGCTTGTAAAAACCTTTTTGCAGGGGGTCTTGCATGTAAATCCCCCTATTAGAGCTCCCCTCTGCCCCTGGAATTTAAATCTGGTCTTGTCAGCTTTACAAAAGCAGCCGTTTGAACCTCTGACAGAAATCCCTCTTGTGCTGCTAACCCGAAAGTTGGTTTTCTTGGTGGCTATGGCTTCGGCCAGAAGGGTCTCCGAGCTGGCAGCCTTGTCTTGCAGGGAACCGTACCTTATTCTGCATAAGGACAGAGTGGTTCTGCGGCCCCAGCCTTCTTTCCTTCCTAAGGTCATATCCAGTTTTCACTTGAATCAGGACCTAGTCCTACCATCCTTCTTTCCTACTCCCCAGTCCAGAGAGGAAAGATTGCTTCATACTTTGGATGTGGTCCGAGCCATGAGAGTTTATCTCAAGGCTACAGAAAAGATTAGGAAAACAGATGTGCTTTTCATTCTTCCGGATGGCCCCAAGAAGGGTCAGCCGGCTGCCAAGTCTTCCTTGGCTAGGTGGATTAAGCAGCTGATTTTTCAGGCCTATGGTCTGAAGCGCGTTCCACCGCCCTTATCAGTTAAGGCCCATTCTACGAGGGCCATGAGTGCCTCTTGGGCGGCACACCATCAGATCTCTATGGCACAGGTTTGCAAAGCGGCAACCTGGTCTTCCGTACATACGTTTACTAAATTTTATAAGTTGGACGTCACAAAGGCTGCGGACGCAGCATTTGGGCAGGCGGTCCTACGGGCAGCAGTATAGAATCCTCTGGCCCGGTTCACGCCCCCTTTTTCTGTTGGTGGAGCTATTTTACCTCCTGATATAGTTTCTGTTTGGCTATTTTTGGCCTTACGGTCTCCCTCCCTTCATGGAGCATTGCTTTGGGACATCCCATATGTAATGACTATGCGCTCTGTGTCCCGTGATGTACGATCAAGAAAAAGGGATTTTTAATAACAGCTTACCTGTAAAATCCTTTTCTTGGAGTACATCACGGGACACAGAGCTCCCACCCCTCTTTGTGGGAACATTGTGTAACCTCAGAGAAATTGCTTGCTACAAAACTAAAGCACTCTCAGTGGGAGGGGGTTATATAGGGAGGAACTTCCTGTGAAGTTGATTACACCAGTGTCCACACCTGAAGGTACTCCATATAACCCATATGTAATGACTATGCGCTCTGTGTCCCGTGATGTACTCCAAGAAAAGGATTTTACAGGTAAGCTGTTATTAAAAATCCCTTTATTTCACATTATGTTTGAATCAGACCACAATTATATATTGTTATAAGGCTGTTAATATCAGTGTGAACCAGTTCTGAGATCCGGGACTCATACTGTACACATATAACTTTTTTGATGTTTTAAACATCTGAATGTGGTAGGTAGATTTCAATAGCACTACTACCATTAAATTTGGCCTCCTTTTTAGGAAACCAAAGGGACATATAGGGACTGTTATATATTGGTCCCATTAGTATATTTTTCCTAACTTATCTATTCTAGAAATATTCTGTTCCTTTTCCCAGCTTGCTGCCACAAGCTTCCAAGTAAGTTTTTTATTCTGATTGAATCAGCTTACTAGTAGATAAAATAATTTTTAAGATTATTTATATATATATTTTTTTTTAATCAGTTGCGGAAGCATATGTATAGTCTCCTATCACATTGATATTGGAGGCTGTTCATATTAATAAAGAGATATTTGCAGTTATCAACTAAATGGCTTCTCATCATGTGTATGTCCTTTTTAATATTCACCCAGTTGATACGCTATGATACTGAGCACCGACAGCGATTGAACCATGTCGCTCTCATTTTAATTTTTATCGTTCATACTTAACTTACTACAAAGTCCCCGCTAACTTAAAGCCTGGTGTTTTGGACTTGTTTACATTTAATGCCAGTGTAGTCGTAGTCTATGAATAGTAGGGGCAAGGATCCCACTTTCAAGATGGAGGATCAGTGACAAGGAATCCCGGATGTCAGAACTGGGCGGTCCGAATGACACGCAGAATGTATAATTAGCGGTGGATCAGCGCGCCGCTCGTACCCCTGGAAGACGTCATCTGTGACGAAACGACGTAGGGAAGAGCGGCTTGCTGACCTCACCGCTTACCGACAATCCGGAAGGACGAGCGAAAGTATTGAGCCGGCCGGCTTTTACCAAACACGCTTATTTTACAAGAATCATGTGAGTGTTATTTTTTATTATAATAAATGCGATTGCCTACAATACTACTCTATGAGTTTCCTTCTCTCCATACCCTCGGATGTGGCATTGATCGATTCTGGATCATCTGTATGAGGAGGTGGACGGCTGAGGACTATTAGGAGCAGCACAGTATAAAAACAAATGCAGTTTTTAAGTTGGAGCTGGTAAGCAGGCATTTTAAATAGAGGTGGAGGTGCCTTTGATTGACTTTACTTGAAGATTCTTCTTCTAACACTTCTCGGGTGTTTATAGGACACAGATGGACTCTTGCTTCACAAATTTGATTGTGATTTTGCTTGGACTTTTCTGTTTCACCTCACCAGTGGTTCATTTCAAGTTTTTATCACAAACGAAGGAACTTGGTGTTCACAAAAGTATATAGATCCACCTATTTACAATTTTTTTGCAGCGCAGCATATCTTTAGAGTTATATATTCAGGTCTCCCCCTAGTATCAGATGTCCCTCCATGAAACGTCGGAGCTGTGTCAGGGTTTTCTTAAGGAAAACGTCCTGTTGGGCATTGGGGGCATAGAGGTTGGCAAATGTCACCATCCTATCTCCCACCCTGCCCTTCAAAAAGAGGAAACGTCCCTCATTGTCTGCCAGGGTGTCCAGGGGATTCCAGGGCACCCCCGCAGAGATAAGGATAGAGACCCCCTAGACTTAGCCTCTGTATATTGGGAGTGATGTGTCGTGGGGTAAAACCTGTTTTTCAGGAACGGTAGGTTAGACTTCTTAAAATGTGTCTCCTGAAGGAGTACCACATCAGCTACCGTAAGCAGGTCCATGCTCGTGCAGTAGTGGGGAGGAGGGGGGGGGGGGCGGGTGTGTCAGAGTGGGGGGTGGCGTTCGCCTCCCCACAGTAGCGCAGGGTGGCGGGCCGGAGAAGGGAGGGAGGGTGAGGTGTGGGGGGGAGAGGTGGGGGGGGGTTAATGGAGTAGGAAGAGAAGGGGAGGTATTTGGTAGAGATAGAGAAAGAGCTCAAAGGGTAGGCTCCAGGTGGGGCCTCCAAGAAGCTTCTACTAAGATAGCTAAATCAGCTATAAGCACTCTCTGGGATATTCCCAGGAATCGAGCGCAACCCTAATTGGGGGATATGGGCTAGACAGGGGAGGGCAACGAGCCCCCGACCCTCTCCACCCAGCCCCGGCCAAACACTGTATAGCGTAAAATATCACATATTAACTTTAACATAAACCGGCATTATACATCACAGACATCAACAACAGTAGAACCGGTAACCATAGGATAACCATGACATAACCATAACAGTTTAAATACAAGTACTTAAGTGAGGCAACATGGTGCAGGAAGTGCAAACAAAGTATCCATAACCATAACCATAACAGTTTAAATACAAGTACTTAAGTGAGGCAACATGGTGCAGAAAGTGCAAACAAAGTATCCCGGGGTGTCACCAGCCCAGGGCCCCAAGCGTAATCTTCCTGAGGTCAAGAGCTGGTCCACCCTCTAGGCCCCAAGCCCTCCACCACCGCCACCTGGCAAGTAACCCACTCCCCTAGACAGCCGTCGCAGCCGCACCGACCAAAGCGGGTGCAATGAATAAGGGTGACCCCCCGCGTGTAAACATAGCCCCCAACCAGGAACCTCCCCACCCCCCCACAGCACCGGATCACGTGTCCCCCTCCATGCAAGGAAGTGCCTAACCTGAGCTCTATAGTCTTAGTTCCATGTGTCCCGATCATATCCTCAGCTTGTAGGGAAACTGTAGAATTCACAGCCTCAGTGTCTGCAGGGCCGGAGCAGTGGCTGGGCCGGAGCATCAGGGTGTCCTTCCAGTAGGGAGTAAGGGGGGGGGGTCAGCTCGCATCCTCTGTCCAGCCAGGGAGGCACGCTCCGCCGAGCGGCCTCAGAGCCAGGGAGGGGGGGGGCGAACCCCCAAATCATCCGGGGGGGGGGGGAGAAAAAGAAAAAAATATAAAAAAATAAAAAAGAGGGGGGGGGGGGGGGGCCTCCAGGAACAGTTTAACAGGCAATGACCCGGTAGCAGGGCGGCCACGAACGGTGCGGGCAGGAGATAGAGGGGGGGCAGCTCCTCCGCAGGGGTCACATCTGGCGTATGGCAGTCTCCAGGTGTTCCGGTGAGGGGATAGGGCAAGTGTCCGATGGGGGTATTGTGTGGTAGGGATGGCGAGTAACTCGGGGCAGGAGGCATAAATGTGCGGCCTATGGCCTACTCACGTGCCGCTTCACCTCGGGCTGAGTTCCGTCGTCGCCTGCCCCGCTGTGGTCGTGGCACAAAGGGCCCTCTGTAGGCTGGAGCTCCCGAACGACCGGTCTGGCGGGGAAAAAACTGGAGCCAATCCGGAACTTGAATTGGGTCTGAGCCCAGGAAACGAAAGAGGGCTGGCAGGTCCGACGCGGTCTGTAGGGTGAAGGCTCCTGCATCTTTCCGGAAGGTGACGGCCAGTGGGTATCCCCAGCGGTACGTGTGTCCTGTTTGCCTGGCTAGTTCCAAGAGAGGTCGCAGCAGTGCCCTACGGCGCAGGGTCGCTCTGGAGAGATCAGGCAGGATCCTGATCAGCGCCCCTTCTGCCTCAATGTCCCCCAGGTCCCAAGCTCTATGGAGGATGGCCTCTTTCTGGGTGTAGCGGTGCAGGCGGCACACTATATCGCGCGGCCTGTCCTGGTCTGTAGGCTTAGGCCCGAGCGCTCTATGCGCC
This sequence comes from Rana kukunoris, assembly GCA_029574335.1. Taxonomy (NCBI): domain Eukaryota; kingdom Metazoa; phylum Chordata; class Amphibia; order Anura; family Ranidae; genus Rana; species Rana kukunoris. Next base: position 540,249,859 of record CM056050.1, on the reverse strand, counting down.
CTGTCTAGCAGGATCACCGCCTCCGGGTCCTCCAGGACATCGCGGAAGATCTCGGTCACTTTGGCCCCGACATCTTCTGCATCCACCGATTCGGGTACACCGCGGAGCCTCAGATTACAGTGGCGGCTCCTGTCCTCCACATCCTCTAGGTGGAGCTGTAAAGTAATGGCCGCTTCACGATGCTGGCCTCGGGACTGCTCCAGCGCTGCCACCCCATCCGCCAGGGAAGACACGGACTCCTCACCCGAGGCCACCCGGTCGGTAAGTGTGGAGAACTCTCCTCTCACCTCCTGTATGTCCCTTCTATGTGTCTCCTCCAGCTTCAGTATCAGGGCCTCGATGTCCGTTCTGGTGGGCAAGGCCTGAAGCAGGGCCTTAATGTCCGAGTCCATGCCAGCCGGCTCTGATGCCCGAGGGGCAGACATTCCCTCCCGGTGGGGGTCCTCCAGGGGCTCCTGGGGAGATGGAAACCAGTCCTCCGATCTGCTGGGACTCGGCTCCTGCAATTGTGGGTCCTCTGCAACCTCACGTGCGGGGCCTCGTGTCTCCGGTAGGCCCAGGTCAGGGGGGGTCTCCTGTAAGGTCTTAAAATATTTCTGGATTTCTCCCGAGGTCTTCCCGGATGGGGTACCTTTCGTTGCTGCTCTGGTCCCGTATCTTTTGTTAGGGTTCATGCCGGTTTAAAGGCGTTATTTGGCCGAAATTGGGGGATCAGGCCGGGAGCTCAGATGGAAAGCAGCTTCACTCAGCCATGTCCAGGCCACGCCCCCCTCGTATAAAACATTTTGAGACCACACACCCACATTTTTTTTTCTTTGTCTGAATTTCTCACTTTCTGTTCCTCCTTAGTAAGCTTGTCCTCATCATCCAAGCCGTTCTGTCTGGGGGTTAGTCAGCGTGCTCGCCTCCTCCCTTGGGACTACATCCCTGTGGGGAGACACTGTGAACAGGATCAGGAAGTGAGAAATTCAGACACAAAAAAAACCTTTAGAAGGGAAATCAAAGGAAAAGGTAAGTGAACTAACAATGCACTAGCTTAAAGTGGAGGTCCGCCCTAAAAGAAAAAAAAAAAAGAAAAAAAAAATTACACCAAAATGCTCAAAAAATAAATAAAGAAAAAAAACAGGAATTCCGGTTGCTATATAGATATTACTAATCTGCCTCTTCCTAGTCCGCGGCGGGTCTTCTTCCTCGTCCTCCTTGCGTTGTCTTCTGGTCAATGGGGCGCGCTTGCTTTTTTCCCAGCAAATTAAATTTTATAGCCATCACAAGGGGGCTAAGAAGTATGGGCAGATGACAGGTCCTCTTTATGGAGTCATCAGGAGTCTTTTAGACGTTTAGGCCCCTAATGTCACCTTTGTCCTGCACTAAAGCTAATTAAAGCGGATGGTCCACTAAAAAAAAAAAATATTAAAAGCCAGCAGCTACAAATACTGCAGCTGCTGACTTTTAATATTAGGACACTTACCTGTTCTGGAGTCCAGCGGGGTCCGCAGCAGAGGATGAGCGTTTGCTCGTCTCTCTGCTGCACGACCCTCCATCCACGGTGAGGGAACCAGGAAGTGAAGCGCTCCGGCTTCACCGCCCGGTTCCCTACGGCGCATGCGCGAGTCGCTCTGCGTCCGCCGGTTGGCTCCCGCTGTGTGCTGGGAGCCGAGTGTACCCGTCTTTTGCCCGAGACTGCGGGCCAGAAATGGGTGCAAATACCTGTCTTTAGACAGGTATCTACACCCTCCTCCCCCTAAAAGGTGTCAAATGTGACACCGGAGGGGGGGTTCCGATCAGCGGAACTTCACTTTAGGGTGGAGATCCGCTTTAAGCACAGCTCATGCTTGATTATCAGCTCTCCTGATCACAGCAGACAGGAAATGACCACTTTGAACCTTGACGTGATGAAATGCTTGTCACTTCTAGGTTAATTATTCACAAAGGAGATCAGGAATAGATGTTCACCAAACTCCTTCTGCTCTCCATGCCGCGGCTAGTTACAGCAATCAGCGATGGTTGATGGGGGGGAAAGGAAACACATTCTCAATACCACAAAAGTGATCTATAGAAGCTGCCTGGATCACTTTTACTGGCTGAAAAAAAATTCTACCAAGCCTATGGCTGCAGTTGTGTGCTTGCTTTGTTTTAACCACTTGAAGTACATGCCTTGTATATATGGTTGCCAGGTGTTAACCACTTAAGGACCGCCGCATGACGATATACGTCGGCAGAATGGCACGGCTGGGCACAGGGACGTATATATATGTCCCCTTTAAGAGCCCAGCCGTGGGTCGAACGCGCGCCGCCACCCGGTCCGAAGCTCTGTGACCGCGGGACCTGATCGCCCCCGGTTCCCCGCGATCAGTCACAAGAGCTGAAGAAAAGGGAGAGGTGTGTGTAAACACACCTTCCCCGTTCTTCACTGTGGCAATGTCAGTGATCGTCTGTTCCCTGATATAGGCAATGACGATCACTGACGTCACATGTCCAGCCCTGCCCCCCTACAGTTAAAAACACACATGAGGTCACACTTTACCCCAACAGTGCCCCCTAGTGGTTAACTCATTCACTGCATTGTCATTTTCACAGTAATCAGTGCATTTTTATAGCACTTTTCGCTGTGAAAATGACAATAGTCCCAAAAATGTGTCAAAATTGTACAATGTGTCTGCCATAATGTCCCAGTCATGAAAAAAATCGCTGATCGCCGCCATTAGTAGTAAAACAAAAATTATTAATAAAAATGCCATAAAACTATCCCCTATTTTGTAAACGCTATACATTTTATAAACAGATCGATATACGCTTATTGCGATTTTTATTTTTTTTTTTATTTTTTTTAACCGAAAATAGGTAAAAGAATACGCATCAGCCTAAACTGAGGAAAAAAAACGTTTTTTATGTCTTTTTTGGGGATATTTATTATAGCAAAAAGGTTAAAAATATAGAATTTTTTTCAAAATTGTCGCTTTATTTTTGTTTATAGCGCAAAAAATAAAAACCGCAGAGGTGATCAAATACCACCAAAAGAAAGCTCTATTTGTGGGAAAAAAAGGACGCCAATTTTGTTTGGGAGACACGTCGCACGACCGCGCAATTGTTAGGTAAAGCGACACAGTGCTGAATCGCAAAAAATGGACAAGGTCCTTAACCTGTGTAGCGATACCCCCTCAAGGGCCGCTGGTTAATTTGGGATCGACAAATTAAGTTACCTCTAAGCGTTGTCTAGGGGTGAAGTTAGTGAGCAGAGCAGTAAGCGAATGTCCAAGCAGTAGATGAGGTTTTCCAAATGCTTTATTTCTTGGATCCAACACGACCAACATCAACAGGAGGTATATAGGACAGGTTGATGAAATGAAGAAAACCTTGCAGCATCAGGCTTGTAAACTAATCCAGACAGCCCTTCCCAAAAACTCAGCGCTTAGGATAACAGATAGTACTTATAATAATAAAACTATAAGGTGAAACAATAATAAAACCAAACAAAGCGAAAAGGAAATGCAGATCTACAATGCACCTCCCTCACATATGTAAGCTAGTAATAGCTTGAGCTGCTACTATCTCCTGTCCAAAGACAGGTTTAAATAGATGAAAAACAACATATAAACAATATATATACAGCAGCGTTCCTATTAGAATTTAAAATACTATGATATGAAAGTCCAAAATTCATTGAAGAAACATGATCAAAGCAATAGTCCCAAAGATGAACCGTGAAAAGAAAGGTAGAAATGTTTCCTACGGAACAGGTCCAGTAGTATCCTTTTAACCAACACCACCACTCGTGCAATAGTCAGGTGAAACTCTTACCAGACAACGCTGGATAATGAGCATTGAATAATGACACAAATCACACCTTGGGGTAATTCAAATCCAATCCTCTTTAGATAACAACTCCCATATGAGGAAAAAGACAAATGGTGGCACATAGCATAATTCTGGTTTAATTTTTAAGAAAGCATAAAAATAGGAATTGCACTTACAATTTGGTTGAAAAAATCAGCATGATGACATCACTTTGATTGACAGACGTTTTAGCCAACCTAGACGCGTTTCGTCATAGAATTGACTTCATCTGTGGGCATCAGGCTTGGATGAACAGGAAAGCAAGCCTGCTTTCAGTAACTGTATATTATGTTGCCACTCTAGCCAGAGCCGGTGAAGTGATCCCCGGACAGACCTCTGCCACAAGCCTGGCAGCCGGAGTGCCACTTTAAGGTTGCTGGAAAGAACAGGTCCTTGTAATGAACCTGGCTCTGATTTGGTTTGAGATGCCAGATGAGGCCTCTGCCACAGGCTCTATGCTGGCAATGTGAACAGCAGAGCGAATCTCTCCAGTCAATTACATTTTTTGACAGCAGAAATATATCTGTCAATGTGTCGGTCACTAGATCCCTGATGGTTCGATCAAGTCTCTCAGATAACCTGCCTCCGGGTTTTCCTTGAGCCGATTCCCCACCGTACAGCCAGCAGCTTAGGATCTTCTTGTAAGGGTGAGGGGACCCAGTAAGTCACTGGGGCCCCTCGGCAGCATCCGCCAGGAACTCCGCGCAACTTGCGAGGGAAAAACTCCTCCAATTGACTGCTGGGCAAAAGTGGCTCTGCTAGAACCCCTCTGATGCCATCTGTTGTCCGGAGGTGGGATCGACACCCTCGGAGCTCAGACTGACTCACAGGACAGTTCTAAAATGACAGCAGCCCAAATTTAACAAAATTAAGAGTGAGAGCAATATAACTCTCCCCCTCCCCCACTAACTTTAGCGTAGTGCCCATACTGAAAGTAAGGGGGCGCTACACCTGCATAATGGTCCGGGTCTTAAGTGGTTAAAGCAGAGCTTTTTTTCTCAGAAAATAGGTGCAGGAACTCAACCACGACCCTGTTCAGTTTTCACAAACAGTAGAAGGGTCTTAAAGGGGCATTAAATACCAGGATTGCATTACATACAGAGTGCAGAGTTTAGGCGCAGAGTGTGTACGCTCTCGGCGAGCATCCCGTCGGGAATGCCGTCGAGCAGAAATAGAGAGCATGTTCTCTATTTGCTCGACGGCCCGCCTGGATGAATGGCTGGTTGCCATTCCCGACGGGCGGGTCGCCGAATCTGACGGCCGGCAGAGAACCTCGACGGGCGGAACGATGTGTTCTGCCCGTCGAGGTTCTCTGCCGTGTGTACGCGGCTTCAGAGTTCCACCTCTTCTTTTGTGTACATTAGCACACAGTGAGCATACACATTTTAGGCACACATTTAACCCTTTTATCGCCCCTGATGTTAAAGCGGGTGTTCATCCTAAAAACGATTTTCTAACATTACAATGAGCTCACTCTCTACAATGACACTATACCAAATTTTTTTTTTGCTGTACATACCTTCGTACAGCTATTTTCCCCTACGGCTTCCGGGTAGTGAATCCCGCGGGACTGGGCGTTCCTATCCAGCAGGTGATTGACGTCATGACAAAAACTAGCTCCCCCCGTCACATAAGGAGCGTCACAAGTTGCCCGAAAGATGCCGAACGGCGGTGTGCAGGCGCCGTAAAGCGCCGGCTCGCCGTTTGCTTCTTTCGGCAACTCATGACGCTCCCCCACAAATTGCCACCATAGGACTGGGCCTTGTCGGCCTAAGCCAAAACACAGCACTGAGTAGGATCAAACAAGTATTTGTAGATCTTTTCAGGGGGATGAATTGTACATGCAGATATACCTACAATAATGTGCTGCGGCTTATGTGCATGGAAATGTATTACTAAGTTGAGAAATTAGACATACATCCATATACAATTTTTTTTTATAAATTGTTACATTTCATGTGCAATAGTCACTGACCACGTCAGCATGCACATTAACCACTTCTACACCGCACTATAGCCAATAGTCCACTGATATCCTCCCAGAACCTCGCCCTCAGGGGGAGTTCATTGGGCACACTTTATGACCGCTGTGTCGTTTGGACACATCTGATAACAGATTAGGGTTATGGGCCAATCAGAGGCCCTTTACCATGTGATTAGCTGTGTCCAATCACAGCTGTTCAAATGTAAACAGACTTGCCGGTCATCAGCAGTTCTTTTCTCACAAGTTGTGTCTGTGTGAGAAAAGGAGAGCCAATAATTGGCAAGCTGTCAGCACATTGTTTACACTAATAATCGGTGCACTGATCATCAATTCCATTATTATCAGTGCAGATCAGTGCAGCCTGTCAGTGCCACCTATCAGGGCCGCCTCATCAATGCAGCCTCATCAGTGCAGTTTATCAGAGTCCATCAATGCCCCCTCATCTGTGAAGCCTCACCAGTACCCATCAATGCAGCCTCATCAGTGCTGCCTCATCAACGCACATCAGTGAAGAAAAAAAAATGTAGAAACTAAGAAAAGCTTTTTTTTCTCCCCAGCATTTTCAGTCTTTCTTTAGCAAACAATAAAAAACGCAGTGACAATTAAGTACCGTTAAAGGACAGCTCTGTCTGTCTCAAAATAATGATAAAATAGTAATTTGGGTACAGTGCTGCATAACCGCGCAATTGTCATTCAAAGTGCGACAGCACTGAAAGCTGAAAATTGGCCTGCGCAGGAAGGGGGTAAAAGTGCCCTGTATTAAAGTGGGTAATCTATATTTAAAAACATATATATATTTCATTTGCACAAACTTGTGCATTATGTAGACCTCAAAACCTTCTTTTAGGACCAGAGTAAGCAGTAATTTTCAGATATTTAGTAGTCAGTCAAATTAAGCATAAATTACAAAGAAACACAAACAGAAAAACAATATTAACCACTTGACAACCGGGCCTATTTTGGCACTTCTCTCCTTCATGTAAAAAACACAATTTGTTTGCTAGAAATTTAATCAGAACCCCCAAACATTATATATATTTTTTTAGCAGTCACCCTAGGGAATAAAATGGCGGTCATTGCAACTTTTTTTTCCTTGCACTATATTTGAGTTAGCCTATCTACTCTGCATCTTAGTCCCTAGTAGCTGCTAATCTGCCATGCAACCAGACATCTAACTACCAAGTGGCTGTACCCATGGGCGTCCGCTGAACTTTTTTCAGGGGGGGCATCATTTTAAAGTCATCAATGCTCGGTCCCTTTTTGTCAATGTCAATCGGCATAGGAACAGCAACATACATTACACAGGCAGACATTGCAACACAGGGGGCAAGTCAAGTCAGTGCCATCTTAAGAGCGTTATAGGCCGCTGGGCAATACAGTGCACTGGGGCCTCCGGCCCTGTCTACATAATCATGCACAAGAATAAAAAGTTAATTCATCAGTGACCAGTAAAATCATTCATCAGACACCAGTAAAATTATTCATCAGTGACCCGTAACCAGTAAAATCATTCATCAGTGACCATTAAAATCATTCATCAGTGACCCGTAAAATCATTCATCAGTGACCCGTAAAATCATTCATCAGTGACCCGTGACCAATAAATGAATTCATCAGTGACCAGTAAAATCATTCATCAGTGACCTGTAACCAGTAAATTCATTCATCAGTGACCCGTGACCAGTGCAGGACATTAATACATGAGTTACTATGACCAGTGCAAGACATTTACCCCCCCCCCCCGCCGCATATTACACAAATCAGTCATCACAGTTAATAATCTTCAGGCTGTATCATTCCATATGGCATCATGCAGTCGGAAGATTATTTTAATATACAGCATGGCCGCGGGGGGGGGGTTACTTAGGGAATGTCCTGCACTGGTCATAGTAACTTGTATTAATGTCCTTCACTTACATCATTAATACATGAGTTATTATGACCACTGACCAGTGCACCCTCCTGGCATTTTAAGGGTATATATACAAAGAAAAATGTAAAGGTTTTTGTTGCCAATCCACTTAAAGCGCTAGCTGTTTGACTCTCTCTGGTGGCTTTCCAGCCAAGAAACTAGTATTTTCAGAAGGAAAGTCAGTAAAAGCAGGCTGGCTTTGCAGACAGTACAGTAATGCACACATTGGCGCACTTTGTACATATTAATGTTTGCGCCGACATTTTTTCAATGGCTCCCCAATGCACTAAAGGAACACACCTGCTGCATGGTAACACACTTTGATTTTTACTATATGAAATTGTGATTGTTATTATTCGATTAGTGAGCCATTTTACACACACACTAAATGGCTCACTAATCGAATAATAACAATCACAATTTCATATAGTAAAAATCAAAGTGTGTTACCATGCAGCAGGTGTGTTCCTTTAGTGCATTGGGGAGCCATTGAAAAAATGTCAGCGCAAACATTAATATGTACAAAGTGTGCCAATGTGTGCATTACTGTACTATCTGCAAAGCCAGCCTGCTTTTACTCCCCTTCTGAAAATTAGCAAACAATTAGCCGCGCTTTAAGGGGCAACAAAAACCTTTACAGACTGACTGTGTCTGTATGTTAGACTTGCCTCAACAGCGCGCGGGCTCCTCTGGGTACAGCTCTCTACGCTCCTCCCATCAGTCATCAGTATCACCGTGCGTGTTGATCCCCTCCCGGAGTGACGTCACCCCGCCAGGACGAGCACCAGGCTGGGTTAGGGGGAGTGACTGAGCGATCATTGGCTGGCCGGAAAAGAAGGGGCGGGGAGCGGAGCAAAACATAAACAAATGCAACTACACACATGCCGCGGACATGAGAGAGAGGGACAGATGGCGACAATCGGCGGCGTAGGTTCAAAGGGTGGCCACAGCTATCTAAATGTGTGTCTTACTACTGATTCTAGGGGGGGGGGGACAAACGCCCTCCCTTGCCCTATGGAGCGGACGCCCATGGCTGTACCAAGTGGCCTAACCTGGCTCTAGCCTATGCAGATCATTGAGCCCTAAACTAAAGCTAGCTATGGAATCCCAGACCAGAGTGGACATTTATTGCAATAGAAAGGTTCCCCTGCTAATGTACAACAAGATGACTTCTACACACAGTATTACACTTAACTATTTGGTATGTGAGACAACAAGAGGGCAGATAATTCTGTCACCAGTCTTTAAATACTGTATATACTGTATATGTATATACCCAGAAGCTATGGACAACAAAGGTAAACACTTTTTCAATAATTCCTTCTTCTGGTCTGGATCAACAGTCTCTCTCTCTCCCTCTCTCCATCCATTTCCTCCTGGAGTTTCCAACCCAACAACCCAGAGACAGGAAGGGTCATACACAGTCAACTCTGTTGAGATTAAAGGGTCACTAAAGGATTTTTTTTTTTTTTAGCTAAATAGCTTCCTTTACCCTAATGGAGTCCTGGTTTCATGTCCTCACTGTTCGTTTTTGCTGTAATCCTTCTCTGTTCTGCACACTTCCTGGTTGTCTGTTTCCTTATGAAAAAAGTACTGGGAGCTTCTCTCTGTGGTCTCTAATCAAGAAGGTGTGATTACCGTGTGTCTAAAACCCCTCAGAACCAATCACTTTCATTTTAAAAACAAACACTGCCCTGTATTGGCTCTGTGTCTCTGTCCTTCACAGAAGCATGAAACTAGATGAAAAACGAAACTGAAACTGCAGGCACATTATATGATTTTTAAAAGGAATCAGTTAACTATTATGTCTCTATACCCTGTAAACAGTCATTTCAGCAAAAAAATAAAAATCCTTTAACCACTTGCTACCCGCCCGCCGTCAAATGACGGCGGGCAGGTAACGCTCTGTTCCTGACAGGACGTCATATGACGTGATGTCATTGGAATCGGCTAGGGGCGCGCTGAGTGCCCGGCGATGGCCGCCGGGCACACGCGATTGCCGAGTAACTGAGCTGGGACGTGGAGCTCTGTGTGTAAACACAGAGCTGCACGTCCCTGTCAGGGAGAGAGGAGATCGGTTGTGTCCCTTGTACATAGGGACACAATCGGTCACCTCCCCCAGTCACCCCCCCTCCCCCTACAGTAAGAACACACATAGTATACACATTTAACCCCTTCCCCGCCCCCTAGTGGTTAACCCCTTCCCTGCCAGTTACATTTATACAGTTATCAATGCATATTTATAGCATTGTTCACTGTATAAATGTAAATGGTCCCAAAAATGTGTCAAAAGTGTCCGATGTGTCTGCTATAATGTCCCAATATGAAAAAATAATCGCAGATCGCCGCCATTCCTAGAAAAAAAAAATCATAATTATGTCCCCTATTTTGTAGGCAATATAACTTTTGCGCAAACCAGTCACTATACGGTTATTGCGATTTTTTTTTTTTCTTTTACCAAAAATATGTAGAAGAATACGTATCGGCCTAAACTGAGATACATTTTTTTTTTTTTTTAAATGGGATATTTATTATAGCAAAAAGCAAAAAATATTGTGTCTTTTTTCAAAATTGTCGCTCTTTTTTTGTTTATAGCGCAAAAATAAAAAAATCAAACACCACCAAAAGAAAGCTCTATTTGTGGGGAAAAAAAGGACGTCAATTTTGTTTGGGAGCCACGTCGCACGACCGCGCAATTGTCAGTTAAGGCGACGCAGTGCTGAAAGCTAAATTTTGTCTGGGCAGGAAGGGGGTGTAGGTGCACAGTAGGCAAGTGGTTAAGCAGCAGATCCTAACAAAACAACTATTAATCCAGGTAAGAGGTAAATATTTAACTTTATGTGTGTTTATTTTGGAATGTGAAATGGCTCTTTTTCCTTTTTATTACTAAATACTTTTTTTATTTTTTTTTATTTACCTATTCTATTTTTGTTTTTCTCAATACAGTATATGTTTTGCTTATTTCATTTTATCTCTTTCATGTTATTTTATTTTTTTATTTTTGTGGGAGAGGTCCCTACTAGTTATGCAATAAGATCTGGGATCCGGGGGGGATTTGCAGTCTTTTTACCAGGGTACTTGATGTTGTAAGTGCTATGCTGCCCTGATCTTGGGCATGCAATGAGTTTGGGTGCCAATGGTGACATCAGGATGTGTATTGAAGAAATGGATTCTTGACAGCAACAATGATGTTATGAAACGCGCAAGTTTGTTTCCTGCTTTTGTTGTCACATGAGCGTTGACCATACCTCCCAACTTTTCAACTTCAGAATGAGAGACAAATGAGCATACCTTGTTGAGGGGGGGGGGGGGCATTACAATAAAGTCAATCAAGTCCAACCTCTGTGTGTGCACTTTTATATCAATATTACATTGTAAATCCCTATATGTTGTGGTTGTTTAGGTGTTTGTTTAGGTGCCTAGCTAATAATTTTTTGAAATTATCTATGCTCCCTGCTGAGACCACTGCTTGTGGAAGAGAATTCCACATCCTTGCCGCTCATACCATAAAAAAACGCTAAAGCTTTCGTGACTTTAAGTAATGCCTGCTAGTCATATAGTAAAGAAAAGATGTTCAGCTGTTTGGCTTCCACTCGGAACCTTCCTGACAGGGTTGCCAACCTCCCACAACTTGTTTTCACTGACGAAACATAAAACGTATCGGTACTTGTACTCGGTCCTAAAAAAGTGGTATCGGGACAACCCTAGAAAAAACAAAATATTCTCTGCCGTAAGTGCCGAATCTGACCTCGTAATTTGTTACAGTGTCTGATAAACACAGGTTTCTTTGGATACCTAGCAGTATTTAGATGTGCTCATACTCTTCTGGAATCTGCATGCTTGTCATCCCCATCATTACCCCATCATTACCCCAGAGAATGGGGAAAGCATTGAGTATTCCCTATTTTCTTAAATAACATGTAGCACCCTTGTCCATAGAATATGGCTACAGGTAAATGTTGTGTGCCAGGTGGTAGTCAACCTGATCAATTTATAGTATTCATTGATTAAATTATTTCTGTTAATTCCATTTTAATTTGTGGCTTCTCCCTTCTGTCAGTAGATGGTGCTGTTGCCTTTGACATTAGAGTGATGAGTTACAGTGAAGTTCAGGTTATGATAAACATACCTTTCTCAGCCAACCATATTTGTGTCTAAGCATGTTGGGAAAGGTTATTTAATAGAATAAATTCAGTTGATAAGGCAGTACCTTCAGCCTGGGTGGATGGTGTGTGTATAGTTCCTTGCTACTAGGCCCGAAGCCTGGGGCCTATCCAGGTAGCTTTGGCTGCTAGGCCTAACCAAGGCCTATACGGATGTTTACGTTTATGCAGAGAAAAGCCTGCCTAATGCCGCGTACACACGATCACTTTATGTGATGAAAAAAAACGACGTTTTCTGTGAAGTAAATCAAATCCGGACCTTATGCTGCGTACACACGATCAATTTATGTGATGAAAAAAAATGACGTTTTTAAAAACGTCAATTTCATTGACCGTGTGTAGGGGGAAAACGTTGTTTTATGTCTTGTAAAAAATGACAAAAAAAAATTGAAGCATGCTTCAATTTTATGTGTCGTTTTTCAAAACGTCGTTTTTTGTTTCACAAAAAGTCACCGTGTGTAGCAAAAAACGTTGTTTAAAACAAAGTTTTTCAACCCGCGCATGCCCAGAAACTAGTTACAGTATGAAGCGAGCTTTAATGGAAAAGAGTGGTGAACGTAACATTTACCTGTAGCCCTATTCTATGGACAAGGGTGCTACATGTTATTTAAGAAAATAGGGAATACTCAATGCTTTCCCCATTCTCTGGGGTAATGATGGGGATGACAAGCATGCAGATTCCAGAAGAGTATGAGCACATCTAAATACTGCTAGGTATCCAAAGAAACCTGTGTTTATCAGACACTGTAACAAATTACGAGGTCAGATTCGGCACTTACGGCAGAGAATATTTTGTTTTTTCTAGGGTTGTCCCGATACCACTTTTTTAGGACCGAGTACAAGTACCGATACTTTTTTTACTGTACTCGCCGATACCGAATACCGATACTTTTTTTAAATGTCATGTTACAGTTTTCAAACCACAATACAGACTAAGGATATTTTTTTTAGAATTATAAAGAACTCTAACTCAAGACATTATAAAAGAATAAAAATGAGTAAACATGAATAAAAAAAAATGTATTTGCTTGTCACGCAGTAGTAAAAAACTCAAAGAATTTTCACAGAATATGTTGATAAATACAAAAAAAGTATTCGGCCAGGCATCGGGAGCATTTGCGCGAGTACAAGTTACCTAGTTTTTTCCATTCATCTCTTCCTGTACTGACTTCCAATATGGGCATGTTCATAGAATATGGTTAAGTGAGTAAATAACTCTGTGTCCCTGTTTTTTTCATTGAAGTGTTTTAAAAGCATATACACACACAGAAAAATTCCCCTAGATCATTTCAATTGACTTAGTATTAAGATTTGAGGATCAACATGACAGGGGTCATAGTGATTAATGTTGTCCATAATGACTGAATTTTCCTACTACTTTTTCAGGCCCAGCTTACTGCCATGCATGCGGCTCGATTCCACTCGGCCTCTAAGGCGCCGTCTCCAGTCTACCTGAAGGGCTACAAGGAGCCTCGAGATGACAAGGACAGCAAAAGCAACAGCTACAGCAAGATAAGTAAACTGTTCTCAGTGGAAACCTTAGTGCCTGAGAGCAAAGGACAGAAAAAAAGATCCAATTCTATACAGGAATTCTCAGAATCATTTGATAAGCAGTTGCGCTTTCGGACAAAACGCTCCACATCTCTGGTAGGTGAATTACCAGAAGGATTGGTAGGTACAGTGCACTTCATGAAATCATTCTTATTTGGAGCTCTGGTCCCAGCATGCCATATAGGTTCCCTCATTGTATGTAATATGGTATATGGGGGAGGTGGCTAACCATAGCCCTAAATTCATGGGCAACATAATATGATTGGGAAAGTGGTGGGAGCTCACAGTGTTAAAATTACAGCACTGTACTCTTTAGCCTAGTACACATGGGCCGAATGTTGGGCGGCATCGACCGGTTCTGTAAGAAACCGGCCTTAATTCTCCCCATGTGTACTGCAGCTGGTCTGATGGAAGACAGAATAGGTCTGCTGATTGGCTCCTGATCAGCGCTCTCAGCCAATGACTGAGAGCGCTGACCAGAGTGTTGTGGCGGGGGGGGGGGGGGTCGCTGTACTAACATTGCATGGTTAGTAAAGTGACTTCCTGAGCTGTCAGATTTTTTTTATTCAGCCCTGCTGGGTTAACTTAGTAGTGTGTACTAGGCATTAGAGTTCTGTGGAGGGCATTACAGGAAGCCAATATAAAGCCAGTGTCAGGTAGAGATAGATGGGGCACTGGAATTTTGAATATTTTTCTCTGTGAATGAGTAAGTAAGTGAAAAACTTGTATAGCGCAGCACATGCAAACTAAATCACCTCTAGGCGCTCGTTGTCCATTTCTCCTTTGTCATCAAAAGAGATGGGTTTTGATCTTTCTTCTAAAGGCCAAGTGGTTCTCCTCCAACCGAATGCTGGTTGGTAAAGCGTTCCATAGTCTGGGGCCCTGGACCGCAAATCTTCTTTCTAATTTGGACTTGAATCTGGCTTTGGGTATCTGGAGTAGATTTTGGTTGGTTGATCGCAGAACGCGATTGGGGTTGTGAGTTTTTAGTTTTTCGCATAGATATTGGGGGGCATTTCCTTGAATACACTTATGCGTCAGACAGAGTGCTTTAAAAGCAATTCTGTCTTTTACTGGCAACCAGTGAAGGCTTCCCAGTGAGGGTGAGATTGATTCCCATGGTTGTATCCCAGTCACAAGTCTTTAGAGTTGAAAATGTATTTATTGGTAACGTAATAAACAATTCAAAAAGATACAGAAGGAAACAATAGACAGTGTTACATAAAGTGACAATCGTGAGTGGACATGTAACTTGAGTCAGCCCAATGGCTATCGCCCATAGCATAACTCCTGATGCCTTATAAGAAATAATGTGTATCAACGGTCGTCCTTAGGAGCCAGAGACGACTCCCGTCAAAAGGGTGTCATTGTTTCCGATCAGGGAATATATGGTAAATTCAAAGTAAAAGAAAAAAGAGAAGAGGGGAGCGATCCCAAAAAGGTTGTGGAAAGGAAGAGAATGGAAAGGAGAGAAGATAGAGCAGGGAAGGGTAAGCGACAGTAGGAAAAGAGCACAGGGGCTGCTGTGTGAACACTTGCGGGGTAGGGTTATCAGGAGGACAGTGGGGGGGGACATCAGGAGGTACATGCCTCGTCCAGCCCAATAGTAGATTCACAGGTTAGGACGATCGTATCGGGAGTGGTAACATATTGGTGAGAGTATCAGAAGCGGAGAAGTGGAGCCAAACAGACCACAGCATCTTGAAATTTTCAAAGGTGTCATTGTCAAGGGCCAGCATCTCCTCCATTCTCATGGTATCATTCATGATCGAGACCCACCGTGATAAGGGGGGTGTGACAGTCGACTTCCAAAATGAGGGTACGAGCTGTCTCGCTGAAGACATAAAAAAACGGACTTTTCTTCTGCGATGTAACCGACCCAGGGAGAATGGAGAGGAGAGCAATCTTGGGGGAGGGTGTCAATGCTTCATCATAAATTTTATTATAGCAAGTAAATACCTGAGTCCAAAAGGGGCGGATCCTCTCGCATTCCCACCAGATATGTAGATAGGTCCCCGTAGAGGAGTTGCACCGCCAACACGTGGCTGGAGTAGACGGGAACAGTTTGTGTATCGTATAGGGGTCCCTGTACCACTGTGATAGAATCTTATAGTTCTTTTCCTGGGAGTAGCAGGATATCGTTGATTTATGAGTAAAAAGAAACGAGGTCTGCCATTCTGATCGGGGTATGTCTTCTTTCAAATCTGCAGACCACTTCCCGGTGTAGGGAGGCAGATCCTCATGTAGGAGACCTTGAAGGAGACAGTATATGGTAGAAAGGAGGTGTCTGGGTGTAACAGAGAGGGAGCACAGTCGTTCAAATTCAGTGTAAGGGCGGTGGATTTGGGAGGAGTTGTGTAGGCACTGCGCAAATGTAGAGAGGTGAAGGGTGGTAAGCCAGTCTGTGGGACCCGTCGGTGCGACCGGGGTCCCTCGTAGCAGATCCACAAAAGAGTGTGCTTGGGGCCAGTCAGGGCGCCTAAAGGGCCCTATCGTAGCCGCTCCTATGCCCTGGGGGAATACGGGGTTATCGAACAGAGGGGACAGTGGGGAGGGGTCGGAGGACAAGGTGGTGCACAGGCCTCTATGGACCCACAGTCTGAGAGAAGCAATTGTCAATGGTGAGAGAGACGGCAGGCGGGAAAAATTGGGCCCGTATCCCCAAAGGAGCGCCCGAAGGTCTACGGGAGTCAAGTCTTGTTCGATGGCGACAGAAGCCTTCAGAAAAGGGCGGGGGAACCATTCCAGGATGCGTGCCACATGAGTAGCTTTGTAGTAAGTCTCAAAGTCGGGTAGACCCGCTCCACCCTGCAGTTTCGGTAGCGTAAGTAACTTGTATTTCACTCTGGGCATTCCCCTATTCCAGAGAAATCTAATAGCCAGCGAGCGTAGGGCTGCAAAGAAGGTTTTAGGGACCAGAACAGGAATCGTCTGGAAGAGGTATAATAGTTTGGGGAGGGTATCCATTTTGAGGGTGTTGATCTTTCCAAACCACGGTAAGGGGGAACTTCCCCATCCCTCTAAGTCCTTCTGGATGCGAGAAAGTAAGGGGACATAGTTTAAGGAGAACAAGTTGGAGAGGTTGGAGGGGATTGTGACCCCTAGGTAGGACACTCCTTTCGCTTGCCATTGGAACGAGTAGTTAGACCGTAGGGAGGACATCACAGACACAGGGAGGGAGATGTTGAGGGCTTCTTGGAGACGTTAAGCTTAAAGTTACTAAAAGACCCAAACCGCTGGAATTCATGGAAAAGGGAAGGTAGAGAGGTATGGGGGGTGCTGCACATAAACCAAGAGGTCATCGGCATAGAGGGACAGCTTATGGTGGGCGGAGGGTGTTTGTATACCTTGGATGGAGGCGTTTTGCCGGATAGCACAGGCCAAGTGTTCTATGACGATGACGAATAGGAGAGGGTAGAGGGGGCAGCCCTGCCGGGTGCCGTTGGCAATGTCAAACGGCTCAGAGGCAGTGCCGTTTACCAGAACCGAGGCAGATGGCCGGGAGTACAAGGACATCACTTTAGAGATAAAAGTAGAACCTAACCCTAATTGTTCCAGTGAGAGTTGAAGAAAATCCCAATTGACCCTGTCAAACGCCTTTTCGGCATCGAAGGAAAGGAGACAGGCTTTCAGGTTCGTTCGTTGGATAAGGGATATAAGATGGATCGTTTTAGTGGTGTTGTCTCTTGCCTCACGGCCCGGGACAAATCCCACTTGGTCATTGTGAACCACATTTGGGAGGAGGGGAGACAAGCGATTGGCCAGCACCTTAGCAAACAGCTTGAGATCAATGTTGAGCAAAGATATCGGCCGATAGCTGTTACACTGGGACGGATCTTTGCCCGGCTTAGGGATTACGGAGATGTTGTCGGACAAGAGATCTCTCGAAGGCAGATGGGAGTCGTCTATGGCATTAAAAGCTTTAGTTAAAAGTGGCGCCAATTGGAGAGCGAAGGTTTTGTAGAATCGGGGGGTATAGCCGTCTGGACCTGGACATTTGCCTATTTTTAAGGCCTTGATGGCACCCAAGAATTCGAGCACCGCTAGGGGTTTGTCTAACTCCAGGGAGTCTAGGTTGGGGACAGTAGGCAACGCCGTTTCCATGATGTAGTCCCGCATGGTGTTATTAGAAGGGGTGGTATGGGCGGGTGGGGTTGTGGGAGAGAGGTTGTACAGTCGGGAGTAGTAATCTCTGAAGGCGGAGGAGATGCCTTTTGTATTAAACGCCTTGGTTTGGTCAGGGCGGGTAATGAAAGGGATGGAGTATCGTGGCGGTCTGGGGTGGAGGACTTTCGCTAGGTGTTTGCTACATTTGTTGGCTAGGGAATAATAATGATTACGCGCTCTGTCTCGAGCTATCAAGGAATGTGTATCCAAGAGTTGCAATAGATCTCTACGCGCGTTTGAAAGCTGCACGAACACGGCGGGCTCCAAGTTCCGTTTGTGGAGGGATTCGAGGTCCGTTATGGTGGAGAGAAGACGGCGTATATCAGCCGTTCTCATTCGCTTGAGACGGGAACCATGCTGAATGAGCACTCCCCGGATCACACATTTCAGGGCGTCCCATTGGACAAGGGGGGAAGTGGAATCAGAGGAATGATCGGCGATGAAGTTCCGAATGGTCGTGGAGATGTCAGCCACACAGACGGTGTCCCTCAATAGATTGTCATTGAGCCTCCAATGCGTACCGACACGGTATGTCGGGGGGCGGGCCAGGGTCAAATAGATCGGGGCATGGTCGGACCAGAGCAGATGGCCAAGGGAGGCCTGGAGGGGAGTATCTAACAAAGACTGTGATATCAGGAAATGGTCTAGTCTGCTGTAAGAGTTGTGAGCTGCAGAGTAGTGACTGTAGTCCCTCTCTGCGGGATGTTGAATACGCCAAACATCCAATAAACGAGACGTATGTAGTAGGGATTTGATGCGTGTCAGAGAGGAGAAGGAAACAGGGGACTTACCCGAGGAAGTGTCTGCAGACGGGGACATAGCAAAGTTGAGATCTCCACCGACGATAAAACAGGCACCCCCAAACGAGGACAATCTGGTGAGAATGGATGAGAGGAACCGAGCCTGATCCACGTTAGGTACATAAATGTTGGCCACTGTAAAGATAAAGTCATTTAGTCTCAGTTTAAGAAAAACAAAGCGGCCAGCTACATCAATAAAGGAATCTAAGATCTCAGGTTTGAAAGACTTATGAAAAGCGATGGACACCCCCTTGGATTTGGCCTGAGGGTTAGTACTGTGAAACCATTGCGTATAGTATTTATTGCGTAGGGCTGGTACAGAGCCCGTACGAAAGTGCGTTTCTTGGAGCAATAGGATATTTGAGCAGGGCTGGACTGGGACAGAAATTTGGCCCTGGACTTCATCCAGACTGGCCCACTTTGACAGGTCTCTCCCATGGGGGCCGGACAACTCGCGCACCCCACCCTGGCCACCCAAGCCCCCTCTCCCCCTTCACTAGCCACTAGCCGTTCTACTTTATTAGAGTAGAGCGGCTGGTACTGGTACTCTTATAGGCAGTACCAGTGGGGAAGCTAGATATTATTTCACCCGGGGGAAAGAATCAGTTTGGTGCCCCCCTTATGGGACAAGATTAGGCAGAAGTGAGAAACTCCCAGGCCATAGCTGTTGAGTCAGCTGTCTGTCCCCTCCACCCATGCTCCTCTGTCGTCGTCCCTGCTCCTCCCCCTGTTCCCCCCAGGTGAGCGCTGCGGGGAGGGAGAGACAGAGGAGTGGAGGGGGCAGAGGGGGGCGGCAGTCGGCTGTCACTGAAGCCGGCCCACTGAGCCATCGGCCCACCGGGAAACTCCCTGTAGTCCCAATAGCCAGTCCATCCCTGTATTTGAGCGCATTTTGTGAAAGTGATACAAAATCTGGCTCCGCTTCTCCGGCTTGTTGAACCCCCTACAATTAAAGGATGCTAAAGCAATAGGGGTTACCGTAGCCATAAGTATGGATAGTAGATATCAGTATTGTCCCAAAAATCAGCAGCCTTCAGTTGAACAAGCAAAGTTAAGAGAGGCTCAGGGGAAAAGAAAGGGAGGGAAGAGAAAAGAAGAGAGGAGGGGAGTATAAGAAGTAGGTAGCGAAAGAGAGAGAAGGAAGAGATAGCGATGAAGATCAAAAGAGTTTCTGCATCTCGATCACCATACTCCAAACAAAAAATGGGGGGCAACAACAATGAGGAGATAAGATCATTGTTCAGAGGAGGTGGTGACCGACAAAATAGTCTTGGAAATTTTTTTTTTGAAAAAACAAAAACAAAAAAGGCCATTAGGTGGCACCAAAAAACCATAGGTAAGGGAAAAAAAACCTTACCAATTGATATACAACAGTACATCACTCAGTGTCCAATATGGCACCGAGAAAAAGAAAAACCCTTAAGGGGGGTGCGAGGGAAGACCCACTAAGCAGAGTGATCCCTAGGTCCCCCAGCTCCACGGAGTATGAGAAAACTAATAAAAAAACAATTAAAACAGAGGTTAGAACTAGCAAGCATGCAGTACAACATGGAATGATGGCAAGTAACAGTGATATGTAAAAATGTTTACAGGGAACTATAAGTGGCATGGATGATGCCGCATAACTTGGGGTGAACAAAACATAACAAAAAAGACACAAAGAAGGGTTCCCCAAATGGGCTTTTAGGCAGCAATATAAAGAATATAGAAGTATTGTATAGGTTATATAAAGCAGTATTTATTGCCAAAATCCCCGGTAACCACATGAGTTAGAACAAGTTGGAACATATGTATAAATAAAATAAAATAAAGGTCAACATTCCTGAATACAGTGTGCATAGAAAATACATATACAGTTTTGTATCGTTGAGCCCCGACGCGTTTCGACCAATCCGGTCTCTTCAGGGGGCAAAAATGTTTCTAGAAAATAATAATATTAAGGTATGAATTCAAAGTAAGTACATAACATCATATAAAACAATAAAATGGTATACTGATATAGTTACCACTGAATCAGGAAATGGATAACATAAAAAGCCGCTGTGAGGTCCGGAGGGGCCTGACTGCCCCCGCCCATCCAAAGCGGCGGAGGGGCCTGCCCCAGGGAACCTGCAAGGAGCCACACAAAGAGCATCCGCCAGGAGCAACGGAGGGGCAGTCACCTGCAGAGGAACACCCACAAAGCCCATGATTAGTGGAAATGATTATTTCGGGTAGGTTGGTTAAAAAGTTAATTGCTGGTTTACAGCCAATTAATGTATAGGTACATATATTAGGGTAATATAGTGGTACAGGGGCTGAGGGCAAATGCCAATTGCCAACATATATAGGGAGAGTAAAGGCATACTTGAGGGTCCAATACGAGTAAGATAATTGGGAGTATAAAATTAAGTGAGAAATTGCTGTAATGAGAATCAGTGAATACAAGTGAATGAGATAGTGAGTGTAAACTGATAAGGTGGGCGATTGCCAAAATAAGACAGACCAATGGTGAAATAAGTGTGTGAAATAAGAGTGAAAGTTGAAGTGAAAAACAATATGGTGAGAGTGAAATAAAAAATAGGAAGGTGGATGATTAGTCCCTCAATGAAATGGGGGATGGTGTAAGTGAGTGTGGTGAAGAGTGAAAGGATCTTAAAAAGCATGAATAAGTGAGATATTTACCTGATAAAATCAAGGGTTAAGGTTGGATAAAGTAATTATGGAACCCAGACAGCAGTTATGCATTCTAGGAAAGGACACAATGCCAGAAAATAGGGACAGAGATGCATTAGCATCCAATCTGGCCTACATGGAACCTTGTGATGGTTCCCTGATGAGCTGCTCCCTATATATGCCCCTTTGTGGGTGTGGTGATCAGATGATCACATGCAGGTGGACTGCCTCCCTCCATTGAGCCATGGGGAGGCTTATGGCCGCCGAAATGGCAGCCCACGTGTGGCTTCCTCGGCGTTCCTGGAGGGCTAAACCAGCCCCGACAATGTCGTCATCCCCGACACAGGAACGCGGCGTCAAAACGCTGCACGCACGCCCAGGAGCGTGCTTGCGCGCTGCGCCGCGGCTTGAACGGGGAGGATCCAAGGAACACCACCAGCTGGGAAAAGCTCAATGGGGCGTCTGGGGACTGGCTCCAGCACCCCACGAGCAATGGGAAGGGGGACAGGGACTGTCCCCCCTCTCCCAGCCGGGAAGTAACCGAGGGCCCGGCCCCATCCCCCATGAGGGTGGGGGGGTTTGGCCATTCCCCGCCGGAAAGAACAAGCGGCCACAATACATTATAAAAACCATATGTGACAGTTGACATCCATATACTGAACCTCAAAAAAAGGGGAAGGGGGTATTTTATACAGGCATATTATATAGATAATGTATAGACATAAATGGCGTGTTAGTACCATGGCTATAAACCCCAAAACAATTAAAACAGAGGTTAGAACTAGCAAGCATGCAGTACAACATGGAATGATGGCAAGTAACAGTGATATGTAAAAATGTTTACAGGGAACTATAAGTGGCATGGATGATGCCGCATAACTTGGGGTGAACAAAACATAACAGGCCCCCAACATCAGGTAGTCTAGCAGTTCCAAGACGTGACCCAAAAACAAAGCGATGGTGATAAAAAAAATAAAAGCAAAAAAGGGGGAGTAAAGAATCAGGATTCTAGCCTGTGTTCAGCCATCGGTGGTACAGGGGGATTCCCTGTAAGGATAAGAGATCAGTGCGGAAGTGTAGGACATCTCAGTCATTGGGGTCCTGTCGGGGCATGGATCCGGATCGTTGAGGCGTAGGTTTGGAGCTGCGTTTGCGGCCCTGTTTCTGCCATTGGGGTGCGAAGGGTAGGCCCGGCGTAGTAGGGGTAAATGTCCAATCTGGGAGCGATACCTGCGGGAGTTCCAGTGTGCTGAGGAAGGAGGGTAGGTCTCCTAAGGTGTGGAATATGGCGGTTTTGCCCTCGTGGTGTACTCGGAGATGGAAGGGGAACCGCCATTGATATTTTATCTGTTTATCTTGCAGCATCTGTGTAAGCGGTTTCAGCGCTTTCCTCATCACCAGAGTTTGGCGAGATAAATCTGGGAGGAGCATCACAGGGGTGTCGTTGAAGAGGATAGTCGTCTGTGAGCTTGCCGCTCTCATGATGTCCTCCTTGATCCTGTAGAAGTGAACTCGGCACAATGTATCCCATACAAAAGAGGGGTCAGGGGTCCGGGGTCCCGAGGTTCTGTGTACACGATCTAGTTCAATGGGGTCATCTTTGGGGCGCTGCAGCAATTGGTTAAAAATCGCCGTGACAGCCGTGGGCAGATTTTTAGGGTCAACCGTTTCGGGGATTCCGCGAATGCGTATGTTATTGCGACGGTTTCTATTTTCGATGTCGTCTTGTTGGTAAGCAAGTTGCTGCAGCATGACAGTGTGGGTGTTGAGGATTCTATCATGAGCCTGTACAGCGTCGCTGAGGCTATCAGTGGTGTTATCTATGTCCTCAAAGCGGGCACCCATATCTTTCTTAAGGTCAGAGATCTCCTTTTTGTACGCTTTCTCAATTCTGTGAACACAGTTCTCAAAGTCAGATTTAGTGGGTAGGGCCCTGATGTAGCTGTGGAGGGATCTCATCTGGGATTCCATGTCCCAACCGTCACCCGAGCCCAGGGAAGCATTAGATCTGCTCCTGGTGAGCATAGAGGGAAATGTATTGTCCTCAGGGAGTGGGAAGCGGTTGTGGGAGCTCACCTGGGTGTGAATGGAGGATTCAGAGCGGGCTGGAGACGGCGGGGCCGGCGCCATCTTGGATTCCGGACGGCGGAGCGCAGCGGCCCGGGATCTGGCGAATAACTCCTCGAGATCGCCGCTTTGCGTGTTCCCACGGGTGCCCCTTGATGCCCGATGCCTGTCCTTCCCCATATGCAGCGATGAAAGCGGGTTTCCTGCTGTGCTTGCGGTCCGTGGAGCCGAGGGACCCGGGAGCTGCGAGCAGACACGTCCTACAGCTCCATGCGTCAGGCCACGCCCCCCACAAGTCTTTAAAATAGGTTTGATTATGCCTTGTTTTAAGCAGGTGGGCACTATACCTTCCTTGAATGACTGGTTTATAAGCTGTGTGATAGGCGGTGCCAGGATATCGGCACATTCCTTCAGCAGTTTGGTGGGGATGATATCATTCAGTGCTGTGTTTTTTCGTAGGGTATCAATGATGTTTTTTTGTGGCCTCGATGGAAATGGGTTTTTAAGTGAACTTTGTTGATTGCGGCGACTTTATGTGGGTATTGGGCGTATGATTGAGAGGCGGGGGGTTAATGGGAGTTCTATTTTGCTGAATGCTTTCACGGATTCTTTCAATTTTGTTAACGAAATAATCTGATAATGCATTGCAAAATTCTTGGGTATCAGAATTGGGGGCTTCAAGACAGACTGGATTCATGGTCTGGGTGACTAAGTTAAAGAGTTTGCGGGGACGGTTGAGGGCATTAGTAATGATATTGGAGAAATAATTTGTTTTGGCTTTAAAGATTTCTTTGTGGTATTTTTTTTGTTATTTCCTTATAGATGGTGTGGTTTTCCACTGAAGAGCTTCTTTTCCAGGCTGCTTCCGTTCTTCTGCGTTCTTGCTTAAGCAACGACAGCTGGTCGTTAAACCAGCTGGAGTTGTTTTTCCGGATGCAGGTTTTGCATTTGGGCGCTACTAAGTCGGCTGACTGCAGTAGAGCTGTGTTTATGGCATCCAGTGTTTCTGTGGCTGTTTGATGTAGTTGGATTGTTTTTATTTTGTTCCCTAAAGTAATTTTGAAGAGCTCTGAATGGAGCTTGTTCTGCGATCTAGTCCAGTGTGTTGACACTGGTTTTAACGTTTTTGTTAAGGGGGCATTTATGGTAATTGTAAATTTAATTGCATGGTGGTCTGTCCATGGCAATGGTTCATTTTTCAGAATGTTTATTTCCAGATCTTGTCTGAAAATAAGATTGAGTGTGTGACCTCAAGTATGTGTGGGGCCACATACTAGTTGCTGCAGCCCTAATCCTTCCAAGTGGTCAATGCAGGCATCGGCAACGGGATCCTGTGAGGAGTTGGCCCAGAGGTTGAGATCCCCGAGCAGCAAAAGGTGTTTGCTGTTTAGGGTGTAAGTGGAGAAGAACTCTGTCAAAGGTGAGAGAAGCTGCGATTTTGGACCCGGTGGTCTATAGCAGAGTAGAATATGGACGGTCTCCTGGGGATTTGTTTGTAGTTGCAGAGTGAGGGTTTTTCATGAATGGAAGTGGGTTTTGAAGGATTGGTTTAGAGATCGAGAGGTGAGTCTTGTGGATCACCGCCAGGCCTCCTCCTCTTTGCCCCACTCTGTTTTCTGTTATAATGCGATAATTTTCTGGCACCAGTTCTCCTAGAATGGTGTTACATTCGGCTGTGAGCCAGCTTTCTGTGATAAAGAGGCAGTCTAAATCGCATTGTAGGATGAAATCGTGGATTTCTTGTCGGTGTTTTACTGCCAATCTTGTATTGACCAAAGCGCATAATATGCGCTTAGGTTGAGGTGAATGCTTGTAATTTTTAACTGTCGATCGATGATTGATTCTTAACAGTTGCTCACTTCTTAGAGCTTTTTTGGTGACAATTGGTAATTTTGAGGCGAATGGTTTTAGTTCCCAGATGGTTTCTGCAGAGTATCTCAGATTACTCATGGGCGCAAAAAAACACAGGGAAGTGGAGTTGATTGGGGGTTTTTGATGATGGATGGGAAGGAAGATTTTCCAATGGGCCACCACTCGTCAGTCTTCCCTCCCCGATTGATCCAGAGGAAGGCGGAAAAAAAAGAGGCGTGCAAACCAATATGCACTGACCGGAGAAAAAATTCCTTCCTGACCCCTCAAGGGCGATCGGCAAAACCCTGGATCAATACTGAATAAACGATTAATGCTGATAGGTGGGTGAAGTTTATCCCACCTGTGATCACAGGTGGTAGGCAATCCTTGGAACCGGGCTGCGGAGAGGAGGTGGGGGTGAGCTGTAGTGGTGGAACTATAGCTTGGGTGTAGCAAGATGTCCGCCGACCGGGACTAGGCCCGAGTCTGGGGCTGGAGTACTGGGGCAGTTGAGGGCGTAGGCAATGGGGATCCTGGGGATATTGGGGGAACTGCGGGGCGTCCTCGGGGACCGGGTGTTTGGAGAAGTTTGATAGGGGGGTTTGTGAAATTGATCGCGGTCGTGCCGCTAGGCCTCGGCTGAATCCGCGGCCTCTCCTGGATGCGGCCGCCGCGATATCAGGGGACTATTTGTTCCCCGATGGTTAAAGGGTGGGGTGGGTGGTGGTGGGAAGAAGGCAGGGGACTGTTAGGCCGCGAGGGGGGGGGTCATGCCAGAGCCTGGGCCGGAGCCGCGGCTTATCCTGATAAGGACAGCCGTATACCGTCCCAGGGTAAGGGGAAGAAGTGAAGGCCAGATCTATGAGCCTGCACAACTGTATATACTGTACCTTTAAAAAACGTACACTCTGTGTCTATCAGAAAGTTTTTAACATTGCTAAACCTTTTACCCAATTTCTAAATTGTTGCATTTGTGCATTCAATAACCAGTATAAAGGAATTGTAGCAGCAAAAAATTATTGTGGATTTAACAATTTTTTGTGCATGATTTCTCCATATAACAGGGCCAAGGCCGATCCTAGGCAGGGTGTGTGGGGTGCTCCGCACCCAGGCGCCGCAGTGGTGGGGGCACCGAAGCTCCAAAGTGCTCCCCTCCCTCCTCCTTGTCTGTGTCCAGAGGTGGAGCGCATGTAGCGGGTGCTGCGGTTCCCCATCCCGCTTGCTCTCTCCACTGGCAACTGACAAGAGCGCATACCTCCTGCTGTCCCCAGAATCTGGGTTGGGTACAGCAGCAGAGCCTAGTACCGGAACACGTTCCGGTACTAGGCTCCACTAATTAATTCTGTTCGGTGTGCGTGGAGTAGTCTCCTGTCTGCCCCGCCCCATCTGCGTGTGTCGGCTCTTCTCCCATAGGGGGTGTAATGAGAGGCTTCTGGGTTGGCCGTGGCTGCTGCCCAGAGGCGGCTCTAGGCTTTGTGAGGCCTTAGGCAAAACTTAGACATGAGGCCCCACTCACACTAATTATGGGAAAAATTATTCAAGCAAGAAAAATGGCTGCAGAAAATGCACGGATCTAGCACACAGGTGATCAGCACCCTCCTCACCCATCAGACATATTCAGCCAATGCGAGAGGGGGAGGTGAGAAAGAGAGAGGGGTAATAGAGAAATCCGATGACGCTGACATTAGGATTGATCACAGGCAAATTAGGTGGCCGTGAGTGAGGCCCCTGTGAGTGTGAGGCCTTAGGCGATCGCCTAATTTGCCTAATTAGAGAGCCGCCTCTGCTGCTCTCAGAGTGCCACCCTCCTAGTAACCAAAGATGCCATGTATGCCCGCCCCCCGGTAATGTGCTTCTGCTCCCAGCGTACCCGAGCTACAGGGATCTATTGGACAGGTACTGATCTATGGGGGCACCTGCTGTGGGGGGCTCTGATGGAGGACACCTGCTGTGGGGGGGGGGCTCTGATGAAGGACACCTGCTGTGAGGTGGCTCTGATGGGGGACACCTGCTGTGAGGTGGCTCTAATGGGGAACACCTGCTGTGGGGTGGCTCTTATGGGGGACACCTGCTGTGGGGTGGCTCTGATGGTTGACACCTGCTGTGGGGGGGGCTCTGATGGAGGACACCTGCTGTGAGGTGGCTCTGATGGGGGACACCTGCTGTGGAGTGGCTCTGATGGGGGACACCTGCTGTGGGGGGGCTGTAATGGTTGACTCCTGCTGTGGGGTGGCTCTGATGGTTGACACCTGCTGTGGGGTGGCTCTGATGGGGGACACGTGCTGTGGGGTGGCTCTGATGGGGGACACCTGCTGTGGGGTGGCTCTGATGGAGGACACCTGCTGTGGGGTGGCTCTGATGGAGGACACCTGCTGTGGGGGGCTCTGATGGGGGACACCTGCTGGGGGACACGTTTGTAAAAGGGAGGTGTTAGTAAGATGACCATGTCCATGTAGGGGTGCCAGCAATATTTCTGCACCCAGGCGTCTGTGACCCTAGGATCGGCCCTGAATAGGGCTGTCGCAGAGGTGCTCTTTGCCTACAGTCTTTTTGCTCATACAGTAGGTGTCCCTCTTTGCCATTTCAAAATATTGGGAAGTATGCATTTGTAAGGCTTTGATTCCATATTTTTTGTTTATCAGTGTGGGCGATTTATTTTCTGATTTAAGGGAATATTCCTATACTGAACACTAGATGGTGCCAGAATAAGAATATTGCTTTAGAAATGTTGACGCATTCCAAAATATGTCTGTCTGGTTTCAAAGTAAAAATGTATCTTTAATGCCTTTATATAATAATATCTTACAAAAAAAAGATTACTTTTATATATATTACTGGTTATATCTTAAAGTTTAATTAATGGCATTCTTTTAAATTTGGATAGAGTGGTGAGAAGTTAGAACCACCGTCATGTTTTTCCTTCTATCAGGCACCGATTATCACTTGGTTAGTGACAAAACAGGTCACTCCTTGTGGTACATCTCCCTAGCCACTACTGGGACAGCCACAGGAGATGTAACATTGTTTCCTTTTTATTTGCTGACTCTTTCCTGGATGGACTGACATTGTGGTGCCATTCATGTTTGTGTACTAAGAACTGTAAGTTTGGAATATCATATAATGCATGACCCTTTCAGGACCCTCTGTCAATCAACACTTATATTGTTAAATGCCTTTCGAATTGGTGTCATTTCTGGATGGATGATACTATGATTAAAAATGTGGCCATGTTAAGGATTTCACCACTTGTAATATGCATGGTTTGACAATCTCCATATGGCCATATAGCTGGACAGACTTGTATGCTGCATACTGTATATCCAGTTCATCGTTTGCATATACAACCACTGGAGAGGATGCATAGCTTCCAACTGTCCCTGATTTTCGAGGGACTGTCCCTGATTTGAAACAATGTCCCTCTGTCCCTCATTCCTCCTCATGTGTCCCTCATGTTGGTCTAATCTAAATAGTTGTTTATAAAATGCACTTTTTATCTTTCAAAAAGTGTTTCCCTTTCTGTTAAAAAAAAAGTGTTTCCCGATGCTAAACCTTTCATCCAAATTCTAAATTGCTGCATTTGTAAATTTTAAACGCCAACATAAAGGAATAGTAGTGGTAAATTAAATAATCCCTTATTTATTTAATTAAAGGGGTTGTAAAATAAATTAGCTTCCTTTACCTTAGTGCAGTCCTCCTTCACTTACCTCATTCCTAAATTTTGCTTTTAAATGTCCTTATTTCTTCTGAAAAATCCTCACTTCCTGTTCTTCAGTCTGTAACTCCACACAGTAATGCAAGGCTTTCTCCCTGGTGTGGAGAAAGCCTTTTGAGGGGGGAGGGGGCAAGCAGGAGTGTCAGGACGCCCACTAACACATAGCTCCTTTCTCTATCTGCAAAGTAGAGAGTTTCCAGATACTCCTGCTCGCCCCCTCCCCGCTCAAGAGGCTTTCTCCACACCAGGAAGAAAGCCTTGCATTACGGTGGTGAGTTACAGACAGAAGAACAGGAAGTGAAGATTTCTCAGAAGAAATAGGGACATTTAAAACCAAAATTGAAGGATGAGGTAAGTGAAGAAGGACTGCACTAAGGTAAAGGAAGCTATTTAGGAAAACATTTTGTTTTATTTACAACCCCTTTAACCTTTTTTTGGTTAATTCTCCTTTAAGGGGATGTGGCAGGGGTGCTTGTCATATGCCTACATATGTTTGCTAGTAGGTGTCCCTCATTCCCATCTCAAAATGTTGGGAGGTGTGAGGATGTGATCCACAAAGACCCCTTATATGACTATGGGAGGTGATGAGGGGGTCTCCTCTTTTGTTGACCTTGAGTTTTGAGCTTCAGCTTTTATATCCCTTTGAGTTGAGACATCTTTGGATTTCTGTTGTTTCTTTCATAATGGCATGTAAGTTCCTGTGGCTCAGGAAGGGGTACACCAGGGATCCTCAAACTACGGCCCTCCAGCTGTTGTAGAACTATATATCCCATGAGGCATTGCAACACACTGGCATTCACAGACATGACTAGGCATGATGGGAATTGTAGTTCCTGAACAACTGGAGGGCCGTAGTTTGAAGACCCCTGGGGTACACTATAACACTTTAACTCTAAACTACATATAATTTAGATGGCTTAACTTTAACATCTTATGGCCTTTAAAAGGAGAGATTTTATCCACCCCAAATGACCTACCTTGCACCACATTTACTATGATCTTATGCTGATTTATATACTATCATAGGTATATCATATTTCATTAGGGTGTGCACCCCAAAGCTCAAACACATACTACCGATCACTTACGATGAAAGGGAAGGGGCCGGTAAGTTACATACTTACTGGCCCCTTCCCCCACTCACCCTAAAACATCCCTGCAGCAACATCCAGAGGGAGAAGAGAGTAGGGAAGCCGGCAGCGCTACAAGGGGGAAAAAGGGGGGAACCTAGGCTGTAGGGGGAATCTGTGCTGCACCGGGTGATTAGGGTGTGCCTGGGCACACCTCGCACACCCTGTGCGCACACCTATGTATACTATAGATATAGACAGTACTATTCAGCCTGTTGTTGTTGTTAAACCGATGACGTGGTATGCATACCACTAAAACCATTATTTAAATGCCCTCATGCAAATTTATTTAGTCTTTATTTCAACACAGAGTTGGAAAAGGCATTTTTCGCTATACTCAATAGTATTGTTGTGCGATGAATGTATTTTTTAAATAATGCTGACGTAGCCTGCCCACTGGGAAATAAATTTTTAACCATTTTTTTTTTTGGTCAAATCTATTGTGTTATTTAATCTTCGGTATATTGTAGATATTGAGACTATCTTGTTATTTAGTTCTGAGGATCCTGATTCAGCCAATTTTCTGGACAATTGTATAAATAACTTTTGACAATTTGCAATTGAATGCATTAAATATACAGGTGGTCAAAGTCACAATTAGTGGCAAAGCTTATTTTTTATTTTTTACTACTTCAGACTCCACCAGCCAACACGAGACTTGCTCACATATTATTTGCTTATAACGTCTCTGCTATGGTTTCGCATCATTTGTGGTTTATTTTTTTTATTTTTAAAGCTTATTTTAATTGTTTTTAAATTTCCCCAGTCTTGATGAATATTTGAAGGGAATATATATATATATATATATATATATATATATATATATATATATATATATATATATATATATATAACATTTCTTTATATATACTGCTTGTGTGTGTGTGTGTATATATAATATACAGTATCTGACAAAAAATTGGTACACCCCTCACATTTTTGTAAATATTTTAATATATATTTTCACGTGACAACACTGAATAAATTACACTTTGCTACAATGTAAAGTAGTGAGTGTACGGCTTGTATAACAGTGTACATTTTCTGTTCCCTCAAAATAACTCAACACACAGCCATTAATGTCTAAACTGCTGGCAACAAAAGTGAGTACACCCCTAAGTGAAAATGTCCAAGTTGGGCCCAAATTGTTAATATTTTGTTTGGCCACCATTGGGGTCGTTATGTTGCAATACTGCCCTGCGGCCCAGTCTCCGAAGGTAGGGGATCATGCTCTGCTTCAGTACAGTACATGTTTCCATTCATGGGTTCCTCAATGAACTGTAGCTCCACAATGCCGGCAGCACTCATGCAGCCCCAGATCATGACACTCCCACCACCATTCTTGACTGTAGGCAAGACAAACTTGTCTTTGCACTCCTCACCACCTGATTGCCGCCACACACGCTTGACACCATCTAACGAAATAAGTTTATCTTGGTCTCATCAGACCACATGACATGGTTCTAGTAATCCATGTCCTTAGTCTGCGTGTCTTCCGCAAACTATTTGCAGGCTTTTTACGCATCATCTTTAGAAGAGGCTTACTTCTGCAATGACAACCATGCAGACCAATTTGATGCAGTGTACGGCATATGGTCTGAGTACTGACAGGCTGACCACGTCACCGCACTGTCTGTCCGCGGGGATTTTGGTTTGATCGTGTGTACACTGATCAAACCAAAATAGCCCAGCAGACATATCTGATAAAAAGGGTCTGTCCGACCGTTTTCATCGGATTTGTTTAGTCGTGTGTACGAGGCCTAAGAGAGTTCATTGCCCTGAGGTGCCATGTTGAACTTCCACTGACCAGTATGAGAGACTTAGAGCGATAACGCCAAATTTAACACACCTGCTCCCCATTCCCACCTGAGACCTTGTAACACAAATGAGTCAAATGACACCGGAGAGGGAAAATGGCTAACTTGGCCCAATTTGGACATTTTCACTTAGGTGGGGTGTACTCACTCTTGTTGCCAGCGGGTTTAGACATTAATGGCTGTGTCTTGAGTTATTTTGAGGGGACAGCAAATTTGCACTGTTATACAAGCTGTACACAAACTACTTTACATTGTAGCAAAGTGTAATGTGTTGTCACATGAAAAATATTTTCAAAACTGTGAGGGGTGTACTGACTTTTGTGAGATACTGTAAATCAACAATAGAGCAACCCACGTGAAGCTGGATTTTAAGGTGGAGCTGGTCAGCATATGTAAAAATGGACCTTACTGGTATGTTGGTTATTTTAAAAGAAAATACTATACAAGGCAGATAGCATGGGGTGACATGAAAAATGTAGCAATCATTAAACACATACAGATGACTGATTGAGTGGGATAGATCCCAGCCCACTGCTTTGTCTTGCTATCTTTCACTGTTCTGCACAACGCTACTTCTTTATTTCATGTTCACTTTATTGCTCGGCTTACTATATTAAAATATGACTCTTGTGTTTTGACAGGGGGAGCACTCAATACCGCGGAGGAACTCTTCCTGCAGAGAGAAGGTAGGGGATGATGCTGTCCATCACTTCCGAATCCCCCATCTATCCCGTAAAGAAAAATCCTGCTTTCTTTTCAAAGACAAAAAAAATGACACTGTGACCTAAATTTTGCTGTGTAATAATGTACCACTTTACGTGCCAGGAACGCACTTGTTCTATTTTTTCTAACTATGATAAATCTTAGCCAAATGTATCATTTTATAAAATATGTATGTTGCCATAAAAACGCTCCTTCAATTCTGGTGACAGTGGTTATCAAGACAAATACAGAGTAAGTGTCTCTAACAGGGACACAGAAAACAATACAACCCCTCATTATAACCCCGCATCGCTCTATCCAAAATATACAGAAAAAAAACATATTAAAATTACTTCTAATACACTTTAATTGTGCCCAAATTGCTACAAAAGTACCCCTGCCTGAATCATTGCTGTAGATTAAAAAAATAAATAAAAAATACTAAATTGGCTGCTGTTATTTTATTTTTGATGAAAGTGTATCTTAATAGGTAAAAGGCAAGAAATGGGTTTTATATATTGTACATTATGTAGTAGATCAAAGCCACTGTTGTTAAATTTCAAAGTTTAACACTTTTGTCAACAGAAATGTAAAATATTGGTTTGTTGTATATACGTCTTTGTAAATATACACAGATCCTTCCTTTGCAGTGGATTTTATCTCATCGTCTTTGTATAGGGTTGTCATCCCCCATATTATCACCTTGCTGATGACATCTTTTTATTTGAAAAATCAAGTGAAATCAATACGTAAATAAATCAGTGGATTGCTCATGCTAAAAAATGACAGCTCAGGAGGAGTGGCTGTACTAACTATGCAATGTTAATACAGTGATCTCCCCTATTGTGCTGTTGTGTTTTGACAGGGGGATGCCCCCCCCCCCTGCCGGATCTCTCCGGTCAGCGATTCCCAGCCATTGGTGAGAACGCTAATTGGATGCCGATTAGCACACCTTTTTCAGTCATGAACCTTCGACAGAAGCTGGCCTGATTGAACTGGCCTATATGCCACACGACATTCGTCCCATGTGTACTAGGCTTAAGGGCCGGTTCACACTGGTGAGATGTCAGAAATTGGATTTGATTTTCACCGCACTGCAGTGAAAATCACATGTGATCTCTGTGCGATGCGATTTCAACCATAAAGATCGTATGGCTGAATTTGCATCAAACGTGCAACAGGACCCTTTTTTTTGTCCGCAGCAGAATCGGATCGCATGGGTGTTCACACTCATGCGATCCGATTCCTGTGAACTGATTTGGGGGTGTCATTAACTTTTAACTGACACTCCCAGCAGTTCGCATAGGGCAGTGTGAACTGCCGCCAGGAAACATGCGATGCAGGAGCCCACAGTGGGTTTGCAGCAGGGTTCCCGAATCGCAGCAGTGTGAACCAGTCCTAAGTGTCAAAATAAGAGTGTCTAATTGAGTCATCCCACAAGCTACTTTGTTTTGTTTTATTCAACATCACTATTAAAGCATTTATGACAGCGCAAAAGCTTTGCTAAGCCCTCAAAAGAACAGTAACCCTTAGAAAGTGTACAGCAATCACATTTTGTTGTTGAGACCAAACTAATGAAAGGTCAAATGAGATTTGTTGCTCCATCATTGCTCTTTGCGTCGAATCAGATCTAAAGCCAATCAATGCTTTTGTCCCAACTAGGACAAAGTAGTGAAAAGTAAGAGAGCAGCTGATGATGATTGGATAGAGTATTACTCTGATTAGTTATGATTGAAAACACAAAACATTTATTTTCTCAAGCTTGGTACACTTTATAAATTGTTTTTATTACTACTTTTTATATACCCATATTAGTGTTATATTTTGCAGTGTATGCTCACTGCGTATGTCGTAGTGCACATGACCCAATTACATTTTTGGATACTGGTAGGCATGATTGGGTCTTGATCTTGGGTACTCTGATGGTCTTTAGAGGTCTATCGGTCTGTTTCGCCTAAATCTGTTGTGATAAGATGTTGTACACCATGGAGGCCTTGTATAATAAACTGTGATTATGACATATGTGCAAAAACCGTAACCTTAGCCTTTCATTGTTGATGCTAACAGATTAAATTCTACTAATCTGCTGTAGTGGATTTTGTATACTAATAGAAATGCTTTATTAATACTGTGATATATTCTAAGAGACAATACACATGTAAAAAGCCATGTAAGGGTGTTATGACATGCTGTATGCAGACCTGCCTCCTCTATGTAAATACCATATTGCATAAAGCCAAAGTGCAGTAAAATAATAAAACAGAGTCAGTACATAAATTACAGCCATAAATTATATATATATATATATATATATATATATATATATATATATATATATATATATATATATATATATATATATATGTATATATATATATAAATTACATACATAAATTACAGCCATAAATGATATATATATATAAATTACAGACATAAATTACAGCCATAAATTAAATTATGACATAAATTACAGCCAGTAGGATGTATCCCTTGTGCTGGTGTCTTTTCTTTTAGTTAGAATCCTCCTCTGTTTATTTTTTACCTCCACTGCTGTAATCTTCTGGTGCAGCAGGGGGTAATACAATTAAAGGGCTGTCTCTCATCAAAATAGCCCAACTATGGCAGCCTATTCCCCCCAGATGCTGAATTAATAAAACCCGTACTACAGCTTCTATGAATAAAATATGATCTATGAATATAGGGGGCGAACCTTTCAGTCATCCACTCATCCTCCATTCATAAATCCTGTAGTATAGCTTCTTTAAATGGTGGAGCTGAGCAGAAAGAACAACCATAGTTTTGCTCTCTTGAGAGCATGTGATAGGGATTTTAGCTGTATTAATCTCCAATGCACCAGAAGATTATGGCGACAGGGGTGGGGGGCTTGGATAAAATAGGATTTCAACAAAAAAAAGAGATCACCACAAGGGACACATTATACTGATTGTCAATTATGTCCCTTTAGCTGATTTTTTTTATTTTTTTATTTTGGCTGCACTTAGGCTTTAGCACTAGAAATATAAGATTTGTGTTATAACATATACTGTATACTGTGCCACAAAATTCTCAGTAAAAACCTGTTAGAAATATTGTATAAGAATAGTTATCTATTATTTGTGTTGGTAGTGGTTTGTAGATAGATCAGCTCATGTGCCATACATGAAAGCACATTTAGACCCACTAAATCGAACACTACGAAAGTGTGGTTACTGTGTGCCATTGAAATCTGATTGATTGCCAGGGTAATTGCAGCTTGCACACTGATCTGTTTATGTAATAATCCTATTAGTGTTATTGTTTGGTTTTAACCCCCAGGGTATCTTGTGCACTTAGCACTTGTCTCCATCTAAATCAGTGCAGGGGTCACTGAGCTGTGTTGTCTGATAGCCAGCCCTGCCCACCCACCTAACTACATGAAAACACTGATCATCACAAACAGATTTCTGAGTGACAGCTCATAAGAAGAGAGGGTGTGACAGACAGTGCACACACAGCCCCGCCCTGCCTCCTTTTAAACTGCCAGACAGACCAATGCTCTGGTGTGGTGTGCTGTTTCCTCATGTCTCACACTAAGCCTGGAGCTGCAGCCTGCTATTCAGGGGAGTCAAAACTGTCAGCTTGTGTTGTGAATAATTTCAGCTGGAGAAACGGGCTTTCATTCACAAAAACACAAGCTGACAACAGCACAAGCCAGTTACTACACTGGGCTGTCTCGACCTAGTGTAGTACGTGGCTTGTGCTGTTGTCAGCTTGTTTTATTTTTATTTTTATGAAAGCCCTATTTCTTAGGCTGCAATCATTCACAACATAAATTGACAGTTTCCACTCTCTGTGCCCCAACGGCAGGCTGCAAGTCTGGACTTCTGTGTATATTAAATTGCAGGCTGCAAGTCTGTGTATACTAAACAGGCGCGATGAGACATTGCACCACAGAATTATGGGGGGGGGGGGCACAGCTAGCAACAATATAAAAGAAAGATGTATTTTAATTAACTTTAACTGCTTGGATATTTCTTCTGGTAATAGTTCTTCTTTAAAGCTTGAAGTGTTACTAAACCCAGTAATATGAAAATAGTTCCTTTATGAAACAAACAGAAAAAGAAAATAGTTCATCTGTCCCCCCACAGTGCCCACAGTTTCTAAATCTTCTTTTTACATTAAAATATTTCCACTGTATACCTTTTTGGCTGATCTGCATACCACGGTCAGAGATAAACTGCACAGTTTCTCCAGTACTGAGAGTTCATGTGACCTGGCTAGCTCTGAGAACAAGTAAATGTTCTCTCCAGCATAAAAGACACAACTGAGCATATGCAGATTGGCTACTCTGCCTGTGTTAGCTGGCTTTCCCCAGATAAACCATGCAAGAGGGGGAGCATACAGGATAAAACAGCATTTTTACACAATACAAAGGATTAACTTTTTAAGTTCCACCGTGAGTATAACAAGCATGCTATTCTGCATATACATACTGATTTTACTGTTGTGGGTTTAGTAACACTTTACGTTTAAAATGCTTATATTTCATCTTCCCTGGTTCCCCCAGATGTTTAATCCTTCCTCACTTTTTTCTTTTTGTATGTATCCACATTGGAGAGATTACACATAATTACACAATTTCTGGTCATGGCTGGAAGTGAGTGAAATTCCCCCAGTATGGAAACAGATGCCAACTAAAACACAACAGAGTTACTAACCCTTCAATAATTTATCCAAAAGTAAATACCGGTAGTTTTGGCTGGACTTGAGCTTTTGAAAAAAAAAAATATATATATATATATATATATATATATATATATATATATATATATATATATATATATATTTATAAGTACATACAAGCAAAAGCTGCTGTACATTTTATGAACCTTTATAGATGTACCCGGACTTTATTCTGTAAGGTCAGGACACATGATTGGATAAGTGAAAACACACTGGGAACATGCTGCCAACCCCTCCAAAACATTAGTAAATATGCATTGCATTTTACATAAAAAAAAAATGCATTGTGGGAAATCTAATTTTATACACATGTACTGTAGCTAAACTGTATTCCAAATGTGTAAAAAAAAAAAACACACACAACAGGTAAAGCTAAACTCCAAGAAGATATAAAAGACAAAAATTCATGGAGCTCTGTATAAATGAATACATAAATAATATTTTTTTTTTAAATGCAAACAGTGTAAGCACCTGAATTTGACTATCGGTGTCTTACAGGCTACTGTACAATTTATATAGCCGAGTCCAGAGAGGTAGTAGAAGCAGCACAAGGAGCCAATCACATGTGCTGTAGTGAAAGGAGCATGCTGATGGAAGAAGAGAGCTCGTCAGAGTGCTGTATTTCTGAAACTGCAGAACAGAATTAATTCTAGCTCCAAAATGTCCTTCATTCAAAGGACTGTCTTTCTCAGGCTAGGTTTGCGCTTGTGTTGGGAGAAAGTAAAAACACAAAGTTGAGCCCCTCAACCCCTAAAGCCTCGTACACACGATTGGATTTTCTGACAGGAATTGTGTGATGACAGGCTGTTGCCAGAAAATCTGACCGTTTGTACGCTCCATTGGACAATTGTTGTCAGAATTCCCGCGGACAAATGTTGGATGGCAGGCTTTAAAATTTTCAGTGGACAATTATCTGTTGACGGATTTTCTAATTGTGTGTACACAAGTCCGTCGGACAGAAGTCCAAAGTACAAACACGCATGCTCGGAAGCAATGCTCACCAAACACATCATTAGCAGAAGGTGCCCAAAGAATGGCGCTAAAGAGCTGAAGAAACACGTAGTTGGTCACTACGTTAGTATTTGTTGGCCGACAAATGTGTACCGTTTGTATGCAAGACAAGTTCCTGGCCAACAAAAGTTAGAGGCTTTGTCTACGGAAAATTTGATTGTGTGTGCAAGGCTGTAGGCTGCAAAAACAGTGGATGGGGTGTGCGCATTTTGCGTCCTCGATGCTTTGCATTGTGGTGGCGCAAAAATTATTCCCCTGTTACTGAATGGTGCCACACTACAACTGCCTTGCAACAGTGTGCAGTGTCCAAGGTTGTGGCGTGGGGTTCTAAGGGTTAAAACACAGGCAGTTATAGGGTGACATAAAACGGATTGCTCTTCACAACACGATGCATGTATAAACTAACCCTTATAGAATCAAATCCCTCTTTTAGAGCTAACCTATGTGTATGTAGCATGTGATTTAGGGATCTTAGATTGTAAGCCCCAGGATTGATGTGAATGTAAAATATGTAAAAAGGGCTGTTTAAATTGTCGGCGCTATATAAATACCTGTAATAAAAATTTGAATATATGTATAGAATATAAGAAAAAAAACTGCGCTAGAACCCAAGCAATACAAAAAAAGCTGCCAGCACTCGAACAAGTCAAACAGAAATATAAAATAAATAGTGCAGCGCTATACAATCATGAGTAGTACACTTGTAAACATACCACAAGGTGAGTGAGTAATAACCAAAAATGTTTAAATATAATAAATAAATATTATTATTTAAGAAGCCAAGAAGGCTTTGATGGGCGATATAAGAGTCCATATAGGATGAACACACAGTGAAATGGTTCTTCCGAAGGGATGACACAGAATACAGGAATAACAGGTTGACTTTTGAAATCTCAGATTCTTCGCGCGAGAAATAAAATGAGGTACTCTTACCGCAACTGGTGGACTCATCTGTTATACAACAGTGGGTCAGACGAGCTTAAGGTCTCAAAGACCTGGATCGGTGCAGCAGGATCTCAGTAGTTGCCAAAGAGGTCTGGAACAATCCTCCCCACACAGCGGATATCAGTCAGGTGCCCAAATGCAGGACTATTGCAGAGGTAAGACCAGGCACGTCGCTACAGGACAGGCAAAAACAACAATGGCTTGGGGCCCCGAGCTGGCCTGGGGCCCCCAACTTCCCCATCCCAGGCTGTAGCGTGGCTGAGCTCCTCTTCTTTCCTCCTGGAGTCCTGTCAGTCCGGCCGGGTACCGCGCACGGTACAGGAGATTTCATTTCCCGTTCCCGGCCGGACTGACAGGAAGTGCACACTGAGCCCAGGCATTATCTGATAGGGGGCTGGGGACCCATAATGATAGAACACCGGACTGACAGGAGGAAGAGGAGCTTAACCAGGCTACAGCCTACAGAGAAAGATGTGGAGGTGAGATTAGATAAACATAGGGACAAAAAGATGGGGGAGGGATAGTAAGAACATGGGTTTAAAAAATGAGTGTAGAGCTAACGTAGGCTTTGTGTGCGGGGGGGGGGGGGGTTTTCTTGGGGCCCCCAAATTCCTTCAAATGGCCCTAGGTAAGACACACAACACACTATTGTTCAGGTATGAGGAAACTATCACACTATCCTTCCTCATACCTGAAGGATAGTGTGTTGCGTGTCTTACCTCTGCCATGTGCAGTTTCCGTCTGTGTTCAGGCCTCTCCCAGATGCGGTTCCCTACCTTGGGCTGCTAAAAGCGCTGATAAGAGTGGAGCCCCTTCTGAGGGTCTTTTGGGGCAGCAGCAGCTTCCAAACTTGGAGCGATAGTCCTGCATTTGGGCACCTGACTAATATCCGCTGTGTGGACAGGATTGTTACAGACCTCTTTGGGAACTACTGAGATCTTGCTGCACCGATCCAGGTCTTTGAGACCTTATGCTCGTCTGACCCACTGTTGTATAACAGATGAGTCCACCAGTTTCTGTAAGAGTACCTCATTTATTTCTCCCATATAGAATCTGAGATTTCAACAGTCAACCTGTTATTCCTGTATTCTGTGTCATCCCTTGGGAAGAACCATTTCACTGTGTGTTCATCTTATATGGACTCTCATATCACTCATCAAAGCCTTCTTGAATATATGTATAGACTTTTATATCCAAATGACTGTTAAGGCTTCATTTCCATGGACGTTTTTACAGCCACTTTTCTGAGCGTTTTTTGCAGCTTAAAGCGGATCTCCACCCTAAAGTGAAGATCCGCTGATCGGAACCCTCCCCCCCTCCGATGTCACAATTGACACCTTTCAGGGGGGAGGGGGGTGCAGATACCTGTCTAAAGACAGGTATCTGCAACCACTTCCGGCCCGCAGTCTCGGGCAAAAGACGGGTTTTTTGGCGACATCCCGTCGCGCCCCCGTTGTGTGCTGGGAACTCTCAGCTCCCAGCACACAGCGGGAGCCAATCGCCGGACGCAGCGCGACTCGCGCATGCGCCGTAGGGAACCGGGCAGTGAAGCCGCAGCGCTTCACTTCCTGGTTCCCTCACCGTGGATGGAGGGGGGAGCAGCAGGGTGACGAGCGATCGCTCATCCTCTGCTGCGGACGCCGCTGGACTCCAGGACAGGTAAGTGTCCTAATATTAAAAGTCAGCAGCTGCAGTATTTGTTGCTGCTGGCTTTTAATATTTTTTTCTAGTGAACCATCCGCTTTAAAAACGGCTCTCCAAGTTAGTCTATGGCCCCATTCCCACCATGACGTTTTTGAGCTGTAGATGACTGAGCCGTTTTTAAGCCGCAAAAAAAGCTGTAAAAACGCCAGACGTAAAAAAACGTTCAAATGCTCAAAAACGCGCAAAAATGCTAAAAACGCTACCGCTGCGTTTTTGAGCTCCAGCTAAAAAAAAAAAAAAAAAAAAAAACATGGACAGGCTTTTTTAAGCTGTAAAAAAGGCTAAAAAAAGTGTCTGTAAAAACGTCCATGTCAGATTTGGCACCTTTTCAGGGAGAGGAGGATGCAGATACCTGTCTGATACAGGTATGCCTTCTCTATATTGACCACGAAAACCAGGGCTGCTCAGCCCTGATCACCGTGGTCAGAGTGCGTCCACTCCCTCAGTCATACGCTGCTTTGCTCTCCTCTCTCCCCCCTCAACCCCTCTTTCGTGCCTGTCAGCGCACTCTCCCCAGCTGACGTCAGAGGGAGATCACGGTCCCTCCTGCAGAAGCCGTGTATCAAAGCTGAAAAGTGACCATGAGTCATGTGACCGGCCTAAAGACAGCTCTAAATAGCTATTTACACAGCCTCTAATAGAGCGGCTGGCAGTTTTTCATAAAAAGGCTTAACAGACACTTTAACTGATGGGATCACAACTTAATTTTGCTTTATATATATTATTTTCTCCTAAATCAGCCCCATAGAAAAAAAAAAACATTCAAAAGATTTGAGAAGCATTTCAATTTCCCTAGTAAAATGTATAAATTCTTATGTATATGCTATCCAAACACATAGGCAGTGGACTATTAAAAAAGGAAATAGAAAAGTGTTTTTTTTTTGTTTTTTTTCAATAATAATGGAGTTGTTACTTCATTGACTTCGCACCTGAACTTTCAAAGAATTTCCATCTCATGTGTAGCAGCGATCCTGTATGTCACATTCTGGAACTCTCATGTATCTGCTTGAATCCTTTTCTATGAATTTTGATTAACCTTTACTCACTTTACCTAATGTTGCTGTTCATATTGTTCATGTATCGCCTGTGCCTCACATTTTGTATTTTTCACTGTACAATATAAAGCCAATAAACTGTTCAAACTAAATTTATTTTGTCTGTTTTATTTGAGCAAACCCCATTCTTCTAGGGATAAAAAACAGAGGACCATTCATTTGCAGATTTTTTTTTATTTTGATTACAGGCATTTATATTGCGCCAACAATTCACACAGCACTTTACATTCACATCAGTCCCTGCCCACAAGGATCTTCCAGTCTACACAAATGAACGTACCAGCATGTCTTTGAAGGAGAAAGTGCAAACTCAATGCAGATAGTGTCCTGTCTAGAATTTGAACCAGGGACTCGGTGCTGCAAAGCAGAAGTGCTAAACACTACGCAGTACTCGTCATTTGCTACTGATTTAAATCTTTAATATATTTCTTTAT
This sequence comes from Rana kukunoris, assembly GCA_029574335.1. Classification (NCBI taxonomy): domain Eukaryota; kingdom Metazoa; phylum Chordata; class Amphibia; order Anura; family Ranidae; genus Rana; species Rana kukunoris. Next base: position 540,207,643 of record CM056050.1, on the reverse strand, counting down.
TAATTATTATTCTTGAGCAACAGAGAGACAACATCTCAAATAAATTCAATAAGACCAACTATTTTCACTTTAAGTTTCTCCAGTTGGGGCTGATATGTGAAACATATGCTACAGGATTTTCGATCGGTTCAGCAACTACTTGGCATCCTTATTTATTTTTATAAACATGAACTATGAAGTAGTAGTTTTATTTTCTATGGGCAGCTAAAGTATAGTTCCTATAACACACTTTTCATACATGAGTCTATAACGTTGTCTGACATGGTAAGATCTGAATGTACAATATCATTTAGATTTACCAACAGCTATGGAGGGGGGAAGGGGCAACCTGAGGCCGTGTACACACGGCAGAGAACCTCGACGGGCAGAACACATCGTTCCGCCCGTCGAGGTTCTCTGCCGGCCGTCGAAATCGGCGACCCGCCCATCGGGAATGGCAACCAGCCATTCATCCAGGCGGGCCGTCGAGCAAATAGAGAACATGCTCTCTATTTCTGCTCGACGGCATTCCCGACGGGATGCTCGCCGAGAGCGTACACACGGCCGAGGTCCTCGCTGGAATGCAGCTTCCAGCGAGGTTCTCGCTGGTTTCCAGCGAGAACCTCGGTCGTGTGTACGCCGCCTGACTAGATATAGATTAAAATGATGGCTTGGGAAAGGCACTTAAGCTAGCAATACATGGATCTAAGCTTAGCCGGTTCAGCAGGGACTGGATGAATTTCGATCCAAGTATGGGCACCCTGGTTGTACACAAGTCAATCTATCAATCACCTTGTGTACAACCAGTTTTTCGAGATTTTGCCAAACGATTAGTGCCACTGGCTATAGCTGGCAGCACTGATCATTGTGTTCTGCCCCAGGCAGAAAACAATAGCACTGCAGGAGAGATTCCCCCATCAACACTGGCTGTGCTGAATTGGGAATCAAGCAATTTTCTTTCCTTCCACCCATGGTGTTAGAAAATACAATTACATAAATAAATGGCTTGCCCTACACACGATGATACATGTCCACTCAAACATGTCCGACGGACCGTTTCCAGCGGACATGTCTCATCGGATTTTGGTCCGATGGAGTGTACACACCATCTAACGAAAATCCCCTCGGGCTGAGGCCACGGTGACGTGGCGGTGACGTTGACGCCGCCACGTCACCACTCCAGGAAGTAAAATACTTCCACGCATGCGTCGAATCCGTTCGACTCATGCGGGAGATTTTTTTCCGCTGGTTAGGCGTACTAACCAGTCGACATGTCGGACGGACGGGTTTCCAGCAGACAAGTTTTAAAGCATGTTTTAAAACTTGTCAGCTGGAAAAACCTGTCTGCTCGCCTGTACACACGATCGGATATGTCTGCTGAAATGGTCCGTCGGACCAGTTTCAGCAGATAAATTTGATCATGTGTACGTGGCCTAATAGTTTACGGTGATCTAAAAAAGATTTTACATTAGGGCTAATGCTGGCCATACACTATACGAAAAATCGGCCAATATTCGGTCGTTCAGACAGTTTGTTCGTTTTTCGAACAGTTAATGGGCACAAATCGATAATCGCTGGGACGTTTTTGAGCTGAAAAAACCAAGGGCAAGTTTGGAAATTTTCTGCCGACCGAACCATAGGTATATGTAAAAAATGTTATGTCCACTGAACGATTTATCGGTCATTACATGATGGCAATATCGTTTGCGCTCACGGCCGAAAGTTTGTTTTTCGAAAGTTTGTTTGGACCATTGTGTATGGCCAGCATAACACTTGACAATTTTCATTCAATTTCAAGCACGTTTAAACCAACGAGAATCACATACACAATAGTTAAAAATCTTTAGAAACTAAGCAATTTAACATCCACAAGTTTGGTTGACCACCAGAATATAGTTGATATTGATGTCAAAACGGAGCAATACAATGGGGCTGATTTACCAAGCCTTTGCACAATCATTCATGGAGCAAAGGCAAGAGTAAAAGTCGTTTTGACATTTACTAAAGAAATGCGCTGGCAGAGCAGCACATTTCTTTATTTACTATAATGCCTAGTGCGCCCATGAGAGGGCGCATGGTGCATCCCTATAGACCTGGCGCACGGCATTTCGAAATTTAATTACGGTCATTCACGCATTCCTTCTCACTACGCCGGCAAAATCTTGGTAAATACCAAGCAGCGTAGCAGCCTTTGCGCAGCTTGAGGCGGCGCACGTGAATGCCCAAACCATTTTCAGCTTACGCTGACCATTAAGGGGAACTCTGCGCCAAATTTCAAACAAAAAAACAGCGTGGGTTAGCCTCTGGGGGCACATTAAGCCCTTCGGTTTGGTCTGGATCGTAAGGGGGAAAACCTACGCTAAAAAACGGCTTGGAGGTTCCCCCAAAATTCATACCAAATCCTTATCTAAGCACGCAGCCTGGCTGGACAGGGATGGGGACGAGCGAGTGCCCCCCTCCTGAGCCGTACCAGACCGTATGCCCTCAACATGGGGACAAGGGCCTCTTCCCGACAACCCTGGCTGTTGGTTGTTGGGGTATGCGGGCGGGGGCTTATCGGAATCTGGAAGACCCCTTAAACAAAGGGGACCCCCAGATCCTGCCCCCCCGTGTGAAATGGTAATGGGGTACATTGTACCTCTACCAATTCACCAAAAAAAGTATCAAAAATGTAAAAAATGACAATAGCCAGTTTTTGACAATTCCTTTATTAATATCTTCTTTCCGCGCTTCTTCTTCTTCCATCTTCTTCTCTTCTTCTTTCATTCGGGGTTTCTTCCTCCATCTTCTTCTTCTTCTTCTGCTTCTTTCTTGGGTCTTCTCATCCGCATCTTGCACGGATTCTTCTTCCATCTTCTTCTCCTTCCGTCGGCCTTCTCATCTGCATCTTGTTTCTTCTTCCCCGAACGCTGCGCTTGAAATTGAAGTCCCCGCCGTGTGACCCTCCTGTGACCCCACCCCCCTCTGACGCCACGGGTAAACTCCTAAGAAATTCCCAGTGTGGTACATGTGCGTCAGAGAGGGGACGGGGTCACAGGAGCGTCACATGGCGGGGACTTCGATCTTGTCTAGGGTGCAATATAGTCTAGCACCAGCCCGGTGTGGGCTCTAAGTAGAGTGATATATGGCTTGCCTGGGGATTTCTTTCCTAATGCTAGGCATGCACGGCTCACATTTCAGCCTGTTTTTGCTAAACTGACCAAATTTCGAGCCATTGGTGGCCTTGACAATTTGCAACCTTAAAAAAAAAAAATGTATTAATTAAAAAAGCTGGGTGGAAAATTGTCAACATCTGATCAAATTCTATCAGATACAGTAACTTTTTGGAGGTTCATGCAGCCATAGGTGTAAATGGCTGCATGGATATAATAGCTGACAATAGAGATTTCTTAGCATGGTTGGGGAATCAAGTGGTTTTCTCTTGTTTGGCTCACAGGCTAAACAAGAGAAACTGAATCATGGATGGCTAGCCTTATTCCCATTGGCTGGTAAGGGAGTCGTTAAAGGGTGACTATATACCACTGGGCAAGGGCATACAAGCAAACTTGTTGCTTTTCCCTGCCTAGGAATTGTCACAGTAAAGGTTCAAATACCTTTAACCTCAGATGAAATATTGTTAAATTGGTAGTGTAGAAGTGGGCCACTGCACATGTTGGTTGGGATCTTGGCCCGGGTGGATTCCATTAAACAAGTACATAAAATATATACCAGGCAGTAGGTGCACTCAACAGCCCAGATGGGATCCATGAAAAACGTATGTAGAATATGAAGTAGGCGCACTCAACGGGACTTACAACAGTAGAAATTTTCCAACATAGTTTAATCAATGTCAACGTTTTGAACAAAACATGTACAGGTAGAATATATATATACCAGGCAGTAGGTGCACTCAACAGCCCAGGTGGGATCCATGAAAAACGTATGTAGAATATGAAGTAGGCGCACTCAACGGGACTTACAACAGTAGAAATTTTCCAACATAGTTTAATCAATGTCAATGTTTTGAACAAAACATGTACAGGTAGAATATGAAGCAGTAGGGATGATTATGTAGTGCTACATGTAGACCATAGTAACACTAAACTAAGTATACCCATTAGGGTGTGACCATATAGTGTGACATAAAAAATACTAAGCAATGAATACCCAGTAAAGTGAACAAAAAACTTGAAAAACAGTCCACAAAATATTAAATATAATCAAAATTAGAAGATGTAGTGTCCATCATAAATTAATAAAATCAAAAAGATGTCATGAGATAGAAGGAAACATCCCAACGGAAATCTTCAGGTGAATGATAAAAAATATATGCACTTACCGGAAGCGTTGGACCCGACTGTCATACAACAATGGATCAATCGAGCTTGGGGTGTCCCAAGCGGCTATTCCACAAGCGTGTCATAGAGAATCCAGAAAAGGATAGAATCGACCTCATTGGCGACCAGACCAAGAAGGGCGGATAGGCCCGATGAGCTTTTTGAAGTTCTCTCCAGTTGGTTTCTAACACCCTAATCGGGGTTGCTGCTTGCCTGAACCGGGTACACTTGGATGTTTGGTGGATCCCTATGATTGCCATACCAACGGTTTAGTTGGGCCGAGTAATCTGTGGCTGAGGAACACCGTCCTATCCGCCCTTCTTAGTCATCATTCACCTGAAGATTTCCATTGGAATGTTTCCTTCTATCTCATGACATCTTTTTGATTTTATTTATTTATGATGAACACTACATCTTCTAATTTTGATTATATTTAAAAGAATCAGTAAAGGATTTTTTTTTTAATGCTAAATAGCTTGCTTTACCTTATAGCAGTCCTGCTTTCATGTCCTCCATGTCCGTTTTTGCTTAGAAGTTGCTGTAATCCCTTGCTGAACTCCACACTTCCTGCTTGTCTGGCTACTTATGAAAAAACTCATGGTAGCTTTTCATTGTAGTCCATGATCAAGAAGATGTGATTACTATGTGTCTAAAACTCCTCAGAACCAATCAGATTAATTTTAAAAACAAACACTGCCCTGTGTTTGTTTGTTTTTGTTCTGTGTGTCTCTGTACACACAGAACAAACTAAAACTAGTCTAAAAACTAAACTAAACTGCAGGCACATTATATGATTGATTTTTATCTATTTTTAATCATTTTTAAAAGGAATCAGTTAACAATTATGTCTCTATACCCTGTAAACAGTCATTTCAGCAACAAAAAACAAATTCCGTTACTACTCCTTTAATATTTTGTGGACTGTTTTCATGTTTCTTGTTCACTTTACTGGGTATTCATTGCTTAGTATTTTTATGTCACACTATATGGTCACACCCTAATGGGTATACTTAGTTTAGTGTTACTATGGTCTACATGTAGTGCTACATAATTGTCCCCACTTTGAATTTGTCACATTCCTGTGTAGCTGCTTCACTCCCCTTCCTGGGACTTTTGTTTTTATATTTTTGGGGTAGCGCATTTATTTTTCTCACTTCACAGAATATGAACCAGGCAGTAGTTGCACTTAACAGCCCAGGTGGGATCCATGAAGAAAGTATGTAGAATATGAAGCAGGCAGTAGGTGCACTTAACAGCCCAGGTGGGATCCATGAAGAAAGTATGTAGAATATGAAGCAGGCAGTAGGTGCACTTAACAGCCCAGGTGGGATCCATGAAAAACGTATGTAGAATATGAAGTAGGCGCACTCAACGGGACTTACAACAGTAGGAATTTTCCAACATAGTTTTATCAATGTCAACGTTTTGGTGGGGCACAGCCTGCCTTTCTCAATTAATAGCATGATAAACAGACATTTTTAAAGTAAATAGAAGTTTCAGTTATCTTTATTTCCATCCCTATTTCCAAACACAAAGGTTAATTAGTAAGAATATCAATTATAAAATGGATAAGAGCATCCTGTTGTGTTCGCTGCTCTCTTGAGAATCGCTATGGCACACCTGTTACACATTCAGCCCCCAGGGCTCTGATAGAAGCTCTGAGTTGCTATGAATCAGTGTGCACTTTTTTTTTCTCCTTGCATGTACTTATCCAGATTGTAAGCCTCTGTGGGCAGGATGATCCTTATCTTACTGTATTACCCACTGTAATGTCTGCATGCATCACTGTTCCATATGATTTGCATGCTGTCTTAGTCCTATGTAACATTTCAGCATGCCGTACAAATATTTGCATGCTTTGTCAAAGTGATATCTATGATTACATTGTTTTTAATAGAGGTAAACAGCTCTGAATCTGTGCACGCATGACAATGATGAATGCACATTCAGTGGGGGATAATGTGCGTATTACATTGTCGCAACAAGTACCAGGATCGGAGAGAACTTACAAATGTATTTATGAGGCTGTTGACACGAGCATTGCAGACAGTTCGTTTGCCAAACTGTGTTTTGTAATTTGAAACACATCATTTGCATGGTAAATGCATAGAAAATACATACATATGGAAAAAACATGGATTTGAATGTATTTTCATGCTTTTTAAAATTTCAATGCCCTACATGTAAACAAAGGTGAGCTGGATAGGTGAGATGCATAGTCTAGAGAAAGTACAAGTACTGCATAAACCACTGATAGAAGGCAACAAGAAGTGTTCAGGAATAGGGATGAGCCGAACACCCCCGCGTTCGGTTCGCACCAGAACGTACGAACAGACCGCCTGTTTGTGCGAACATTTAGAACCCAATTGAAGTTTAAAGGGCTTGAACGTTCAAATTCAAAAGTGCTCATTTTAAAGCACAATATTTAAGTTATTGTTGTAAAACGTCTTTGAGAAGCCGGGTCTTGCCCCAGGGAACATGTATCAATGGAAAAAAGTTTTAAAAACCGTGGCCCAGATTCACATACAATTAGATTCGCGTAGAGTATCAGAAATACTCTACGCCACCGTATTTTACCTGGCTCTACGTGGAATCCCGGTAGATTTTGTCCTGTAAACTACGGCGGCGTAGTGTATTTCTCCCGGCGCAAGCCATCTACGCGAGTAGGGGGCGTGAAGCATTTAAAATAGGCGCGTTCCCGCGGCGATCGAACTGCGCATGCTCCGTTCAGAAATTTCCCGCCGTGCATTGCGCGAAATCACGTCGTTACGTCATTTTTTTTTGAGTAGCGTCGTTTACGGACATTCCTATTCCCGAACGAGTTACGTAAAAAAAAAAATTCAATTCGACGCGGGAACGACGGCCATACTTAACATGGGCTACGCACCGTTAGACCAGCAAATAGCTGGTCTAACAGTACGTAGCAAAAAAATGACGTAAGCGATTGCGAAGGCCGCTCGTATCTTCGTGGATCGCCGTAAAAAGTCATTTGCATATCCCAACGCTGAAAACGACGCGGACTCCTCCCAGCGGCCGCAAAAAGTTTGCAGCATAGATCCGAAGGCTTACGAAGACGTAAGCCTCTCGGATCGAAGCCCGAAGCCGCCGTATCATGGTTTGAGGATTCAAACTAGTGATACGGCGCGCGAAATTTGAAATTACTCCTGTCTAACACCAGTTAGACAGGCGTAATCGCTCTCTGAATCTGGGCCCGTATTTTTTTCAGGAGCAGGACTCCTGAAAAAATTACCATTTTTAAAACTTTTTTCCATTGATACATGTTCCCTCGGGCAAGACCCGGGTTCTCAAAGACGTTTTCACAGACACACTATAGACACCCTGCAGGTACAATATTTAAAGGAATTTTATTTTTAATTTTTTTTAAATTTAAGCATCATTAAAATCATTGCTCCAGGAGCAGCAAATGCGATTAGGTGCTATTTAATAGCAAACGTGCAGTAACAGCAACTACGTTTAGGTGCAATTAAACAGCTCACGTGCTGTAACAGCAAATGCGTTTAGTTGCTATTAAACAGCACATGTGCAGTAACAGCAAATGCGTTAAGGTGTTATTAAACAGCATACGTGCAGTAACAGCAAATGTGTTTAGGTGCTATTAACCACCTAAGGACCGCCTACTGAACATTTACGTCAGCAGAATGGCACGGCTGGGCACATCAACGTATATATACGTTGGTTTCTAGTACCCAGCCGTGGGTCGCTCCCGTGACCCGGTCCGAAGCTCCGGGACCGGGACCACGGGACTCATGGACCCGATCGCCGCTGGAGTGCGGCGATCGGCCCCCGGAGCTGAAGAACGGGGAGAGCCGTGTGTAAACACGGCTTCCCGTGCTTCACTGTGGCCGCAGCATCGATCACTTCATCCCTGTTATAGGGGGACGTGATCGATGACATCACACCTACAGCCAAACCCCCCTACAGTTGTAAACAGACCCTGTGAACACACATATCATACAGCGCCCCCTTGTGGTTAACTCCCAAACTGCAACTGTCATTTTCACAGTAAACAATGCAATTTAAATGCATTTTTTGCTGTGAAAATGACAATTGTCCCAAAAATGTGTCAAAATTGTCCGAAGTGTCCGCCATAATGTCGCAGTCACGAAAAAAAACGCTGATCTCCGCTATTAGTAGTAAAAAAAAAAAAAAATTATAAAAATGCAATAAAACTATCCCTTACTTTGTAAACGCTATACATTTTGCGAAAACCAACCGATAAATGCTTATTGCGATTTTTTTACCAAAAATAGGTAGAAGAATACGTATCGGCCTAAACTGAGGGAAAAAAAATTATATATATTTTGGGGGGATATTTATTATAGCAAAAAGTAAAAAAATATTGCATTTTTTTCAAAATTGTCGCTCTATTTTTGTTTATAGTGCAAAAAATAAAAACCGCAGAGGTGATCAAATACCACCAAAAGAAAGCTCTATTTGTGGGACGCCAATTTTGTTTGGGAGCCACGTCGCACGACCGCGCAATTGTCAGTTAAAACAACGCAGTGCCGAATCGCAAAAAGGGGCAAGGTCCTTTAGCAGCATTTTGGTCCGGGTCTTAAGTGGTTAAACAGCACACGTGCAGTAACAGCAAATGCGTTTAGGTGCTATATAAACAGCACACGTGCAGTAACAGCAAATGCGTTTAGGTGCTATTAAACAGCAAACGTGCAGTAACAGCAACTGCGTTTAGTTGCTATTAAACAGGACAAGTGCAGTAACACCGAGTACATTTAGGTGTAAACTAAACAGCACACAGGCAGGCGGCCTTATATAGTGTGGGGCGTGTGCTAAAACCCTGAGCCATAATTGGCCAAAGACACCCAGGCTTTGGCCAATTATGGCTCTTCGTTTTTTGCATGCTTGGCCAATCATTAGCTCGCAATGCCGCAGTGAATTATGGGCTGTTGCGCGGAGCAATGTCCCTCTTTCCCTCCCTCCTCATCTGTCCCTCATTTTGGTCTGATATATATGGTTGTATATACAACTGTACTTTTTATCTATCAAAAAGTGTTTTCCAGTACTAAACCTTACATCTTATTTCTAAATTGTAGTGGTAAAAAAAAGCACTTGTGGGTTTAACAAATCTTGTTTTTTTTGGACAATGCTCTTTCAAGGGGGTGTGGCAAGGGATGTGTCCTATGCCTGTATACTTTTGCTGATAGGTGTCCCTCATTCCCATCTGAAAAAGAGAGGTATGCTTTTGTGATGCTTCGTAGATAAGGCAACCATTCAAATGTTGTAACTGTTATCTAGAAGTGCCAACTCAATAGTCCTTGGCCAACCTTTTATAAGGTAAGATGACCCTAAAAATTTGCAAAAGGAAAAGTGAAATATTTTTCCCTTTTTTATTTAATAATCGTTTATCTCAGGAGAAGATGTAGTGACACAGTTATGGGATCTTACAGTTTCTGGGGACGTCCAATGAAGAGCTTATTTATTTTACGTGAGCAAATGCTAGGACAACATCATCTTAACATGATATAAGACTGTGTAATCCATAACCATAAATCCCTTAGAGATTAGCATATCGACGTCAGCTTGTTATATGCAGTGTAAAGGACTGGCAATACAGAAACAATAAATTCTCACGATGCATTTAAATCTAGAGGAAAAGTTTAATCCTGATGTTGCTTTGTAAGCACAAGGAAAAAAATCACATCACAAAGCATGGTCAGTTCTCAAAGAAGAAATCCAGATGTTAGTGTAACTAAGACATGTACCGCTACCCTCGAAGGGGCCTCTGGTATTAACTTATTCTTCCCTAAAATTACAGCGGCTGCCCCACAACCGCAAGCACGAGTCCTTTCACACTGACTTCAAAAACACAGTCCAGGAGATGTCTTTTTAAGATTTTTTGCTTGTCAAAACTTTCAACAGAAGAGATGATAGGGTATGGGATACTCCTAAATAATTAGTACTTATCGAATAAAGGACAATCCTCTCCCACAGTTTTTGTGGGTGTCTGACAGTCTAATGCCACGTAAACACGATAATTTTTCGGGTTGTAAAAAACAAAGTTTTTTAAAAATGTCATTTAAAACAATTGTGTGTGGGCTTTAGAGCATTTTTTGGGTTCTAAAAAACGGGCATATTTTTTCACAACGTTTTAAACTATGTAGTTCTTTGGGTTGTAAAAAATGATTGTGTGTAGGCTTTAACGACGCATGCTCAGAAGCAAGTTATGAGATGGCAGCGCTCGTTCTGGTAAAACTACCATTCGTAATGGAGTAAGCACATTCATCACGCTGTAACAGATAGAAAAGCGCAAACCGTCTTTTACTAACACAAAAATCAGCTAAAGCAGCCCAAAGGGTGGCGTCATCCGAATGGAACTTCCCCTTTATAGTGCCGTTGTACGTGTTGTACGTCACCGCGCTTTGCTAGAGCATTTTTTTTAGACGATCATGTGTAGGCAAGGCCGTTTTAATGATGAAGTTGAAAAAAAAACTTTGTTTTTTCTACAGCCTGAAAACAACGGCCCAGATTCACAGAGCAATTACGCCTGTCTAACTGGTGTTAGACAGGAGTAATTTCAAATTTTGCGCGCTGTATCACTAGTTTGAATCCTCAAACCATGATACGGCGGCTTCGGGCTTCGATCCGAGAGGCTTACGTCCTCGTAAGCCTTCGGATCTACACTGAGATATTTTTGCGGCCGCTGGGAGGAGTTTGCGTCGTTTTCATGCGTCGGGATATGCAAATGAGTTTTTACGGCGATCCACGAAGGTACGAGTGTCCCTCGCATTCGCCTACGTCATTTTTTGGCTACGTAATGTTAGAGGAGCTTTTTGCTGGTCTAACAGTGCGTAACCCATGTAAAGTATGGCCGTCGTTCCCGCGTCGATTTGAAAATATTATTTTTTTTTTAACGTAACTCGTTCGGGAATAGGAATGTACGTAAACGACGCTACTACGACGTGACGACGTGTTTTCGCGCAATGCACGGCGGGAAATTTGCGAACGGAGCATGCGCAGTTCGATCGACTCGGGAACGCGCCTATTTTAAATGATTCACGCCCCCTACTCGCGCAGATGGATTGCGACGGGAGAAATACACTACGCCGCCGTCGTTTACTGGACAAAATCTACCTGGATTCCACGTAGAGCCAGGTAAAAAACGGCGGCGTAGTGTATTTCTGATACTCTACGAGAATCTAATTCTCTGTGAATCTGCCCCAACGTTTTTTAGCAGCTGGGAACCATGAGGCAAGTCTTTTTGTTATGTGGTTACCTTGCACCAATGTACAAATTCTGGTACCCAGTGCGATCTCCAGAGCACTACACAGTCACAGGAATCAGTTTAGGGTCTGTACTCACAAGTCCCTAGAACAGCTGCAGAGTGAAACCCTCCTGCAATTAGCTTTTAGCAGGATTCATCCAAGTCCTCAGCTCTGATTCCCCTGAGGTCCCAAGAACAGCTTCACAGTCTATAGGCTGCCTAATAACAGCAGCCCCTCAGGCTTGGGACCCTCCTGTAGAGAGAGAAAACCCAGCTCTCCAGTGCTTCAGACTATTTATCATCTTTCCATCCCCCTTCTGGACACCCTGGCTGGTCATTTGCATCTCCCTCCCTAAGCTCTGGAAGCTTCTTCCAGAGGCAAGGGGCAGCAATCAAACTCCATGCCTCTGCAACCCCGAACAGACCAGGACAAACACTCACTGCTTCCTTGATTACAGTAGGAGCTAAAAACTAAGTTTATCTAGCATCCTACGTCAGAAGGGTGCTACATCCAAAATAAAAAAAATCACATATATGATGCAGTGTTTAAAGGGGTTGTAAAACCTTGCTGTCCGTTTTCATCAGATCGCTCCATAGGCGACAGAGGGGCTCGACAAGCCCCTCCCCGCTCAGTGAGCAGAGAGGAGCTTGTCATCCGTCGGCTCAGCGGAGATCAGCGGACAGATCTCCCGCTAAGCTGGCGGAGGCAGGCGCACTCCATCGCGACGGAGTCCGTCTGTGTGAATGAGGCCTTAGGCAGAAACAGGAGGTGATGCAATAAAGCAGGGATCTCCAAACTACGGCCCTCCAGCTGCTGTGGAACTACACTTCCCATGAGGCATTGTAAAACTCTGACATTAGTAGACATGGCTAGGCATGATGGGAATTGTAGTTCCTGAACACCTGGAGGGCCATAGTTTGGAGACTCCTGCAATAAAGCATTTGCAACACTTTTCTGGCATCATAATATTATTAGAAAATCCTGCACCAAATTAATAACATGCAACAGTTTTCTAGCTATAAATTCAATAAGAAATACATCCATAATGGTGTTAAGAAGACAAATAAGACCTCCATGCTGAGTAAATTGTATAGCACGTTCCATGAATCAGTCAGATTTTTCGTGCAGACTAGAGACATACAGTGCGGAAAATAAGTATTTGAACACCCTGCTATTTTGCAAGTTCTCCCACTTGGAAATCATGGAGGGGTCTGAAATTGTCATCGTAGGTGCATGTCCACTGTGAGAGACATAATCAAAAAAAATATTCCAGAAATCACAATGTATGATTTTTTTTAACTATTTATTTGTATGATACAGCTGCAAATAAGTATTTGAACACCTGAGAAAATCAATGTTAATATTTGGTACAGTAGCCTTTGTTTGCAATTACAGAGGTCAAACGTTTCTTGTAGTTTTTCACCAGGTTTGCACACACTGGAGGAGGGATTTTGGCCCACTCCTCCACACAGATCTTCTCTAGATCAGTCAGGTTTCTGGGCTGTCGCTGAGAAAGACAGAGTTTGAGCTCCCTCCAAAGATTCTCTATTGGGTTTAGGTCTGGAGACTGGCTAGGCCACGCCAGAACCTTGATATGCTTCTTACAGAGCCACTCCTTGGTTATCCTGGCTGTGTGCTTCGGGTCATTGTCATGTTGGAAGACCCAGCCTCGACCCATCTTCAAAGCTCTAACTGAGGGAAGGAGGTTGTTGCCCAAAATCTCGCAATACATGGCCCCAGTCATCCTCTCCTTAATACAGTGCAGTCGCCCTGTCCCATGTGCAGAAAAACACCCCCAAAGCATGATGCTACCACCCCCATGCTTCACAGTAGGGATGGTGTTCTTGGGATGGTACTCATCATTCTTCTTCCTCCAAACACGGTTAGTGGAATTATGACCAAAAAGTTCTATTTTGGTCTCATCTGACCACATGACTTTCTCCCATGACTCCTCTGGATCATCCAAATGGTCATTGGCAAACTTAAGACGGGCCTTGACATGTGCTGGTTTAAGTAGGGGAACCTTCCGTGCCATGCATGATTTCAAACCATGACGTCTTAGTGTATTACCAACAGTAACCTTTGGAAACGGTGGTCCCAGCTCTTTTCAGGTCATTGACCAGCTCCTCCCGTGTAGTCCTGGGCTAATTTCTCACCTTTCTTAGGATCACTGAGACCCCACGAGGTAAGATTTTGCATGGAGCCCCAGTCCGAGGGAGATTGACAGTCATGTTTAGCTTCTTCCATTTTCTAATGATTGCTCCAACAGTGGACCTTTTTTCACCAAGCTGCTTGGCAATTTCCCCGTAGCCCTTCCCAGCCTTGTGGAGGTGTACAATTTTGTCTCTAGTGTCTTTGGACAGCTCTTTGGTCTTGGCCATGTTAGTAGTTGGATTCTTACTGATTGTATGGGGTGGACAGGTGTCTTTATGCAGCTAATGACCTCAAACAGGTGCATCTAATTTAGGATAAAAAATGGAGTGGAGGTGGACATTTTAAAGGCAGACTAACAGGTCTTTGAGGGTCAGAATTCTAGCTGATAGACAGGTGTTCAAATACTTCTTTGCAGCTGTATCATACAAATAAATAGTTAAAAAATCATACATTGTGATTTCTGGATTTTTTTTTTGATTATGTCTCTCACAGTGGACATGCACCTACGATGACAATTTCAGACCCCTCCATGATTTCCAAGTGGGAGAACTTGCAAAATAGCAGGGTGTTCAAATACTTATTTTCTGCACTGTATTTCTAATGAGTGTCTATGACATTCTATATCCCATGGTCTTTAACCATGTTTTAGTATGTAGTGTATGTGCAGTAACCCTTATCAGCTAGCAAATCATTATTTATTGATCAGACTATAACAACGTATTATGTGTTATTGTACTTTGTACATCCCTTTTGCTTTTTGCAGTCTCTTTCCAAACAAGCTGGCCAGAGAAATAATTGCATGCTCAGAAAAAAGATTGCATTTTATGGGGGTGGGGGAAGTGTATTGAGACCGAAAAGAAATTAACAACTGTTCACCTTAACGTATAACTGTCTATAGTCTGTTCAGTGAGTGTTTATTCACACCAGTAAATAGAGCTGATGACTTGAGAAGGAGAAGGTGACAGAATTGTCTGGGATCTCGTCTCCTGGTCACACACACAGCTCCTTATTATCCACAGGCCGCCGCAGACATGGTAGGGTTTCCCAGGTGTTCACACAACAGTGATTGACTATGTAGGGTTGGTAGAAGTTCTCACACCACTTCTTCATAAGTCTGAGCACATATGACCTCTGCATTCAGCTTCATAGTAACACAAAAGTACATTTCCTTCCACAAACAAGGGCTACATTTCCTGATGGGTCTGCTATGGGTATAGACTATGCAATCATCTAATACACAATAAGGAAACCTGTACTGAGAAAAATATGGGTCTCCCATTCTTTACCTTTATATAAAAATACTACTTGCCTGACTTGCCTGGGGTTTGCATTTTCCCAGTTGCAAAATATTGTTTTGGTCCAAAGTCTGGTCAAGAATTATTTGCCAGGGCTGCTTTTCAGTCCAAGACCACATCTACTGTACAATGGCATAACTATACTTATTATATTCTGTGAATGTAATGCTACAGAAAGCTGTTAGGCCCCATACACACGAGCAGACAGATTTGTTCAAAACGGTCGGGCAGACCGATTTGAACAAATCTGTCTGCTGGGGACGTATTGGTTTGATCGTGTACACAATCCCTGCCGGCAGACGGCGTGCTGACGTGGCGGTGACGTTGACGCCGCCACGTCACCGCACCAGGAAGTAAAACACTTCCGCGCATGCGTCGAAACCATTCAACGCGTGTGCGAGAAGACATGTCTGCTGGTTAGCGTACTAACCAGCAGACATGTCGGGCGGACGGGTTCTCAGCCGACAGATTTGAAAGCATGCTTTCAAATCTGTCTGCTGGCCAAATCCGTCGGCTCGCCCGTACACACGATCGAATCTGTCTGTTTCCAGCAGACAGATTTGATCGTGTGTACGCGACCTCAGAGACTACAGACATGCAACACGAGAGACAGGACTGAACACAGTGAAGATATTTGGCAGCACACCACTGATCTTCAGGTCATGTGATGCCTTACCAAGGGGTTCCGTGTGACTCTGAAACATTGCACTCTCTTGCTTGTGATGTGATCATTCTTCAATAAAAAACATTTGGACTCAACCTGAAGATCTTTGGTGTGCTGGAAAATATCTTCACTGTGTCATGTATGATCCAATTTCCAGATGGTGGTTGCTGCAGCACCCAACATCTTAGAGCCTTTTCTAGGTACATATGTGATGGTAATATTGACGGTCAGAGACTGGAGTAATGCAAAAAGAGATGGCCAGAGACTGCAGACATGCTACAGGAGATGGTCAAAGACTGCAGACATACTACATGGGATGGTCAGAGGCTGCAAACATACTACAGGAGATGGTATGAGACTGCAGACATGAAACAGGAGATGGTTAGAGACTATGGGTATGCTATAGTACAGTGGTCTCCGAACAGCGGCCCTCTGCTTGTATTTATACGGCTCTTGAGGCATTATTCTTGCCACTGACACCAACAATGGGGCATAATTCCTTCCACTGACAACAAAAATGGGGCACTATTCCTTCTAGTGGCACCAACTTTTTCTCCCCCTAATATCAAAGATCGGGCATGGTTTACTCCCACTTGGCACTGTCTGACCCCACTTAAGTTTGAAGAACAGTAAACTGACCCCTTTTTTGAAAGTTTGGAGACAACATAAGATACAAGGGATGAAAAGCACACAAAATAAGTTTGTTTGAAAGAAATAAACCAAACCATTTAAACAACTGGAAACTAGAATAATTTTTTATAATATTTTGGTGTATGTAAGCATCTAGTAAAGAAAATACAGCTTGTTATTTGAGGGCCACAGGTTGGGAACCAGGACTCTAATGCCTCATATACACGACCGGTTTCCCTGATGTAAAACTGCAAGGAGAGCTTTTGGCCGAGAATCCCAGCTGTGTTTATGCTCTCCACAGTTTTTCCGATTGGAAAACTACCCAAAAATCACCAGCCAAAAAAAGAGAACCAGCTCTCTTTTTTCCTGCCGGAAAACTGGCAGACTTTTGCCCGGCGTTTTTTGGCAATTTTCCTATGGGAAAAATGGCTGTGTATAGGGGAAAAGGCTGACCGAGCAGGTTCTCGGCTTTCCCCTTGGGATTTCCGACTAAGAACTTTTCCCGTCGGAAATCCCACACGTGTGTACTTGTGTACGGGGCATAATACTTCCGCAAAAATGGTTTTGGTTGGATTTTACCTAGGCAGAGGTTATAAAGTATTGAACTCCATGGGATTTTGTGGGATGGGATGCTTTAGGGGTTCTTTAAAACAAAGATATGTCTCTACCTGAGTACCGGCTTACACCGCTACTGTTTGAAGTTTGTATAACTTTATGTATGGCAATTGTGCAGCAAGACTAGAACATTCATTTCCTTTTTATGCAAAATAATAAATAGAATTGTGTAGCTTATTTTGCTTGGCATTTAATTTTTGCATCCAACCCACAGTTCAACCCTATCTGTCTATTACTAATAAAACTCAAATCACTTTCATTGGTGTCACAATTGTGTGGCGCATCACCAATCTAATTCATTTTGTAGAGCTTTCTGGAATCTACTAGTTCTTTTTCTTGTGAGTATCGTGTATAAAAACAACATTGTAATCTTTGCATGTTTATGTTTGTCACATTCTAATGGATATTGTGTCTTGTGGTTAATGATTTCAATGCCAACAACTGCAATTTACATCCTGGCTCCTATCCAGGGCCCAATCAAGCTCATTGTCACCTTAGGCCATTCATTGTCATCTCTGTTTCATGTTTCATTTGTCCGTGACCTTGTTAAGCATTTGAATATGTATTGTAATTATACTGATAATGATTTTTTTCCTTTGAAGGATGAAGATGAAGACCCATGTGTCATTTGTCATGACGACCTCCACACTGGTAGTATCTGGGAATTGCATTGTATGCACAGATTCCATAAAGAGGTACAGTATGTATGTACACATACAACACTTATAAACACAATAAATACTGTACTATAAATAGTTCAACAACTGCAGTGTCCAACCCGAGAGTCAAACCGTTAGCAGAATTGATGTCAGAGAGAACAATTGAATTTGGGGGCATATCCAGACCATATGAAAAAGGATGCCTCGGGAGCCTGACTACGGGAGCAAGCTGAAGAGGCAGAAGGGTAGATGATTGCAAGGCACTGAGAGGTATAGTACACCCTATGCAAATACTTAAAGTGTAACTAAACTTTCGTGGGGGGAATAAATAGCATGCTAAATGTCAGGATCATATAGGGAACAACAAAACGTTCCTCTTTAATGAGTATACTTGCCCCTCAGACTTATTGGAGCAGGCCTTAGCAGTGCTATGAACATAGATAAGCAGCTGGAGTGAGGATTTTCATGTAGAATAGTGCATGAAGGCTAAGTAAAGTGCAGCTGCATTTAATCTGAACACAAAGGGATACTATAATAATTTTGGAATTATTTTTTACTACACGGCTGTAAGTGCTCTGACTCATGATTTTGTATATGTAAACTTCAGCTTGAGACATTGAGCACTGTAAACAGTCTTTTAAGATGGAAGAATACATGTAAAAAGTTCCTCCTGCTCACTGAAATAAACACAAACTATTTATATGTATTAGCTCAGGCTTACTTGTAGGCATCCATTGCTGAACTTTCCTTCTGTAATTATTAGTTGCCTGGTCTATTCAATATTTTGAGTCACTAGTCTGGAGCAATTGTTCAGATATAGATTTCTAAATTTACTTTGACTTGCTGCAGATGTGTTCTGTCTCAAAGTATTAAAGCCAGGGACAGACAGGAAACTAGCAATTATGTCAAAAATTTCAGGCTCTCTATTTCTTTTTCTCTCCCATAATTTCTTTTAACGCTTTAGTTGATATTGCAATTACAGCAGAGGCTATGTCTGCTGTCAGGAAATAAATATGATTTGGAAGTTTTAGGTGTATTTTTATGTACAAATTTGCTTTTTAGTATGTGTGCACAAAACAAAATAAAAATGGCTCCAGCAGTAAGAGGGCTAAAGCCCATCTCCAGGAAACTTGAAAATGTTCTCTTTCAATGGAGCCGCGCTTGCACTGCAAGGGTTTATTTATTTATTTAAGGTACTTACCATAGGTGTGCGCAGCGTAATGCATTAGGGTGTTCACCTCAAACCAAAGCATAAACACACGTGTCATATATATATATATATATATATATATATATATATATATACACACACACACTCTTATAAATACATGTATTAAAACATTTTCAATTAAATAAACATCAATGTAAACGAACATTGTTTTTGTAACTTATTAAGTAAATAATCTTTTAACATAAACAAACCTTTTAAATAAATCGCCAGATCAAATAAGCAATTTTTACACAAACCGCACAGTAAGTAGGTTTTTTTTTTTTTTAAGTGCCAGGTTTTAATATCCTGAATTATTATTTACTGCTTTAAATAAACTTGTTAGATACCCTCAGCAACAATAGATCCCCCAGGAACAAGACATCTCCCCAGCAACAATAGATCCCTCACGGCAACTATAGATTCACCAGCAACAATAGATCTTCCCAGCAACAATAGATCCCTCCCAGGAACAATAGACACCTGCCCCCCCAGCAAAAATAGATCTCTCCAGATTTGGTCTGTGTGAAAGCTATACAGTCTACAAACTATGGCATACTGTATATACAGTATATTACAATTGATCAGGATGCTGGTATGGGGTATGGCAGTGATCAGGATGCTGGTATGAGGTATGGCAGTAATCAGGACCCTTGTATGGGTCGGACGCTCTGATTGGACACAGCAGTCACAAGACCAGTGGTAATGGGATTCACTGTGTCCAGGCCACACACTGATCACAGGGCTTCCAGGTGTGCGCTCCGTGAGCCGCGCAGGAGCCCCCAATGTGGGCTGATGTATAGGTGTGTTAACCCACATTGGCACTGCTTCCTGTCCGCCATATATTGGGGCTGTGGGCATAGAGGAAGTAGTTAATATACACTAAGGATTTTTTTATTTTATACCAATAACATGTAGTAGAGTTAATTTTGGCCTACATTTTTGAAGAAAATTGATTTTATTGGGTAGGTTTTATAACAGTTGTAGTAGTAGTAACAGTAATATATAGAAAATATGTTTTTTTTTTTTTTTTTTTCCATTCTTTTTGTGTTTAGCAAAAAATAAAAAACCTAGTGGGGCTCAAATACAACCAAAAGAAAGCTCTATTGCATGAAAAAAAATTATACAAAATTAATTTGGGTAAAGTGTTACATGGCTGTGCAATTGTCAGTAGCACAGTTAAATAGCAGAAAATGACCTGGTCATGAAGGGGAACAATCTTCCAAAGGTCTTGGTTAAGTTGATTTTTAAATGTCATTGTTTTAAATTGTTCTCACACGTTAAAATAAAATAACATTATCGAATCGTTATTTTAAAACATGTGAGAACAATTAAAAAAAAAAATCATTTAAAAATCTAATTTTACCACTATTTTTGCTGGACACTTCATATTTTAGGGTTTTTTACCTGCACTTTCAGAGTATTTATTACTACTAGCACTTACACATCTGTATTATATCATTACGATCGCTCTATATTTCAATGAAATAATACAAAAATACCAAATTTGACTAAAGAAAACCTGGCAGAAATTTAATTTCCTGTGTTTCTGACATGGGCCTTCTGTCTGCTTACACTTGGCTCCAAGGAATTCTGGGCTGTGATGAAGACTGCAGTGGCTGGCCACACCTTCTGACAATGCTAGTTGCCTGGCTGTCATGTTGACCCAGTGGCTTCAGTTCTTTATACATTGGCCTGGGCGAAGTGTACAGATTAAGATTCTGACTTAATTTGTAATCTCTCAATCTTTTTACTGCAGAGGAACCCCTTACAAATTATTTTCAGGTCTCAAGCAACCCCTGCTAAAATGAATTCATTTGGGGTTAGTGGTAAGGATATTCTTTACAGGGTGGTGAGAATACCACCCTTACAAACCACTAAAAAGATTATTGGTGCAATGTCACTGGCTCTGCCAAGTGGCTTTGGCCCTAGAATTATGCTGGCACCATCAAATGGGAGGTCAATCATCCACAGTTTAAGGTACCTGCTATTCTTAGGCCACTTTCACACTGGGACGGGAGGTGCTGTGGCGGTAAAGCGCTGCTATTTTTAGTGGCGCTTTACTGCTAATTTCACTGTGCTATTCGGCGGCTAGCCGGGCATTTTTAAAACCGGGTTAAAACCGCAGAGGTGCATTTCTGGCGGTATAGCCACGCTGTCCTATTTAATTCAATGATGGGAGCGGTATACACACCGCTCCTTCACTACTCGAAAGATGCGGCTAGCAGGACTTTTCCCATCCTGCTAGCGCACCGCTCCAGTGTGAAAGCCCTCGGGCTTTCACACTGAAGAAACCGCAGCAGCTGTGTAGGGTCGGTTCCAGCGTGAAAGAGGGCTTAGGAGGTCAACAGTGAAAGTCCCAGAATTTCTCTTAGTATAGATTTTGTTTGTATTTTTTAATATACTGTAGCCTATTTATATTGGAGAGCAAATATCTACTTTTGCAGAACACCCAGAGCGATCTTTACCATAGGGCAAACAGGGGCAGCTGCCCAGGGCCCTGTCACTCTTGGGGGCCCAAAGCAGAGCCGTCCGTTAAGCCCCTGTGCTGCGCACAAATCAGCGCTGAAAATCATCAGCGGCACGCAGTACTGCTTCCCTTCCCAGTGTTTTAAAATGTACAGCACCCCTGGCTTCCCTTTAGACGTGCACTTCTCCCTTCCTGCCACTGGGTGCTGCTTGTATATGAAAGGGAATTCGAATGTGATTTTATAGCATCCCCAGTTTGCTCTTCCCGAGGCTGACTTCTTCTTCATGTCCTGATCCTCAAGGTATGTCACTGTTTGCTATATTGTAAATATAAGCTTTCTGTAGAGTGTGCCCAAAGTCTTTATAATATTTGATGATTCACTGCAGGCCTGGTCAGTGTTTTAAAAAGTTCCTGTATTTTACACATGGCATGGAATGGGGTCACAGCACCGTCTGTCCATTCTGCTTTAGCACCATGGGACCCCAGGCCATGCCATGTGTAAAATACAGGAACTCTTTAAATCACAGACCAGACCTGCAGTCCAGGCTGAGTAAGGTCTCAGAGCACATGACATTAATGTCTGTATTTAACTGGTTGATGGGCTTATTTTGGGCCTGGCTGGTTCACATGTATGTGTTTTGGCGGCCCACATTTGCGCAGGCACAGCAGCCCATTCATTTAAATGGGCTATCATGCCTGTGTTTCCTGCAAAGAAAAGGGCATTCCTCATGTAATAGGCTGCGCACACGGCACACCTATGCCCATCAAGCAATGAAATACAGCACTGTCTGTCCATTCTGCTGTCTGCTGTGACTTATCTGCAGTTCCTGCACTGTCAAACTTGCTGCATTTTTAGACGTTTAGGTCACGCTTTTAAAAACACAGTGCGTTTGTGTGTGCAAGAACTGCAGGTAAGTAGCATGGTGCAAAAGCAGAATGGATTTCAAGGCAACTATGGGCCAGATTCAGGTAGAGCAGAGCATCTTTGCTCTGGAGTAACGCATCTCATTTGC
Source organism: Rana kukunoris (assembly GCA_029574335.1). Classification (NCBI taxonomy): domain Eukaryota; kingdom Metazoa; phylum Chordata; class Amphibia; order Anura; family Ranidae; genus Rana; species Rana kukunoris. The sequence continues at coordinate 540,185,400 of CM056050.1, read as the reverse complement.
GTTACGCTGCTGAAATTTTAGGAGCAAGTGCTGTTATTCAGGAAGCACTTGCTCCTAAAGTTGCGGCAGCGCATCGCAAATGAGCCGGCGGAATTCAAATTGGGCGGGTACGGGGCGTGCAGTATTCTAACTAAGTGCGATCCCGCCGCCAACGTACTGCGCATGTGTCGAGTGTCCAAACATCCCCGTGCGCATGCTCCAAATTCTGTGAATGAACGTCAATGACGTCACATTCCCATTCATGAACTTTTTACGCAAGCGACGTGTTTTTTTTTTTTCCCGACGCGATGACGACGCCTATACCTAACATAGGATACTCCAACCCCATGTAGGTATATCTATGCGCCGTGTATCCCGTCCGGAAACGTCGTACCGTCATAGCGTCGCGCCGGAATTCGATCGTGAATTGCCGATTTCCGCTCATTAACATATTTTTTGAGCGTAAATCGGCGGGAACGCCCCCGGCGCCATTTTTAAGTTGAAGTAACGATGCGATGGCGAAACTCAGTTACGCTGCTCGCATCGGAGCTTCAACCCGGCGTTTCTTGTTTTCTGGTTACAGAAAACAGAAACGCCGGCTCAAAGTCACAGTTAGGCTGGCGGATCACTGGATCCGCCAGCCTAACTGTTCCTGAATCTGGCCCTATTTTTTTAAAATGCTGAATGCACCTTTTTTCTGCAGGAAACAAAGGCATGGCAGCCCATTCAAATCAATGGGCTCCTGTGCCTGCACAAATGAGGGCCGCCAAAACACATACATGTGAACCAGCCAGGCCCAAAATAAGCTGGAGGGGGGCCCAAAAAAATGGTTGCCCAGGGCCCAAACCATATTAAAGACGGCCCTGAGAACACCCCATTGTTCACTCCACACTGTGCCTGTGTTTTATGAGTCATTTATAAAATGTTGGGATCAGTGTGGAGACTGTAGTGTCCTGCAGAATGTTCTCTGCATAACGATGTGATAGGAATACCTGGTTACATGACTTTGATAGGGCTTGTGCCTAGACTGTCCTCCTTATGTCCTACATTTTGAAACATTTATTGAAATGGATGAATCTCGCCTGCTGTGGAGCCCTGAACATAGCCCCCAACTGTCCCTTTCAAGGGACTGTCCCTGATTTGGAACAATGTCCCTCATTCCTCCTCATTTGTCCCTCATTTTGGTCTGATCTATATAGATGCATATAAAATGCACTTTTTATCTATCAAAATTTTTTTCCAGCACTAAACCTTTAATCCGATTTCTAAATTGCTGCATTTGTAAATTCCAAAAGCCAATATAAAGGAATAGGAGTGGTAAAAAAAAGCACTTGTGGATTTAACCAATCTTGTATTTTTTGTTCAATTCTTCTTTAAGGGGTGTGATAAGGGGTGTGTCCTATGCCTGCATACTTTTCCTGATAGGTGTCCCTCATTCCCATCTCAAAAAGTTGGGAGGTATGGCCTTGAAGCAAGCAAAGGGCTAAACACATCGGTAAAGCAAACCACTGTATATCTTATTAATGTGCAGTTTTTTATATCCTCAGTAAGTCTATAATACTATTTTATAAATGGGCTCCTTAGTTATGTGATGGAATCCATTATTTCTTCTGTCTTGCTCTGCAGTGCATAGAGAAGTGGCTGTGCAAGAAACTGACGTGCCCAACGTGCCGCGTCCAGGTCATCACATCCAAGTCCTTCTTCTTGTCCTCTGCGCGAATTAAAGTGCCATGAAGCAAGACATCTGTTCAGACGCAAAGCTTACAAGGCCAGCACTCTTTGTTACCAGCCAGCTATGCAGCACATTTGTATCTTTTTTTTATGTAGGACAGAATCTTGTTTTTACAGCAAAATAATATTTTGTGGTACTTAATGTCCTAGAATGAGCAATTTGGGTTTTTATTAAGCAGTTTTACTGTAAATAAAGTCACTTGTTTGATACACATTGGGTCTTGTCATTCATTATTCTGAGTGAAAACACTTGACGGTTAAGCCAGCCATACATGATCTGATTCCCCCATTCACACGTTCAAAGTGGATGGAGGAATGCTTCCGGCAGGGCTATTGTTTTCTAACAGCAGGGAGACTTCCTTGCCACCATAATACAATGATTAGTGTTGCCTGATATAAATAGCAATAAATAGGCAAAAACCTGACAGGCTGGTTGTACACAAGTCAGTCAACAGATCGACTTGTGTATAACCAGCCCTCTCATACATGGATCGAAATTCAGCAGGTCCCCAAGTGATTGTAAACGATCACCTAGTAAAACAATCTATTCAGTCTAAAAAAGTCAAAGGCAAAACATTTGTGTATACATATAATAAAATATTATAAATAACTTTTTCCCCCCCTTTTAAGTGATCACATTCCCTGTTCCCTCTGTACAGTACTCGGCTGCATAAGAGCTGGGGGAGGAGAAGCAGCATCACGCCAAGCTTCCCAGTGAAAGGCTGGCAGAGGAGGCATGTCAGGACAAGACTGATCATTGGAGGAGAGCAGGCTGAGTTCCCACCACAAATAGAGAACTGACCACAATGTGTTCTCCTGCTTAGTGTGGCCAGTTTTAATAGGAAAGCAGTGTGTCTGGCGGGAAAACCAGGGGTTTCACATAAAGGAAGCAATACAAAGAGAACAGGATCCTTTTTCATACAAGTACATAACGGGAATATGAAATGTTGGGGGTAACAAATACTTTAACAAAAGGTAATGACAAAGCCTTGTTGTGCCTGCTCTTAGGTAGGACCTCTCTTATAAAAGTATAAATTGACACACAGAAAACCAGCTATGTGTGTAAATATATTGTCCATCTCTTTTATCTCAAGTATCTCTTTTGCTATGGAGCCTAGGAGACACACAATGGGGAATTATAAAATGAGAGAAAGGCATATTAATTAACAGATTACACATAACAGCATTATGGGAGGGAGGGGGAGGTTGAAGCAATCAATGCTGGTTTGGGCACAGAGGCCCCAAATCTGTATCCAGGTCCTAGGATCCCAGAGTCTGCATGTTTTCAGGGAAACATGGACCCAATCCTGAAGCGAAACCACTACAAATGTCCCCCAGGCACACAAATCCCAGAGGATATAGCCCCCTCAAAAGCCCCCCAAAAGCCAGGGCCCATAGTCAATAAGCAAGCTACCCCGCAGTCCAGTGCCAGCCCTACCATGGGACCCGCTGGTCCCATGATACGAGGCGGCACTTTCAAGGGGGCGGCAAATTGCCACCCGCCCGCCAGCTCTGCTTCCCGCTCCACTGTGAATCACATTGCTGCCCGCCGTCACACTCCACTGTGCCAGGCTAATTGCCACCTAGCTTTTAGCTGCTACAGGAAGGGCCGTCGGACAATGCATACTAAGCAGGCGATCGCCGCAAGCACACCCCCCCCCCCCCAGAAGACAGATGGGGAAGGCGGCGATTGCCGCAAGCACCCCTCCACCGGCCTTAGATGTATAAAAAGTGCGATCCACCACCCGCACGCGCCGGGCCCAGGTGAATGGAGCGGGTGGGATAGTTGGCAGATAATCGTGCTTGCTGTCCAATCAGCGGGTGGGGGAGCAGAGAGATCATCTCTCACTGCCCACCCTGCATCACTGCAGCCCCCCCCCCCCACTGTGCGGTCCTCTTTATACTTCTATATACATGTATAGAGCCACAGCAGGTCCACTTTAGTTACCATAATATAAAATAATGGATGTGGGGGCATTTTGTTGGGTGTGATTTTTTTTGGGGGGGGGGGCAGAATTTTATTCTTGGTACCAGGCAGCACAATGTCTTGGGCCGGCACTGCCGTAGTCCCCTCCAAAAGACCCTGTCCTGGTTGGTTATGTCACAGTATAGACAAACACTCCTATTGAGGTACAATTTGGCAGAATCACAGCCCACTGCTTGCTACATAATTCTCAAATATACAAATTGAAATTTAGTAAAAATACTACATCTCCACGCCTGTAAAAGGGCCCCAATGGTGACCAATCTGATACACTGCGGTTGGGAATAGAACTTGGATTTATTTCCAGAGGAGCTCTCCTATGCAGTCCACAACAAATTCAAGATGTCATCAGTTTATTTTGCCCATCATCATGCCCTTCACATTGGACTGCAGTATTAAAATTGGGTGGGAGTGCCTGCAATATATTCTGTGTTAGGGGTAGCATAGGAACCAGTAAAAAATACTATAGATTTATAAAACACGATGTTACTATTCAGGGTTAAACAACTACAGAATGAAGAAGCAGCTTCACAGGAAATGAAGGGATTTAACAGGTAGGTTTTATCAGCACTGCATCGTCCTTTTTATTGGAATTCTTCTTTAATAATTTTCCATCTTGGAGAATAAATTTACTTACATTCTTTAACTAAAAGAAACCAGTAGAGTGTTTTAAGACGTGTATGCTGGGAAAATCTAATATTTAACAGGACAAGATGCCGACATAGAGAACATAAAAAAGGCATAGATAAGAGATTCCGGCACTGGAGCAGGAGAATTTCTATCCAAAATGTTCTTAATAGGGATACTAAGTACTGATCTCCACGGTAATTCGACGCAACTAATTGACTTTTGTGTGCTAAGATATTTTAAGGTACTGGCACATGGCTGCATGAAAATACATCGACTAGTATGCAAGATCTTGCTGGTAGAAACTGGCAGCAAGATTCTGTGTGCGAAGGTGCGCTGTACATTGTACACATGTAACATTTGAACAACGTTTACACGTGGACAGTGTTTAACCACCTAAGACCCGGACCTTTAGGCAGCTAAAGGACCTGGGAATTTTTTTGCGATTAGGCACTGCGTCGCTTTAACTGACAATTACGCGGACATGCAACGTGGCTCCCAAAAAAAATTTACGTCCTTTTTTTCCCCACAAATAGAACTTTCTTTTGGTGGTATTTGATCACCTCTGCGGTTTTCATTTTTTGCGCTATAAACAAAAATAGAGCCACAATTTTGAAAAAAAAAACAATATTTTTTACTTTTTGCTATAATAAATTTCCCCCAAAAATATATATATAAAAAATGTTTTTCCTCAGTTTAGGCCGATACGTATTCTTCTACCTATTTTTGTAAAAAAAAAAATCGCAATAAGCGCTTATCGGTTGGTCTGTGCAAAATTTATAGGGGCAGATTCACAGAGAATTAGATTCTCGTAGAGTATCAGAAATACACTACGCCGCCGTTTTTTACCTGGCTCTATGTGGAATCCAGGTAGATTTTGTCCAGTAAACGACGGCAGCGTAGTGTATTTCTCCCGTCGCAATCCATCTGCGCGAGTAGGGGGCGTGAAGCATTTAAAATAGGCGCGTTCCCGCGGCGATCGAACTGCGCATGCTCCGTTCGCAAATTTCCCGCCGTGCATTGCGCGAAAACACGTCGTCACGTCGTAGTAGCGTCGTTTACGTACATTCCTATTCCCGAACGAGTTACGTTAACCACTTAAGGACCGCCGCATGTACATTTATGTCGGCAGAATGGCACCGACAGGCACATCAACGTATATATACGTTGGTGCCTTGGGGGGGATCGGGGGTCCGATCGGACCCCCCCCCCGTACATGCGGCAGTCCGCGCGGCTGCAGGAGCGATCCGACAAGTGGGGGCGGCTATCCGTTTTCACCCGCCCCCTCCGGATCGCTCCCAGCCAATGCGCGCGCCCGCCCGCCCTGTCACTTCCTCCTCCTGTGTAAACACAGGAAGGAGGAAGCGACGTGATCTCTCCCTCGGCGTTTGTTTCAAGCGCCGCTGAGGAGAGATCACAACACTACAAGTAAGTCTGCACCAACAGCACACTTACACACAGACACAGACACATTTAACCCCCGCGATCGCCCCCCCCCCTCCCCCCTGTCACAGTGTCACTGAATGCAGTAATCATACATGTATGATTACTGTATTTAGTGTCAGTGTGACAGACAGTGTGACAGTCAGTCAGTGTTAGTGTCAGGGTAGCCCCCCCCACCCCCCCCAATAAAGTTTTAACCCCTTGATCACTGCCCTAGTTAACCCTTTCACTCCCTATTGCCAGCATCACTAAGCGATCATTTTTCTGATCGCTGTATTAGTGTCGCTGTTCCCGCTAGGTAGCTAATTTTTTTTTAATGCGATTTTTTTTTTTTACTAAAGACATGTGGCTAAATAAATTTTGGCCTAAATGTTTGACTAAAATTTAGTTTATTGGTTTTTTATTATAACAAAAAGTAAAAAATATTGTTTTTTTTTCAAAAATGTCGCTCTATTTTTGTATATAGCGCAAAAAATAAAAATCGCAGAGGCGATCAAATACCACCAAAAGAAAGCTCTATTTGTGGGAAAAAAAGGACGCAAATTTTGTTTGGGAGCCACGTCGCACGACCGCGCAATTGTCTGTTAAAGCGACGCAGTGCCGAATCACAAAAACCCCTTGGGTCATTTGCCAGCGTATTGGTCCGGGTCTTAAGTGGTTAAAAAAAATATATTTTCAAATCGACGCGGGAACGACGGCCATACTTTACATGGGTTACGCACTGTTAGACCAGCAAAAAGCTCCTCTAACATTACGTAGCCAAAAAATGACGTAGGCGATTGCGAGGGACACTCGTACCTTCGTGGATCGCCGTAAAAACTCATTTGCATATCCCGACGCATGAAAACGACGCGAACTCCTCCCAACGGCCGCAAAAATATCGCAGTGTAGATCCGAAGGCTTACGAGGACGTAAGCCTCTCGGATCGAAGCCCGAAGCCGCCGTATCATGGTTTGAGGATTCAAACTAGTGATACGGCGCGCAAAATTTGAAATTACTCCTGTCTAACACCAGTTAGACAGGCGTAATTGCTCTGTGAATCTGGGCCATAGTGTTTACAAAATAGGGGATAGTTTTATTGCATTTTTATTAATTATTTTTTTTTTTACTACTAATGGCGGCGATCAGTGATTTTTTTTCGTGACTGCAAAATTATGGCGGACACTTTGGACAATTTTGACACATTTTTGGGACCATTGTCATTTTCACAGCAAAAAATGAATTGTTTACTGTGATAATGACAATTGCAGTTTGGGAGTTAACCACAAGGGGACACTGAAGGGGTTAAGTGTGACATCATCTCTGTTTCTAACTGTAGGGGGGTGTGGCTGTAGGTGTGACGTCATTGATTGTGGTTCCCTATATAAGGGAACACACGATCAATGACAGCGCCACAGTGAAGAACGGGGAAGCTGTGTTTACACACAGCTCCCCCTGTTCTTCAGCTCCGGGGACCGATCGTGGAGCTTCGGACCGGGTCGCGGGCGCGTGCCCGCGACCCACAGCTGGGCACTTAAAGAGGACGTACCTGTATTTGCTTGTGCCCAGCCGTGCCATTCTTCCGACATATATGTGCAGGAGGCGGTCCTTAAGTGGTTAAACGTAAATCATCTGTTGCTAGGATCCAGACAACTTCTGCCACCAACATCTTTCTGTTGCTAGGATGCAGGCAGCTTCAAAATAGTGCATGTAAATATTGGCACAAACATTCACACACATTAATATTTCTGTAAGCATGTTACATGATAATGCTGAATAAACGTAGGGGTAGAGGATTACAGAGGATGGGAGAGGCTCTGGAGAAGTCCTGGAGACGAGGGTGGGATAAGGTGACAAGGGAGCTAGAGAGCAGGAGGTCTTGGGAGGAACCAACAGAACAATTTGGTTGATATTGTGAGACTAGCTTAGTGATGTAGCTGGGGGAAGAGCTGTGTATGGCTTTGTAAGTTGTCGTTAGTATATTGAATTGAATTTGTTGGGTGAGCAGAGAGAGATTGGCAGAGAGAGATAGCAGACACTGAGTGGCTAGTAAGATGGATGAGCTTGGAAACAGCATTCATGATGGACTGAGGCTAAATTCGTGCCCATAGGAGCGATCCGGGATGAAGGGGCGGCTGTTCGTTTTTGTCCGCCCCCTCCGGATCGCTCCCAGCCAATCGGCTTCCTCCTCTGCCTGAACTGTAAACAGGAAGTGATGTCACCGCTCCTCCCGCCGGTATTTTCGTCCGGCGGAGGAGAGGAGACATCACAACAGTGAGTATACAAGCACTACACTGATACTATGTACACATAGGTACACAAATCCCCCCCAATCACCCCCGATCACCCCCCCAATCACCCCCCGATCACCCCCCCAGTCACACTGTCACTAAATAGCAGTGATATATCATTTAGTGACAACGTTTTGTAATTTATTTTGTATTTATTTTTTTGGTCATTATTCAATCACTTGGGGCAAAAAAAATAAAAAATTCCATGGACTCAACATGCCTCTCAGCAAATAGCTTGGGGTGTCTTCTTTCCAAAATGGGGTCATTTGGGGGGGTTGTGTGCCATCTTGGCATTTTACGGCCTTCAAAACTGTGATAGGTAGTGAGGAGTGAAATCAAAAATGTATGCCCTTAGAAATCTTGAAGGCGGTGATTGGTTTTCGGGGCCCCGTGCGCGGCTAGGCTCCCAAAAAGTCCCACACATGTGGTATCCCCGTACTCAGGAGAAGCAGCAGAATGTATTTTGGGGTGCAATTCCACTTATAACCATGGCATGTGTGTGAGAAATATATAATTTACTGACAACTTTGTGCAAAAAAAAAATCAGTTTGTCATATTCCCGCAACTTGTGTCAAAATATAAAATATTCCATGGACTCGACATGCCTCTCAACAAATAGCTTGGGGTGTCTACTTTCCAAAATAGGGTCATTTGGGGGGGTTTTGTGCTATTTTGGCATTTGATGCCCTTCGAAACTGTGATAGGTAGTGAGGAGTGAAATCAAAAATTTGCGCCCTTAGAAATGCTGAAGACGGTGCTTGGTTTTCGGGATCCCGTACGCGGCTCCCAAAAAGTCCCAAACGTGGTATCCCCGTACTCAGGAGAAGCAGCAGAATGTATTTTGGGGTGCAATTCCACATATAACCATGGCATGTGTGAGCAATATATCATTTAGTGACAACATGCCTCTCAGCAGTTTCCTTGGGGTGTCTACTTTCCAAAATGGGGTCATTTGGGGGGGTTTTGTACTGCCCTGCCATTTTAGCACCTCAAGAAATGAGATAGGCAGTCATAAAATAAAAGCCGTGTAAATTCCAGAAAATGTACCCTAGTTTGTAGACGCTATATCTTTTGCGAAAACCAATAAATATACACTTATTGTGATTTTTTTTTTACTAAAGACATGTGGCTGAATACATTTTGGCCTAAATGTTTGACTAAAATTTAGTTTATTCGCTATTTTTTTTACTTTTTGTTATAAGAAAAAAATTTTTTTTTCATAATTTACAGTCTTTTTCCGTTTATATCAAAGGCAATCAAATACCATCAAAAGAAAGCTCTATTTGCGGGAAGAAAAGGACACAAATTTTGTTTTGGTACAACATTGCATGACCGCGCAATTACCAGTTAAAGCAGCGCAGTGCCAAATTGTAAAAACACCTTGGGTCTTTTAGCAGCATATTGGTCCGGTCCTTAAGTGGTTAAGGGAGAATTGTACAGATAAGCAAGATTGTTTAAACCCACAAGTGCTTTTCTTACCACTACTATTCCTTTATATTGACTTTTGGAATTTACAAATGCAGCAATTTTGAAATTGCTGGGAAACACTTTTTGATAGTTAAAAAGTGAATTCTATATACAATTATATAGATCAGACCAAAATGAGGGACAAATAAGGAGGAATGAGGGACAGAGGCACTCCAAATCAGGGACAGTCCCTCGAAATCAGGGACAGTTGGGAGCTATGCATATGCAGCTTCTGTGCCAATCATATGCATCCTGTGTCCATCATATGTAGCATGTGTGCCCATCATATGCAGCCTCTGTGACCCATTATATGCAGCCTCTGTGCCCATCATATGCAGCCTCTGTGACCCATCATATGTAGCCTCTGTGCCCATCATATGCAGCCTCTGTGACCCATCATTAGTTGCCTGTGTAGCGATACCCCCTCAAGGGCCGCTGGTTGATTTGGGATCGGTGTATTAAGTTACCTCTAAGGCCCCATACACACGATCGGATATATCCGATGAAAACGGTCCGCGGACCATTTCCATCGGATATGTCCGATCGGGAGTTTGATCCGATGGCGTGTACACACCATCGGATCAAATTCCCCGCGTCACCGCCACGTCACCGCACCAGGAAGTAAAACACTTCCGCGCATGCGCCGAATCCATTTGGCAGCAGCGCGGCGGTGGTGGGAGCCGACATGTCTGCTGGTAAGTGTACTAACCAGCAGACATGTCGGGCGGACAGATTCCCACCGGATAGATTTCAAAGCTTGCTTTGAAATCTGTCGGGTGGACAAATCTGTCCGCTAGCCCATACACACGAGCGGAGATGTCTGCTGAAACGGTCCATCGGACCGTTTTCAGCGGACATATCCCCTCGTGTGTACGCGGCCTAAGGGTTTGTCCAGGGGTGAAGTTAGTGAGCAGAGCAGTAAGCGAATGTCCAATCAGTAGTTAAGGTTTTCCAAATGCTTTATTTCTTGGGTCCAACACGACCAACATCAACAGGAGGTAGATAGGACAGGTTGATGAAATGAAGAAAACCTTGCAGTATCAGGCTTGGATGAACAGGAAAGCAAGCCTGATTTCAGTAACTGTATATTATGTTGCCACTCTAGCCAAAGTGGGTGAAGTGTTTCCCGGACAGACTTCTGCCACAAGCCTGGCAGCCGGAGTGCCACTTTAAGGTTGCTGGAAAGAACAGGTCCTTGTAATGAACCTGGCTCTGATTTGGTTTGAGATGCCAGATGAGGCCTCTGCCACAGGCTCTATGCTGACAATGTGAACAGCAGAGCGAATCTCTCCAGTCAATTACATTTGGGTGACTGGTTGACAGTAGCAATATACCTGTCAATGTGTCGGTCACCAGATCCCCGATGGTTCGATTAAGTCTCTCAGATAACCTGCCTCCGGGTTCTCCTTGAGCCAATTCCCCACCGTACAGCCAGCAGCTTAGGATCTTTCTCGTAGGAGTGAGGGGACCCAGCAAGTCACTGGGGCCCCTCTGCAGCATCCGTCAGGAACTCTGCGTAACTTGCGACCCCGGCCAGGTAGGCCATATCGCCGGGGTGCGTTGGATGCGCACACCGCAAAGGTGGGTGCCGCACCTGGAACCAGGAACCCGCGAAGAACCCCGAAAAATGACACCCGCCACAGATATACCCCTCCCAGCATGCCCCACGAGGGAAAACTCCTCCAACTGGCTGCTGGGGAAAAGTGGCCCCGCCAGAACCCCTCTGACCCCATCTGTCGTCTGGGGGTGGGATCGACACCCCCGGAGCGCAGACTGACCCACAGGACAGTTCTAAAGTGACAGCAGCCCTAATTTAACAAAATTAAGAGTGGGAGCAACACAACTCTCCCACTTCCCCACCAACTTTAACGTTATGCCCATACTGAAAGTAAGGGGGCGCTACACCTGTGTGCCCATCATATGCAACCTCTGTGACACCCCTGCTCACCATCTGAATGGCACATCCTGGTGGCAGGTGGAGGTGGCGAGCTGTGGGACACACAGCAGGTAAAACTGGCGTGCTCCTATGTCCTCCGGGGCCCTCTATCCTCCTATTCTTCCATTCTGTTAGGCATCCAATCAGGGCGCCTGTGCCTTCAGCCAATCAGGTGACGAGTATTAGATCCGCACCTATTGATTGGCTGAGAGGCGGTTCAGTGTTAGCAAAGCAAATATTAATTTGCTTTGCTAACCCACCTTTTTTTGAAGCCTATTAAAGCCTATGGCTCTGATCAGGCGCTTTAAAAACACTCCCCAGCCACTGTAATTCAGGTGCCCGGCGTCTGAAAAAGGGTTGGATGCTTGATTAAGGGGGTGTCTACAGCGGACATGGATAGATTCATACAGTGCATGAATTTATCCATTGTACATTAAGAGGGTGGCTGGAGAGAGGGGGCGGTGCCCTTGCACCCTTAACAGACGCACCGCCACTGTGGCCGTGGATTCCTGCCTGGGGTCCAGTGCGTCCCTGTTCATCGGTTCATGCGCGAATCAGGTCCAAATTTTTGCCTGAATTCACACCCTAAGACGCACAGGACCCTTTTTGAATCCGGACCGTATGAACCGCCCTGGACCTGTGTGAACTGGCTCCATAGAGAGCCGGTCACTCTCGCCTGTCATATTAAGTGGGTGCGGATAAACCCTCATCCAATTTGCATATGTGTGAACCCAGCCTAAAGGGGGGGGGGGGGGGAAGTCTCAGAAATTCAGAGCTGTCCTGTGCATGCTTCCTGTGTTTTCTCAGACAGACTATTTAGCCCTCCCAGTTCTTATCTTGGACTGAATAGCCTTTATGTTGTAGAGCAGGGGTCTCCAATCTGCGGCCCTGGGGCTGGATGTGGCCCTTTGCTTGCCTTAAGGCGGCCCTTGGGGCATTATTCCATTCATTTTAAATGGGGCATAATTCTTGTTGTGACACCAATTACCACTATTCCTCCAACTGACACCATCAATTCTTTCCATTAACACCAATGATGGGGCACAAGTCCTCCCACTGTCACCAAAGATGGTATTATTCACTCCCAATGGACATTTTTTACTCCCAATAGCCCTAGTCTGGCCCCCCTAAAGTCTGAAGAACCGTAAACTGGCCCTTTGTTTAGAAAGTTTGGAGACCCCTGTTGTAGAGATCTGATGTGGGAGTGGTTGAGTAGTTTAGCAGAAGACACTGGGCAGGGCTGACACCACTCAGTTCATAAAGTTGTGTGTTGTCAGCCCACGAATCAGGTATTTTTCTGTCTTTTTAAGGATAAATCATGGAAAAATGTGTACATATTCCAGAAGGATGGACAAATGTGCACATGTTTTAGAGGGATGGACAAATGTGCACATATTGCAGAAGGATGGACAAATGTGCACATATTCCAGAGGGATCGACAAATGTGCACATGTTCCAGAGGGATGGACAAATGTGCACATGTTCCAGAGGGAAGGACAAATGTGCACATGTTCCAGAGGGAAGGACAAATGTGCACATGTTTCAGAGGAATGGACAAATGTGCGCATGTTCCAGAGGGATGGACAAATGTGCGCATGTTCCAGAGGGATGGACAAATGTGCACATATTCCAGAGGGACGGACAAATGTGCACATGTTTCGGAAGGATGGACAAATGTGCACATATTCCAGAGGGACCGACAAATGTGCACATGTTCCAGAGGGATGGACAAATGTTCACATGTTCCAGAGGGATGAACAAATGAGCACATGTTCCAGAGGGACAGACAAATGTGCACATGTTCCAGAGGGACGGACAAATGTGCACATGTTCCAGAGGGACCGACAAATGTGCACATGTTCCAGAGGGACCGACAAATGTGCACATGTTCCAGAGGGACGGACAAATGTGCACATGTTCCAGAGGGACCGACAAATGTGCACATGTTCCAGAGGGACCGACAAATGTGCACATGTTCCAGAGGGACCGACAAATGTGCACATGTTCCAGAGGGACCGACAAATGTGCACATGTTCCAGAGGGACCGACAAATGTGCACATGTTCCAGAGGGACCGACAAATGTGCACATGTTCCAGAGGGACGGACAAATGAGCACATGTTCCAGAGGGACAGACAAATGTGCACATGTTCCAGAGGGAAGGACAAATGTGCACATGTTACAGAGGGATGGACAAATGTGCACATGTTCCAGAAGGATGGACAAATGAGCACATGTTCCAGAGGGATGGACAAATGTGCACATGTTACAGAGGGACGGACAAATGTGCACATGTTCCAGAGGGACGGACAAATGTGCACATGTTCCAGAGGGATGGACAAATGTGCACATGTTACAGAGGGATGGACAAATGTGCACATGTTCCAGAGGGACCGACAAATGTGCACATGTTCCAGAGGGACCGACAAATGTGCACATGTTCCAGAGGGACCGACAAATGTGCACATGTTCCAGAGGGACCGACAAATGTGCACATGTTCCAGAGGGACCGACAAATGTGCACATGTTCCAGAGGGACGGACAAATGTGCACATGTTCCAGAGGGACGGACAAATGTTCACATGTTCCAGAGGGATAAACAAATGAGCACATGTTCCAGAGGGACAGACAAATGTGCACATGTTCCAGAAGGATGGACAAATGAGCACATGTTCCAGAGGGATGGACAAATGTGCACATGTTACAGAGGGACGGACAAATGTGCACATGTTCCAGAGGGACGGACAAATGTGCACATGTTACAGAGGGACGGACAAATGTGCACATGTTACAGAGGGACGGACAAATGAGCACATGTTCCAGAGGGACGGACAAATGTTCACATGTTCCAGAGGGACGGACAAATGAGCACATATTCCAGAGGGACGGACAAATGTGCACATGTTCCAGAGGGACAGACAAATGTGCACATGTTCCAGAGGGACGGACAAATGTGCACATGTTACAGAGGGACGGACAAATGTGCACATGTTCCAGAGGGACGGACAAATGAGCACATGTTCCAGAGGGATGGACAAATGAGCACATATTCCAGAGGGACGGACAAATGAGCACATGTTCCAGAGGGACGGACAAATGTTCACATGTTCCAGAGGGACGGACAAATGAGCACATATTCCAGAGGGACGGACAAATGTGCACATGTTCCAGAGGGACAGACAAATGTGCACATGTTCCAGAGGGACGGACAAATGTGCACATGTTCCAGAGGGACAGACAAATGTGCACATGTTACAGAGGGACGGACAAATGTGCACATGTTCCAGAGGGACGGACAAATGAGCACATGTTCCAGAGGGATGGACAAATGAGCACATATTCCAGAGGGACGGACAAATGTGCACATGTTCCAGAGGGACAGACAAATGTGCACATGTTCCAGAGGGACGGACAAATGTGCACATGTTACAGAGGGACGGACAAATGTGCACATGTTCCAGAGGGATGTAATAATTTTTTTTCCCTTGACATACACTACATTTTGGGAACAGCTGTTCCTCTCTCCCATGCCAAAGACCAGAGAGGATTGCCTATCCCCTTCCTAGGCGTAGTCCAGCCTTCCTCTCCATTGCAGAAACTTCTCTATCCTGAAAATAGTCTTTTTTGCAGCTAAACTTTAGCTCACCTGCAGTACCTAATATCTGCCACTAGGAGGTGAAAGACGTACACGTGGAATGTATGGACAATACAACTGACAGCAGAGCGAGCCAATCAGTGACTAGAGCCGTGCCCCGCCCTGGGATGCTTCTACCAATGTCCGGTGCCGATCCCATAGAGCTACTGGACTGGACTGTAGAAGCGATGCTTTGAGATGTGTGATTTGATCTCCTGGAGGATCGTGTGTGTATGGTGGTGAGAATTCCATCTCTGATCACAGATCTCCCCAACACTCAGCTCAGAGTTGGTGAGTAAATGATTGCATGTCACAGATTACAATAGATGGCAGTCTAGTGTCTTCTATATCTCAGATCTTTATCCTCTGGAGTCACTTTCTGATTCCCTGTCTCCATGTATGGAAACGTTTTCCTTTCTTTATGTTTTGTAACTTCCATATATTTAGCGCTCATTCACATCATCTGCTTGGATCTTCAGAAATCAGCGCAATGACGCTTATAAAACGAGTAATGTAACAACCGATCGCACCGCAGCTACAAAAACCGACGCATTTCTATCGATCGGATTGGTGGGAACGAGTCCTAATCTTGGTTTTTCATAAATTCTCCATGAACGATGAGTTTGGATTCCCTCTTCTTCGTTGCTCTATGTTGTGTCCTGTATTCACATGCACTAAAGTGCTTCTAAAAATACAAATGATTTTTTGCCTTAAAGGGTTGTAAAGGAAAAACGTTTTTTCCCTAAATATCTTCCTTTACCTTAGTGCAGTCCTCCTTCACTTACCTCATCCTTCCATTTTGCTTTATAATGTCCTTATTTCTTCTGAGAAATCCTCACTTCCTGTTCTTCTGTCTGTAACTCCACACAGTAATGCGAGGCTTTCTCTCTGGTGTGGAGAAAGCTTCTTGAGGGGGCGAGCAGGAGTGTCAGGACGCCCACTAACACACGACTCCTTTCTCTATCTGCAAAGGAAGAGTGTCCTGACACTCCTGCTCACCCCCTCAAGAGGCTTTCTCCACACCAGGGAGAAAGCCTTGCATTACTGTGTGGAGTTATAGACAGAAGAACAGGAAGTGAGGATTTCTCAGAAGAAATAAGGACATTTAAAAGAAAAATGGAAGGATGAGGTAAGTGAAGGAGGACTGCACTGAGGTAAAGGAAGCTATTTAGGGAAAAAATGTGTTTCCTTTACAGCCCCTTTAAAGTTTAAGTTTATTTTTTCAGAAGAAATGAAAAGGTGACCTACCACTGGATACCCGCCCCACCCCCACGGTCCTCGCTGTACTTTCCTCTATAGGTGATGAGCTGTCAGTACCCATGTAGTGGTCCTGGGATTTAAAAACCCTTCTCTCCTCCCTCTTTTTTATACAGGGCTTCTGGGACAGATCAGAGCAGTTCTGATTGGTCAGTGCTAGCACCAGGGATGTATTTAGGTTTTGTGCTGCCCTAGGCCTGACTAAACATGTGCACCCCTAATTTAAATATGACCCACCCCTTCCTGTCAAGGCCACACCCCTTTGCTGTTAAAGACCTGCCCTTACCTTCCCTTACCTTACCCTTACTCTATCCAAAATTAAATAGAAAAGTGTTCCTAAAGTTCTACTTTAGGCCCAAAATTCTGATAATTTTATGGAGAGGACTAAGAAGATATAACCATGCCAATGGTACAACAGAAAACATATAGCACAGTGAGGAAGGTTTGTGGTCCAGGATGATAGGACAGTCAAAATTAGAAGCTCCCCCCCCTCCTACAGTTGCGGAATGCTTGCCTCTCTGCCCAGTCCGCCCCATAAGACTGGCACTACACTAACGGTGCAAGTCGGTGGAGACTCTTTCCGTGCTGCCCCCCTGCAACGTGCTGCCCTAGGCCTGGGCCTTGTTGGCCTAAGCCAGGATACAGCTCTGGCTAGCACAGAACATTGTTCTGATCTGTCCTGGAAGCACTGCAGAAAGGAGAGGCAGAAGAGTGGGGGGTTCAAATCCTGGACCAGCTGGGCGCACACTGACCTGCTCATCACCTACAAAAGGTAAGTACAGGAGGACGGAGAGGCTGTAGTGCAGTGATGGTGAACCTTGGCACCACAGATGTTTTAGAACTACATTTCCCATGATTCTCAGCTACAATGAGCATTATGGGAAATGTAGTTCAAAAACACGTGGGGTGCCAAAGTTCGCCATCACTGCTGTATAGGGTGTTAGGCTGCGTACACACGATCGGTTAAACTGATGAGAACGGTCTGATGGACTGGTTTCATCGGATCAAACCGATCGTGTGTGGGCGCCATCGGTTAATTATCTTTCGGTTAAAGAAAAAAAAAACTTGTTTAAAATTTAATCGATGGATTCCTAAGTGATAGGTCAAAACCGATCGTTTGTAGGCACGACCATCAGTTAAAAATCCACGCATGCTCAGAATCAAGTCGACGCATACTCGGAAGCATTGGACTTCATTTTGTTCAGCACGTCGTTGTGTTTTACGTCACCGCGTTCTGACACAATTGTTTTTTTAACCGATGGTGTGTAGGCGCGACGGACCATCAGTCAGCTTCATTGGTTAACCGATGGGAAAATCCATCAGACCGTTCTCATCGGATGGACCGATCGTGTGTGCGCGGCTTTAGTTCACCCTTTCATGTTTTTCTGAAAAGATAAACTAACCCTTTAAAAGAGAAGTTTGGCTAAAGGTCTTTTGGCCATACTCCTCAGAGTCGAATGCCGCGTACACACGACCGTTTTTAATGACATGGAAAAAAGGACGTTTTTATTGGCGTGATTCTTGTCAAGCCTGCCTTGCCTACACACGATCCTGAAAAAAAAAATGTTCGAGCAAAGCGCAGTGACGTACAACGCGTACGACGGCACTATAGAGGGGAAGTTCCATTCGTGTTAGTAAAAGTTTGGTGAGAGACGATTTGCGCTTTTCAGTCTTCGTGCTTTTCAGTCTGTTACAGCGTGACGAATGTGCTATCTCCATTACAAATGCTGGTTTTACCAGAACGAGTGCTCCCATCTCATAACTTGCTTCTGAGCATGCACGTTTTTTTTGCCGTCGTTAAAGCCTACACACGACGTGAAAAATGACGAGAAAAAGTAGACCAGGTTCTAAATTTTTAATGCCCATTTTTCACGACGAGAAAAATGCTCTGAAGCCCACACACGATCGTTTTTACCACTTTACCACTAGTTTTCTTTTTGTATAGCCATTGTCGGCTATGCGGAACGCCAAAGCCGCCCGGTACGCGCGTCGGAAAAGGGTCCGGGACTTTTTTCAAAATCGGCGTTCGACGTTCTATCGGCGTACGGCGTACGGCGTTCAGGGTTAGGAGATGTGAACGGTCTCCATAGACAATAATGCAAATTCGACGGTACCGCGTATTGTAGCGTCGCGCTTCAGGCGACAAAACGCCTAGGTGTGAATGGAGCCTAAGGCCCCTTTCACACTTGTACGACTTGTCCCACGATTTGCATGATAAGTCGTTTCCCATGATTTCCAATGACTACCATTCATAGTCCCTGCACTACTTTGGTCCCATTTCAATGCCATTCCCTGAAATCGCGGCCGTAAATCGCGTCCAAATCGCGGTCGCAAAATCGTGGTAGAATCGCATGACTTTGAAGTCGCAGTAGTGTGAAAGGGGCCTAAAACAGAGTTCCTGTCCTATGGTGACAACTGTACTGTACAATGTAGCAGTGTCACCTCCTAAGACAGGAGGTGTGTTAGGACTACAGCAAACCTCCTTCTTACTTACTACCTCCATACCATAGGAGGAGGTGTTCTGTAGACCTAACATACATCCTGTCCTAGGGTAACAATGCTTTTCTATAGATGAACTACAGTGTGTGAGTGTTGTCACCATAGGACAGGAAGTGTGTTATTAACAGGATCACCGGGTGACAATAAGCAGTTCTTGCAATAACTCTGCAGAATAAACGGGACAGAACCGGATTTGTGACAGGCTGGGCATTCGAAGTCTAATTCAGGGGTCCGGGGACCAGATGCGGCCCTTGGGGCACTATTTTTATCCACTAATACCATTAATCCACCCTACTGACACCAATGAAGGAGCAGACATTCTCTTAATGACACCACAATTAGGGCACAATTTCTCCCAATGACACTAATAATGGGGCTCAATTACACCAAAAATAGGGAGCTATTCCTCCCACGGACACCGATGATGGGGCACAATTTCTCTCACGGACACCAATGATGGGGCACGTTTCCTCCCACCAACACCGATGGTGGGGCACAATTCCTCCCACGGACACCAATGGCGGGGCACAATTCCTCCCACGGACACCAATGGCGGGGCACAATTCCTCCCACCGACACCGATGGTGGGGCACAATTCCTCCCACGGACACCAATGGCGGGGCACAATTCCTCCCACGGACACCAATGGTGGGGCACAATTCCTCCCACGGACACCAATGGTGGGGCACAATTCCTCCCACGGACACCAATGGTGGGGCACAATTCCTCCCACGGACACCAATGGGGGGGCACAATTCCTCCCACGGACACCAATGGCGGGGCACAATTCCTCCCACGGACACCAATGGCGGGGCACAATTCCTCCCACGGACACCAATGGCGGGGCACAATTCCTCCCACGGACACCAATGGCGGGGCACAATTCCTCCCACGGACACCAATGGCGGGGCACAATTCCTCCCACGGACACCAATGGCGGGGCACAATTCCTCCCACGGACACCAATGGCGGGGCACAATTCCTCCCACGGACACCAATGGCGGGGCACAATTCCTCCCACGGACACCAATGGCGGGGCACAATTCCTCCCACGGACACCAATGGTGGGGCACAATTCCTCCCACGGACACCAATGGTGGGGCACAATTCCTCCCACGGACACCAATGGCGGGGCAAAATTCCTCCCACAGACACCAATGGTCTGGGCATGCTGGAAAACCAGCGTTCAACCAGTGCTGGCAGCAGTGCCAGGCCAAGGTCATCTAGAGG
Organism: Rana kukunoris; assembly: GCA_029574335.1. Classification (NCBI taxonomy): domain Eukaryota; kingdom Metazoa; phylum Chordata; class Amphibia; order Anura; family Ranidae; genus Rana; species Rana kukunoris. The sequence continues at coordinate 540,165,344 of CM056050.1, read as the reverse complement.
CCAGGGCAAACACGCCAGATCTATGAGCATTGTGTGTCAGCAGAAAATTCCCCCTCCTCAGTAAAAATCCACCCCCCTGCTGACAGCCTCCCTCCCAGATCAAATCCTCTCATTCTGCATATTCTCCCAGCACACCCCCCCCAAAAAAGCAAAAAAATTAAATATCCCCTTCCCTCTACCTCTCACATTTCCCCTCCTGCTGCCCCATAAATCCCCCCTCCCAACAAAAATCCCCTCTCCAAATGTCCTGGTAATGCCCCTGCACCTCACATGATTCCACTGTGCCCAGGGCAGCCGACCCTCCTGCCCACCCCTTGTCTCAGCTCTGGCTGTGCGCTAATCAGTGTACAGTAATACCTTGGATTGTGAGCATAATTGGTCCCAGAAGAATGCTTGTAATCCAAAGCACTCGTATATCAAAGCAAATGTCCCCATAGGAAACAATGGAAACGCAGATAATATGTTCCACAGCCACTGCTGGTCTAGGCAGTACCGCATGTCACCAGAGGTTCAGGGGAGCCAGAGACGCTTGAGAAAACTCGGAGACACATGGTAACCGAGTGTTTCTGAGTGGTATCCGAGCGCCTCCGAGCAACACCGGCGCCCCCGCACCTCTGGCCAAATGTGGTACTGCACACCCCAGTGGCTTGAATCCTGCTCGTCTTACGAGATAATGCTCTCAAAGGGAGTCAGGATTTAAAAAACAATTGCTTGTATTGCGAATCGCTCGTAAACCGCGTTTTTCGCAATCCGAGATCCCACTGTATTCTGGTGTGGGGGGCGCGGTGCATTCCTCCTGACAGAATAGAGCAGCACTTTGGGGGAGATTGCAGCACTAACATCACTTGTGTTAGTACGGCAATCTTTTTTTTCATTTAGCAACTCTTTCCAGTTTGTACCCAGCTTCAAAGAAATGTATTGTTCGGGTTTACACACACTTTACTACTTGTTGGAAGTATCCTCCTTTGCAGTACATATGAAGCAATGTTCTGCTGATACGAGGATGGACATCACATGGTTAAAGCAGTGTAACTCTAGATGTAATGAGTTGTAGGTGAAGGTATGTTCCGTCTGTACTCATCAGTGCACGATCTGATCTCCGTCACGTACATGCCGAAGCTCTGTGGTTGGTATTTGCCTCGGCTCTGATGTGATTCCTGGTGCAATAATGTACCATCTTCATCCCGCTTCCTGTCTGCATGATTCACCTTTCCCCAAGACACGGGCTCTCTGCTTTCTATGGATTGTTCATATTTTCATTACCAGCTGATCCTATGTGCTTCTCCCACCCAACTATGTACTAGACCCCCAAGTATTCTACACTATCACAGAATAATACCCACCCTCCCCGAGTAACTCCACCCCTCAAGAGGTGGTTACAGGGGAAGTCCACCCCAACACTAAAATTGCTACATCTACAGTCACCCACAATCTTACACTAACCTATCTAACCCTATAAAGAAGAAATTGGTATACATACCTTTTTTTTAAGCCGATCCGGTCTCCAGCAGCTGAAGCTCTGCAGAGGACACAGCCTACAACGGCTGTAAAATGAATGGGAAGTGACATCACCCATAGACTTACTATGGGACTTCCGTTGTCGGCTGTGTCCTCTGCACCCGCCCACAAAGTGACAGCTCAGCATGGGATCGAGTCCGATTGGCTGCAGAAAAGGTATGTATACTTTCTTCTTCATAGGGCTAGATAGGTTAGTGTTAGATCGCGGGTGTTTGTAGATAGGGTGGTCCCAATACCACTTTTTTAAGGCCAGAATAAAATTTCCAGATAATTTTTTTCAAGTACTCGCTGATACCGAATACCTCCAGCCATGTCCCCCACATATGCAGCCATGTCCCTCCAGCCATGTCCCCCACATATGTAGCCATGTCCCTCCAGCCATGTCCCCCACATATGCAGCCATGTCCCCCCAGCCATGTCCCCCACATATGCAGCCATGTCCCCCCAGCCATGTCCCCCACATATGCAGCCATGTCCCCCCAGCCATGTCCCCCACATATGCAGCCATGTCCCCCCAGCCATGTCCCCCATATATGCAGCCATGTCCCCCCAGCCATGTCCCCCCAGCCATGTCCCCCTCATATGCAGCCATGTCCCCCCAGCCATGTCCCCCACATATGCAGCCATGTCCCCCCAGCCATGTCCCCCACATATGCAGCCATGTCCCTCCAGCCATGTCCCCCACATATGCAGCCATGTCCCTCCAGCCATGTCCCCCACATATGCAGCCATGTCCCCCCAGCCATGTCCCCCACATATGCAGCCATGTCCCCCCAGCCATGTCCCCCACATATGTAGCCATGTCCCCCCAGCCATGTCCCCCACATATGTAGCCATGTCCCTCCAGCCATGTCCCCCACATATGTAGCCATGTCCCTCCAGCCATGTCCCCCACATATGTAGCCATGTCCCTCCAGCCATGTCCCCCACATATGCAGCCATGTCCCTCCAGCCATGTCCCCCACATATGCAGCCATGTCCCTCCAGCCATGTCCCCCACATATGCAGCCATGTCCCTCCAGCCATGTCCCCCACATATGCAGCCATGTCCCCCCAGCCATGTCCCCCATATATGCAGCCATGTCCCTCCAGCCATGTCCCTCCAGCCATGTCCCCCACATATGCAGCCATGTCCCCCCAGCCATGTCCCCCATATATGCAGCCATGTCCCTCCAGCCATGTCCCCCACATATGCAGCCATGTTCCCCACATATGCAGCCATGTCCCCCCAGCCATGTCCCCCATATATGCAGCCATGTCCCTCCAGCCATTTCCCCCACATATGCAGCCATGTCCCCCACATATGCAGCCATTTCCCCCCAGCCATGTCCCCCACATATGCAGCCATGTCCCCCACATATGCAGCCATGTCCCCCACATATGCAGCCATGTCCCACACATATGCAGCCATTTCCCCCCCAGCCATGTCCCCCACATATGCAGCCATGTCCCTCACATATGCAGCCATTTCCCCCCAGCCATGTCCCCCACATATGCAGCCATTTCCCCCCAGCCATGTCCCCCACATATGCAGCCATGTCCCTCCAGCCATGTCCCCCACATATGCAGCCATTTCCCCCCCAGCCATGTTCCCCACATATGCAGCCATGTCCCTCCAGCCATGTCCCCCACATATGCAGCCATTTCCCCCCCAGCCATGTCCCCCACATATGCAGCCATGTCCCTCTAGCCATGTCCCCCACATATGCAGCCACCCCCCCCCCCCAGCCATGTCCCCCACATATGCAGCCATGTCCCTCCAGCCATGTCCCCCACATATGCAGCCATGTCCCTCTAGCCATGTCCCCCACATATGCAGCCATGTCCCTCTAGCCATGTCCCTCACATACGCAGCCATGTCCCTCCAGCCATGTCCCCCACATATGCAGCCATGTCCCTCTAGCCATGTCCCTCACATATGCAGCCATGTCCCTCCAGCCATGTCCCCCACATATGCAGCCATGTCCCCCACATATGCAGCCATGTCCCTCCAGCCATCACAGCTTTCATTTGAATAGCTGTTTTCCCCGCGCGTATAGACACCCCCCCTTGCTCGGGATTGGACAGATCACGATCACCCATCCAATCCCGAGCAAGGGGGAGTGTCTATACACGGCGGGAACACTACAGCTATTCAAATGAAAGCTTTGATGATCCCACACGCTGTTTAACCCATGCGGCGGCAGCTTTCGATGTGGCGGCGGCTTTCATTGCGGCAGGGGGGGGGGGGGGGGGGGGGGCGTCGGCACAAGTATTCTATTCAGGCATCGGGGGTATTTGCGGGAGTACAAGTACTCCCACAAATACTCGGTATCAGTCCCGATACCGATACTGGTATCGGTATCGGGACAACCCTATTTGGGGATCTTCGTTTTAGGGTGCAGTTCCACTTTAAACTCGTTTCTAACAAACCTTGTAGCCTTCAGCTCTACTTGAAACTTGTTGAAAAGCACTTTTATTTGTTTTCTTCCTTTTTTTTTTTTTTTTTTCTGGTGATCCGGCCAGTAACATACTTCCTCTCTTAAAGACGTTGTAAAGGTTTGTTTTTTATTTTCTAAATAGGTTCCTGTAAGCTAGTGCATTGTTGGTTCACTTACCTTTTCCTTCAATTTCCTTGTCTGAATTTCTCACTTCCTGTTCCTCCTCAGTAATCTGTTCTGACTGACTAACCCCCGGCCAGAACGGCTCGGATGATGGGGGCAAGCTTACTGAGGAGAAACAGGAAGTGAGACATTAAGGGCCCTTTCACACTGGTGCGTATTCGGGGTAAAAATAGCGCTATTAAAACACTCATAAAACGCCCCCCATGCCCCTCTCCATTGAAATGAATTAAAAATCGTGGTAAAAACGTGGGAAAATCGCAGTGTTTTGCCACGATTTTAATTGCGGCAAAACACCGCGATTTTACAGTGATTTTACCGCGTTTTTAATTAATTTCAATGGAGAGGGGCATGGGGGGCGTTTTAATAGCGCTATTTTTACCGCAAAAACGCGGGAAAAACGCACCAGTGTGAAAGGGCCCTTAGACAAAGAAAAAAAACATTTAGAAGGGAAATCGAAGGAAAAGGTTAGTGAACCAACAATGCACTAGCTTAACCACTTCAACCCCAGAAGGTTTTACCCCCTTCCTGCCCAGGCAAAATTTCAGCTTCCGGCACTGCATCGCTTTAACTGACAATTGCGCGGTCGTGCGACGTGGCTCCCAAACAAAATTGACGTCCTTTTTTCCCACAAATAGAGCTTTCTTTTGGTGGTATTTGATCGCCTGTGTGGTTTTAATTTTTTTGTGCTATAAACAAGAATAGAGCGTCAATTTTGAAAAAAACACAATATTTTTTACTTTTTGCTATAATAAATATCCCATTTTTTTTTAAAAAAAACTTTTTTTCTCAATACGTATTCTTCTTCATATTTTTGGTAAAAAAAAAAAATCGCAATAAGCGTATAGTGACTTGTTTGCGCAAAAGTTATAGCGCCTACAAAATAGGGGACATAATTATGATTTTTTTAATGATTTTTATTTTTACTAGTAATGGCGGCGATCTGCGATATTTTTGTTTGGGCTGCGACATTATGGTGGACACATCAGACACTTTTGACACATTTTTGGGACCATTTACATTTATACAGTGATTAGAGTTATAAATTTGCACAGATTACTGTATAAATGTGACTGGCAGGGAAGGGGTTAACCACTAGGGGGCAGGGAAGGGGTTAAATGTGTTGCCTATGAGTGTTCTAACTGTAGGGGGAGGTGACCGATCTGTGTCCCTATGTACAAGGGACACACCATCGGTCTCCTCTCTCCCTGACAGGACATGGAGCTCTGTGTTTACACACACCGCTCTACGTCCCTGCTCAGTTACTGGGCAATCGCGGGTGCCGGGCACGCGCATCGAGTTCCCAGCAAAGCGGCGGGGGCGCGCGCGCCCCCTAGCAGCTTTAAGGCCGGATTCACACCTATGCAAATTGGTTGCGGCTTAAACCACATCTAATACGCAGAACATTTCTAAATACATTGTTTTCAATGAGGCTGGTTCACATATGTGCGATGCATTCGCACAGTGCAGAAAAAACGTGTGCGGATTTTATGCCTTGTGGTGCGGCTCAGGTGCGAATTCAGTCCCATTATCTTCTATGGGTACACAGCTGATTCGCAGATGTGTTCAGTTCTCTTCAGGAATTTCTGTCATTCAGCTCAATACACTTCTCCCCCACTCTCCTCTCACCCGGAACTTCTCCCAGGTCTCCAAATTCGCAGCTAAAAACAGAGCTAATCTGCTGAACACTTCTGTTATCTATCTGCAGAGATAAGAGAGCTGAAATTCGCACCTCACAAGTGTGATTCCGGCCTTAAGGCTGGGTTCACACTAGTGCTTGTGAATTTCAGCTCTCTTATCTCTGCAGATAAATAAGAGAAGTGTTCAGCAGATTAGCTCGTTTTTAGCTGCGACCTGGGAGAAGTTCCGGGTGAGAGGAGAGTGGGGGAGAAGTGTATTGAGCTGAATGACAGAAATTCCTGAAGAGAACTGAACACATCTGCGAATCAGCTGCGTACCCATAGAAGATAATGGGACTGAATTCGCACCTGAGCCGCACCGCAAGGCATAAAATCTGCACACGTTTTTTCTGCAATGCGCAGTGCGAATGCATCGCACATATGTGAACCAGCCTCATTGAAAACAATGGGCCAGATTCAGAGAGCCGTAACTCCTGTCTAACTGGTGTTAGACTGGAGTACTTTCGAATTACGCGCGTTTTTTAGCTAGTCTAAAACCTCAAACCATGAATAGACGGCTGCGGGCTTCAATTCGACTGGATTACGTGTTAGTACGCCTTCGGATCTACGCTGCAATAAAATTGCGGCCACTGGGTGGACTTCCCGTCGTTTTCCGCGTCGGGGTATGCTAATGAGCTTTTGCCGGCGATCCCCGAAATTACGATCTTCATTCGCAATCTCTTACGGCACCTTTAGTCATCTTTTTTTTGCGTAACACTATACCAGCTTTTTGCTGGTCTAATATTAGACAGCCCATGTTAAGTATGGGCGTCGTTCCCGCGTCGAATTTCAACGTTTTCCGACGTCTTTTTTATTTTTTACGTAAGTCGTCCGGGAATAGGTATGTTCGTAAACGACGCTACTCAAACAACGAATGACGTAACGACGTGATTTCGCGCAATGCACGGCGGGAAATTTCTGAACGGAGCATGCGCAGTTCGATCGCCGCGGGGACGCGCCTAATTTAAATGCTTTACGCCCCCTAATCGCGTATTTCGATTAGGCGGCGAGAAATAGACTACGCCGCCGTAGCGTACGGGCAAAAATCTACCAGAATTCGATGTAGAGCCTGGTAAAATACGGCAGCGTAGAGTATTTCGATTACGCAGCGCAAAATTAAGTGTATCTGAATCTGGCCCAATGTATTTAGAAATGTTCTGCGTATTAGATGCGGTTTAAGCCGCACTCAATTCGCATAGGTGTGAACCCAGCCTAAGGGTGGTCCCTTTATCCACCCTTGGCCAGCAGCAATCTCCGGAAAGGCCTAGGTTTCCATTATTGCAACCTGAAAGTCGTGTGGTTTTGCCGAAATTTTTGCCACAATTTGATGCAATTTGAAGTAGGACCGAAACAACTAATCGATTAATCGACAACTAATCGATTATGAAATTAATCGTTTGCAATTTTCATAATCGATTAATCAGCGAGTAACATAATGGGGTTAAAAAAAAAACTAAAATTGGCTCTTTATAGTACAAAAAAGAAAATCGCTACGGTAAATATTAGGGTTGTCCCGATACCGATACTAGTATCGGTATCGGGACCGATGCCGAGTATTTGCGTGAGTACTTGTACTCGCGCAAATACTCCCGATGCTTAAATAGAATACTCCCCCCCCCCCCGCCGCCGCCGCGATAATCGCCGTGCAATACAGCGGGCATTACAAGTTTTCATTTGTATACTTGTAAGGCTGCATTTGGGGACACATTAAAAAAAAGTATCGGTATTCGGTATCGGCGAGTACATGGAAAAAGGTATCGGTACTTGTACTCGGTCCTAAAAAAGTGGTATCGGGACAACCCTAGTAAATATTACTTTCACTGTCCAACAGTAAAAAAATTAACCCCTTACAGTAGCGATTATTTGCTTTTTTGTTTTTTTTAACCCCATTATGTTACTAAACATCTCAGGCCGGGGTCACACCTCTGTGTTTTTTGGTGCTTTTTGCAGAAACACACTACAGTTCATTTACATGTTTTCCCATGGAACACGTTCACATCCATGATTTTTTTTCAGCTGCTGCGTATTTGGAAAGGGCAAAGACTTTTTAACGTTTTTTTTTATGTTTTTTTTTGGTTCAATATACTTCAATGGAGAAGCTGCAGAAAAGCATGTAATGTGTTTTGTAATCTGCCCAACAACAATTTTTTTTATTTTTTTTAAGGCTATTATCCGATTAATCGAAACAATAATCGACCAACTAATCGATTATGAAAATAATCGTTAGTTGCAGCCCTAATTTGAAGCCATGCCTGTGTATTCTTGAGGTCTGTGGACTTCAAGTCACATCAAAGTCAAATCAAAGTAGTGCAGGAACTACTTTGAAGTCCATTGGAAATCATGGGGTACGGCTTGTCATGCGACTTTGCAGTACCAATTTGCAGGACAAGTTGCACAAGTGGAAACGGAGCCTCAGATGAACTTTAGTTTATTAAGTATCAAATTAAAGCTGCTAAACTCCAGTGAAAATGTTACAGCAAGTTTTTGCTTTTCGGATAAAGGTTTTGCATAAATAATGTGTCTGTGCAGCCGCTGCATCCAGGGATTCTCTAGTAATGAAAGGGTTACTGACATGTAGGCACCAGGGATTCTCTAGTAATGAAAGGGCTAATGGCATGTAGGCACCAGGGATTCTCTAGTAATGAAAGGGTTAATCACGTGTAGGCACCAGGGATTCTCTAGTAATGAAATTGTTAATCACGTGTAGGCACCAGGGATTCTCTAGTAATGAAAGGGTTAATCACGTGTAGGCACCAGGGATTCTCTAGTAATGAAAGGGTTAATCACGTGTAGTAGGGCTGTTGAAATTAATCGTAGCATCGGTGAATCGCGATTCGACCACTCACGATGCGATTCCGATGCTACGACTTGCAATAATCGATTTTTGATGACGTCACCTGCGCGCCGCTATATGCACTGTCTGAAAGCCAGGAAGCCGTGGGCGTCAGCTACGGGCGTTAGCCGCGCCTCTTTTCCCGCCCCGCTAATGCAGCTGAAGGAGCTGTGGGCTTCAGCGCGCCTCTTTACCCTCCCCACCTGCTGATGCAGCTTAAGACGCCGCGCCTCCTTTCCCGCCCCCCGCTGACGCCATTCCCAGCCGCCCGTCGCCATGTGGAAGCATGGAGCAAGTGTCCTCGGTCCCGGTCCCGACCCCCCCAGAGCCTTCCTCCTTACCTCACCTCACGCTGTGCACACTGCACAGGCTGCGGCTGTGGGAGACCCGAGACGACCGAGTACTGTAGTACTGCAGGCAGCAGATCATCATCATCATCATCAGGTACTTGGGGGATGCACAGTAGCAGCAACTAATGGGCACACTGGCAGCAATTGGTGGCACACTGGCAGCAATTGGCGGCACACTGATGGCAATTTATGGCACACTGACAGCAATTTATGGCACACTGATGGCAATTTATGGCACACTGATGGCAATTTATGGCACACTGATGGCAATTTATCGCACACTGATGGCAATTTATGTCACACTTATGGCAATTTATGTCACACTTATGGCAATTTATGTCACACTGATGGCAATTTATGGCACACTGATGCCAATTTATGGGCACAGTGGCGGCAATTGATGGCACACTGACAGCAATTGGTGGCACACTGATGGGCAATAATTTGGGCACACTGGCAGCAATTGATGGCATACTGGCAGCAATTGATGGCATTGGCACACTGATGCCACACTGGTTTATGTATGTCTTATTGTTTTAGTGATTGATTCACATCACAACTTTATCGATACCTTTTTTTTGTATGATTTTTTGCTTTTGCTCATCACTGCCACACACATGCAGCCATGCATTGCATGTGTGGGGCAGTAATGAGCAAAAGCAAAAATCATAAAAAAAAAAAAAAGGTATTGATGAAGTTGTGATGTGAATCAATCACTAAAACAATAAGACATACATAAACCATAATTTATGACATGGCATACATTGTTGTTTGGCAGGACTTTATGGAGACAATGTCCGCAGTCTCTGATCCTCTCTAGTATCATGTCCGCAGTCTCTGATCCTCTCTAGTATCATTGTCCGCAGTCTCTGATCCTCTCTAGTATCATTGTCTGCAGTCTCTGATCCTCTCTAGTATCATTGTCCGCAGTCTCTGATCCTCTCTAGTATCATTGTCCGCAATCTCTGATCCTCTCTAGTATCATTGTCCGCAGTCTCTGATCCTCTCTAGTATCATTGTCCGCAGTCTCTGATCCTCTCTAGTATCATTGTCCGCAGTCTCTGATCCTCTCTAGTATCATTGTCCGCAGTCTCTGATCCTCTCTAGTATCATTGTCCGCAGTCTCTGATCCTCTCTAGTCTCATTGTCCGCAGTCTCTGATCCTCTTTTGTCTCATTGTCCGCAGTCTCTGTCCATCTCTTGTAGTATTTTGGGGTTAGTCTGGAGCTCCTCTTTAAGATGTCTGCTGTATTTACAGTTTGCTACATGCAGAGAGTTTTTTTTAAGAACAGATGAAAACCGTGCGCAGTAATCTTGATGCATCGTGATGCATCGCGGAATCGAATCGAATCGAATCGTGGACTTGATAATCGTAATCGCATCGAATCGTGAGACCGGTGAAGATGCGCAGCCCTAACGTGTAGGCACCAGGGATTCTCTAGTAATGAAAGGGTTACTGACATGTAGGCACCAGGGATTCTCTAGTAATGAAAGGGTTAATCACATGTAGGCACCAGGGATTCTCTAGTAATGAAAGGGTTAATCACGTGTAGGCACCAGGGATTCTCTAGTAATGAAAGGGTTACTGACATGTAGGCACCAGGGATTCTCTAGTAATGAAAGGGTTACTGACATGTAGGCACCAGGGATTCTCTAGTAATGAAAGGGTTAATGGCATGTAGGCACCAGGGATTTTCTAGTAATAAAAGGGTTAATGGCATGTAGGCACCAGGGATTCTCTAGTAATGAAAGGGTTAATCACGTGTAGTCACCAGGGATTCTCTAGTAATGAAAGGGTTAATCGCGTGTAGGCACCAGGGATTCTCTAGTAATGAAAGGGTTAATCACGTGTAGGCACCAGGGATTCTCTAGTAATGAAAGGGTTAATCACGTGTAGGCACCAGGGATTCTCTAGTAATGAAAGGGTTAATGGCATGTAGGCACCAGGGATTCTCTAGTAATGAAAGGGTTACTGACATGTAGGCACCAGGGATTCTCTAGTAATGAAAGGGTTACTGACATGTAGGCACCAGGGATTCTCTAGTAATGAAAGGGTTAATGGCATGTAGGCACCAGGGATTCTCTAGTAATGAAAGGGTTAATGGCATGTAGGCACCAGGGATTCTCTAGTAATGAAAGGGTTACTGACATGTAGGCACCAGGGATTCTCTAGTAATGAAAGGGTTACTGACATGTAGGCACCAGGGATTCTCTAGTAATGAAAGGGTTACTGACATGTAGGCACCAGGGATTCTCTAGTAATTAAAGGGTTACTGACATGTAGGCACCAGGGATTCTCTAGTAATGAAAGGGTTACTGACATGTAGGCACCAGGGATTCTCTAGTAATGAAAGGGTTACTGACATGTAGGCACCAGGGATTCTCTAGTAATGAAAGGGTTAATGGCATGTAGGCACCAGGGATTCTCTAGTAATGAAAGGGTTAATGGCATGTAGGCACCAGGGATTCTCTAGTAATGAAAGGGTTAATGGCATGTAGGCACCAGGGATTCTCTAGTAATGAAAGGGTTAATCACGTGTAGTCACCAGGGATTCTCTAGTAATGAAAGGGTTAATCGCGTGTAGGCACCAGGGATTCTCTAGTAATGAAAGGGTTAATCACGTGTAGGCACCAGGGATTCTCTAGTAATAAAAGGGTTACTGACATGTAGGCACCAGGGATTCTCTAGTAATGAAAGGGTTAATCACGTGTAGGCACCAGGGATTCTCTAGTAATGAAAGGGTTACTGACATGTAGGCACCAGGGATTCTCTAGTAATGAAAGGGTTAATCACGTGTAGGCACCAGGGATTGAATAGATTAAATGTAAAGAAAAAAAGTTGCTCACATGCAGCCTCCTGAGATCCACAATGTTATGTAAAGGGTTACTTACATGTAGCCAGAGGGATTTACTAATAATGAAGGGGTTAATGACTTGCAGCCACCTGGGATTCACTGATAATGAAAGGGTTAATCATGTGCTGCCATCACAGATTATTGGTAATGAAAGTGTTAATCATAGGCAGTCACCTAGGATTTATTAATTCTTCATGGTTGTGATCTGGCCCATACATAGGAAAGGGTTAAACACACAGACATCGGGGACATGGATGTGGGGGGGTCCATGTATCATAAAGATGTAGTTTATACAATGTATCCATCCATACACTTCTTCTATGTGTACCCTGACCTATGGTCGGATCTATGTGTGTGTTGGGGGGTGGTGACCTATGGTCGGATCTGTGTGTGTGTTGGGGGGTGGTGACCTATGGTCGGATCTATGTGTGTGTTGGGAGGTGGTGACCTATGGTCAGATCTATGTGTGTGTTGGGGGTGGTGACCTATGGTCGGATCTATGTGTGTGTTGGGAGGTGGTGACCTATGGTCGGATCTATGTGTGTGTTGGGGGGTGGTGACCTATGGTCGGATCTATGTGTGTGTTGGGAGGTGGTGACCTATGGTCGGATCTATGTGTGTGTTGGGGGGTGGTGAACTATGGTCGGATCTATGTGTGTGTTGGGGGCGGTGACCTATGGTCGGATCTATGTGTGTGTGTTGGGGGTGGAGATCTATGTGTGTGTTGGGAGGTGGTGACCTATGGTCGGATCTATGTGTGTGTGTTGGGGGTGGAGATCTATGTGTGTGTTGGGGGGTGGTGACCTATGGTCGGATCTATGTGTGTGTTGGGGGGTGGTGACCTATGGTCGGATCTATGTGTGTGTTGGGGGGTGGTGACCTATGGTCGGATCTATGTGTGTGTTGGGGGGTGGTGACCTATGGTCGGATCTATGTGTGTGTGTTGGGGGTGGAGATCTATGTGTGTGTTGGGAGGTGGTGACCATTGAAACCTTCTATTTTGTGAATCTTGTGACTCCTCTGTAGTTCCATTCCTGATGACTTGTATGAATGAGAGGAAAGCTGTGCCTGTCCCCGGTGTACAGATGGTGAGTGATGGTGAAGATATGTCCTCTCTGTACGGCCCGTGATCTCCGTCACGTACACAATGCCGGCTCAGCTCAGCCTCCACGCCTTAAACTTTCACCAACTCCCCCCCCCCCCCACCGGTGGAAGGCTCAGCTCAGCAAACACCACACATTGGAGGCGTCTCTAGTGACAGTCTAATGCCTCGTACACACCGTCAGCTATTTCTATAATCTGAACATTAGTACACAGCTTTCTTTCTTTGAATCAGATCCTTTTTTATTTTTATATGCAAACAACATTGAGACAATATAAATAAATTGTACAAACAAAATCACATTAATCACATCAATACCGGGCATTTTCACCCCCTTCCTGCCCAGGCCAATTTTCAGCTTTCAGCACTGTCACGCTTTGAATGACAATTGCGCGGTTGTGCGACGTGACTCGCCAACAAACTTGACGTCCTTTTTTTTCCCCACAAATAGAGCTTTCATTTGGTGGTATTTGATCATCGCTGCGCTTTATATTTTTTGTGATATAAACAAAAAAGACTGACAATTAAAAAAAAAAAACACAATATTTTTTACTTTTTGCTATAATAAATATCCCATAAAAAAAAAACAAAAAAAAAAACACATTATTTTTTTTCAGTTTAGGCCGATATGTATTCTACATATTTTTGGTAAAAAAAACCACAATAAGTGTATAGTGATTGGTTTGTACAAAAGTTATAGAACCTACAAAATAGGGGATAGATTTATGACTTTTTTTTTTTAATAGTAATGGCGGTTATCTGCGGTTATCTGTGATATTGCGGCGGACAGATCGAACACTTTTGACACATTTTTATTTATACAGCGAACGGTGCTATAAATATGCACTGATTACAAGGGGTCCCCGACTTACGAACTACTCCTACTTACGAACGGGACGCTGCGGGGACCATCTGCCGTTTTGCGCATGCACGGCCAGATGGAGCCTCGGAAAATGTCGGAAACGGCAGTATCTGCCGTTCTGCGCATTCAGGGCCAGATGGAGCCTCGGAAAATGTCGGAAACGGCCGTATCTGCCGTTCTGCGCATTCAGGGCCAGATGGAGCCTCGGAAAATGTCGGAAATGGCCGTAACTGCCGTTCTGCGCATGCGTGGCCCGACTTACGAAAATTTTCAGATTACAAACAAGAGGAAAGTAGCCAACGCGTTTGTAAGTCAGGAACCCCCTGTACTGTAGAAATGTGACTGGCAGGGAAGGGGTTAACACTAGGGGGCAACCAAGGGGTTAAATGTGTTCCCTAGGGAGTGATTCCAACTGTGGGGGACTGACTGGGGGAGGTGACTGATCGGTTGTCCCTTTGTACAAGGGACACACCATCAGTCTCGTCTCCCTGACAGGACGTGGATCTCTATGTTTTCACACAGAGATCCACGTCCCTGGCTTTGTAACTGTCGATCGCGGGCAACCGATAGACATCGCGGCCGCCAGGCATGCTCGTCGGCACCCGAGCGACGAGGCGGGCGTGTGCGCCCACTAGTGGCCGGGAGATCAGAGGACGTAATATGACGGCCACCCAGGATGGTAGAGCCACCTTGTGGCCGTCATTACTATAGCCGGGATGTGAAGTGGTTAAACCAAACATAACCCAACATAAATAAATAAAAGAACAGAAAAAAAAAAGAAAATAAACCCAAAACCACACCACCCCACCAATATCCCATCCCCCAACCCGCTCTTGGAGTATATATGGAAAAAAAAAAAAAAGGACAAAAAAAACAGTATCCAATATTATATAGCACCCATTGGTTTACATGATACCTAGGTCTTGGACTGGAGCCATCTTGACCAGGTAGCATCAAACTTACTCATGGAAGACATATAAGTGGTTCAATCAGAATGTTAATATCCAATAGCCGTTTAGGGTACCAATCACCTCCGCCCAGTATATTTTACGTTTCGGGCACCGCCCTAAAAGATGTATTAGCGTACCTGTATTACCACATCTAGCACAGGCTGTCTCAGATTTCAGTCCCATTGCATATAAAAATTGGGGAGTTCTATAGACTCTATGGAGAATAAAGATCTGTGTCAGTCTGTGGTGGAGAAAGAGAAAAAACGGGGAGAGGAACAGAGAATATCGTCCCAGACCTCCTCGGGGATAGAACCGGTATCTTTTTCCCAGTCAGTCCTAGAGCCGATGGGAAAGTTTAGCAAAAACTAGGGATGCACCGATACTGGTATCGGCGCCGATGTTAGCCATTTTTGCGAGTATCGGAACTTGCGAAAATGCTCCCCTACCCAGGGTTTGACAAATTTGCTTGGAATCTAGGAGCCAGCTAAAAAAGTTCGGAGCCAGAAAACGCGTCCCTTCGAGCTCGCGCGCAGAACCCATACGTGAGTAGCGCCAACAAATGTAAACGGTATTCAAACCACATGTAAGGTATCGCCGCGATCGTTAGAGCGAAAGCAATAATTCTAGCCCTAGACCTCCTCTGTAACTCAAAACATGCAACTTGTAGATTTTTTTAAACGTCACCTATGGATATTTTAAAGGGTAAAACTTTGACGCCATTCCACGAGCTGACGCAATTTTGAAGCGTGACATGTTGGGTATCAATATAAAAAAAAATTGGGATAATTTTACCGTTTTATTTTTTAATTTCATTTTTTTTTTCAAACAAAGTACACTTGTAAGACCGCTGCGCAAATACGGCGTGACACAAAGTATTGCAACGATCGCCATTTTATTCTCTATGGTGTTAGAATAAAATATATATATATATATATAATGTTTGGGGGTTGTAATTAAATGGAAGGAGCTGGCAGTGAAAATAGTGACAAATTACATTAAAATTGCTGTTTAACATGTAATGCCAAACGGCCACCACCAGATGGCGCCAGCTCACAGAAGGAAGAGCTTGGGACATCACAAGGCCGCAAAGCCGCAGCCTCAATTACCGACCGCCACAGACTCGCTGCGATCGTGCGGCGGGGAGGTGGGGGCACACAGAGACACAGGATCCTGTGCCTCCGTGCTCCCCCACCTCCCCCGCCGCGGGTTCGCGGCAGGCCCGCGGCGGCCGGCAATTGAGGCCGCGGCTTTGCGGACTTGTAGGCCGCAAAGCCGCGGCCTCAATTATCAGCCGCCGCGGGCGCCAGGTCACAATTTCTGGTCGCAATTGCGACCTGGCGCCCGGACATTGTCGACCCCTGCCGATACCGGATGTAAACATCCCTTGTAATAGGAATGGTGTGTGACAGGTCCACTTTATGGAGAGATGCGGGGTCAATAAGACCCCACATCTCTCCTCCAGGCTGGAAAGCATGAGATTGTGAAAAAAAATTCACCAATCTCATGCTTACTAGCCGCAATCGCGGCTTTGTTTACGTCTGGGAACCCGGGCGTGATGTCATTACATTGTGCCCGGGCCTCCGACGGTCATAGAGATGACTGGTGACCAAGACACCGGTGCCGGACGATTATTTCTCTGGGCCCCCGATGGCACGGGAGAGCCTGGAGAAACACCGGATGGCGGCAGCAGTGGGGGGGTGTTCCCTCCCGCTGCCTATAAGAGCGATTAAGTGGCGGACAACTCCTTGGGAACGGATCCTGAGGTTTGCCAAGGTGTCCTCGGTTCTTTCCCGGCCGTTTCTGAGGCTCTCCGGCGCCCCCCTGCCTCTGGCCACATGCGGTATTGCTTGCCATTAAAGTCAATGTGGAACAAATTAGTTTCATTTCCATTGACTTCAATGGGGAAACTCGCTTTGATATGTGAGTACTTTGAAATACGAGCATTCTCCTGGAACAGATTATGCTCTTAATGCGAGATTCCACTGTATATCCAATCAGGCAGGCCCTTGCACTACATATTTGATAGCAGATCATCTAAAGGAGATACAATCAGATTGTATAGTGAAGTGTTTCTCAACTCCAGATGACAATGCACAATGCTTTATATTCAGTTCTGTATCACACTTTGCAGATATTAACATATAAATTGTAATAAAATATCTCTTGAGCTTGTAATTTATGTTCAGCGCCCCTTTCATCCCCGGGGGGGGCTTGGTGTTGTCAGTGAGTGGTGTCCATGACCCCAAGGGACTAAACACATTCTGATTGCACTCTCCCTCTGTATTCCCCAAGTGATGTTTGCACCTCATTACTGAGAAACCGTCTTCCCGCGTTCCCAGCTGCTCTTTGATCATCACACGTATAGGCCATTTGTAGCAGTAAAAGACATGAGACAATATGGATTTCCTGTTTATGGGCATGAGATAAGCTTAAGATCCTAATTCATGTTCAGAGTTTACATTTGATTATATAGAATCGTAAAGCAGTTATTCTGTTATCGCCTGTGCTGTTAGCTCAGAAGAGGAACTCTTTTGTTTTGTGGTGGAAAAGCAATCATTTGCTACGACCCCTTTTGACATGCAAAGCTTTTTCAATTACCAATGCAAGGGTAGTAATAGCATGGAAACTTCAGCAGCAGCCAATCACAATCCACCTTGTACTGGTCTGATTTCAGGGAACTAAATTCAGATTGGTTGCTATGGAATACTGTGTCTTTTTTTTAATCCCCTTCCGTCCAGACCGGACTTCCTCGGTCTGATAAGAGCACCTTATTGTCCATCCACATTGGGATTGCCCTCTCACCTCCTCACCACCTGCTCTAACCTCTTGATTGCCACACTAACGTGCCACGAACGTGCCATGCGTATTGCAATCACTTAAAGCGACTGGGGGTATAAGTAAGGTTGCCACCTTTTCTTCAAGTCAAACCCGAACACTTCAGCGTCGCACAGCAATTTTTTGTCATAGTTTGCATAGATGTCGCTATTAAATAACATTTCTAATCATATAAAATTAATCACAAAAGTTCCGCTTACATCAGGGTCTACAGAATTCCCATTTTACATCAGAGTCCACAGAGTTATTCCTTTACATCAGAGTGCACAGAGTTTCCTTTTTACATCAGAGTCCACAGTGTTCCCCTTTTACATCAGGGTCCACAGAGTTCCACTTTTACATCAGAGTCCACAGAGTTCCCCTCTTACATCTGAATCCGCAGAGTTCTCCTTTTACATCAGAGTCTACAGAGTTCTTCTTTTACATCAGAGTCTACAGAGTTCTTCTTTTACATCAGAGTCTACAGAGTTCTTCTTTTACATCAGAGTCTACAGAGTTCCCCTTTCACATTAGAGTCTACAGAGTTTCCCTTTTACATCAGAGTCCACAGAGTTCCCCTTTTACATCTGAATCCGCACAGTTCTCCTTTTACATCACAGTCCACAGAGTTCCCCGTTTACATCAGAATCCGCAGAGACTTTGCAGACTCTGATGTAAGGCAGGACTCTGGGGACTCTAACATAAGGGATGCTCTGGTGTACGGACTGAACTCTCATGTAAGAAGGAAAACTGTGGCTCTTATTTAAGGGGTGCTCTGCGAACCCTGATTTACCTTAGCTTACTCACTTAGAGGCAGGAGAGAGAAGGGGGAGACTTAGTCTGGTCTGAATAATGTGTCCGGGTCTCAGACAGTCTGAAACCCAGGCACATGATTCCAAACCCGAACTGTCCGGGTGAATCCCGAACAGGTGGCAACCCTAAGGGGAAGGCACAGGAGGGGGGCACAGGACCCTCATATGATGACAGGAGGGCACAGGACCCTCATATGATGACAGGAGGGCACAGGATCCCCATATGATGACAGGAGGGCACAGGATCCTCATTTGATGACAGGAGGGCACAGGACCCTCATATGATGACAGGAGGGCACAGGACCCTCATATGATGACAGGAGGGCACAGGATCCTCATATGATGACAGGAGGGCACAGGATCCTCATTTGATGACAGGAGGGTACAGGACCCTCATATGATGACAGGAGGGCACAGGATCCTCATATGATGACAGGAGGGCACAGGATCCTCATATGATGACAGGAGGGCACAGGATCCTCATATGATGACAGGAGGGCACAGGATCCTCATATGATGACAGGAGGGCACAGGATCCTCATATGATGACAGGAGGGCACAGGATCCTCATATGATGACAGGAGGGCACAGGATCATCATATGATGACAGGAGGGCACAGGATCCTCATATGATGACAGGAGGGCACAGGACCCTCATATGATGACAGGAGGGCACAGGACCCTCATATGATGACAGGAGGGCACAGGATCCTCATTTGATGACAGGGGGGCACAGGACCCTCATATGATGACAGGGGGGCACAGGACCCTCATATGATGACAGGAGGGCACAGGATCCTCATATGATGACAGGAGGGCACAGGATCATCATATGATGACAGGAGGGCACAGGATCCTCATATGATGACAGGGGGGCACAGGATCCTCATATGATGACAGAAGGGCACAGGATCCTCATATGATGACAGAAGGGCACAGGATCCTCATATGATGACAGGGGGGCACAGGATCCTCATATGATGACAGGGGGGCACAGGACCCTCATATGATGACAGGAGGGCACAGGATCCTCATATGATGACAGGAGGGCACAGGATCCTCATATGATGACAGGAGGGCACAGGATCCTCATATGATGACAGGGGGGCACAGGATCCTCATATGATGACAGAAGGGCACAGGATCCTCATATGATGACAGGGGGGCACAGGATCCTCATATGATGACAGGGGGCACAGGATTCTCATATGACAGGGGGCACAGGATCTTCATATTATGCCGGGGGCACAGGATCCTCATATGATGACAGGGGGCACAGGATCCTTCTATGATGACAGGGGGCACAGGATTCTCATATGACAGGGGGCACAGGATCTTCATATTATGCCGGGGGCACAGGATCCTCATATGATGACAGGTGGCACAACATCCTTATATGATAGGGGGGCACAGGACTCTCATTAGATGACAGGAGGGCACAGGATCCTCACATGATAGGGGGGCACAGGATCCTCATATGATGGGGGGGCACAGGATCCTCATATGATGGGGGGGCACAGGATCCTCATATGATAACAGGGGGCACAGGATCCTTACATGACGACAGGGCGCACAGGATTCTCATATGACAGGGGGCACAGGATCTTCATATTATGCCGGGGGCACAGGATCTTCATATTATGCCGGGGGCACAGGATCCTCATATGATGACAGGTGGCACAAGATCCTTATATGATGACAGGTGGCACAAAATCCTTATATGATGACAGGGGGCACAAGATCCGTATATGATGACAGGGGGCACAGGATTCTCATGTGATGACAGGTGGCACAAGATCCTTATGATGAGAGGGGGCACAGGATCCTCATATGATGACAGGGGGCACAGGATCCTTATATGATGACAGGGGGCACAGGATTCTCATATGCCAGGGGGGCACAGGATCTTCATTTTATGGCGGGGGCACAAGATCCCCATATGATGACAGGAGGGCACAGGATCCTCATATGATAGGGGGGCACAGGACCCTCAGGTGACAGGAGGGCACAGTATCCTCATATGATAGGGGGGCACAGGATCCTCATAGAATTGGGGGGCACAGGACCCTCAGGTGACAGGAGGGCACAGGATCCTCATATGTTAGGGGGCACAGGATCCTTATATGATGACAGGGGGCACATGATTCTCATATGACAGGGGGGCACAGGATCTTCATATTATGCCGGGGGCACAGGATCCTCATATGATGACAGGTGGCACAAGATCCTTGTATGATGACAGGGGGCACAGGATTCTCATATGATGACAGGGGGCACAAGATCCTTATATGATGACAGGGGGCACAGGATCCTCATATGATGACAGGTGGCACAAGATCCTCATATGATGACAGGGGGCACAGGATCCTCATATGATGACAGGGGGCACAGGATCCTTATATGATGACAGGGGGCACAGGATCTTCATATTATGCCGGGGGCACAGGATCCTCATATGATTGATGACAGGTGACACAAGATCCTCATATGATGACAGGAGGGCACAGGATCCTCATATGATAGGGGGGCACAGGACTCTCAGGTGACAGGAGGGCACAGGATCCTCATATGATAGGGGGGCACAGGATCCTCATATGTTGGGGGGGGAACAGGATCCTCATATGATAGGGGGGCACAGGACCTTCAGGTGACAGGAGGGCACAGTATCCTCATATGATAGGGGGGCACAGGATCCTCATATGTTAGGAGGGCACAGGATCCTCATATGATAGGGGGGCACAGGACCCTCAGGTGACAGGAGGGCACAGTATCCTCATATGATAGGGGGGCACAGGATCCTCATATGTTAGGAGGGCACAGGATCCTCATATGATAGGGGGGCACAGGATCCTCATATGATAGGGGGCACAGGATCCTCATATGATAGGGGGGCACAGGACCCTCAGGTGACAGGAGGGCACAGTATCCTCAAATGAGTGAGTGAATTACTTATTTAGCGCTACAAATGCGAACTGAATCGCCTCACGGCGCTTGGCATCCCTTTTCCTTCAGTTTAATCCTCAGAATAGATAGGTCTTTAGTTTTTTTCTGAAGGTCAGGTGATCAGTTTCCATTCGGATATTAGTTAGTAAAGCTTTCCACAGTCGAGGTCCTTGACCTGCAAATCGTCGTTCTCCTTTGGTCTTGTAGCGGGATTTGGGAATTTGTAATAATTTTTGGTTAGTTGATCTAAGAACTCGATTTGGGTTTTATTGTTTTATTTTCTCACTTAAATATAGGGGTGCCCTTCTGTGTACACATTTGTGCGTCAGGCATAAGGCCTTGAAAGTGACTCGGTCCATTATGGGCAGCCAATGGAGGGATCTCAAGGATGGGGTGATTGGTTCCCAGGGTTTTTTCCCTGTTACCAGTCGAGCCGCCATGTTTTGAATGATTTGGAGCCGGGCAAGCTGGTACTTTGGGAGTCCGAGGTAGAGAGCATTTGCATAATCTAATCTGGAGTTAATGATTGCCCCTACTAGGGATGAGCTCTGCGTTCGATTCGAACATTGTCTGTTCGTACGTTCGCCGAAATTCGAACAAAACGGGTCGTTCGCACCAAATTCGAGTGACGCGCAACGGCCCATACTTCACTGCGGCATTGCGCGCTGATGATTGGCCAAACATGCACTATGACCCTGCATGCTTGGCCAATCACAGTGCGCAAAAAACGGAGAGCCATAATTGGCCAAAGCCAGGGTGGCTTTGGCCAATTATGGCTCAGGGCTTTAGTACACGCCCCACACTATATAGGGCCGCCTGCTGGGCGGCCTTGTGTAGTGTGTTCCAGCGCTGAACAGAGATCAGTCAGATCCCCACTGCAGTATATGACTGAGCCCAGGAGCTGACACTCTAATGTCCCACTATAGTCTATGGCTGAGCCCAGGAGCTGACACTCTAATGTCACCACTATAGTCTATGGCTGAGCCCAGGAGCTGACACTAATGCCCCCACTATTGTCTATGGCTGAGCCCAGGAGCTGACGCTCTAATGTCTCCACTGTAGTCTATGGCTGAGCCCAGGAGCTGACACTCTAATGTCCCCACTATAGTCTATGGCTAAGCCCAGGAGCTGACGCTCTAATGTCCCACATATTATAAGAATGTCTAATCTGTAATTTGATGCCTTTTGGAGATTTTCCATCTTTCCTCAGCTTCGTTGTGCACATAAATACAAATTTTTACCTGGGGTGCCCAAACTTTCTATCCCCCACTGTATACTCACCACTGACTTTGTATGGTGCTTTTCTCTCTGAGGACTCCAAGTATTGGAGATGGCGTTGGCCGAGAATCGAACCCGGGTCATCTGCTAAGAAAGCAGCTGTGCTAACCCACTGCACCACCAACGCAAAGGTAGCATGTAGTGTGGGAGGAAACCGGAGAACCCAGAGGAAACCCACGCAAGCACAGGGAGAACGTGCAAACTCCATGCAGATAGTGTCCTGGTCAGGATTTGAGCCAAGGACCCCAGTGCTGCAAGGCTAACCACTAAGCCTCTGTGCTGCCCATATATGGTCTCTGTTCTATAAGGCCCGCCCCCCCTGAGAAGGGTACATCAGTGATGTCCACTCAACACACCTCCAGAAGAAATCCAAACTTCTCCTAATCTACAATCTATAACACTCCTATTATAAAACACCCCAAATAACAATAAAGAGGGGTACAGTGGTCCCCAAATTAGCAACACAATGGAGGTAAATATTCCATTCACCCTTAGGCCTCATTCACACGGGGGGGTAATAATCCGTACCCCATGGGAGGGCTGTGTGTACCGGAATGGGGATGCACAGGTGTTCACAGCATCCCGTGTAGGCAGTCCCATTGCTGTCATCTGGGGTGCAGCAGCTGTTCCCAATGTGACATCTGTGTGGGTGTCGGTGCACGGCCCCGAACGCACCCAGGGTGCGTCCGCACAACTGCACCCACATAGATGTCCTTTTTGGGGTAAGTGCAGCCCCCACACAGGGTACAGATTCATACACCTCATGTGAGTGAGGCCTGGGACTTCTCCATGAAGGACCTCACTGATTGGAAGAGTTCTTATCGGCTTCCAACCTCCCCTTATAGCCGGTCCAACACACGCCTCAAAAACATACCGGCCTCCAACCTCTTCTCATAGCCGGTCTAACACACGCCTCAAAAACATACCGGCCTCCAACCTCTCCTCATAGCCGGTCCAACACACTCCTTAAAAACTTACCGGCCTCCAACCTCTCCTTATAGCTAGTCCAACACACGCCTCAAAAACATACCGGCCTCCAACCTCTCCTCATAGTTGGTCCAACACACGCCTCAAAAACATACCGACCTCCAACCTCTCCTCATAGCCGGTCCAACACACGCAAAATTTGATGTCGCTCGACAATACATTGATCAAACATAATCACCTGTAAATAAGTGACTGAGATGTTGGTGGTAAATGGCCTTCTAGACCCGGGGGGAACCGAGTCCTCTGAAAGCCGCCTCATATTCAAGAGGTTGCCAAGAGTATAAATGTAGACATTAAGCTTTAAGGATAATCAAAAATATCAAATTCTAAAGGGAAAATGTAGACAGTAAGCTTTAACGTTAATCAAAAATATCAAATTCTAAAGGGAAAGTTAGAACAAGGGGGAGGGGAGTATGGAAGAGGGAGAGAGGGAGGAAAGGAGGGGATGTTGGGGTAAGCAAGGGGTGTGGGGGTTCCCCCCAACCCTCACCCCCCTTCTTTCTCCACCCTTCCCTCCCCCTTCCTCCCTCTTTCCCTCATCCATCATCTTTCCCCTTCTAACTTTCCCTTTAGAATTTGATATTTTTGATTAACGTTAAAGCTTACTGTCTACATTTACACTCTTCTACCATATAAGGGGCCAGGCAGGGCTGACACCTCATACAGGGGGGGTGGGGGTCATTCTATCCTATAAGGGGGATCACAGAGGTGTGACAGGGGAGGAGAGCGCTCTGTCCCTCATAAAGGGGGTGTGGGGGGTCATTCTATCCTATAAGGGAGGGTCACAGAGGTGTGACAGGGGGAGGGGTACGCTCTGTCCCTCATGCAGGGGGGGGGGTGGGGGGTCATTCTATCGTATAATGGGGGTCACAGAGGTGTGACAGGGGGAGGGGAGCGCTCTGTCCCTCATACAGGGGGGTGGGGGGGTCATTCTATCCTATAAGGGGGGGGTCACAGAGGTGTGACAGGGGGAGGGGAGTGCTCTGCCCCTCATACAGGGGGGTTGGGGGGTCATTCTATCCTATAAGGGGGGGGGGGGTCACAGGGGGAGGGGAGCGCTCTGTCCCTCATACAGGGGGGTGGGGGTCATTCTATCCTATAAGGGGGGGTCACAGAGGTGTGACAGGGGGAGGAGAGCGCTCTGGGATGGGGGTCATTCTATCCTATAAGGGCGGGGGGTCACAGAGGTGTGACAGGGGGAGGGGAGTGCTTTGTCCCTCATACGGGGGGGAGTCATTCTATCCTATAAGGGGGGGTCACAGAGGTGTGACAGGGGGAGGGGAGCGCTCTGTCCCTCATACAGGGGGGATGGGGGTTATTCTATTATATAAGGGGGGGTCACAGAGGGGTGACAGGGGGAGGGGAGCGCTCTGTCCCTCATACAGGGGGGTGGGGGTCATTCTATCCTATAAGGGGGGGTCACAGAGGAGTGACAGGGGAGGGGAGCGCTCTGTCCCCCATACAGGGGGGGTGGGGGTCATTCTATTCTATAAGGGGGGGTCACAGAGGGATGACAGGGGGAGGGGAGCGCTCTGTCCCTCATAAAGGGGGGGTGGGGGTCATTCTATCCTATAAGGGGGGTCACAGAGGGGTGACAGGGGGAGGGGAGCGCTCTGTCCCTCATACAGGGGGGGTCATTCTATCCTATAAGGGGGGTCACAGAGGGGTGACAGGGGGAGGGGAGCGCTCTGTCCCTCATACAGGGGGGATGGGGGTCATTCTATCCTATAAGGGGGGGTCACAGGGGGAGGGGAGTATGGAAGAGGGAGAGAGGGAGGAAAGGAGGGGATGTTGGGGTAAGCAAGGGGTGTGGGGGTTCCCCCCAACCCTCACCCCCCTTCTTTCTCCAGCCTTCCCTCCCCCTTCCTCCCTCTTTCCCTCATCCATCATCTTTCCCCTTCTAACTTTCCCTTTAGAATTTGATATTTTTGATTAACGTTAAAGCTTACTGTCTACATTTACACTCTTGGCTATTGGATGTCATGTTTGCCCAGTCAATTAAATGGGGCCGGAGGTTGGTACCTAAAGTCACCCGGCCAAAAATGCTATGAAAAGTAAAGATCTGGTTTAATGGCGGTCCTCCTTGGTTGCCTTGCGCTTCTTCACTAGCTGGAATAATTGCCGTAGGTGAAGACGGGTCTGATTACTATGAGTTTCAACATTGGGATCAACAGCCAGTGCTGCCCTTTGTTGACCAATGACGGAAGCCATTAGCATATTGATGTCATCGGTCACTGGTGACATAAGGGAACTCGGTACTGAGAGGAGACCACCATTCTGTGGGACGTTGTTGCTGTGATTCCTAGGAGGTGAGACGCTGGGAATGGGAACGTCAGTCTACTCCATGGTGCTCGCTGCATTTTCGCTTGTTAGTGGAATGATAACATCACTTGCTGGTAGAATGACATCACTTGATGGTGGATTGGTGTCCTCACTCGGTGGGACGATGTCACTCTTTTGTGGGATAATATCCCTGTGCCTGACCTCCATTGATAGTTTGAGCTCCTTTATTAGCTGGCTTATCCTAGGACCAAGGGAAGCTCGAGAAGATGCAAATCTGAAAATGGGAAGGGCCGCCTCTTCCATGGTGCTCGGTGTATTTTCCCTTGATGGTGAAATGATGTAATCACTCGGTGGGATGATGTCACTCTTTCGTGGAACGATATCCCTGTGCCCGACCTCCATTGTTGGTTGGAGCTCCTTTATTTGCTGGCTTAGCCTAGCACTAAGGGAAGCTCGAGGAGTGTCAGTCTCTTTCATAGTGCTGTCCACATTTTCTCTTGGTGGAATGATGTCATCGCTCGTTGGGAATATGTTGCTATCTCTAAACACTTTGGTCTGCCTGCGCTTCTTCACTGTCCGGCATAAATCCCTTATGTGAGCACGGACGTGATCCCTAGGAGGTGCGACTCTGGAAATGGGAATGTCAGTCTCCCCCATGGTGCTCACTGCATTTTCGCTTGAAGGTGGAATGATGACATAATTTGCTGGTAGAATGACATCACGTGTTGGTGGAATGGTGTCATCACTCAATGGGATGATGGCAGTCTTTTGTGGTAAGATCATTTCGTGCCTGCGCACCATTTGTGGTTTATGTCTCCTCATTTTCTGGCGTCGCGAGGCAGGTAGGTGATTTGGAGAAGGTGCGACTCTGGGAATGGGAAAGTCGGTCTCCATGGTGCTCTCTGCATTCTCACTTTCTGGTATAATGATGTCACTTGGTGGAATGGTGTTATCACTTATTGGAGAAATGGCATCACTCGGTGGTGGGGTGATGATGCTATTTGTTGGTCGGTGTAGTCGGTAGAATGGCTTGAAGTATATTAGGAGCAGCACCACCAGCATGGTGATCACCACCAGAAAGCATTCTGACCGGTGCTCAGTAACAATATTAATAAGTACGGGTGGGACTGTGTTGTCTAGGGCCACCCACCCCTTCGACCAGACTGACCAGAGCCCGGTGACCACCCATTGGTCCCAATCACCCGCATTTATATAGAGGGGTAGGATTATGTTCTCAAAGACTGGCCCCCGTCTGTTCCAGATATTGATCAGTAGATAAATCAATCCGATCAGCTCCAGGAACATCATAAAACATCCTAATATTCTGGCCAGGTGATATTGGCGCAGGATGTATTTCACAATCAGAAACAATATCAGGACTGCCAAGCTAAACCAGACTGGAGGACGGGTCAGGAATAAAAACCAGCTGATGGGTTCTGGAGGGACATTTCCATTTCCTCCAACTGTTTCCTCCACTGGCTGCTCCGTCCTCTTCATGTCCTCCTCCATGCCGGTCTCTGGGGCCCCCCTGACATCTCTGGGGACAGCCCATGGATACAGGATCCTAAAAATCAACGGAATCTTCGCTGGCTGTTGTGGAGTTTCCACAATCTCCTCCTCTGGGGCCCCTCTGATGACATCTGAGGGCAACCCCTCCTCCATGGGGGTCCCTGGGGCCCTTCTGACATCTCTGGGGACTGCCCATGAATACAGGATCCTAAAAATCAACGGAATCTTCGCTGGCTGTTGTGGAGTTTCCACAATCTCCTCCTCTGGGGCCCCTCTGATGACATCTGAGGGCAACCCCTCCTCCATGGGGGTCCCTGGGGCCCCTCTGACATCTCTGGGGACAGCCCATGGATACAGGATCCTAAAAATCAAGGGAATCTTCGCTGGCTGTTGTGAAGTTTCCACAATCTCCTCCTCTGGGGCCCCTCTGATGACATCTGAGGGCAACCCCTCATCCATGGGGGTCCCTGGGGCCCTTCTGACATCTCTGGGGACAGCCCATGGATACAGGATCCTAAAAATCAACGGAATCTTCGCTGGCTGTTGTGGAGTTTCCACAATCTCCTCCTCTGGGGCCCCTCTGATGACATCTGAGGGCAACCCCTCCTCCATGGGGGTTCCTGGGGCCCTTCTGACATCTCTGGGGACAGCCCATGGATACAGGATCCTAAAAATCAATGGAATCTTCGCTGGCTGTTGTGGAGTTTCCACAATCTCCTCCTCTGGGGCCCCTCTGATGACATCTGAGGGCAACCCCTCCTCCATGGGGGTCCCTGGGGCCCCTCTGACATCTCTGGGGACAGCCCATGGATACAGGATCCTAAAAATCAAGGGAATCTTCGCTGGCTGTTGTGGAGTTTCCACAATCTCCTCCTCTGGGGCCCCTCTGATGACATCTGAGGGCAACCCCTCATCCATTGGGGTCTCTGGGGCCCCTCTGACATCTCTGGGGACAGCCCATGGATACAGGATCCTAAAAATCAACGGAATCTTCGCTGGCTGTTGTGGCGTTTCCACAATCTCCTTCTCTGGGGCCCCTCTGATGACATCTGAGGGCAACCCCTCCTCTATGGGGGTCTCTGGGGCCCCTCTCACATCTCTGGGGACAGCCCATGGATACAGGATCCTAAAAATCAACGGAATCTTTGCTGGCTGTTGTGGAGTTTCCACAAGCTGGGGGAACTACTCGGAGGATATTAATGGATAGAAATCTGCTGATGTGGGAGGAGCTTATTAATAAAAACGCGTTGTACGATGACCTTGTCATTTCCTTGTTGGGCGATTGGTGGAAATCCATTAAGGGGAGGAGAATATTTCTATTGGATGAAGAAACGCAGATTTGGTGATACAGGTGGGGGGGGGGGGTCATTCTATGATATATAGATATTATACAGGGAGTAATGGGGGGGTCATTCTACCATATAAGGGGCCAGGCAGGGCTGACACCTCATACAGGGGGGGTGGGGGTCATTCTATCCTATAAGGGGGATCACAGAGGTGTGACAGGGGAGAAGAGCGCTCTGTCCCTCATACAGGGGGGGTGGGGGGTCATTTTATCCTATAGGGGAGGGTCACAGAGGTGTGACAGGTAGGGTGACCACATTTCTAAACTGCCATTCAGGGACACACCTCCTCTCTCACCTTCCCCAAAAAAAGATGAGGGGGGACGGGGGGAAATGTAGTCTTGGGGTGGATGGGGAATTTGGCGGCGGGTTATTTGTCAGGTGAATGTGCCACTTGCCACCAGATGCAGTGCCGCTTGCCACCCATAGCCTGCCACCAGATGCAGTGCTGCTGTCACTCCTTGGTGCATGAGCCAAGTGCATAGAAGGAAAGGAGTGGAGTCACAATCTGGAGAGTGAAGATCACACCAGTCCCTGCTGCTTGCCAGAGAAGGAGGAGATGCCGAGGTGGGTGGGAAAAGCAGTGCTGCATTAGGCGCAGGCCTCACTCCCAGCCTCATTGTCAGAGTAAACTGTCACTGGTTGCAAGATGCCAGGCAGCGCCGGCCCTAGCAACCAGTTCCAGAAATGTAGTTACTAGTTAGTAGGGGGTGGTTGTGTCCTCTATTTCATTCCGGGACATTGTATTGTCCCGGAATGAAGGTGCCCGGGACCTGGGACAGACATGTCAATTGTGGGACAGTCCCGGGCAATCCGGGACACGTGGGCACCCTAGTGACAGGGGGAGGGGTACGCTCTGTCCCTCATGCAGGGGGGGGGGTGGGGGGTCATTCTATCGTATAATGGGGGTCACAGAGGTGTGACAGGGGGAGGGGAGCGCTCTGTCCCTCATACAGGGGGGTGGGGGGGTCATTCTATCCTATAAAGGGGGGTCACAGAGGTGTGACAGGGGGAGGGGAGCGCTCTGTCCCTCATACAGGGGGGATGGGGGTTATTCTATTATATAAGGGGGGGTCACAGAGGTGTGACAGGGGGAGGGGAGCGCTCTGTCCCTCATACAGGGGGGTGGGGGGGTCATTCTATCCTATATAGGGGGGTCACAGAGGTGTGACAGGGGGAGGGGAGTGCTCTGCCCCTCATACAGGGGGGTTGGGGGGTCATTCTATCCTATAAGGGGGGGTCACAGGGGGAGGGGAGTGCTCTGTCCCTCATACAGGGGGGTGGGGGTCATTCTATCCTATAAGGGGGGGGGTCACAGAGGTGTGACAGGGGGAGGAGAGCGCTCTGGGATGTGGGTCATTCTATCCTATAAGGGCGTGGGGGGGTCACAGAGGTGTGACAGGGGGAGGGGAGTGCTTTGTCCCTCATACGGGGGGGGGGGGGGGGTCATTCTATCCTATAAGGGGGGGTCACAGAGGTGTGACAGGGGGAGGGGAGCGCTCTGTCCCTCATACAGGGGGGTGGGGGGGTCATTCTATCCTATATAGGGGGGTCACAGAGGTGTGACAGGGGGAGGGGAGTGCTCTGCCCCTCATACAGGGGGGTTGGGGGGTCATTCTATCCTATAAGGGGGGGTCACAGGGGGAGGGGAGTGCTCTGTCCCTCATACAGGGGGGTGGGGGTCATTCTATCCTATAAGGGGGGGGGTCACAGAGGTGTGACAGGGGGAGGGGAGCGCTCTGTCCCTCATACAGGGGGGGTGGGGGTCATTCTATTCTATAAGGGGGGGTCACAGAGGGATGACAGGGGGAGGGGAGCGCTCTGTCCCTCATACAGGGGGGGTGGGGGTCATTCTATCCTATAAGGGGGGTCACAGAGGGGTGACAGGGGGAGGGGAGCGCTCTGTCCCTCATACAGGGGGGGTCATTCTATCCTATAAGGGGGGTCACAGAGGAGTGACAGGGGGAGGGGAGCGCTCTGTCCCTCATACAGGGGGGATGGGGGTCATTCTATCCTATAAGGGGGGGTCACAGAGGTGTGACAGGGGGAGGGGAGCGCTCTGTCCCTCATACAGAGGGGGGGTGGGGGTCATTCTATCCTATAAGGGGGGGTGACAGGGGGAGGGGAGCGCTCTGTCCCTCATACAGGGGGGGGTGTAGGTCATTCTATCCTATAAGGGGGGGGTCACAGAGATGTGACAGGGGGAGGGGAGCGCTCTGTCCCTCATACAGGGGGGGGTGGGGGTCATTCTATCCTATAAGGGGGGTCACAGAGGGGTGACAGGGGGAGGGGAGCGCTCTGTCCCTCATACAGGGGGGGGTGGGGGTCATTCTATCCTAAAAGGGGGGGGTCACAGAGATGTGACAGGGGGAGGGGGGCGCTCTGTCCCTCATACATGGGGGGTGGGGGTCTTTCTATCCTATAAGGGGGGGTCACAGAGGGGTGACAGGGGGAGGGAAGCGCTCTGTCCCTCATACATGGTCTGTTATGTCGGCCTGCTGTAGCCACAAAGCATCATGGCCGCTGCATGTGTACCCCCTCCCCCGCCTGTTGACTCTGTAGGCTAAGAGGGTAGTGGTTGGCCCTCCCAACCTCACGTGTGAATGAGTCCTAAGAATTCAAATGCCCTCCAATGATACAAATGCAAATATGTAAGGCTGTCCTATCCTGCATTGCATATCTATGGTGCCAGTATTTCAAAAATGTAGAAAAAAGCTCAGCTGTCTCCTTACTAGCTCTTTGGTTTAGAACAAAACAGGGTGGGTTTGCTTTAAATCAGGTTTATTTAAATCACAATTTCAATTCTGATTTAAATCACTAGTAAAAGGGATTGATTTAAATCAACTTGCTTTAAATCATAATTTTTAACCACTTCCCTCCCGCCGTATGCAGAATGATGGCCGGGAAGTAGTTCTGTTATCCTAACTGGGGGTCATATGACGTCCAGGAGGATAACATGGGGGCGATCGCCCATGGGGGCGCGCAAGTGTGGCGATCGCGAGTGTGGCATGTCAGTCTGACACCGATCGTGATAAGAAGCCCCTGTCAGAGAAGCCACATGATCAGCTGTGACCAATCACAGTGTGAACCTTGGTTCGCACTGACAGGGAGAGCTGATCGGCGGCTCTTCCTGTCACAGGGGGGGGGGGGGCTGTGCTGATAATCAGCACATTGGTTATCAGCACAGCCCCCTCAGATGTGCAAATAAGCACCCAGCATTCCCCCAATAAAAAATCCTTCAAGAGCCCAGCACAGTGCCAATCAGTGCCCAGCAGTAACACCTGTCAGTAACACATCAGTACCTCATCATCAGTGCTGCCCATTAGTGCCACCTATCAGTGCCGCCTATCAGTGCCCATCTGTGTCAACTCATCAGTGCTGCCTAATTAGTGCCTGTCCAGTAAAGGGGAAAACAAAATTTTATGACAAAAAACAAGAAAAAAATATTTTTTCCCCAAATTTTGGTATTTTTTAGTTTGTTTAGCAAAAAATAAAAACCCCAGAGGTGATCAAATACCACCAAAAGAAACCTCTATTTGTGTGAAAAAAATGATAAAGGTTTGGTTTGGGTACAGTGTTACATGACCGCGCAATTGTCATTCAAATTGCGACAGAACTGAAATCTCAAAATTGTCCTGGGCAGGAACAGGCGGAACAACTGTCATCTCTGTCCCACAGCAGCTCCTCCTCCTCCCTGCTGTTGACTCACCAACAGTCCCATTCACTTTAATGGGATGGCTGGTGATGTGGCAGTGACACAACAAGATGAGGGACGTGGCGACAGCAGATGAGTGGATGCCCGCTAACAGGCGCTGCCATGATGGATCTGATATGACAGGTGCTCTTTAAATGTAAGGACTTATTCTTGCTGGTAGTTAGAATCTTTAATATTTGCAAACAATATGAACGTTTCCTATTTAGAATATTAAGCTGTCAGGTTAGTAAAACAGCGATATCAGAGCCGATTCAATCATAGAGTTTGTAGTGTACATAGATTTACAAAACAATGGGATAAAGGAATATTTCTGAACTTTGTTTTATCTCATGGTTACTGTGAAATTGTGTGAATGCATCAATGCAGTGCATGTTATCTCAGCTTGGATTATCTGAATGAGTTTACCAAAAATGTAAATATTGGAGAATATACCGCCTCATGCTACATAACTAAGCTCCATTTCATGTTAAATAAACTAAATTAATAATGTATCTTAAATAGAAAAAGATTTTTAGATAGATTTTTACTCTACAAGCATTTTATTAACCACTTTGCGCCTGCGCTATAGCTGAATAATGGTTAGAGCGCGGACCCCAAATGCTGGGAGGACGTCAATAGACATCCTCCCCTTGCTGTAATCACCCGAATCACTGAGACTCGAGTGATCACGGATCCGAGTAAGGGGCTGGTCCTGGCCCCTTACCACGTGATCAGCTGTCAGCCAATGACAGCTGATCACGTGATGTTAACAAAAGCCGGTAATCGTTGTTTTTTCTCCTCGCGCTGACAGCGTGAGGAGAAAAAAAAAGCCGGTCACCAACTCATGTGAAAGGGACATCGGTCCTGAAAAGGAAGGAGGCACATCTGCCACCTCTGTGCCCACAATTACCACCTGACAGTACCCCCTGCTAGTGCCACCTATCAATGCCCACCAGTGCCACCTATCAATGCCCACCAGTGCCACCTATCAATGCTTCATCAGTGCCACCTAGCAGTGCTGTCCATCAGTGCCCATTACTGCCACCCATCAGTGCCCATTACTGCCATCCATCAGTGCCTATCACTGCCAACCATCAGTGCCTATCACTATCACCAGCTATCAGTGTCACCTATCCAGGGTGACACTTTTCAGTGCCACCTATCAATGCCCTTCAGTGCTGTCCACCAGTGCTGCCTATCAGTACCCACCAGTAGCGCCTTATCGGTGCCCATCAGTGCAGCCCATCAGTGCCCATCAGTCCAGTCTTATTAGCGTACATTAATGAAGGAGAAAAATTAACCATTTGCAAAATGTTATAACAAAATATATAAAAAAAATAAATAAAAAAAAAATTACAAAAAATAAAAACTGCAGAGGTGATCAAATACCACCAAAAGAAAGCTTTATGTGTGGGAAGAAAATGGTAAAAATGTAATTTGGGTACAGTGTTGTATGACCGCGCAATTGTCATTCAAAGTGCGTCAGGGATGAAAATTGGTCTGGGCAGGAGGGGGGTTTAAGTGCCCAGTAAGCAAGTGGTTAAATTTAATTTATTAAAAATCAAACAAATCTATTTTTAATCAAAAAAAAAAATAAAAAAAAAAAAAATCCGATCTCTTTTTTTTATTTTATTTTTTTAATCATTGATATTTATCCACCCTGGAACAAAATCCTGTTTTCAGATTTCCTTTCATAATCCTTTTTATTCCATTTACAGAAATTGAACTACCGAATTGATGGCTAATTTTAAGGGCCATGCACTTCCAGGAAGTTTCTTCCTCCTCTTCGGCCTGTGGTGGTCTGTGAAATACCCCCTGAAATATGCCTGCCGAAAACATAAAAAGATTTGCTGGTTTGGTTCCAAAGTTGGTTTCCAGCGTGTGGAGGTGATCGAAGGAGCAGTGAAAGCAATCTTTGCGTTGATAGGTAAGTCAAGTCATTGTGTTTGTGCTTTCTGTGAGGTGTTTGTGTCACTGTGACCGGATTCGGGCCTATAAATCTGGCTTGTTAAGTCATTGTATTGTCATGTGATAAGGGCAGTGTGTGCGTCGTGACAGGGAGCGGCACTGCCATTTTCCCTCACCTGTACTGGCTGTATACTGAACTCCTAGTGACGTCTCTTTCTGTTCAGTTTTGTACTTTGTACTCGGCGCTCATAATGATATTGTGTAGAGGAAACTTGTGACATTTCACTTTAACCTCTTCAGCCCCGGACCATTTTGTTGCTAAATTACCAGGCCACTTTTTGCGATTCGGCACTGCGTCGCTTTAACTGACAATTGCGTGGTCGTGCAACGTGGCTCTCAAACAAAAATTATGTTTTTTTTTCCCCCACAAATAGAGCTTTATTTTGATCAATATTTTTAACTTTTTGCTATAATTATCCCCCAAAAATATATAAAAAAACGTTTTTTTCCCCCTCAGTTTAGTCCGATACGTATTCTTCTACATATTTTTGGTTAAAAAAAAAAAAAAATTGCAATAAGCGTTTATTGATCGGTTTGCGCAAAGGTTATTGGGCTAGATTCACGTAGAAATGGCTATCTATAGGCATGTCTAGTGTCTGGCTTTTAAACTAGGCAGCCGCAACTTTTTCAGGCAAGTGTCTTATTCTCAAAGCACTTGCCTGTAAAGTTGAGGCGGCGTAGCGTAAAAGAGCCGGCCGAATTCAAATTCCGTGGGTAGGGGGCGTGCATCATTTAAATGAAGCGCGTCCCCGCGCCGAACGAACTGCACATGTGCCGGCCGTGATTGGTTCCCAGTGCGCATGCTCCAAATCTCGACGTCATTTCGACGTGTAAACGACGTGAACGGCACTTACGCAAAACCCTATTCGCGAACGTTTTACATAAACGACGGGAAAAAAAGCGCTGGCACGCCGTCCATACTTAACATTGCCTGCGCCTCATATAGCAGTCATAACATTATGACGGTACTACGCTAACGCAAACAACGTAATTGAATAGCGCCGGCCGCGTTTACGTTCGGGAATCGGCGTATAGGCTCATTTACATATTTTAGACGGGAACGCCACCTAGCGGCCAGCCTAAAATATGAATTTTAGATTAGACGCTTGTCTGATCTAAGGAAAATCTATGCCTAAATGATTTTAGGAATCAGTGGTATAGATTAGGCGCTTAAAACGCAGAGATAAGACGGCTTATCTCCTACCTGAATCTACCCCATAGCGTCTACAATAGTTTTATGGCATTTTCATTTTTTCTTTTACTAGTAATGGCGGCGATCATCGATTTTTATAGTGACTGCGAAATTATGGCGGACACATCGGACACTTTTGACACCATTTTATGACCATTGTTATTTTTACAGCGAACAGTGCTATAAAAATGCACTGATTACTGTAAAAATTACACTGGCAGTGAAGGGGTTAACCACTAGGTGGCGCTGTAGGGGTTCCCTAGGAAGTGATTCTGTAGGGGGCGTGGCTACATGTGAGACGTCTCTGATCATTGTTCCCGATGACAGGCAACACGATCATTGACAGTGTCGCTAGGCAGAACAGGGAGATGCTGTGTTTACACACAACATCTCCCCGTTCTTGAGCTCTGCGGGTGACCGGCGGCGATTGGGTCCCACGGGCATAGTCATGGAGCTCGCGGCATGGTCTTGCAAACTCACAGCGGCAATTTAAAGGGGACGTACCTGTACACCCGTACACCCTTTTACCTGTCTGTGCCATTCTGCTGATTTATATCAGCATGCGTTGGTCGGCAAGTGGTTAAAGTAATAAAGAGCGCTCCTGGCCCCTCCCTCCTGTTGAGTGCCCCCACAGCAGGTGCCAGGGCCGCTGTTAGAAATCACGGGGCCCCGTACAGCCTACCCGACGGGGCCCCCTTTAGCCCCGCCCTCAACCCCACCAGGCTCCTCCCCTGACCCAACCTCTGCAGATTTGTCACCGTTTACATATGCATGCATTCTGTGTCCCAGGAACTAGATGTTGCTGCTCACATCTTTAATGGGCCCCCGGATTGCACGGGAGAGCCCAGTAGGTGATGGAAGGAGGGTGGTGGAATCCCCTTCTACTGCCTTTAAAAGTAATCCAGGGGCTTCTTAGCCACTAGGATTACTTTTACTTTGTGCAGACTCATTGAGGCTAGAATATGATATCTTGGTCATTGCTGCAGCAATGACCAAGATATCACCCTTCCAATCCAGCAATGTACCAGTATGTTGCTGGACAGGAAGCGGTTAAAGGGGGTGGTTGGATGGCACATGTTTACTGCACCCCCTCCCAAACGTAAGTGTAGAGTAGCATCTCACTGCGTCTTATGATTAGCATTATGAAAATTGCACAGGCAGCACAGTCAGCATGTGCTCTGTCATGGATCTCAGTGACACAGGGCTTTTGAGTGCTGACTTTGTTAACTTATGGCTGTACTGTGTGTTACATACTATAACCCAGTACAGCCATAACAAAGTAAGCACCAAACAGCAATAGGACACACTAACAGATCCATGACAGAAATATGCTGACTGTGCTGCCTGCGTGAGTATCATAATATGCCATGCTGTGTGTTAGCCTAAGTCAGACACAGTGAAGGATTCTATATTTTGTTTTCCACTCACTGCGTGCAGTGCATGTGCAGCCACGTGTCGCTGTCCCCCAGGTTCTTCCTCCTTTTCATCCACTGAGACGCTTGTCTCCTTGTCTCGGCAGTCGGCACCTGATCACGAGAGGCGGGGCTAAGCGGAGCCTCATAGTATCACTCCGCCAGGGAAGGCAATGGGTAGCGGCAGCCAGGGAAAAAAATAACTAGCAGAGCAATGTGCAGGGTGGCTTTTTGTACATGCGCCCGAAAAAGTAAAAATAGTCCGAACGCTGCGCTCATCTCCTGGGCCCCTATGTAGCCAAGATGGGGCCCGGGAAAATGTAATTACAACACCCCCTTCTCTAAGCAAATAGTAGCTACTAGCGGGTATGGTTTCAAAACTTTAACCTGCATAAATTAACTGTAAAGTTGCCCGGGCCCCCCTGTGGAGCTGGTGGGGGCCGGGCCCAGTACACCAGGGCTGGCTGTACTGCCCTATCAGCGGCCCTGGCAGGTGCATCCGAGCCAAGCTGCAGCTCCGTGTGTCCATTAACACACAGAGCTGCGGTTTGACCCCACCCCCTCTCTCTCCCGATTTTTTAAACTGACTGATTGACAGCAACGGGAGCCAATAGCGCCGCTGCTGTGTCTCAGCCAATCAGGAGGGAGGGTCCCGGACGACCAAAGAACTTGTGAAGATCGCTCGATAGAGATGGGGCCCAGGTAATTGTTAGGGGGGCCGCTACACACAGAAGGGCTTTTTATCTTAATGCATAGAATGTGTTAACCACTTAAGAACCGCCTCCTGCACATTTACGTCGGCAGAATGGCACGGCTGGGCACAAGCACGTACAGGTACGTCCTCTTTGAGTGCCCAGCTGTGGGTCATGGGCGTGCACCCCCGACCTGGTCTGAAGCTCCGACCTGATCGCTGCTGAAGTCCCGTGATCGGTCCCCAGAGCTGAAGAACAGGGAGAAGCTGTGTGTAAACACAGCTTCCCCGTTCTTCACTGTGGCGCTGTCATTGATCGCGTGTTCCCTTATATAGGGAACCACAATCAATGACCTCACACCTAAAGCCACACCCCCCTACAGTTAGAAACAGAGATGAGGTCACACTTAACCCCCTTGTGGTTAACTCCCAAACTGCAATTGTCATTTTCACAGTAAGCAATGCATTTTTAATGCATTTTTTGTTGATAAAATGACAATTGTCCCAAAAAGGTGTCAAAATTGTCTGTTGTGTCCCCCATGATGTCGCAGTCACGAAAAAAATCACTGATCGCTGCCATTAGTAGTAAAAAAAAAAAAAAAAAAAATGCAATAAAACTATCCCCTATTTTGTGAACGCTATAAATTTTGCTCAAACCAACCGATAAACACTTATTGAGATTTTTTTTTTTACCAAAAATAGGTAGAAGAATACATATCAGCCTAAACTGAGGAAAAAATATTTTTTTTATATATATTTTTGGGGGATATTTATTATAGCAAAAGGATGTCAATTTTGTTTGGGAGCCACGTCGCACGACCGCGCAATTGTCAGTTAAAGCGACGCAGTGCTGAATCGTAAAAACTGGCCAGGTCCTTTACCTGCCTAAAGGTCCGGGTCTTAAGTGGTTAAGATAAAAAAAACTGCTGACTATACAACCCCTTTATTGTTTTGGGGGGCGGATTCCCCCACTGCTTTCTACATTTCTTGGGGACGGCAGTAATGATCTTCTTAGTTCTAGGCTCTGGGATTCTTTCCCTGGATTCTTCTGCTGCTGAAAAATAGGTTGTTGTGTTTTTTTTCTGTTATGTTTAGTAAAATGAGAAAGTGGAGCCCCTTTACCAGTGGGTAGGACAAATGGGAAGACCAGTAAATACACTATATTATCAAAAGTATTGGGACACCTGGCTTTACACACACATGGACTTTCATTGGAACTTCCACTTTTTGGAACCCCCCCACCCCCCCTCCTCCGGTGTCACATTTGGCACCTTTCAGGGGGGAAGAGGGAGCAGATACCTGTGTAATCGAGGCGCCTACTCTGTCTCCCCCCCCCCCCGCTGTCTAATGGAAGACAAACACGTCCGAGTAGGGACCAGTGAGGACGCACAGTGCGATTTGCGCATGTGCAGTAAGGAACTAGGACGCGAAGCCACAAGGCTTCACTTCCTGATTCCCTTACTGAGGATGTGGATTTTCCTTTTTTTTACTTTTTTCTTCTGGGAAGGCTGTCCTTAAGGTTTAGGAGTGTCTATGGGAATATTTGGCCAATCTTCCAGAAGCATATTTGTGAGGTCAGGCACTGATGTTGGAAGAGAAGGCCTGGCTCTCAGTCTCTGCTCTAATTCATCCCAAAGGTGTTCTATTGGGTCAGGACTCTGTGCAGGCCAGTCACATTCCTCCACTCCAAACACGCTTATCCATGTCTTTATGGACATTGCTTTGTGCACTGGTGCGCTGTCATGTTGGAACAGGAAGGGGCCATCCCCAAACTGTTTCCACATAGTTGGGAACGTGAAATTGTCCAAATGTCTTGGTATGCTGATGCCCTTCACTGGAACTAAGGGGCCAAGCCCAACCCCTAAAAAAACAACCTCACACAGTAATCCCCCCTTCCATAAAATGATTTGAATCAGTGCACAAAGCAAGGTCCATAAAGACATGGATGAGCATGTTTGGGGTGGAGGAACTTTTCTGGCCTGCACAGAGTCCTGACCTCAACCCGATAGTCCTTAATACTTTTGGTGTCATAGGGCAATGTTTGTGGAGTAGCCCTGGACAATCCCCTCCCCTTTTACCGATAGAACATGAATGAATGGAATACATTGTGGAGACTGAGACCCAGACCTTCTCATCCAACATCAGTGCCTGACCTCACAAATGCTCTTCTGGAAGAATGGTCAAACATTCCCATAGACACTCCTAAACCTCGTGGACAGTCTTCCCAGAAGAGATGAAGCTGTTATAGCTGCAAAGGGAGGGCAACTCAATATTGAACCCTACGGACTAAGACTGGGATGCCATTAAAGTTCATGTGCGTGAAAAGGCAGGTGTCCCAATACTTTTGGTAATATTGTGTTTAATGCAATATTTTATCATGTTACTGTAAGGCGATAAGGCTCTTTTATAAAAAGCAAACAGTCATGTTTATTTAATCTGTTTGTTTTATTTGGGATCCATGGCAGGAGAGTTATTTATGTTTGGATGCAGTTGGCACAGTTTATTAACCACTTGCCGCCCGCCAATGACATATTGACGGCGGCAAAGTGGTTACTAGTTCCTGACCTGACGTCATATGACGTGGTCAGGATATTGAGCCGCATCGCAGGATATTGAGCCTCGTTACCACGTGATCAGCCGCGTCCAATCACGGCTGATCACGATGTAAACAGGAAGAGCCGTTGACGTCTCTTAGACGCGAGTAGAGGAGAGTCGATCGGTGGCTCGGCGATCGGCGGCTCTCCTGACAGGGGGGGTTCGCGCTGATTGTTTATCAGCGCAGCGCCCCCTTGGATCGCCACACTGGACCACCAGGGAAGCCCACACTAGACCACCAGGGAGTAAAAAAAAAAAGAAAAAAAGAAGGGGCAGAATTTTTTTTTTTTCGTAAAAATAAATAAAAAAATAGACAGTAAAAAAAAAAAAATGCCAATCAGTGCCCACAAATGGGCACTGATTGGCAACATGGATGCATCAGTGCCACCCCTCAGTGTCCATCAGTGCCACCCCACAGTGCCAATCCATGCCCAGTGCCCACCTATCAGTGCCCATCTGTGCCACCCATAAGTACCCATCAGTGCCACTCATAAGTACCCATCAGTGCTGCCCATATGTGCCGCCTATGAGTGCCCAGTGCCGCCTATGAGTGCCCAGTGCCGCCTATGAGTGCCCATCAGTGCCGCATACCAGTGCCACCTATCAGTGCCACCTCATCGGTGCCCATCAGTACTACCTTATCGGTGCCCACCAGTGCCACCTCATCGGTGCCCATCAGTGCCGCCATATCAGTGCCTGTAATTTAAAGAGAAAACTTACTTATTTAAAAAAAAATGAACAGAAAGAAATAAAAACTTTATTTTTTTTCAAAGTTTTTCAGTCTATTTTTAGTTGTTGCGGAAAACAAAAAAATCGCAGAGGTGATCAAATACCACCAAAAGAAAGCTCTATTTGTGGGGAAAAGAGGACGCCAATTTTGTTTGGGTACAGTGTAGCATGACCGCGCAATTGTCATTCAAAGTGCGACATGGATGAAAGCTGAAAATTGGCTTGGGCGTGAAGGTGCGTAAGTGCCTGGTATGGAAGTGGTTAAATAAAGATGAATGTGTCTTTGTACAGCCGTGGCCAAAAGTTTTGAGAATGACACAAATATAAATTTTCACAAAGTCTGCTGCTTCAGTGTTTTTAGATCTTTTTGTCAGATGGTACTATGGTGTACTGAAGCATAATTACAAGTACTGTATTTATTGGGGTATAATACTCACTTTTTCACCCTACAAATCGGTTGCAAATAATGTGTGCGTGTTATACACCGATACTGCAATTTGGGCTGCCTCCCTCAGAGAGAACGGGGAGGGGGAGGGGGGAGCGTCAGATTACATACAGCGGGAATCTTCTGTTTACTCAGCGGCCTCTGTAATAGAAAGTCCCATCTCTTGGGCCGGCATTGGACCAGTGTTCTGTCCATCATAGAAGCCGGTCCAGGAGGCGGGACTTTGTATTAACAAGGCCACCGATGGCGCTCATCCCACCCCCCTCTTGAGATGGGCATTGATAAGGCTGCATTCAGGGCCGGATTTGCTCTCCCAGCCGCCCCAAGGCCAGGTTCCAAAATGCACCCCCTCCCCGCCAACCGAACCACCCCCCCAAATCAACAGAGAATGGCAACCAGATGGCAGGGGCGGCACAGTTAGTTCAAATATTATTTGTTTCTTTTTTACTTTTTTATCACTTTTTTTTAAATTTTGTAGCTTGTCGTTTACTTTTTTTTATTTTTGTATAATTTTCTTATTATCTTTAATATTTTTTTTATTCTTTACTTTTTAATTTCAATAATTTAATTATTATTTCTTAGTTATTTATTTATTTTTATCATTTTTTTCTCACTTAACTTTATTGCTATCACACAGGAGAAAACAATTCCCTGTGTGATAGCAATTGGAGGTGACAGGTTCTCTTTATTGACCCTGTCACCTCCAAAACAGGAGTCCTAGCACTGTTACAGCTGAGATGGGAAGAGCACAGCTCACGCCTCTTGCTGTGTACATCAGCGGCAGGGACAATCACAGTAGACAAACTCGGTGGCCGGGGGAGGACAGAGTCCTGAAAACAGGGCCAGTAGAAAGAGGTATGTAGGGGGGGGGGGGGAGGGATGGACGGCAGCACACATTTTACAAGTAATTGCAGTGACATCGCCGCAATCACTTGCTAAGGAGCGAGCGGATTCCTGAAAGAAACTTACCGCCCTTAACTATGCCTCTGCCGCCCCTCTGCACCCTGCCGCCCCAAGGCCTGGCCTTGGTGGCCTTGTGGGAAATCCGGGCCTGGCTGCATTCATGGGCAATTTTGAGGCTGCAGATGGGCATTGATGGGCACTGACCCTTATTTTGCTTATTTATTTATAATTTTAAGGTTTTTGCCTGAAACTTCCCTCTTAAAATGAAGGTGCGTGTTATATGCTGATAAATACGATATTTTTCAAGTGTCAAAGGCTTTTATTGACAATTACAGTTTATGCAAACAATCGATATTTGCAGTGCTGACCCTTCTTTTTCAAGATCTTCCCAATTCCCCTGGCATGCTGTCAATCAACTTCTGGGCCACATGCTGACTGTTTGCACTCGATTTTCAGGGGAAAAAAGAGCATGTTATATGCTGATAAATATGGTATGTGAAAAAGCGCGGCATGCATTTGTATTCAGCCACCCTGAGTCGATACTTTGTAGAACCACCTTTCTCTGCAAGTCTTTTTGGGGATGTCTCTACCAGCTTTGCACATCTAGAGAGTGATGTTTTTGCCCATTCTTCTTTGCAAAATAGGTCAAGCTCTGTCAGATTGGATGGAGAGTGTCTGTGAACAGCAATTTTCAATTCTTGCCACAGATTTTCAATTGGATTTAGGTCTGGATTTAGACTGGACCGTTCTAACACATGGCTGCTTCTCTGATTAATGTTTTTCTTGCCCGGCCTGTCAGTTTAGGTGGACGGCCATGTCTTGGTAGGATTGCAGTTGTGCCATACTCTTTCCATTTTTGGATGATGGATTGAACAGTGCTCTGCGAGATGTTCAAAGATTTTAGTTAGCGATATTAGAGTAAAAGGGGCTGAATACAAATGCACACCACACTTTTCTCATATTTATTTGTAAAAGATTTGGAAAATTGTTTATTCTTTTCCTTCCACTTCACAATTATGTGCCACTTTGTGTTGGTCTATCACATAAAATCTGAATAAAATAAGTTTACCGTATATACTCAAGTATAAGCCGATCCAAATATAAGCCGAGGCACCTAGTTTTACCACAAAAAACTGGGAAAATTTATTATCGAGTATAAGCCTGTGGTAGAAAAATGCAGCAGCTACTGTAAGTGGAAAAGAGGGTCAACAAT
The DNA here is from genome assembly GCA_029574335.1 of Rana kukunoris. NCBI lineage: Eukaryota > Metazoa > Chordata > Amphibia > Anura > Ranidae > Rana > Rana kukunoris. The sequence goes on along the minus strand of CM056050.1, from coordinate 540,121,784 downwards.
GCCCATTTGCAGTCTCACTGTGCCCGTCTGCAGTCTCCTGTGCCCATCTGCAGTCTCACTGTGCCCATTGCATGTCTTACTGAGCCCATTACATGTTGCATTGCATGCCTCAATGTGGCCATTTGCATGCCTCACTATGCCCATTGCATGTCTCACTGTGCCCATTGCATGTCTCACTGTGCCGAAATGCATACCTGTCATGCAGTTAGTCGGCGGCCATCCAGTGTAACAAAGCCCCCTCTCCACCTCGTCCTCATCCGTCATATGACAAGTCATTCTCCATTATTTTTTATGAACACCATTCATACTGGCATGACTTTAAGTAGTGCCGACTTCAAAGTAGTCCCTGCACTACTTTGGTCCGATTTTGATGCCACTTACACATGCATTCATTGAAATCGCGGCTGCGAATCGCGGCAAAATCGCGGCCGCGAATTGCGGTAAAATCGCGCGACTTGGAAGTCGTACAAGTGTGAAAGGGACCTTAGTGTGGAGCTTAAAGTCAAGTGTAAGCACTTTTGCATCGTGTGCTTTGAGTATTATTAATACATAAGCCTATCCATAAAAATTATTTAATGTACTTTATATGCTATATTTAACTGAGATCTACTATATATAATAATACTCGCTGCTTTTTTTGCTCTCAGGAATTTTAGCTGAACAGTTTGTGCCGGATGGTCCTCACCTCAAGCTGTACAATCATGAAGAGAAGCAGTGGGACCACCTTATGAACTGGCAGCATGCCACCATGTATTTCTTCTATGGCATCTCCGGGGTGGTGGATATCATCACCCACACTACAAAAGCTGTTCCCGTTGCCATGGATAGAATGATGCTTGCCATTGCTGTATTTGTTGAAGGTATTTTACACTAGTCTTGTCCATTTTATGTAATATGAACATGCTTCCAGTTATATACTAGACAGAGAACAAAAAAGGTGTTTGGACAGCCGCACTCCAGAAAAATTCCTTAAGTTGCTTTTATTGGTAAAATTGGATAAAAAGCACTACAAGCCACAGCAAGAAAAACAGGACACACAGTTGACGCGTTTCGCACTAGTACTTAGTGCTTAGTCATAGCTTGAGCTACGACTAAGTACTAGTGCGAAACGCATCAGCTGTGCGTCCTATTTTTCTTGCTGTGGCTTGTAGTGCTTTTTATCCAATTTTATCAATAAAAGCAACTTATGGAATTTTTCTGGAGTGCGGCTGTCCAAACACCTTTTTTGTTATTTTCTATACGCATTGCCAGCACCCTTGGTCTTTGAGAGGAGGTTGATTACCCGTATTTGCCGGGGTATAAGACGACCCCCTAATTTTCCAGCTAAAATGTTGGTTTTGGGATATACTCACCTTATAAGATGACCCCCTTCCCACTAGTCATGCCTCGCCTCACCTCACTGTGCCATTACATGCCTCACTGTGCCATTACATGCTAGACTATGCCACCATTACATGCCAGACTATGCCACCATTACATGCCTCACTGTGCACCATTACATGCCTTACTGGGTCGCTGCATACTTCACTGTGCCATTGCATGTCTCGACGATCCCTTACCTTATCCCTGACATGCAGAATCTGTAAGACCGCGGCCGTCCATTTTTCAAAAGCCTCGCCTCCTCCTCGTGCTGTTCTGTGATAGGCGGAACACTGAACAGAGTCTCTGCTGTGAAGCTAAGTGTTCCGCCCATCACGGAACAGCACGAGGAGGAGGCGAGGCTTTTGAAAAATATACGGCCGCGGTCTGCATGTTGGGTTACCAGCGTATAAGATGACCCCAGAAGAATTTCAGGGGTTAAAAAGTCGTCTTATACGCCTGGAAATGGAAGTCTTAAAGTGGAAGTCTTAAAGTTTTCAAACGCCTAGCATACTAGCTCATTATTTGGCACTTACCTGAGATCGAAGCCACAAAATCCTTCTCGTTCCCTTCCGCTACCGCCATGTCCCCTTGCATCTTCTTCCTGTTATCGCCACTCCGGCGCTGTGTTTGGCCAGAGCGGCGATGATGTCACTACCGCGCATGCTCGCGGGACCAGCAGGTCCTCACGAATGCGCAGAAATACGGCATTAACCTCAATAATGCCATTCACAAAATCGGCACGGTTGGTGCGCCTGCGCCGCTGTCTACGGCGCGCAAGCGCCGTAGACATCGGCGCCTGTCATTGTTGTAAATATCGGCGCCTGTCATTATTGTAAATATCTCCTAAACCGTGCAGGTTTAGGAGATATTTCTTGCACCTACAGGTAAGCCTTAATCTAGGCTTACCTGTAGGTGCAAGTTGTGTGGTTGGGTTTACAACCACTTTTACGTACACACGATAGTTTTTCGGCATGAAAAAAAACAAGGTTTTTAAAAACGTAATTTAAAATGATCATGTGTGGGCTTCACATCGTTTTTCATCTTCTGAAAAAACGACAATTTTTTTTTCGAGCATGCTTCATTTTTTAACGTCGTTTTTTGGGTTGTAAAAAATTATCGGTGTGGGCTAAAACGACGTTAAAAACAAAGTTTTAAACCTGCGCATGCTCAGAAGCAAGTTATGAGACGGAGCTTGAATGGTAATTCCCCTTTAGAGTGCCGTCGTACGTGTTGTACGTCACCGCGATTTGCTCATAATTTTTTTGAAAAACGATGGTGTGTGGACAACGTCGTTTTTAGGGCTCATTTCCACTGGCGTTTTTACAGCCACTTTTCTGAGCGTTTTTTGCATCTTAAAAACAGCTCTCCATGTTAGTCTATGGCCTCATGCCCACCATGACGTTTTTGAGCTGTAGATGACTGAGACGTTTTTAAGCTGCAACAAAAAAAACGCAGGACCAGTGCGTTCTGAAGCTCCAGCAATAGAGCTGTAAAAATGCCAGACATTAAAAAACGCGCAAAAACGCTCAAAAAGCTACCGCTGCGTTTTTTTTTTTTTTACAAAAAATACATGGACAGGCGTTTTTAAGCTGTAAAAAAGGCTAAAAAAAAGTGGCTGTAAAAACGCCAGTGGAAATGAGCCCTTAATGATGAAGTTGGAAAGCTTCGTTTTTTTCCATGCCGAAAAGTGATCGTGTGTACGCGGCATTAGGCCTCATGCACACTGGAAAATGTACATGTTTACAGCAGCTGTTTTTGGCTGTAGATTTTTTTTTACAGGTTACCAGTTTAGAGTTACAGAGGAGGTCTAGTGCTAGAATTATTGCTCTCGCTCTAACGCATGCTGCGATACCTCACAAGTGTGGTTTTGAACAGCGTTTACATATGTGGGTGGGACTTACGTACGTGCGCGTTCACTTCTGAGTAGGAGCTACTGGGGACAGGGGCATTTTAATTTCTTTATAAATATATATATATATATATATATATATATATAAAATTTTATTTTTTATTTTACTTAATTCTTTTTATTTTTGCACTTTTTTTTTTACATTTTTTTTCTTTTGGATCACTTTTATTCCTATTACAAGGAATGTAAACATCCCTTGTAATAGGAATAGTGTGTGACAGGTCCTCTTTATGGAGAGATGCAGGGTCAAAAAAGACCCCACATCTCTCCTCCAGGCTGGAAAGTATGAGATTGTGAAAAAAAATCACGATCACATGCTGTAAGCCGGCTTTTGCGGCTTTGTTTACTTCTGGGTTCCCGGGCATAATGTCGCGCCCGGGCCTCGGACGGCCATAGAGATGACCAGTGACCATCTGGTCACCGGAAATCTATATGTTCTTTATTCGGTGCCGGCGGGTTTGGTTCTCCAGGCCTCCAATGGCACAGGAGAGCCCGGAGAAGCATCGGGTGGCGGCGGGAGGGGGGAATATGTCCCCTCTCGCCGCCTGTAAGAACGATCAAGTGGCGTTGGGTTTTTTATAAATATGGTATCATCTCCTAGTGATTGCAGCATGTATATATGTATTAAACAGCTGTAGTGGTGAAATGCATTCTGATCAGAGAGACTTCTTCTCTATCTTTTAGGATTCCTGTTCTATTATCATGTCCATGGCAGGCAGGAGTTGGACCTTCACATTCATCTGCTCCTCTTGTTCGCGGTATTTGGCGGAGCGCTGTGTATATTTCTAGAGGTCTTCTTTCGTGGAAATATCATCCTGGAGCTCTTCCGATGCAGTCTGTGTATATTACAAGGCAGTTGGTTCTGGCAGGTAAGTGTGGGGTGGGCGGGGTTACGCCTTGTGGCTTAAAGCGGCTCTTTACAGCCATGTAATGCAGGGGTCTTAAAACTACGGCCCTCCAGTTGTTCAGGAACTACATTTCCCATCATGCCTAGTCATGTCTGTGAATGACAGAGTTTTACAATGCCTCATGGGATGTGTAGTTCCGCAACAGCTGGAGGGCCGTAGTTTGAGGATCCCTAATGTAATGAATGTATTAAACAGGTTGATTTACTAAAGGCAAATGGACTGTGGACTGTTTGCAAAGTGCAGTCGCACCAGAGATTAGTAAATGAGCAGAAGCTCTGCTGGCTTCCATCAACCAATCATGTGCAAGCAAAAATGCAGTTTTTTTTATTTTCCTTACACACGATTAGGTATTCTTTGCAAAGTGAATCTTTACCTCATTTATTAAGCTCTGGAGCAAACGCACTTGCAGCGTGCACAGTATAGTTCCCCTTAGTAAATCAACCCCAAAGTGTTACTAAACCCACAACAGTAAAATGAGTCTGTATATGCAGTAAAGCATGCTTGTTATACTTACTGTGGATCCTCAGGGGTTAATTCTCCACATTGTGTAAAAATGCTGTTTGATTCTGTCTTTTCTGATCCCCCCCCCCTTTCACAGTCCCCAATCTATCTGCTGATAGCATGGTGCCTTGGGTGCACTCTGCACATGCTCAGTTTGGTGTGTAATACTAGAAAGTGTTTTTTGGGAGGATGTATGTAATCAGCACTGGGCCAAAAACGACTGTCCAGACAGAATCAGCAGGGGGTTAGGCAGCATCAGAGGACAGTCAGAGGATAATGAAAACTCCTCATACAAGCTTTAACCAGTGCTTGGCTGGACACTGATAGAAGTAACAAGACTGCTATATACTGCTGATGTGAAAAGGTGTTTAGCAGCTTATATTTACTAAAATAATTGCATTTCCAGGTTCTGTGTACTGTGCGAGATCAGATATAGTGAATGCAGGGTCCTGGGTTTAGTAAAACTTTAATGGAATCTTCAAGCTTTGCCGAGTAACAAATTTTCCCGGTTATAAGGCTAATACCCCGTACACACGATCGGTTTTCTCGTCGAAAAAAACATCGTTTTTTTTCACTCAAGCCTGCCTTGCATACACATGGTCAGGCAAACGTTTGGTGAACTTTTGACTGCCAAGAACGCGGTGGCGTGTAAGACTACGACAAGCCGAGAAAATTAAGTATTACGCTTCTGAGCATGTGTCGATTTGTTTCCGAGCATGCGTCGGAATTTTGCGCATTGGAAAATGTACACACGATCGGAAATTCCGATAATTTTTTTTTCCTGACGGAAAAAAAAAAGAGATCCTGCTCTATATCTTTTTTCAGCAGTTTTTTCGTTGGAAAAAGTCTGATGGAGCATACACACACTCAGGATTCCTGTCATTGCAGTTTTCCCGTCAGAAATCCCGGCCGTGTGTACAAGGCATAAGTGTAATGGCAAAATAGCTCACACCTCAACCCGATAAAACATGCGACAGTACCGCACCCCCCCCCCACCCCCTGAGCCCCCTGTTTTACTTACCTCACCCTTCGAAAGTCCCACGCTCGTCCCCGTCCTCCTCTTTGTTTCCCAGCCTGGCCGTTGATTGGCTACACTGGATGGATTGAAAGCAGAGCAGCCATTGCCTGGCGCTGCTGTCAATCACATCCTATGACGTGGCTATGGCCGCCGCTGCATCACGGGAGTGCGCTCGCTCGCATGAAGGTGGAAAACTCTTGCGGAGGGGGAGCCATGACACCCGCCAAGGGACCCCAGAAGACGTGGATCAGGGCCACTGTGTGCAGAACGAGCCGCACAGTGGAGATAAGTATAACATGTTTGTTATTTAAAAAGTGTCGCTTTAAAAGGAGTTGTAAAGGCAGAAGGTTTTTTTATCCTAATGAATTCTATGCATTGAGATAAAAATCCTTCTGTGTGCAGCAGCCCCCCTAACACTCACCCGAGGTCCCTCTCTGTCCAGCAATGTCCGTGAGTGTTGTAGCTGTCCTCCATCCTCCATCCTGATTGGCTGAGACACAGCAGTGGCGCCATTGGCTGCTGCTTCTGTCAATCAGAGTCAGTAGAGGGATAGAGGGGGCGAGGCCGGGTCAGGGCTCTGTGTCTGAATGTGACTCGGATGCCCCCATAACAAGCTGCTTGCTGTGGTGGCACTGAACAGGAGGGAGGGGCCAGGATCACAGAAGTGGAAGATCTGAGCTGCTCTGTGCAAATCCACTGCAACAGAGCAGGTAAGTATAACATGTTTGTTATTTTTTATAGGAAAAAAACTGAGACTTTACAATCACTTTAATTTAGTATCAGCCTTTTAAAATCCACTGTACAGCAGAACTCAGACTGTGAGAGAAAAAGAAGCAGCATAAGGAGCCAGTCGGTTATAATCTGAGTAGTTCTTTGCCTATAATGGACATAGGAAGAGAGAGCAGAGAGAGAGAGAGAGAGAGAGAGAGATGACCTCATCGGTCTGCCTCTTCTCCTTTCATTGTCCTGTACTTCTGGGCTGTACTGTGAGGAAGGGCATCAGAAAAGTATGGAGGCTGCCACTGCTGACCCCTCCCCCTCTCTTTCCGAAAATGCTGCTTCCTTGGCTGTCATGCAGATTCAATGGCCTTAGTACTTTTTAGGTCTCAGGCTCTGAAGTATGTATAAAAGGATTCTGACTTCTCTGTGACTTTGCTGAGCAGTTCGCCTATTTCAGAGTACTGAGGCCAGAGACGCACAGGAAACCAGCATTTTGAGAAGGAGGTCAGCAATGGCCCCCTTTGTATTTCTTTCAGTATCAATTTCCTTTAAGCGTAAATAACTCTCCTCCTCTCGCCGGCACCATGTCGTGCTGCTCATGCGCAGCTCAGTGTACATTCTATAGCAGGTTGAGAACAGGCAGACAACCTTGTTTTATTGCAAAAACGACATTGGAGTTTATTTACTAAAGGCAAATCCACTGTGCACTACAAGTGCTCTTGGAAGTGCAGTCGCTGTAGTCAGTCCCCTCCCCCCACAGTAAGAATCACTCCCATGGAACACATTAACCCCTTGATCGCCCCCTACAGGTTAACCTCTTCCCTGCCAGTCACATTTATACAGTAATCAGTGCATATTTATAGCACTGTTCGCTGTATAAATGTGAATGGTCCCAAAAATGTGTCCGATGTGTCCACTTTAATATCGCAGTGCTGACAAAAATCGCAGATTACTGCCATTACTATCTATCCCCTATTTTGTAGACACTATGGGCCAGATTCACGTACATTGGCGCATATATAGACCGGCGTAGCGCATCTCCTTTACCTTAGACCGGCTCAAATTCGAGCCGCAAGTGCCGTACCCACAGAGTATTTGAGCCCAAATTTGCGCCGGCGCAACTTAAATTCCGAGGCCTAAGGCGGTGTAATTCAAAGTGGGAAGGACGTGGGCGTGTTCTATTGAAATGAGCCGTGACCCCATGCAAATGAAGGGCCGGCCAGACTGGGCATGTGCATGACGCTGACTATGGTCAGAGCCTCTCTGCACATGCTCACTACTCGGCCCGGAGCAATCAGTGAGATAAGGAACTAGGCCCGGCAGACTTAGTGAGATACGCCCAGTGCATAAATAGGCCCAGACATACGCCCTTCCATTGCAAAAGTACATTCATTTTTTTCCCTCCCTGAAGCAAGGTGCTTTTGTTCCGTTGTCTGTTGCTGTTTGTAGGTTTGTGTGGTGTCGGTGTGTTGCAGCTGCTATAAGGATGCCAGTTGTGACCGATGCACCCTAAACCATATAAAACAAAGAAAAAAATGTGTCTCTAGAGTCTAATAGGTAGGAATCCCTACTAGTGTGATTGATTACACTAGTAACCACACTAGTAGGGATTCCTACCTATTAGACTCTAGAGACACATTTTTTTCTTTGTTTTATATGGTTTAGGGTGCATCGGTCACAACTGGCATCCTTATAGCAGCATAGGATCATTTTACTTTAGCAATCTTTGGGCCTGCTGGCCTGCACAGGCTCCTGACCTAATTAATCCACCTTTACTCAATTTCACTGAAATTAGTGGAAGCTGAGGAACCAACATCTACCCTCCTATTAACACAGGGTATCTCTCCAATTGCACCCCAATTCCAGCCAAAAGGGGGGCCTATTACCATTGGGCTCACCCCACGGATATACCTGACAAAGATCCTCTCCCGTGCCCTCCTCCGTGCCCTCCTCCCTCTGCGCTCATCTAAAGTCAGTAGTATAGCTATGAGCAAGGATGCCCCTGGCATGTTGGCATACAGATTAATGTCCTGCAAGTGTGGCTGCTCAGCTCGGCCCTAATGGTGTTACTTTTGCTGACATGTAGATGGATTGTCCAAATTTAAACCTGCTTTTATAAAGACTAACTTTAGACTGGACGTGCAGCTGATGCGCACAGGGCATAGCCTGCTCCGGACAAACTTACTTTTGTGGATCGGCGTATCTCCCTCATTTGCATATTTGCATAGGAAATCAATGGTGCGGACGGAATAAACGTGCACCTAGGATGTGCAGGCGTAGGCAAGTTAGGCCGGTCGGGAACAGCCTATTTTGGGCCAGATTCAGGTAGATGAGAGCATCTTTGCTCCAGAGTAACGCTTCTCATTTACGTTACTCTGACGACCCTTTCAGCGCAAGTACTGTTATTCACATAGCAGTTGCGCGTAAACTTGCGCCAGAGTAACGATAATGCGCTGGCGTAACCCGACGCAAGGGGAAGTGGGTGTGATCATATGTAAATGATGGGCGGAGCCCAGCGCAGAGGCTTACGTTCAGCGCATCAACCACGGAGCATGCGCAGTGAGTGAGGCTCCACTCGCCCCCTTTGTGCGCATGCTCACAACTTCCGTCGGCACCACTTCACGGGAAACGTCAGCGAAATGCCTTCCGTTGGGCGTTTAAATGCGCCCGTAGAAGCGCCATTCCGGCACTAAAGTATATCCTGCTCCCCCTCCCCGCAGTGATGTTACTTTTGTTCTGAGATGGCTGCTCCCGTTCCCCGCAAACACACAGGAGAAAGCTGAACTTTAATGGCCAGGAGCTGTCAGCCGTCATCTCGGCTATGGAGACCTATGATGTCTTCCTCCATGGCTGTAAAATTTGACAGACAAGCATGGACAGAGGTGTTGTCCTGCAAGTGGGGGTGCTCAGCTAGCTCTTATCGTCGGTAACGCTGCTGTAGCTGCTCTCCTGCTGACCTGTGGCCGTCTGGAGTAAAGATAAAGCAGCTATTTGTAGAAATAACTTTGCGCCGGACGGACGAGATACGCGCGGCGCATGTTGCCAGCGTATGGTGCTAATCCGTTCGTGAATTGGGAAAAATCCCTCATTTGCATATTTGCAGGGGAAATCAATAGGCGCGACTGATGCGCCAAGTGAAATTAAGCGCTGACGATACTCTGGCGTCGGAACGTTCCGCCGGTCGCAAATGGCCCGTTATTGGGCGCATCTAGTTTGGTGGGTACGGGCACATAGAAATGACGGCGCATCTTCACAGTTACGCGGCGCATATCGAAATACTCCAGCGCAAGTGTTGCTGAATCTGGCCCTTTGGTGCGTATCTAGTTCTGTGGGTACGGTGCATAGATATTCCGGCGCAAATTTAGACTTAGGCGGCACATCTCGAGATACTCCGGCGTAAGTGCTTTGTGAATCTGGCCCTATAACTTTTGCATAAACCAATCAATAAACGCTTATTGCGTTTTTTTTTTTTTTTTTTACCAAAAATATGTAGAAGAATACGTATCAACCTAAAATAAGGGGAATTTTTTTTTTTTATATATATATTTTTGGGGGATATTTATTATAGCAAAAAGTTAAAAATATTACTTTTTTTTTTTTTTTAATTGTCGCTCTATTTTTGTTTATAGCGCAAAAAATAAAAACCGCAGAGGTGATCAAATACCACCAAAAGAAAGCTCTATTTGTAGGGAAAAAAGGACGTAAATTTTGTTTGGGAGCCACGTCGCACGATCACGCAACTATCATTCAAAGCGTGACAGTGCTGAAAATTGGCCGGGCAGGAAGGGGGTTTAAGTGCCTAGTAAGCAAGTGCGTTGTGTGCTTTTATAGATAGAGTTTTATTGGTAAAAAAAAAACAAAAACAAAAAAAAAAACAGCTGCTTTCTGAGTAGTTACGTTTTCAGTACACAGATGGTCATCACATTTCTTTCCATGGGCCAGATTCAGGAACAGTTACGCTGGCGGATCGAGTGATCCGCCAGCCTAACTGTGACTTTGAGCCGGCGTTTCTGTTTTCTGTAACCAGAAAACAAGAAACGCCGGGTTGAAGTTCCGATGCGAGCAGCGTAACTGAGTTTCGCCATCGCATCGTTACTTCAACTTAAAAATGGCGCCGGGGGCGTTCCCGCCGATTTACGCTCAAAAAATATGTTAATGAGCGGAAATCGGCAATTCACGATCGAAATCCGGCGCGACGCAATGACGATACGACGTTTCCGGACGGGATACGCGGCGCATAGATATACCTACATGGGGTTGGAGTATCCTATGTTAGGTATAGGCGTCGTCATCGCGTCGGGAAAAAAAAAAAAAAACGTCGCTTGCGTAAAACGGTCATGAATGGGAATGTGACGTCATTGACGTTCATTCACAGATTTTGGAGCATGCGCACGGGGATGTTTTGACACTCGACGCATGCGCAGTACGTTGGCGGCGGGATCGCGCGTAGTTAGCATACTACACGCCCCGTACCCGCTAAATTTGAATTCCGCCGGCTCATTTGTGATGCGCTGCCGCAACTTTAGGAGCAAGTGCTTCGTGAATGACAGCACTTGCTCCTAAAATTTCGGCAGCGCAACGCAAATGAGAAGCGTTACTCCAGAGCAAAGATGCTCTGGACTACCTGAATCTGGCCCCATGTAGTCACCAGCCCAATGAAATTTGTTGAATTGCAAATTTTTAAAGTTTGGTGTTCGCATTGTTTAGAACACTGCTGCCCCCATGTGGTCATTACAATGTTTGCAGTCTCATAAAGTCATCAGCACAAGTAGCACACACACTTTCTTGTAAGAATGCTGCTGTATCTGTACTAACAGTTCTTCAACATTCTTCAAAGCCTCATTCTCTAGAGTCTATAGAATATTGCAGCTAAGAGGATCAGGTGCTGTCTAGCTTCTTTAGGTAATAGAGAAGCAGAAAAAAATGTCACACTTGATTTTGCAATTTTTTTCTGTAATAATTGTGTAACTGTCACTGGCTAATATAACTAGAGATGATATAGGCTGGATCCCAGGCATTAAATGTTTTATTTGAATAGAGTTAAGGCTATACAAACACATTCTCTCTTGCTCCCTATGTAAATGTGCCATTTAAACTTGAATACTAGGATTGTGATTTCAGGCAGTAAGAAAAATAACAATTTTAGCCTTGGTTAAAAAAAAAATATGGTACTTTTCATTGTTCGTATTATTTTTTTAATATATATATAGGACATTTCTGAACTCTGGGGACTAAAAATACAATTTAAATATATAACTTAATAGCCGTAAAGCATATAAATCCACATTGTGAGCACCAAATGTCTTGGCATACCTAGATATTACCTTTTAAAAAGTATCAGTGACATCATCACAGCTTGTGCAAAGAGCAGAGCTGTGGGAGGAACCCAGCAGGTCTACCCACTACCGACTGCCCGCAGAAAACTACAGGAGGGGGCAGAGACCTGATTAGTTACCTTGCACAAGGAGAGAGAGCAGCACTGACTGGTCTTATTTATAGGAAACTCCTACACAGAGGCTATGTACAGGAGTTGTTCCATGCTGTGCCATATATACACCAATCTGGGAGAAATCTGCAATGTACACCAAGATTCCAGTAAGAATACATGGCTATGGTATTAGACATTATTGGTATTTAGACATTATGGCCCGGATTCACATACATCGGCGCATATATATGCCGCCGTAGCGTATCTCTTTTACGCTACGCCGGCGCAGCGCGGAGAGGCAAGCATGGAATTCACAAAGCAAATGCTCCCAACTCTGCGCCGGCGTAGCGTATATTCGTAGGCGTAAGCCAGCGTAAGTGGAAGTAGGTGAAAGTGGGCGTGATCCATGGTAATGAAGCATGACCCCATGCAAATGATGTGCCGAGTGCCAGGCAAGTACTTAGAACGAACTGCGCATGCGTCGTGTCGTGGCCGCATCCTAGTGCGCATGCTCACAATCACATCAAAACAACTGCCTAAGATACGTCCAATCACTGCCTACGGTGAGTTAATTATCCCCCAGACGTCCCGACTCTGCCAATAAGTGATTCACCTGCAGAATACACATTCCTATGTCAGACGTTCTGTCTCCGACAAAGAGGTATTCACACCTGATCATCAATAGGCTTTAAACAGTGTTAGCATCACACAATAAAAGGGTCTTTCAGAAGCAGACTCGATTAGCATCTCAACAGCATGTGTCCCCACCTTGAATGAAACATTGACCTTTACAGCTTGTAATATGTCCAGATCTCCTGCAAAACATGAATTATAATTTATCAGTCACCCTATGCCCAAAAGAGGAACAGGGTGACCTTAGACCAGGAGTGTCAAACTCAATTTCATCGTGGGCCACATCAGCATTATGATTACCCTCAAAAGGGCCGGTTATATCTGTAAGATTAGATGTCCAGCGCATCCCCTCCCTTTACATTAGATGTCAAGAGCCACCCCACCATCAGAAGTTGAGTTCCCCACTATCACCTTACATCACAGTGCACCCCCCTTTCCTTATGCTTCTGCTGGGAAGAAGCTGGATGCATTGCTTAAAAGCCGAAAGTAAGGTTCTTGAGGAGGACCAGAGGAGGGCTGCAGCTGCAGGAGTGGTGCGAGGGCCACATGAAATGGCCTGGAGGGCCGCATTCGGCCCGCGGGCCTTGTGTTTGCCACCTATGCCTTAGACCCAAGAGTCCTTAGTGACGCTGGCACAGGAGTATCCCCCATCCCTCAAAAGTCTCTGGGTGTCACGGGTCATTCCGTTACAACTTCATATAAGCATATAATTGAATCTACAATGCCTGTGTGTTATGCTTATATACAAGCTGAAAATTAGCAAATATAATTTCTGTTGAAACTGCATATTAATCCATATGAACTGGCGTCTGGGTGATAACACCTAGGTGTTTACTTATACACTTGCTTATTTATGATTTATACAGGTATTTATATAGCACCAACAATTATGCAGCATTTTACAGACTGAACTTTACACATCATTATGCCCTGCCTTCCTGGAGTTTACAATGTGAGATCCCTATCTCACATGCAAACATACACATAATAGATCCAAATTAGACAGAAGCTAATTAAATTATGAGATTGTCTTTGGCAAACTCCATGCAAGTAGTTTTGTGATTTGGGTTTGAACCCCAGATGGGGGTGCTAACCACTAAGACACTGTTCTGCCCTTAATTCATGGCTAGGTCACCCAAGCAGGGCCGATCCCCCCCTTTAGGCTCACAATGCAAGCCGCTTAGGGCCCCGCAAAGCTGCGGAGGGCCCCCCAAATTACTAGAGGCCCCGTCTGGTGAGAAGTCATTTTCGGCCCCTCGCCCTGCTTCTCAGCTCACTGGCTGCATGGGAGAAGAGGTAAGAAGTCTTCTCACTTTAATGTAAGATGTAATTTCCGACAGCAGAAAGAACACCCCCTCCACCCGCTTCTCAACCTAAATCTTCAATGTGACATGTCAGCGCCACCCCCTCACCCGCACTTCTCAACTTTAATGTCATGTCATTTTGCTTAGGGCCCCAGGGAGGTCAGGATCGGCACTGCACCCAAGTATGCAGAAAAGTCAGGTCGTTTCGATTTAAAAATCGAGTAGGAAGGTCAAATCAATTCAGACTTTGACAAAATCGATTTTTGAGATTTTTTTTTCCCCAGGATCGGCGCTGACACCACACCGGTCCCGAGCAGCTGTGGGCAGGAGTTTTTTTAGGCGAGGTCACGGCTTCAGCCTGGTCCACAAGGCCGGACGCTGTGGACTAGGCTGAAGCCGCGGCCTTGCCTAAAAAATCCTGTCCACAGTTTCCCAGTAACGGCGCTGACACCGCGCCAGTCCTGAGGAGCTGCAGTCAGGAGTTTTTAGGCAAGGCCGCAGCTTCGGCCTAGTCCGCGAGGCCGGACACCGCGGACTAGGCCGAATCTGCGGCCTTGCCTAAAACTCCTGCCTGCAGCTCCCTAGGACCGGCGCTGTGTCCATAAAAAAATTGATTTGAATCGTAAATCGATTTTTTTATAATAAAAAATTGCAGATTTTTTGGGGGGAAAAAAATCGCCCAGCTCTATAGCCTATACTATACAATTGCATCACAATTCATATTGTAATTGAATGTTATTAAAGATTACCTTTCCTTTTCAATCTGCAATAGCTGTAATTTTCTATAAATGCAATGCAATATGGCTACATGGAGTTGCTCTGTATACAGAAAGCCCCCTAGAAACATAATTTTCTGCTTATGTGATTGGCTCACTAATTTTCCCAGAAGTCTGCACTAATGCCACGTACACACGATCCAAAAATCGGACGACAGATCGTCCAACTTTTTCCATTTACTAGTCGCAAGTAGAAATTAAATAGGTTACTAAAGTCACGAAAATTCTCGTACGACAGAAAAGAAAATCGGAAGTGATGTCATGTGTTGTAATGTATTTGTGTTTTATTTTCGGACGACATCTGTACTGACCAAACGAAAATCGTACGATCTGGCATGTCCGATAAAATAATATCGGATGAACTATCATGATCGGCTCAATGAAGCCCTGTACTAACGATCCGATTATCGGACGATTCTTCCTCAGACCACATTTTTCGTACAGTATTTGGATCGTGTGTACGTGGCATAAGATACAGGTCAGATTTCAGGCACCCCCTGCAACAAAAATATAATTTTTAGTGAGATATTTCCAATAGGAACACGTCTAAAGGCATGCAGGCCCAGTAGATTTCCTCATCAGATGACTGATAATTATGAAAACACTTGCATTAGACCCACTCGGTACAGAGGCACAGACAAACACACAGGGATTTCTTCAGAATAACAAAAGGTAGGAATCTGCAACAAAGGTTGTTATAATCCTTGCAATGTACACCTAGAGGGGAATGTATGTTTCTCAGCAAAAGTGGAGATACACTTTAACTGTCTCTATTCAACGTGGTCTTCCCATTCCTCCTCCCCTAACCTTCCTATTGGCTAAAAAGTGTGATTTGCTGCTTTGTGGGCCAATAGGGTGAGCTGGCTACTGGAGATGTGCTCACTGTTTTCTGAGTGATCCAGATTATAGAGTAGCTAGTTTGTTTAAAATAATTTTTTGATTTTATGTCACTAATCAGCATTGTTTTTATGTGTTCCAGATTGGATTTGTGCTGTTCCCTCCCGGTGGTGGCCCTGAGTGGAATCAGAACGACCACAGCAATATAATGTTTATTACAATGTGCTACTGCTGGCATTTCGCCTTTGCTCTTCTGATCGTGGGTGTGAATTATGGAGTAGTTATGTGGTAAGCAGTAATTCTTTACATTGTTTTTTTTTTTTAATTCTCTTTATTAAGTTTTCATTATAACATCATTACAAAAATATTACATTTTCCATACGTATACATAAAAATAACCTATAAACTATACAGTTCCCTACCCCATTCTACCCAGTCTCAACCTATTCTTCTTCACCAACTTAACAGCTTTACATTGTTTTAATGGGAGACTTTAACGGTTATTAATCAGCAATGGTCTGGAATCTTCCATGAATGTAATAGATAATAAAACGTCTTATATCACCTAGGTACTCTGTAGGTATAAGTAAGACGTGCTATGTACAAATTCCACTATTACACCGTTTCACCTTACAGTGTGCCATTTGTTAGAAAGACATACATATACTTGAAATGAGCTAGTAGAGCTCTCTATATATTGATTCAACATAAGCTCTCTAACTTTCTCATTTGTTCCACAGCTAATTAAAACTATGATCAATAAAAACAAACACATTGTAGTGCAATTAGTAAATGTATCGTTTACAAATCTATATTGGTTTCAGTGTATGTGTTGGTTCAGTGACCACGACGTTACAGCATGTATGTGTGTCCCCATTTTGCTCAGCTCTTTAGGGCTGGTGTACCATTTAAAGCAGGGGTGTATCAGCATTATGATTGTTGGAGAGGGAAAACACCACTGAGCGACAGGTTGTATGGGAGTCCTTCTCCAGGCGCTCGCGGAGGGGAAGAGAGAGGAGAGAGCTACCTGGATGATTTAGAGCGTGGGGGACATCAATAGCGGATTTTATTTCAATAGCTGAGTGTTCCCCGCACTCACTGTCACACACAGCCCCACCCCCTGGTCCCCGGGAATTTGATAGACAGATCACACATCCATCCTGTTCCATTAATGTCCCTCGGCACTCTTATCATCCGGCCGCCAATGCTCTTCCTCTCCTGTTCTCCCCTGCATGATGGACACAGGTAGGCTGCACTGGTGGACTGGGGCGAGGCTGCACTGGTGGACTGGGGCGAGGCTGCACTGGTGGACTGGGGCGAGGCTGCACTGGTGGACTGGGGCGAGGCTGCACTGGTGGACTCGGGCGAGGCTGCACTGGTGGACTCGGGCGAGGCTGCACTGGTGGACTCGGGCGAGGCTGCACTGGTGGACTCGGGCGAGGCTGCACTGGTGGACTCGGGCGAGGCTGCACTGGTGGACACGGGCGAGGCTGCATTGATGAGCACAAATAAAGTTGCTTAAAGCGGAGGTCCACCAACATTTTTTTTTTCAAAAGTCAAAAGCTACAAATACTGCAGCTGCTGACTTTTAAAATAAGGGCACTTACCTGTCTAGCGCGCCCGCAATGTCAGCAACCAAAGCCAAGCTATCTCCTGGCTCTTGGGTGCTGCCGCTGCCATTTTCTATTGCGGCTTCATTTTCTGGTTCCCTACTGTGCATGCGCGACTCGCGCTGCGCAATGCCACTGGTCCCTGCTGTCTTATAGGACCCGTGTATATCCCAGAAGACAGCGGGGGGGGGGGGGGGGGGCCCCCGGACGTGGCGTAGACTCCCGGAATTATTGCAGAGGTCTATGCCCAGAAGTGGGTGCAAATACTTGTCTTAGACCTCTGCTTTAATTCTGCATAAAACATTTAAGGGTCATTTCATGGGGCGTGTTTAGGAGCGGGGCAGGGTAGGGGTTGGGTGGGGCAACTGGTGGCGAGTAACCCTTGAGGCCTGGCTAGTAGCTCAGGACTTAAAATTTTGAGCCCTGTAATAGAGGATACAACAAGTGCATCTATTTGAGGTAAGGGAGAACTTCACCCAGGAGGTTAATGTATCTATAAATCTATAAAGCCGCTTTCACAATGATGTGCTGCAGTTTACCTGCACCGCGGGTGCAGTACAGTGCATCTGTGACTTTCCTGGGCTAGCTGCCTTTTGCCATAGACTTCTATTATATTCTGAAGGTGTGGTGCACTTTCTGAAAGCACACCAAAACTCCTGCATTCAGAAAGTGCACAAACCCGCAGGATACAGTGCCTTGCGAAAGTATTCGGCCCCCTTGAACTTTGCGACCTTTTGCCACATTTCAGGCTTTAAACATTAAGATATAAATCTGTAATTTTTTGTGAAGAATCAACAACACGTGGGACACAATCATGGAGTGGAACAAAATGTATTGGATATTTCGAACTTTTTTAATAAAAACTGAAATATTGGGCGTGCAAAATTATTCAGCCCCTTTACTTTCAGTGCAGCAAACTCTCTCCAGAAGTTCAGTGAGGATCTCTGAATGATCCAATGTTGACCTAAATGACTAATGATGATAAATAGAATCCACCTGTGTGTAATCAAGTGTCTGTATAAATGCACCTGCACTGTGATAGTCTCAGAGGTCCGTTTAAAGCGCAGAGAGCATCATGAAGAACAAGGAACACACCAGGCAGGTCCGAGATACTGTTGTGGAGAAGTTTAAAGCCGGATATGAATAAAAAAAGATTTCCCAAGCTGTAAACATCCCAAGGAACACTGTGCAAGCGATAATATTGAAATGGAAGGAGTATCAGACCACTGCAAATCTACGAAGACCTGGCCGTCCCTCTAAACTTTCAGCTCATACAAGGAGAAGACTGATCAGAGATGCAGCCAAGAGGCCCATGATCACTCTGGATGAACTGCAGAGATCTCCAGCTGAGGTGGAAGACTCTGTCCATAGGACAACAATCAGTCGTATACTGCACATATCTGGCCTTTATGGAAGAGTGGCAAGAAGAAAGCCATTTCTTAAAGATATCCATAAAAAGTGTCGTTTAAAGTTTGCCACAAGCCACCTGGGAGACACACCAAACATGTGGAAGAAGGTGCTCTGGTCAGATGAAACCAAAATCAAACTTTTTGGAAACAATGCAAAACGTTATGTTTGGCGTAAAAGCAACACAGCTCATCACCCTGAACACACCATCCCCACTGTGAAACATGGTGGTGGCAGCATCATGGTTTGGGCCTGCTTTTCTTCAGCAGGGACAGGGAAGATGGTTAAAATTGATGGGAAGATGGATGGAGCCAAATACAGGACCATTCTGTAAGAAAACCTGATGGAGTCTGCAAAAGACCTGAGACTGGGACAGAGATTTGTCTTCCAACAAGAGACAATGATCCAAAACATAAAGCAAAATCTACAATGGAATGGTTCACAAATAAACATATCCAGGTGTTAGAATGGCCAAGTCAAAGTCCAGACCTGAATCCAATCGAGAATCTGTGGAAAGAACTGAAAACTGCTGTTCACAAACGCTCTCCATCAAACCTCACTGAGCTCGAGCTGTTTTGCAAGGAGGAATGGGCAAACATTTCAGTCTCTCGATGTGCAAAACTGATAAAGACTTACAGCTGTAATTGCAGCAAAAGGTGGGGCTACAAAGTATTAACTAAAGGGGACTGAATCATTTTGCACGCCCAATTTTTCAGTTTTTTTATTTGTTAAAAAAGTTTGAAATATCCAATAAATTCCGTTCCACTTCATGATTGTGTCCCACTTGTTGTTGATTCTTTACAAAAAATTACAGTTTTATATCTTTATGTTTGAAGCCTGAAAAGTGGCAAAAGGTTGCAAAGTTCAAGGGGGGCGAATACTTTCGCAAGTCACTGTGTATATTGGAAGTCTATGGCTAAGCACAACAAACCCACATGAAAGCTGCAGGTACTCCGCACTGCACCTGCGGTGTGGATGAACCGCAGCAAATCAGTGTGAAAGCAGTCCTACAGTATATTGTTATGCCCAGTGTATTGCTTCACACTGACCTGAAGATCTCTTCTTTCCTGCTGTTGGCACCACTCCGGAGACCACTAGGCGGGATAAGAGGTGGAGTGCAGTTGGTATCACTCCGCATGGCACAGGAGGCGGCACTACAGAGGAGACATCAGCTTATGTGGCTCTTGCTCCCTACTACAGCAACTCCAATTTTACAAGTAGTCTCTCTGCATTGCACTTTGATGCTCTGGAATGGCAGGGCAGCAAGCCCAGACCGCAATCTACCAGTCACCTGTCCGAGATCTACTGGTTGCCAACTCCAGTCTAGTGGTTGGATTGCGCATGCATGTTTGATCACCATCTGATGTCTATGGCTAATGTTTTACTTCTGCTTGTATTATAAATTTCCAAAAGGGTTTTAGTGTTACCTTTTTATAAATCCTGATCTGTGTATTTCTTGCAGGGTGGTTAACAAAAAGCTGAAGGGCGCTCAGACAATGGAGATGGAGCTATTAAAATCCCAGCAAAGAGATCAAGACTCTGAGGATGACTTCTAGTACACCATTCTCTTTTGGGTTATGATGATTTCAACATCCTATTTCCTATCATTTGTACTGTATTGTATAATAGACCAAATTGTAATGTAAAAAAGTAACTATAATAATGGTAACATTTTGACTCCACCCACTGTATATAATACTCAGATAATGTTATCACACATCTGGATAACATATCTGGGGATTAGGGATTATAATTATAACGGTAAAACAAGACCATCCTAGATCTTTCCATGTACATCTTCTGCGGCAAAAAAACTTTGTGATTGTTGGATAATTAGACACCCGTCAGTGGTAATATTTGAACATTCGCAATCTCATTTTTAAAGTAGAATTACTGTTTTTGAAAAAATATTTTTTTAATCAGCTTAATTTAGGTAATGAAATGTTCTATTCATTTTAATTGTTTTCAGGAGTATATCGTTCCAAAAAAAGCAAATGGCTTGGATTCTTAGGGGAGAGTCTGGCCTAAAGTATCAGTTTTAGGAGACCCCTTTTTCTAATCTATGTAGTACATCAGTCATTTTACTAACTTCTCTCAACATTCCTAGCAAAGAAACTACCTTTCAGGTTCAAATCTTAATCCCTCTGCTCATCGCCTCACTAAGACCCCTTTCACACTGAAGCGTTTTTACAGCGTTTTAGCGTTAAAAATAGCGCTATTAAAATGCTCATAAAACGCTCTCCATGCATCTCAATGGGCCCTTTTACACTGAGTCCTGCAAGCAGCATCTTTGGAGCAGCTTTTGGGCGCTCCAAAAACACCCTCTTCATTAAAATTAATTGAAAGCGCTGTAAAAACGCCTTGCCCTTTCACACTGAGGCGTTGCACTGGCGGGGCGTTGAAAAAAGTCCTGCAAGCAGCATCTTTGGAGCAGGTTTTGGGCGCTAAAAAAATGCTCCAAAAACGCCTCTCTTCATTGAAATGAATTGAAAAGCGCTGTAAAAACGCCTTAGGCCTCGTACACACGATAGGTTAGCCAGAGGATGGACCGTTTACATCAGTCAAAACTGATCGTGTGTGGGCCCCATAGGTTTTTTCCTGGGCATTCCCCAGGTTTTATGTTTTTATCTGATTGAGCCTTCCAATGCTATTTACTGCTATGGAAATTGATTGAAAGCGATGTAAAAACGCCTTACCCTTTCACACTGAGGCACTGCAAAAACACCCTAAAACGTTAGGTTCTTAGCGGTGCTTTACCAGCATTTTTCGGGCGCTGGCAGTGTGAAAGGGCTCTGAAAGCACTCGGCTTTCACATTGGGATTGCAGATGAGGTTTTGCCTGAAAAACGCTTGAATAACGCCCGAAAATTGCTCGTAAAAAACGCCCCAGTGTGAAAGGGGCCTAACATTGCTTAAGAAATTATCACTTTGGTTACAAAGGAGAAAAATGCCATTTAAGAAGAATGTCCTAAAACAGATGGCATGGTCGGACTCCTAAGAGTCAAGCTGTTCCTTTGGAATTGGGTAGTTCTAAAAGTAGCTATTTGTGGCAAAAAATACATTATGGTGTATTTGAGAATCGGTTAATTTGCAACAAACTGGTGGCTGACGTTTCAAAAGTGAATGGTCCTTTTTAAAGAGAGTTTTCACTATGGCCCTCGTTTTTTGAAGTAACACAGTCTTACTCCCCACATTTTTTCATAGAATGGAGCGGTGACAATACATTATACAAATTACTAGATACATTATTTTGCCAAAATCGGCGCAAAATCTGGTGCAGCTGTACATGGTAACAATCCGCTTCTAACTTCAGCTTGTTCAATTATGCTTTGCCGAAAAGATGTTACACTCTCCCGTTTTAGTAAATCAACCCTATAGGGCCAGATTCAGGTAGAGTTAGGCTGGCGGATCAATGGATCCGCCAGCCTAACTGTCACTTTAAGCCGGCGTTTCTGTTTTCTGTAACCAGAAAACAAGAAACGCCGGGTTGGAGTTCCGATGCGATCGGCGTAATTGAATTTCGCCATCGCATCGTTACTTCAACTTAAAAATGGCGCCGGGGGCGTTCCCGCCGATTTACGCTCAAAAAATATGTTAATGAGCGGGAATCGGCAATTCACGATCTTTTTCGGGCGCGACGCAGTGACTTTACGACATTTCCGGAAGCGATACGCGGCGTATAGATAAAGCAGCCCCCTAGTGGAGTATCCTATGTTAGGTATAGGCGTCGTCATCGCGTCGGAAAAAAAACAAATCGCGTCGTTTGCGTAAAACATTCATGAATGGGGACGTGACGTCATTGACGTTCACTGACAGAACTTGGAGCATGCGCACTGGGATGCATTGACACTCGACGCATGCGCAGTACGTTCGCCGCGGGATCGCGCGTAGTTTGAATACTACACGCCCCGTACCCGCCCAATTTGAATTCCGCTGTCTCATTTGCGATGCGCTGCCGCAACTTTAGGAGCAAGTGCTTCCTGAATAACAGCACTTGCTCCTAAAATTTCAGCAGCGGAACGTAAATGAGATGCGTTACTCCAGAGCAAAGATGCTCTGATCTACCTGAATCTGGCCCATAGTGTAGCACCACTATACACGCTACATTTCCTCAATGTACCACCTTGCTTATCCATGTGAATGAATTGGAGGCAATACTGGTGAGTGGTGGAGATAGGAGTATACAGTTCATGCCCCAGTATAAAAATCTCTTACCAAATGTTGTGGATAATGCAATTAAATATTAGGGAGCCCCCCACCTCCTTATAATCTTTTCACAAACAACTTTTTTTTTCCGTCTCAGAAGTAAAATTGATCATTTATATTTTTATACATTTTTGGGCAAAAACTGGAAAATAGTAATGCAAGTAATGCAAAGAGCAGCAGGAAGTGGCCACACTTCGGTTTTTGCAACACATAGGGCCAGATACAGAAAGAATTGTCTAAGTTTCGGCGGGTGTAGCGTATCTCATATACACTACGCCGCCGTAACTTAGGCTGGGTTCACACTACGATTTTCCTGTCCGTCAGCCGCATACGATTTCAGTTTTGAAAACGTACGGGCCTGTACGGGAAAACGCATACATAGACAATGCATTGCAAATCGTATGCACTCAGATGCATCCGGGTGCGTACGATTTGCTGGCAAAACGTTATTTAACAGTACACAAAACCGTGTTCGACCACGGTTTTGAGTCAGTTTTTGAAACCGTATGGCAAACGCATACGTTTTTTTTTAACATTAAAGTCAATGGAAAACGCACATATGTGCGGTTCCATACGTATAAACCGTATGCGTTTTTCGTCTGCGCATGCGCATTTTCAAAACAAGAAAATCTTTTTTTATTAAATGACACTAATTCCAAAAACGTATGCGTTTTTTTAATCAAAACCGGATGGAACCGTACGCACTTTTTGAAACCGTATACGTTTTATAAACGCATACGTTTACGTACGGCTCAATCAGTTTCAGCCGCATACGTTTTTTCATATAAATCGTATGCGGCTGACGGATGGGAAAATCGTAGTGTGAACCCAGCCTTAGAGAGGCAGGTTCCGTATTCAGAAAGAACTTGTGCCCTAAGTTACGGCAGCATAGTGTAAATGGGCCGGCGTAAGCCTGCGTAATTCAAAGTAGGCTTGTAGTGGGCGTGTTGTATTACAATGAGCCGTGACCCCATGCAAATGAGTGTCCGAACGAACGGCACATTCGCCGTCCGTGGACGTATCCCAGTGCGCATGCTCCAAAATCACCTCTGCTAGAGATATGCCAAACACTGCCTACGACGTGAACGTAACTTACGCACAGCCCTATTACGCAAACGACGTACAATTCGACGCTGTTCTGACTTCCATACTTAACATTGCCTGCGCCTCATATAGCAGGGGTAACTTTACGCCGGTCGAACGCCTAATGTAAACAACGTATATCAATACGCCGGGCGCAACTACGTTCGAGAATCGGCGTATCTGGCTCATTTGCATATTTTTAATGGGAACGCCGAATGCGTCCAGCGTAACTATACGCCGGTGTAGACAAGTTACGTCGGACGACTGGAGCCATGTTTTTCAGCGTATCTTGCTTTTTGAATCGGCGTAAAGATTAAGGTGACCACGTGTCCCGGATTGCCCGGGACAGTCCCGCATTTTGCAAGTCTGTCCCAGGCACCTTCATTCCAGGACAATACAGTGTCCCAGAATTAAAATGACACAACCACCCCCCGGCCAATCTGATGCCCCCAAAAAAGTCACGTCACCGCTTTACTCACTGACAGTACTTGTCCTGGCCAGGGATGCCTGGAGGAGCAAAATCCCGCCCCCTGCTTGTGATTGGAGAAATCATAAATCCCGCCTCTTGTGTCCAATCACTGTGCTGTGATTTGTTATAGCAAAAGCTGATTTTTGGGACGTTATCCCTGAATGGTAGTTTGGAAATGTGGTCACCCTAGTAAAGATGCGACGGCGCACATTTGAAATTACGGCGGCGTACATTCTTTCTGAATCTGGCCCATATTATTTATGATTTTCAGTTGGTTGGTTGCAGCACGCTGCATGCTATTATTTATGTGTTTGTACTGTCTTACTGAATACGCCACACAGACTTGGATTATAGAGTATCTAATCATAGAATAGGTGTTAGACTGAATACACAATATACAGTCTGGTTGCACAAACCTCTTTAGATCTTTCATCAACTATGTGGTGCAGGGACCAATTTGATAATAATTTGATTCAAATTGAATAGATTGTTTAGATTTGTCCTCCTATTTTACAGTTTTAGCAAATCTAAAGGAGATTACACAGAGATCGTATGCAATTGTATTGTTAATGCGAATAGTGGAAAGAGTGGGAATGGATTAGAAGCTCTGTAGATTTTTATTGCTATTTATGTCCTAATTGGAGGGGTTTTCCTACACTTCTGTCCCTCTGACAGATATAGAACTGGAAATCAGGGATAAAACTGAAACTGAGAAATAAAAACATTTTAGTAGCATAGGGGAAGGATAGAACCTCTGTCAGGTTTTTATTGCCATTTTTGTCCCCACTCATGAGGTTTTCCCCTACTTCTTATCCAAGTGATGTGTCAAATGTTGACAGGGGTTTTAAATATACTGTACCTGTTGTCATCATGGATTCTTCCAAAATGCTGAACAAGTTACCAAATTTAGAATTGTTGAGGTCTTTTTTTATTTTCTGATAACAATCAGCTTATGGTATAATCTATAAAATGTCAGGCCGTGTACACACGGCAGAGAACCTCGACGGGCAGAACACATCGTTCCGCCCGTCGAGGTTCCCTGCCGGCCGTCGAAATCGGCGACCCGCCCGACGGGAATGGCAACCAGCCATTCTTCCAGGCGGGCCGTCGAGCAAATAGAGAGCGTGCTCTCTATTTCTGCTCGACGGGCTTCCCGACGGGAAGCTCGCCGAGAGTGTACACACGGCCGAAGTCCTCGCTGGAATGCAGCTTCCAGCGAGGTTCTCGCTGGTTTCCAGCGAGAACCTCGGTCGTGTGTACACGGCCTCAGAGAGGTATAATTTAGTGAGCCATAGAGTATTGTACTGTGTTAGCCATCAATTAATGCAGAAAGTTAGGTAATACCCTTGATTGGCTAACTTAAAGTGATAGTAAAGCTTCTTTTTTTTATAACAAACGTGTCATACTTACCTCCACTGTGCAGCTTGTCTTGCACAGCGTGGCCCCGATCCTTCTCTTCTAGGGCCCCTCGGCGGCTCCTCCCCGCATCAGATAACCCCCCTAAGTGAAGTGCTCTTTCTGAGGGGGTTACTTTGCAGTCGTGCTCCTGAGTCATACACTCGGCGTCCATAGATGCCGAGTGCATGACTCTGCGTCGCCCCCCCCCCCGGTGCCACATCTTTGGATTTGATTGACAGCAGTGGGAGCCAATGGCTGCACTGCTATCAATCTATCCAATCAAAGCCGGAACTCTGTGGAGATAAGGACGACAGGGACACGCTCACAGAAATTCGGGGTTCCGGTAAGTAGGGCTGGGGGGCCGGACACTGCAAGGTTTTTTTTCACCTTAATGCATAGGATGCGTAGGAATTTTGTGCATTGGGATTTGTACACACGATCGGAAATTCCGATCAGTTTTCCTGACTTAAAAAAAGAGATCATGCTCAGTTTTTTTGTTGGATAAAGGCTGATGGGCATACACACGTTTGGGATTCCCTACCATCAGACTTTTACAAACAGGAAAACCGATCGTGTGTACGAGGCATAAGTTATTAAAGATGCACACTTTCAGGATACCCTTCTTTAGGCTTTATACATTTTGAAATTTATCAATAGAAACCACACCTTGGTGTACTTTTTTTAAATTAATACATTCTGAAAAAGGAATATAAGACTCTAAGGCCCAGATTCACGTAGGGCTGTATTCACAAAGCACTTGCGTCCTAATTTACGGTGGCGTAGCGTAAATGGGCTGGCGTAAGCCCGCCTAATTTAAAGTAGGAAGGAGGTGGGCGGTATCTATTTAAATTAAGCATGACCCCATGCTAATCAATGACCGGTCGAACTGGGCATGTGCGCACATGCTCAGAATCACGTCGCATATACTCCCTAATAGACGTCGGCGTAAATGGCTATGACGTGAATGTAACTTACGCACAGCCCCATTCACGTACGACTTACGTAAACGACGTAAAAACGACGGCTGTTCCGACGTCCATACTATAACATGGGCTGCGCCATCTTTTTGGTGGTTTATCTTTACGCCGGAAAAACGCCTTACATAAACGATGTAGATTACTGTGTCGGGTGTACGTACATTCGTGAATCGGCGTATCTTTCTCATTTGCATATTTTAAATGGGATCATCGAATGCGTCCAGCGTAACTATGCACCCACGATACGCCGACGTAGGCAAGTTACGTTGGACGACTGAAGCCATGTTTTTCGGCGTATCTTGCTTTGTGAATCGGCGCAAAGATGCAACGGCGCACATTTGTAATTACGTCAACGTAAAGCTTTCTGAATCCGGCCCTAAGAATATAAGAACGTTTGCATCTTCAATAACTTAAGTTAACCAATAAACTTTCTGCAAGGTCTTATGGGGTAGTTTTCTTCCTGAGAAGATATACTATTGCATGCTGAAGTGGTTGACCATGGGTGACCAGTGTTAGCACTGAAGGACCAAATACATACTCTGTGTGCTGCCAGACTACAGTACTGTTTTTCTAAACCAATACCTTAATTTTAAGAGAAAAATGTTTTTTAAACTTATTTCAACATGTTTTTTACTTTTTATATACAGTATAATTCAGATATCTAAATATTTTTATCTAGACTAAATTTCCTAAAAGTTTGCCCCTTTCATACGGGCGATACTGTCAGTTTTTCACCTGGTCGGAAGCTCCATGGAGGTCTATGGGCAACCGTATGTAAACAGATGTGCATCAGTTTACATCTGCTACCTCCAAGTCTGGAAAAACTTTTGAGATAGCCTGATGTAGCCCGTTTTCTGCCAGCCACCGATAGATTCAACAAGGTCCTGGAAAGCCTCATGCCGCGTACACACGACCGTTTTTCGGGTTCTAAAAAATGTCTTTTTTTTTTTATGTCATTAAAAACGATTGTGTGTGGGCTTCAGAGCATTTTTCACGATCTAAAAAAATTGCCATTAAAAATTTCGAACATGCTCTATTTTTTCACAACGTTTCTAATGTTGTCGTTTCTAATGTTGTCGTTTTTAAGGTTGTAAAAAATGATCGTATGTGGGCTTTAACGACGTGAAAAAAACGTACATGCTCAGAAGCAAAGTTATGAGACGGGAGCACTCGTTCTGGTAAAACTACTGTTTGTAATGAAGTAAGCACATTCATCACGCTGTAACAGACAGAAAATCGCAAATCGTCTTTTACTCACACGGAATCAGCTAAAGCAGCCCCAAGGGTGGCGCCATTCGAATGGAACTTCCCCTTTATAGTGCCGTTGTACGTGTTGTACGTCACCGCGCTTTGCTAGAGCAATTTTTTTCACGACCATGTGTAGTCAAGGCCATTTTAATGATCGGGTTGAAAAAAACTGTTTTTTCTAGACCCTTAAAAATTTAATTTTTCAGAACCCGAAAAACGGTCGTGTGTACGCGGCATCAGATTTTAAAATGTGGAAAAAAATGAATGGGCAAAAGTAACTTCTGGCCCATTTTGCTCCAATTCAGCAGGA
Organism: Rana kukunoris; assembly: GCA_029574335.1. NCBI lineage: Eukaryota > Metazoa > Chordata > Amphibia > Anura > Ranidae > Rana > Rana kukunoris. The sequence continues at coordinate 540,093,681 of CM056050.1, read as the reverse complement.
CATCTGACCCCTCCTGTTGAATGGACTGGATGACGCCCATATGAAGGTGGTCTATAGTGTGTGTTCCGTGGCATTTCCCTGCTCAGGGCACATTTATCAGCATAGAATGGCTAGGGTCTCTGCTAAAAAAAATATGTCAACGTTTGAAATGCATTGGAAGGTTTTATAGTCTGTACTGTCATTCCCTTAGGCCGCGTACACACGATAGGTCAAACCGATGAGAATGGTCTGATGGACCGTTTTCATCGGTCAAAACCGATCGTGTGTGGGCGCCATTGGTTATTTAACCATCGGTTAAAAAAAAGCCAACTTGTTTTAAATTTAACCGATGGATTCCTAACCGATAGAACAAAACCGATCGTTAGTAGGCACGACCATCGGTTAAAAATCCACGCATGCTCAGAATCAAGTCGACGCATACTCGGAAGCATTGAACTTCATTTTTTTCAACACGTCGTTGTGTTTTACGTCACCGCGTTCTAACACAATCGTTTTTTTTTAAACGATGGTGTGTAGGCACGACTGACCATCAGTCAGCTTCATCGGTTAACCGATGAAAACGGTCCATCAGAACGTTCTCATCGGATGGATTGATCGTGTGTACGCGGCATTACTTGTCTAATAAGACCATTTCCCATTTCCCTTAATTTGTATAGATTTCCTCTCACTTCCTGTTTGGCTATGGTACAGGAAGTGAAGGGAAATCTCTGCAATGGGACAGGGATGGTAAAAAATTTGAAGGGACGCCCCCCCCCCCCACAGTTGCAGAATACCAACTGCCCACATACTGGAAGCAGTGCGGCTGATTTATGGGGGCGCTAAATTAATTTGCCTAACAGTGTAGCGCAAGCCGGCAGAAAAACACTGTGTGTGCTGCCCCCCTGCAAAGTGCTGCCCTAGGCCTGGGCCTTGTTGGCCTAGGCCAGGATACAGCATTGTTTAAATGGTAAGTGAGGTGAGGGTGGGCTCCTTGGCTCTGATCATAATCTATTTGTATTCTTCTAGTTTGAAATGCATTAACTGGACAACAGGTTAAAGGGTCTTAAGTCTTTACGTTACAAAGCATTTTCAGGAAATGTACATCAATAACTTATATTGGAACCATTTCATAATAGTTTTTACTGTAAATACCTTAACGTGAGACACTTTTTATGCTGGAAAATCTAGCCAAAGAATAGTCAGAAGTATATATATTTTTATATATGCATTTTGAAGATGAATTCCCTTCAAATATTGGGTACACTTTATTATTATTTTTTCATGTGCCATAACTTGAGAATAAATGCTGACATTGTAATGTAACTCAGATATTTATTTAGCATTTTGTTTATTGAATTAGGGCTACAGTGTATGGGAGTGCAATGTATATTTTGTGAGATTGTATAAATGGGATATAGTATAGGTGCAATATAAATTGTTATATTGGATATGCTAATTAATTTGATAATGAATGCCTTGAAACACTTTAATGTTTACAGCTTTTTTTTCAAATGGCTCAGCTTTAGTTTTCCTCTAAGTATGTTTACTGCGTTTCAGAAATGGTGATGTCATATTTTAAAATATTTGTTTTGATAACATAATGTGCAATATGCTTAAAGTGGAACCGTGCTTAATATGAGCACCCCAAACATTAAATGCTATTTAATTCATTTTCAATATTCAAAGTAAATTCATTCCTCCATCCACATCTCCATGCTTTATTTTTTAGAGAAAAAACACCTCCTAACATTGCTGGCCGTGGCCATCTTAAACAAGGACGTATAATTTATGTAGCATTTACTTCCTGGAATTCATCTGCCCTTAGCTCAGGCATGCAGACACGTGGGTGTGCTTAGCTGAGAAAACCCCTCCTACCCTCCTGAGGGTGCCTGTCTTATAAATATGATATAATTTCCTATCTATTTACTAATGCTATTGGCATAAGGATTAAAAATGGTCAATGTTGATTGAGAGAGTGAAGTTCCTCTTTGTGCCTTTTGTTCCTGAACACACAGGAATCTGCACAGTTCTGCTGAGCTATATGGTTCTTCAGATCCTGCCTCTGACATGCCTCTTTCTCCTGCATGTCTTGAGGATTATTGTTGAACATCCACAGACTAGTGATTGTCACCCTATGCACTTTCTCTCCTGCAAGCCAACCTTAAAGCCTCCCAATGCTGTCTATCACTGCAAAAAGTACATAGCCACTGCAAGCCTGATTTTAACTTTCATCAAAGCTATCTTGAGCGTGGCAACTCAGTTTAAAGACGGTTATATTTTAACTAACCTAATGCGAGCGGAATTTCCATTGGAAAAAAGTTGGATGGTTTTTCTGACGGAATTCCGCTCAAGCTTGGCTTGTATACACACGGTCACACAAAAGTTCTCGAAACTTTCAAACGCTAAGAACGCGGTGATGTACAACACTACGACGAGGTGAGAAAAGGAAGTTCAATGCTTTTTAGCATTCGTCAAATTGTTTCCAAGCATGCATGTATTTTTCCCCGTCGGAATTCCATACAGACAAACAGATTTTCCAATGAGTCGGAAAAATTGAGAACCTGCTCTCAAACTTTTGCTAGTGGAAATTCCGCCAGCAAAAGTCTGATGGAGCATACACACGGTCGGAATTTCCGATGAAAAGATCACATCAGACTTTTGCTGGCGGAAATTCTGCTTGTGTGTGTGGAGCATTAATGTCCCAAATGCCCCTGCTTCAGATCTTTACCTTCTAGTGCAACCTAGATCAGTGGGGAATCTGCTAATATTGAGCCAGATAGTGCTCCTGTCCTCTTACAAGCTAGCACGGCTGCATGGTCTATTCTCTAGGGGCCCTAATTGCAGGCTGGCAAGTAGTAAGAATATGAAGAAAGCTGCAAATGCCCAATAGCATGTGGTCCTCCAGCTTAGAAGAGGACAGGAGTGGTGTCTGGCACAGGTCTTTGATCCTAAATTGAGTCACCTGCTGATCTGAGCTATGTCCAGATTCACAGGATTGGAACAGCAGCAGATAAGACAGAGGGGTTGATTTACCAATGGAAAAATGTCTGTCCCCTTTTCCTGGTGAATGAGATGGACCTTTTCTGACTTCCATCATCCAATCTTATGCAAGCAAAAATGCTGTGTTTTTTGTATTTTTCTTACAAGGTAATTTTCACCACATTCACTACACTAAGGGAAAATTTCCATGCAAAACACAAATTCGCTTGCAAAATGAGACATCTATTTACCTTTTATAAATCAACCCCAGAGTGGTCAGGGGTCATTATTCTAATAATTGCTCTGGGTCAGTAACTGGGTCAAGCAACTAGCATAGTAGTAGTCGGCTGGTGCTCCAGCAGGGGGCGGCAAACAAACCACCCGACCCAGGGGAAACAGACCACTGGACCCCAACTCCCCAGTGGGTGGTACTCACGCAGCTGAGTGGCGATGCAGCGCAGAGAGATGGTGGATCTTCCGGACCTCCCCGTACACCCTCCCTGGCTCGGTCAAGGTCAGTACAATCGCTCCTCCTATCGATCAATTGCACTCCTCCCACTTCCTAACTAGCCAGGAGGAGCAGGAAGACAATAGTGAATATTAATTTGCTATTGTCACACAACTGGGTGGACTCAGGGCGCAGTGCTCTGCACCTCGAGCCCACTCTTTTTTTAATCCACTTAGAGCCACAGGCTTTAATCGCATGCTTAAAAAAAAAAACACTGGAATCCATGCACCTGAGGCCTGCATGTAGATTTTGGGCTGTGCACATGGATTAGGAGGGTGGTGTCCCATATAGAGCAGCCGTCACTGATAGTAATGACTGTTGTACTGTGTTTTTCATGATAAAGAACTCATGAAACTCTTTCTGCATCTATTGCTGCATGATCAGCCTTTTTCTCCATTTAGATCATGTGGTCTCCTAAGCAAAAATGGAATAAGGGGGAAAATTACTGATGCTAATTAGAACAACCAACCATATTCCAGGAGAGACTTTCTAGTGGAGACAGGAAACATTCAACTGATTACTATAGGCAATACAAATACTTGTATATCAGTGATTTCTGGTCTCGTATATGAATATCCACTGTTTTATGGTCTAAAATAAAGGATAGATACTAAAGAATCCAACAGGAACACTCTTGGAAGTGCTCGTTATTTTGGCAACGTAGACTAAATGTTGCTGTGTATCACACAGTCTGGCTCTTGCAGAGATTGCCCAGACGTGGGCACCCACACCATTCCACACACTTTCTAAGATGCAAATTCTATTTAATACACACAATATATTTATTTTTAGATGTCCTTTTGTAAAGTTTCAGTAATTTGGCTGCTTTTTGTGTGCTATGATTTGTACCTTAATAATGTATAATGTAATATTTTTATATGACGCAGCAAATTAAATAAATACATGAATTTATTGATATATTGTGCAGTTATTTGGTGTAAATATGTTATATGGTTTCTACATTGTCTATAAAAAAAATGATTTCCCTCCTTGCAGATTACCATATTTTATTGCTCTATAATATTGAGTTACAGAGATCTGTTTTCATCTAGTTAGTGTGCCGCCACATTACACAACATGGCATGGGCATTGCTAGAGCCTGGCACCTGTGTCAAACATCCCCAGAGTCTTCTGCAGGGCATCCCAAATTCTTATGAAACCAAGGGGACTTGCATTCCTTTAGCAATACATACTGTAGGTTTGTAAAACTTGACTCACATACCTTGCTGGACAGAGTGATCTCCCACCTTATAGTGCTTGCATATAGGGGCCCAGATTCATAAAGCAATTACGCCTGTCTAACTGGTGTTAGACAGGAGTAATTTCAAATTTCACGCGCCGTATCACTAGTTTGAATCCTCAAACCATGATACTGCGGCTTCGGGCTTCGATCCGAGAGGCTTACGTCTTCGTAAGCCTTCGGATCTACGCTGCGATATTTTTGCGGCCGCTGGGAGGAGTTCGCGTCGTTTTCATGCGTCGGGATATGCAAATGTGTTTTTACGGCGATCCACGAAGATACGAGCGGTCTTCGCAATCGCTTACGTCTGTTTTTTTTTACGTACTGTTAGACCAGCTTTTTGCTGGTCTAACGGTGCGTAGCCCATGTTAAGTATGGCCGTCGTTCCCGCGTCGAATTTAAATTTTTTATTTTTTTTTGCGTAACTCGTTCGGGAATAGAAATGTCCGTAAACGACGCTACTCAAACAACGAATGACGTAACGACGTGATTTCGCGCAATGCACGGCGGGAAATTTGCGAACGGAGCATGCGCAGTTCGATCGCCGCGGGAACGCACCTATTTTAAATCCTTCACGCCTCCTACTCGTCTAGATGGATTGCGACGGGAGAAATACACTACGCCGCCGTCGTTTACTGGACAAAATCTACCTGGATTCCACGTAGAGCCAGGTAAAAACGGCGGCGTAGTGTATTTCTGATACGCTACGAGAATCCAATTCTCTCTGAATCTGGGCCAGGGTTCGTACCGGACTTTTGGATTTTTTGTACCCGAACAATTTTCTTTAAGTTTGGGTTTGGTGTTCGGCAATGTAATGGCGCGCTGCAGGGCAGCCAATCACCATTTGTTTTACTCATGTGACCTAGAAGCCATCACAGCCATGCCTACTAATGTCATGGCTGTGATTGGCCAGTGCAGCATGTGACCCAGCCTCTATATAAGCTAGAGGCACATAGCACAGCTCGTCACTCTGCTTCAGATAGGGTAGGGAAAGGCTGCCGCTGCTGCTCTCAGGGAGAGATTTAGATAGGAGTCAGACTGTCCTGCTTTAGAAACACCAGCACTGCATATGTTACAGTGAGATACTCTGCAAGATAGTTTAGGCAAAGGTTCCTGATTGTGCTTGTAGGGAGAGAAATATATAGTAGTCTGTCCTGCTTCTAAAATCGAATTACACCAGCACTGCATATGTTAGGCCGCGTGCACACGATCGGCTCAAACCGATGAGAATGGACTGAAGTCCAGTTTCATCGGTCCAAACCGCCCGTGTCTACGGCCCATCAGTCTGTCGTCCTTCGGACCAAAGTTTTAAAACTTGCTTTAAAATCGGACTGATGAACGCCTGACCATCGGTCCAAACTAGGGTTGTCCAGATACCGATACTAGTATCGGTATCGGGATCGATACCGAGTATTTGCGGGAGTACTTGTACTCGTGCAAATGCTCCCGATACCTAAATAGAATACTTTTTTTGTATTTATCAACATGTTCTGTGAAAATTCTTTGAGTTTTTTACTACTGCGTGACAAGAAAATAAAACATTTTTATTCATTTTTACTCATTTTTATTCTTTTATAATGTCTTGAGTTAGAGTTCTTCATAATTCTAAAGAAAATATCCTTAGTCTGTATTGTGGTTTAAAAACTGTCACATGACATTTAAAAAAAGTATCGGTATTCGGTATCGGCAAGTACATGAAAAAAAGTATCGGTACTTGTACTCGGTCCTAAAAAAGTGGTATCGGGACAACCCTAGTCCAAACCGATCATTAGTACGCAAAAGCATTGGTTCAAAAAACCCTGCATGCTCAGAATCAAGTCGACGCATGCTTGGAAGCATTGAACTTTGTTTTTTCAGCACGTCGTTGTGTTTTACGTCACCGCCTTCTGACCCGATCGGATTTTGAACTGATGGTGTGTACGCACATCAGACCATCAGGCCACTTCAGCCGTGAACCTATGAAAACGGTCCATCAGACCATTCTCATTGGTTTGAACCGATCGTGTGTAGGCGGCCTTACTGTTAGTTCTGCAATATACTTTAGGGGAAGGTTCCTGATTGTGCTTGTAGAGAGAGAAATATATAGGAGTCTGTCCTGCTTCAGAAATCTAAGTACACCAGCACTGCATATGTTACTGTGAGATACTCTGCAAGATACTCAGAAATCTAAGTACACCAGCACTGCATATGTTACAGTGAGATACTCTGCAAGATAGTTTAGGCAAAGGTTCCTGATTGTGCTTGTAGGGAGAGAAATATATAGTAGTCTGTCCTGCTTCTAAAATCTAATTACACCAGCACTGCATATGTTAGGCCGCGTACACACGATCGGCTCAAACCGATGAGAATGGACTGAAGTCCAGTTTCATCGGTCCAAACCGACCGTGTCTACGGCCCATCAGTCTGTCGTCCTTCGGACCAAAGTTTTAAAACTTGCTTTAAAATCGGACTGATGAACGCCTGACCATCGGTCCAAACTAGGGTTGTCCAGATACCGATACTAGTATCGGGACCGATACCGAGTATTTGCGGGAGTACTTGTACTCGTGCAAATGCTCCCGATACCTAAATAGAATACTTTTTTTGTATTTATCAACATGTTCTGTAAAAATTCTTTGAGTTTTTTACTACTGCGTGACAAGAAAATAAAACATTTTTATTAATTTTTACTCATTTTTATTCTTTTATAATGTCCTGAGTTAGAGTTCTTCATAATTCTAAAGAAAATATCCTTAGTCTGTATTGTGGTTTAAAAACTGTCACATGACATTTAAAAAAAGTATCGGTATTCGGTATCGGCAAGTACATGAAAAAAAGTATCGGTACTTGTACTCGGTCCTAAAAAAGTGGTATCGGGACAACCCTAGTCCAAACCGATCATTAGTACGCAAAAGCATTGGTTCAAAAACCCCTGCATGCTCAGAATCAAGTCGACGCATGCTTGGAAGCATTGAACTTTGTTTTTTCAGCACGTCGTTGTGTTCTACGTCATCGCCTTCTGACCCGATCGGATTTTGAACTGATGGTGTGTACGCACATCAGACCATCAGGCCACTTCAGCCGTGAACCGATGAAAACGGTCCATCAGACCATTCTCATTGGTTTGAACCGATCGTGTGTAGGCGGCCTTACTGTTAGTTCTGCAAGATACTTTAGGGGAAGGTTCCTGATTGTGCTTGTAGAGAGAGAAATATATAGGAGTCTGTCCTGCTTCAGAAATCTAAGTACACCAGCACTGCATATGTTACTGTGAGATACTCTGCAAGATACTTTTCTTCTATTGTGCTATTCAAAAAACATCCATTTAGGGCAAGAAAAAATTTTGCAGTGTTTCCTCCATATCTGTACGTGTGAGATAAACACTTTAGCTAGTATTCTTCTATTGTGCTATTCAAAAAACACCCACCCATTTAGGGCAAAAAATAATAATTTTGCATTGTTTCCTCCAGTGTTTGCAATATTTCCAACAGTGCTTGCAGTTTCCTATTGTTCTATTCAAAAAACACCCAGTTTGGTGCAAAAAATATATTTTTTAGGGGGCGTTATCACAGACAAGCGCAGCCGCCTGTTTAGAGCCAATGTGGACAAGCTCACATTCATTAAAATGAACCAGGCATGGATCCCACAGGACTTGTCCGTACCCTGTGCAGAATAGACACGTATACCGGCCTTACCCAGCCATTCTTGTATTTCTGATCTTTCTCACTCTTTTGGGGTGTACCCTAAAAAAAAAAAAATTTAAAACAAAAACCTGTGTTGGCTACCTCGTCCTCCTCCACTGCCGATTCCACCTACACCGCCACATCCACCGCCACCTCAACCTCCTACTCCATAAGGACCTCATCCTCCTAGGTCAAGATTTTTTATGTATTTTATGTTATTTTAAGTTATTGCCCTATCCACATTTGTTTGCAGAGTACTTACAATGCTCTTACCAACATTTTGCTGCCATTTGCAGTCCTCTAGCCCTTTCCATTACTTTTTTAGAGACATTTTAGTAGTCAAAAATTCGGGTCCCCATTATCTTCAATGGGGTTCGGGGTCAAGTTCGGGTCCTGAACCCAGACTTTTCTCGAAAGTTCGGCCGAACCCGTCGAACCTGAACATCCAGGTGTCCGCTCAACTCTATGCATAGTTTTGGTGCTGACATTGTTACATAGTTAGGCTGCAAAAAGAGCCCATGTCCATAAAGTTCAACCAAAAAGAGAAAACCTTATTATTCAATAACCATAGTTGAATGGGGTGGCTTGAGAGGCGCTTTTAAGGCACTTTACAGGTGCTATTTTTAGCGCAAAAAGGCCTGAAAAACGCCCCAGTGTCAAACGGGGTCTAATTGTTATTATAAGTGTTTTTTAAATGATAGAGACAGGATACCAACCAAAAATCCTGAAAAAACACCGGATACAAATGTTATATATTAAGTTGCAGTTCAGTGAGCAAAATTAATATTTTTTCCCCCAAGAAAAGCAAAATTAATATTTGATCCCCAAGCAAAACATGACTTGGTACTTGATGTAGAAACCCTTGTTGACAAGCACAGAGGTCAGACATTTTAACTAATTTAACCCTTTCTTCGGCCACTAGCGGGGATTAAAAGTGCTGCTAAAACAACGGTAACTCATCGCTAAAACTAGCTAATGCTGGCAGTGTAAAGGGCTCTTAGTTCCTAATCCTATGTATTGCCCCCTTCAGCATCAATGACAGCAGTCAGTCTTCTGTAATATTTGTCTATGAGGCCCTGAATTCTTGCAGGTGGTAGAGCTGCCCACAATGCCTCCAGGTCATTCAAAGTCTTTGGCTGTCTTGCATGAAGCGAACATCTGAGATCTCCCTAGAGCGGCTCGAAGATATGAAGGCCAGGAGACAGCCACTCCAGAACGTTCACCTTTTCTGCTGTAACCACTGGAGGGTCACATGGCCTTGTGTGGTCGTTGTCATGCTGGAAAGTCCAAGAGCGTCCCATACGCAGCTTTCCTGCAGAAGAATGCAAAATGTCTGGTAGTATTTTCTGATAACATGCTGGATTCATCTTCCATCAATTTTCACAAGATTCCCCTTCAAAAAACTTGAGTGAACACCCACCATGCTTCACAGTGGGGATAGCATTCTTGTTGCTATAGGCCTTGTTGACCCCCCTCCAAATGCAGTGCTGATGGCTGTGATCATAAAGCTCTATTTTGGTCTAGTCACTCCAGTTTGCCAGAAGCTGTGAGGCGTGTCAAGGTGTTGTCAGCCATATTTTGAACTGCCTTTTTTGTGGCATTGGCTCATTAAAGGCCTCTTTCTGACAACTCGACCATGCAGTTCATTTTTGTTCAAGTATCGTCATATTGTGCTCCTTGAAACAACCACACCAGCTTTTTCCAGAGCAGCCTGTATTCCTCCTGAGGTTACCTGTGGGATTTTCTATGTATCCCAAGCAATTCTTCTGACAGTTGAGTTGTGGCTGCAATCTTTCCTGGTCTACCTGATCTTGGTTTGGTATCAAGAGATCCCCAAATTTTCCACTTAAGTGATTAAACAGTACTGACTGTCATATTCAAGGCTTTTGATAACTTTTTATATCCTTTTACCTTGTTACGCAGCTCTTTTGACAGTTATTTTCTGCTCCTTATGGCTCAGTATCTAGCCTGCGCAGTGCATTCACATGAGAGCTAACAAACTCATTGACTGTTTAGACACAGACTCCACAGATGTGGGAAATTAACCTCCTGTGTGTGTCACCTTGTGTGTCTGTACCAAGGCCAAACATTCCAGGGAGTAGGGTACCAAGGCCAAACATTCCAGAGGGGGAAGGGACTTTTTATCATGGGGGATTTCTGTTATCATTAGGATTTATAAAGGAGCCAAACAACTCTATGATAATAAATATCTTAGATACAGATAATAGCTGACTTTAGGCACTGCTACCTTGAACTGCCAGTGTCATGAAATTTAGTGTGAAAGGCAACCGCTCGGCTCTCGGCTGCCCCTGCCACCATCCTCGGTGAGGGAATCAGGAAGTGAAGCGTTGTGGCTTCACTTCCCGGTTCCTTACTGCGCATGCGTGAGTCGCGCTGCGTGTCCTAACCTGACCTGACCTGTGTGTTTCCCAGAAGACAGCGAAAGGGGCGTGACCCCCCGGGAGTCTATGCCCGGAAGTGGGTGCAAATATCTGTATTATACAGGTATCTGCACCCCGATGAAAGGTGCCAAATGTGACACCGGAGGGGGGGAGGGTTCCGAAAAGCGGAGGTTCCATTTTTGTGTGGACCTCCATTTTAAATATTCCCTTGCAAGTAATCCAAGGGGCAGCTCTGACAGAAGGAAGCAAAACCATGCACAATAACAATAATTCTACCTTCACACAGACGTGCATTGTAAAACAAAGCATGGTAAGGGGAAAGCATCCGCTGTGGGGAGACTACAGACAATACTGGTGATTAATCCTTTGCCCTCCTTGTGCCCTTTCTTTGCGTTTTTTGGGTACAGGCTCAACAGTACAGGATTTATTTAAAATGTATTGAGCTATTTCTGTGTTAATATTTGGATCAGACCTCTTTAGGTCATTAATCACTAATGATAACTGCCTTTTGAAGCTGCTAATAATTACAGAAGTTTATAGCACTCAGCAATAATACATGGTTAAAGTTCAGGAACTTCCAGACTTTATAAATACAGTAGGCAGCTAAGTGTTGTATTGAAAAATTCACCTTGCAATCCACACCTCCTCTCCCCCCCCCCCCCCATCCCCCCACAATGCAAGGGTTTATTTACTTGAAGGCGTGATGTTTATGATAGAATTATTTCTTGGTCCCCCGGCAGTGGGTGCTTCTGGGATGTAAATGGGTCCTTGGAATTGCAGCGTACAATGCAATGCAGAACTGCCAAACCTGCACTGTATATGATGTAGAAAAGTTGTGGCTGGTCAGGTGTCTTTGGTGGACCAGTCTTAGGCCCCTTTCAGACGTGCAGACCGTATGTCCGCTTTTTCATCCATCCGTTTGCACATGAAAAAGGGACATACATTGACCCCTATGTGATTGCGGGTGTCAGTGGATAAACATCTGCTGATACCTGTTATCACCCGCCTCCGCAAAGATCCGATTTTGCAGACGGAAAAATTTCATCCGACGGCTCAGCTGGGATTTACGGAGTGATCCCCGCTGAGCTTAAGGACACACGGAGGCGGATCATTACTGATCCGACCCGTGTGAAAGGGCCCTTACAGTGTGAAGAAAGCCCTGGGATATGAGGATATCCCTGTGGACAAAACAAGCATTTAACCCTTGTAGTCATAGCTCAAAGTCCCTTTGTCCCTCTTTCTTCCTCATCTGTCCCTCATTTTGGTCTGATCTTTATATATATGAAAATTCACGATCACTGAGTTGGAAAAAGGATCACCATCTTGTTTCACTATTTTGTTGAACCACCTTTTGCTTCTTTGCAGAACTGCTCAAGTTCAGTTCAATTTGATGGTGACCGTTTGGGGACTGCAGTCTTCAAATAATTCCACAGATTTTCAATGGAGTTTAGATCTGGGCTCTGACTAGGCCATGCAAGGACATTCACTTTTTTCTCATTCAAGCACTGTTTGGTCATTTTTGCTGTGTGCTTTGGGTCATCATCATGTTTGAAGGTAAACCTTCTTCCCATTGACAACTTTCTGGCAGAGGGCAGCAAATTTTCTTCAAGAATTTGATGGTATTTTGCCCCATCCATTTTTCCTTCTATCCTTACAAGTGCTCCAGTCCCTGCTGCAAAGAAACACCCCCATAACAGGATATTACCACCTCCATTCTTTACTGTAGGAATGGTGTTATTTGGATGGTAAGCTTCCGCCAGACATATAGTTTGGTATTGAGACCAAATAATTCAATTTTAGTCTCATCTGACCATTACACCTTTTTCCATGTGGCCTCTTCAAGGTGAAATCCTCCCATACAAGCCATATTTGTAGAGAATTTGTGATATTGTTGTCACATACACACAATGATTACTCTTTGTCATAAATTTCTGCAGCTGCTTCAGAGTTGCTGTAGGCCTCTTGGTAGCCTCTCTGACCAATTTCCTCCTGGCACTGTCATGCAGTTTGGAGCGACATCCTAATCCAGGGAGGGTCTGTGTTGTACCAAATACCTTCCACTTCTAAATAATAGACTTCACTGAGCTTCTAGGTATTGATAAAGTTCTGCCTGTCCACAACTTTATCCAGAGATCTTTTGACAGTGCCTTGCCACCCATACTTGATTGTTTGCTTCAGTTGCACTACCAGGGACTGAATGCTCCAGTGCTCCAGAAAAGCTCTTTTCATGCTGAGCAAATCAAAATGACCACATATGATCACAGTTGGAAGTCAAATGGCTTTGTGTGCTTTTGAGATGGTGATTAGCTACACCTGATTGAGGATTTTTAGGAGGGGGGTGATCTTCCAACTTAATGATTCTGTTTTTCATTATTTATTTTTTTCTGACATGTTGGTGTTATATATTTCACTTGTATGTTATTAGTTACACTGAGTATGTACAGCTGAATAAAACAAAAATTGTGTCTGACTTCATTTCAGGCTGCAAAGCAACAACATTTGATTATTTTAAACGGGGTGATTATTTTCTATACCCACTGTATATATTTAACTGGTGATTCTCTCCTGGGGAATAAACCTTCAGCTCTTCAGTACATATTTTTTTTTTTTTTATTATTATTACGTTCAAGTCAGATAAGCAAAGCTGTTGGCTTAAATATTAGCCTGAACCAAAAGAAGCGTGTGTGATTGTGTCTGATGCATCAACCTTTCCAGGATGTTAGAAAAACACCCGTATGTGAAGATTTTTCTCAAGGTTATTGCTTGCTTTCTTATAGCTGCTTCTATCACAATTCTGACCACGTTTTTAATTCGGAAGTTTTATGAAGGTATGTGGAGTTACTATTCATTTTCCATTAGCAAATTATGTTGGTGTAGAAGAGCTTTTTAATACCACAACAAGGCACGTTCCTAGAACCTTTATCGAAGCATAGTGACAGATCTATTAACTAGGAACGCTTACTATATACTGCCTGAGGGCCCCATGCCACTAGGGGGCCCTATCAGGGTTGCACTGGCGTAGCGGGGGGGGGGGGCAGGGGGGGCTGTCGCACCGGGCGAAAAATGGGGGGGGGGCGAATCCATCCACCGGCTCCGCGGAGCGCTCCGGAGCCTCGGCCTAGGAAAGTCCCTGGCTTCGTCCTAGCTCCGGAGCGGCGGCCATCTTGGTACACCCGACGGCGGCCCTCCTCTCTGTTCACACCCACAGAGGAGGAGGAGCCCGCGCTCGAGGGAAACAACACACACCACTGTCTGAGGTCTGAGGTCTGCACTACTGTGGGGGTTACTGTCTGAGGTCTGCACTACTGTGGGGGTTACTGTCTGAGGTCTGCACTATTGTGGGGGTTACTGTGTGAGGTCTGCACTATTGTGGGGGTTACTGTCTGAGGTCTGCACTATTGTGGGGGTTACTGTCTGAGGTCTGCACTATTGTGGGGGTTACTGTCTGAGGTCTGCACTACTGGGGGTTACTGTCTGAGGTCTGCACTACTGGAGGTTACTGTCTGAGGTCTGCACTACTGGGGGTTACTGTCTGAGGTCTGCACTACTGGGGGTTACTGTCTGAGGTCTGCACTACTGGGGGTTACTGTCTGAGGTCTGCACTACTGGGGGTTACTGTCTGAGGTCTGCACTACTGGGGGTTACTGTCTGAGGTCTGCACTATTGTGGGGGTTACTGTCTGAGGTCTGCACTATTGTGGGGGTTACTGTCTGAGGTCTGCACTATTGTGGGGGTTACTGTCTGAGGTCTGCACTATTGTGGGGGTTATTGTCTGAGGTCTGCACTACTAGGGGGGTTACTGTCTGAGGTCTGCACTACTAGGGGGGTTACTGTCTGAGGTCTGCACTACTGGGGGGGTTACTGTCTGAGGTCTGCACTATGGTGGGGGTTACTGTCTGAGGTCTGTTAAATAGGGGGTCTGTGATTGTGGGGGGTCTATCTGTGATTGGGGGGATCCATCTGTGATTGGGGGGGATCAGTCTGTGATGGGAGGTCTGTTATTTAGGGGGTTAGTCTGTGATGGGGGATCTGTGATTGTGGGGGGGGGGGGTCAGTCTTTGATGGGGGATCTGTGATTGTGGGGGGGTTTAGTCTATGATGGGGGATCTGTGGTTGTGGGGGGGGGTTCAGTCTGTTAATCCCTTACAGTAAGGGGTTAAATGATTAATCCTGCAATAATTTACCCCTTACATGCTGAAAGCCCTGAGAGGGATACATTTCAGATCTTTATAACCAGAGTGGATGATTATACAAGGGGGGGCGGAAAAAAATTCTGCCCCGGGCGCCCATAACTCTGGTTACGCCACTGCAGGGTTGCCAGCCTCAGTAATAACCAGGGACAGTATCTAAAAATCTGTGTTTTATAAAAAAAAAAAATGCCAGGATTATAGCTGCCCCACCTCTCCAGTACCTTTTCAGTATGTGTGTGTATTCGGTGTGTATGTATACTGTGTGTGTATATTGTGTGTCTGTGTGTATACTGTGTATGTATACTGTGTGTGTGTGTGTGTGTGTGTATATACTGTGTGGCCCCATAATCTATTGCCTGGGGGCCCCATAATCTCCTATTGTCCGGGTGCCAAATAAACTCCTATTGCCCGGGAGCCCCGTAATCTCATATTGTCCGGGGGCCCCATGAGTTGTCAGTCTGCCCCTGAATAGAAGTTACATATAAACATCACCCAGAAAGTCTCCAAGTATTCCTATAGTATTGCTCTGCCCAATTAAGTACTATCAAAAGAAAAAATATCTGATACATCCACCATAAGAACCAGGGGCGTTGCTAGGTGGCAAAAAGACCAGGGGCTTCAGCCCGAAGCCGCCCGGGGGGGGGGGGGGGGCGTTTGCGGTGGAGTGGTGCTGGGTTTTTTGGCTGGGCAGTGGGGTTGTGTGTCAGTACGTACACATACTGACATGTCTTGAGTTCTATGGCAGGGCTCAAAATTTCAAGTCCTGAGCCACTAGCCAGACCTTAACAGTTACTTGCCACCAGTTGCCCCACCCAACCTCCCCATGCCCCACCCCTAAGTCTGCCCTTAAACACGCCCTTGTAAATTATCTCATGAAATGACAGTTTTTTTTCAGCAGAATTAAGTTCCAAAAATAAATAACAACTTCTTTAGCAATATTAACATAAAGCATATTAGTACCCATCAAATGCAGCTTCACAGTGTCCATCAATGCGGCCTCACTGTGCCCATCAAATGCAGCTTCGTGGTGCCAATGATTGTAGCCTCACTGTGCCCATCAATGCACTCTCACTGTGCCCATCAATGCACTCTCACTGTGCCCATCAATGCACTCTCACTGTGCCCATCAATGCACTCTCACTGTGCCCATCAATGCACTCTCACTTCAGAGGGACCATGTGTCACCCCTGTACACCTGGATAGGAAGAAGGCCGGGGGCAGCATACAGAGGAACCAATGCCCTCCATTTTCCCATCCCTGATCCTATTCCCCCATCACTGCAGCTGTGGTGGGGGGATGGGATTAGTGGTGGCTGTGAGGGGGGTTAGATCACTGGCAGTGGTGATGTATGGGGGGTGGGATCTGTGGTTGTGGTAGGATCGGTAGTGGTGGTGACATCGGTGGTGGTGGTGGGATCAGTAGTGGTGGTGGTGCCATGGTGGATGGGATTAGTGGCAGGGGTGGTGATATAGGGATAAGATCTGTGGTGGTGAGGGGGGTCAGTAAGAGGCAGAGGTTGGGATCAGCTGCACTGACTATTATGTCACTTACTTTGGCAGTCGATTCCTCTTCATCATTACTCCCATGTCTCCAGGGATGCTCCTGCAGAGGGGAGGGCTCCTTCACTGCATTGGTGTCAGCTGGTCAGCTGAGCTGACTTTCCCTTCCAGCATGTTACAAGTCTTTTCTTTTCCTGAGGCAGGTAAACAAAGACCCCCCCCCCCCCTCCCGGGGGTTGCTTTGCTTGCGCCTTCAAAGGACTTCTCCCTCCCGGGCTATCATCGTTTCCCCACCCTCACAGCTCCCCTTCCCCACAGTATCTGTGTCCTGGGCTGCCTGCTCATACTGAGGGGATGGCACATGGCAGTAGCTGGAGACTGGACCGCGAACACAGCGTGACATCCCTGCGGCGCTGTGTGCAAAAAAAACATTAAGAGAAGGAGAGAGAGGGAGGGGAAGAAGATCGCAGGCAGCCGAGGCATCTCCCGCCATCACATTCAGTATTTCCCCGCTGCACTGTGATTGGGCGTACAGCGGTCATGTGCGGAGGCGGGACTTCGAGACGAGTGCAGACAGGCCAGCCCCACGCCGCACATGACCCGCATACTACCAATCACAGGGCACCGGAGCCCAGGGAGACAACAACAACAAACATGGCGGGCGAGATCTGCTCTACAGTGACTCGGGGCTGGTGATTAAAAACTCCATGCCCGAGACTCGGGGCTTTTCAGGGCCACATTCGGGGCTCCAGCCACCCTAGCCAGGGGCTAACGACGCCTCTGATAAGAACCATAAAAGTTGAAAACCACATAAGCAGAGGTTTATGTTGGGCAGAGCCTTACATCATGGTCGGACATTCTGATGGTCATGTCAATTTTCTAACTCAGAGTCTGTGAATTCTTTATCTGCCTGTTCTTAGAGCATTGATGATTGTCATCATTTGCTTTCCATTTTTCTGTATTATAATTGTTTAGTCTGTTACTTTTTTAATGACTTTCCTTAGCTAATGCAGCATTTTTTAAATGAGCCTGTAAAATACTTTTTGGGGAAAATTTGATCTTTAAAGTTTGCCTTCTCTTTGTCTTTCTGTATTGTCATCTTTTCAAATCTGACCTTGCCAATGTTAGGCTGCATTCACATCTAGGCGTCGGCGGCAGCTGCATATTCTGGCGACATGCAATAGGCGTTTTGTCCCCGTGATTTGCGGCGACAAAACGCCTATTGCTTTTTTGCTGGAGGGCAGAGTTTTACACTGTCGGCTATGGCCGAACGCCTGATACGCCTGAAAAAAAGGGTTCGGGACTTGTTTCAGGCTTCACGCTTCAGGCGTATCGGCGTTCGGCGTAGAGATGTGAACCATCTCCATAGCAAAACAATGATGATTCTCCTGCGCTCCGGTATTTCTTACTAGTGGGGGTCATACAGTTCAATTAAAAAGTATCTTCCAGAGTCTTGCAGCCCTCCTCAGAATTGTGGGAATTCAAAAGGAACTAAAAGAGAAAAGAGAATGGAGGGCGCACCGACCTAGTGTGATACTGTAACACGATTTTTATTAAAATACTAAAATCAATGATTATACTCACAAAATTAGTTAAAAAACAAGCCTTGAAAGACAGTTCAACAGCGCCAGCAGAACAGGACGGTTGCTTCAGTCCAAAGGTATCTAACCGATATTGAAGCTAGGCTTACGCGTTTCGGGGGCGTACCCCTTTCCTCAGAGCCCCGGTGGTCTGCACTGCATGCGCAATCCAACCACTAGACTGGAGTCGGCAACCAGTAGATCTCGGACAGGTGACTGGTAGATTGCGGTCTGAAAAAGAAAAGAGAATGGAGGGCGCACCGACCTAGTGTGATACTGTAACACGATTTTTATTAAAATACTAAAATCAATGATTATACTCACAAAATGAGTACCCCTGAGTGCAGACCACCGGGGCTCTGAGGAAAAGGGTACGCCCCCGAAACGCGTAAGCCTAGCTTCAATATCGGTTAGATACCTTTGGACTGAAGCAACCTTCCTGTTCTGCTGGCGCTGTTGAACTGTCTTTCAAGGCTTGTTTTTTAACTCATTTTGTGAGTATAATAATTGATTTTAGTATTTTAATAAAAATCGTGTTACAGTATCACACTAGGTCGGTGCGCCCTCCATTCTCTTTTCTCTTTTAAAACCATCTCCATAGCCGACAATGTAAATTCCTCCCTCCAGCGTATCACAGGCTGCTGCAGCGTCGGGCGTAGGGCGACAAAACGCCTAGATGTGAATGGAGCCTTACAGCTGCTAATGCAGGGGGCTGACCTTTGTTTCAGCATTGCAAACTAGTTTGGGGCATCTGACTATTTGCTTTCTTCTGGTTAACAATGTTTTCTTCCATTACCTTTATCTGATTGCCTAGCTTGAAAAGGTAATTATTTTCTTTCTTGATTTGTTGAACAACATTACATAATGCTTCTCTGCACTGCTTTTTGAATTTGTTGCATTTTCATTGCCTGCCAGCTTTTCATGCTCTTGCTTTAAAATAGTACCGAAGTCAAATAATAAAAAATAATGTTTCAAAGAGCAAACTATGCAAAGCCCGTATAAATAATTCTTTATTTCAGCTTTCCAATCTCATGTCAGTACCTACTGCATTAAGCTTCTCTCAATATCCCATTTTTACTGCACATCCTGTGATGCACTGACCACACTTCTGTACTTCTTTTAAATACTAAAACTAGAAAATGCATTTCCTGCAGTAAATGTGTGGGAATGCTGAATAGCTGAATTGCTAAAGCTAACTGGATGAATAGTATAAATCCGTAAGAAAAAGTTGAAGAAGTGAGAATAGGTGGAAAAGTAGGAATGGTTTTAAAATAAAAAAGGAATTTCATTAAAAAAGTTTAACACCACTAATGTATGAAAGATGTGTAATATTTAAAAAAAAAATTGAAAAGCTGACACTAAACTGAATTGTTTTTTCAAAAAAAAAATTGTTAAAAAAATATTTTTTTTTCAAAAATGTTTTTTTTTAAAACGATTTATTTTTCAAAAATGATTATTTTTTCCCGATTTTTTTTTTCTTCCAAAAATTAAATATTTTTTCAAAAAATAATTTTATACAGAACATTTAATGGAAGAAAGTGTAGAACACTTGTCATTTGGAAGCTCAACCAGCCAGAAGTAAAAGGCGTATCACAAAACATTGCCTGAAACTAGACAAAAATACCTACGTTTTGATGTATAAATTGTGTATGACAAGTAGATCTTGTAGGTGTGAGATCAATTTATAGAGAAGGAACTAAGATAATTTTTTTAAGGCATCATCCACTCTAAGCAGCCCAATACACACTATGTTTAATTGATAACATTTCCTGAAATGATCATTAAATTTAAACAGCTTTTTCACAAAAACTGTAAAGATATCAAACTGAAAAGATATTTTCAGATAGCTGAATATTTTGTGAACATTTTAAAGTTTGTTTGGCATCTGTAGATGAAAGTATGAAGGAGCTGAAACTTTTGGGAGCAGAAGAAGATTTTAAAGGGGTAATTCCCCCAAAAAACTTTTTTTAATATTGATTGAGGCTCGTTATGTCAAGGGGAATCGGGTGGTTTGTTATTAGAAACGAAGCAGTACTTACCGTTTTACAGATGCATTGTCTCCGTCGCTTCCGGGTATGATCGTCTGGTCTGGGCGTGCCTATTTGATTGACAGGCTTCCGACGGTCGCATACATCGCGTCACGAGTAGCCGAAAGAAGCCGAGCGACGGTGCGGCTCTATACTGCGCCTGCGCACCGTCGTTCGGCTACTTTCGGAAAATCGTGACGCGATGTATCCGACCTCGGAAGCCTGTCAATCAAATAGGAACGCCTAGACCCGGAGACCATACCCGGAAGCGTCGGAGACGATGCATCTCTAAAACGGTAAGTACGGCTTCATTTCTAAAAAAAAACCACCCGATTCCCCTTGACAAAACGAGCCTCAATCAATGTTAAAAAACAGGTTTTTGGGGGAACTACCCCTTTAAGGATTTGAAGCATGCTCTCATTGACTTCAATGTTAAAAAAACTGTTAAAAAGCTTATTATTTTAAAAAGTATAAATAGTACAAAAAAAAATTGAAGAAGTCCCATCATTAGCTGAAAGAGCTGAACATTTTAAAAGTTGAATGGTCTTAATAGCTTAACCACTTAAGGACCCCTTCACGCCGATATACGTCAGCAGAATGGCACGGCTGGGCACATCCACGTACCTGTACGTGGCCCTATAAGCCCAGCCGTGGGGTCGCGCAGACCCGATCACCGATGGAGTCCCGCGATCGGTCCCCGGAGCTGAAGAATGGGGAGAGCCGTGTGTAAACACTGCTTCCCCGTTCTTCACTGTGGCGCCTGCACTGATTGTGTTCCCTTACATAGGGAATCACAATCAATCACGTCACACCTACAGCCACACCCCCCTACAGTTCGTAACACAAATGAGGTCACACATAACCCCTTCAGCGCCCCCTAGTGGTTAACTCCAAAACTGCAATTGTCATTTTCACAAAAAACAATGCATTTTAAATGCATTTTTTGCTGTGAAAATGACAATGGTCCCAAAAATGTGTCAAAATTGTCCGAAGTGTCCGCCATAATGTTGCAGTCACAAAAAAATCGCTGATCGCCGCCATTAGTAGTACAAAAAATAATAATAAAAATGCAATAATACTATCCCCTATTTTGTAAACGCTATAAATTTTGCGCAAACCAACCGATAAACGCTTATTGTGTATCGGCCTAAACTGAGGAAAGGATATTTATTATAGCAAAAAGTAAAAAATATTGCATTTTTTTCAAAATTGTTGCTCTATTTTTGTTTATAGCGCAAAAAATTAAAACCGCAGAGGTGATCAAATACCACCAAAAGAAAGCTCTATTTGTGGGAAAAAAAGGATGCCAATTTTGTTTGGGAGCCACATTGCACGACCATGCAATTGTCAGTTAAAGCGACGCAGTGCCGAATTGCAAAACCTGGCCGGGTCCTTTAGCTGCCTAAAGGTCCGGGTCTTAAGTGGATAAAGTATGCAGAAGTTACGCAGAGCCAAAAAACTTATGGAATAATACAATTAAAGGGGTTGTGAATAATCCCCCCCCCCCCTAAATAGCTTCCTTTACCTTAGTGCAGTCATTCTCTTACATCATCCTTCGATTTTGCTTTTAAATGTCCTTATTTCTTCTGAGAAATGCTCACTTCCTGTTCTTCTGTCTGTAACTCCACACAGTAATGCAAAAGGCTTTCTTCTTGGTGTGGAGAAAGCCTCTTGAGGGGGGAGGGGGCAAGTCAGGTCACTCTCTACTTTGCAGATAGAGAAAGAAGCTGTGTGTTAGTGGGCATCCTGACACTCCTGCTCGCCCCCTCCCCCCTCAAGAGGTTTTCTCCACACCAGGGAGAAAGCCTCTTATTACAGGGGTGAGTTACAGACAGAAGAATAGGAAGTGAGGATTCCTCAGAAGAAATAAGGACATTTATAAGCAAAATGGAAGGATGAGGTAAGTGAAGGAGGACTACACTAAGGTAAAAGAAGCTATTTAGGGAAAAGAATGTTTTCTTTACAACCCCTTTGAAGCCCCATACACACTATCAGTTTTCCTGACGGTTTTCTCATCAGGTTTACCAAAACCATGTAGTACAAGGGCCTGCCTGATTGCATACACATTGAAACTCTTGAGGTTTGACCTCATATTAGATGGTTTTGGTAAACCTGAAGAGAAAACCATCAGGAAAACTGATAGTGTGTATGGGGCTTAAGAATAATAAAAAAAACAAATAATACTGGGAATGCTTGGAGAACATTCCCACTAAATACTAAGTGGCCCTTGTTTTATGTACTCTACAACATAACTTTCCCTTTTCCTTTCATTGAAAATCTAAAGCAGGCTAACAGCAAATCCACTGTGCACTACAAAAATTGGGAAGTTTTTGTTCGTTGGAAGCTCTGCACCCTGGATTTTAGCTGGCAGGAGAGGAGCAGCTTCAGTCTCATTGTGATTTGCTGCTTCTATGTGACTGTGTATCCACAAAAGACTTCTACATAGATACAGCCAGTGTTATTTCCTCCTGCATCCACTAGAGGGCACCTGGGAACATGGAGTACAATAGAGAGGGGAAAATCATGGAGGATTGTGGAAAATATAGTTCACAAGAGAGACTGAGCTATTATCACGGGTTGACTGGAAAACTTAAATTCACAAGAAAGACTCGGACATCTGACCTGGAATCGCAGCTAATCATTTTTATTGATAAAAAAAAAAAAGAGCTGCAATGGTATATTTACACCAGGGGTTCTCTAGCATATAATGTCTTTCTAATTCACTAAAAATGATTATGTTTTTATAGAACCAACTGATCCATCACCTCCACCTCCCTGCCTTCTGGAATGTAAAAATGGAGGAATATGTATCAATAATCATTGCCGCTGCTCAGAATACTACACAGGGGAGCTCTGCACAATAGGTAAATCTACAGTATGTATATCCCATGCTTATTATACTTTGACAATGCAAGCGAAAACCATGCTGAATTTTTTTTACATGTTTCATTCGGAGTGACTGCCTAAAACGTATTTAGATTTAAGTACAGACAGATGTTAAAGTGGATGTAAACCCAAAACATATTTTTTTTTTTTGATGTCACAATGTATACGATTGTATACGATTTCCTATCATCTGTGCCCAGTCTTGCCACACAGAGTTAATCCAGCGCTGAGTAATCCTCTTGTAATGTTCAGTGCAAATTAACAGAATTCCAGATTAATACTTGCCAAATTATAAAGTCCGTTTCTCTCTTCTTGCTTTCAGTGACAGGTTATTTACATATCTAACTTGGACATGTTTATCATATGCTATGTTATGTTTATCATAACATGATAACATGAGGTGATTGTATATTACCAGGATGTGTTATGTGGGGGAGGGGTGGATTTCTCACTTTTTATACCTCATGTTATGATAAACATAACATAACATATAGTAAACATGTCCAAGCTAGATATGTAAATAACCTGTCACTCAAAGCAAGAAGAGAGAAAACAGACTTTTTATTTGGCAGGTTTTTATCTGGAAGGCTGTTCATTTTCACTGAACATTAAAAGAGGATTGCTCAGATCTGGATTAACTCTGTGTGGCAAGACTGGGCACAGATGATAGGAAATCTTATACTCTACATTGTGACATAAAAAAAATTGTTCTTAGTTTTGCAAAGCGTTGGAAAGATTAGAAGCCCCGCCATTTTTACTGCTAACCTTGGCTCTGTTAGAGACATTTACTGTACCCGGGCAATGTTTCACCAGACAGGGAGTGAGGGGAACTCTATAAAAGCAACAATGGCAAAATGCAAAGACCAGAACCCCATGAAGTTTTTATTACTGTCGGTGTACCTGTTGCAGATTTCCCTTCACTTCCTGTCTCTTGAAATCATTATCAGAGTGAGGGTAAATCTCTTTAATGGAGTCCCAGGTGGAAGTTAAAAAACTGACAATGATTCTAATCCTTCCCCGCTCTACCCTAAACTACAAAAACTTTGTTTTGCTTGACATAGACTTTAATAGTAAACTATTAAATGTGAAAAAAAATGAAATCTTCCACTTTAAAATTTTTTTTACGTTTTGTGGATGCAGGGAACTTTGGGCATGGGGTTCCTTTTGACGTTCCAGAATTTTATGACGTTATTGGGCATAGAGGTAGACTTCAGTGATGTAAAACAGAGAATTAATTATATGAATACCCAGTATGGTATTAGAGCTGAAGTGTAGCGCTACCCCCTCATGAGCCACTGGATAGATTTGGGACGGCGTGTTACCTCTGTGATGCGTCTAGGGGTATGATGATGATAAGATGATGTGAGCAATGACGGAATGTCCAAACAGCAGGGTGTCATTTTCTGTGCTTTTATTCTATTGCCCAACAAGGCGAACAGTTAAATTGAGGTAGACAGAGAAAGATTCGTGAAAAGAAGAATTGCAGATTCAGGCCCTAACCATACGGAAGCAGTTCTGCTTCAACAACACTTTTGCTTCGTCGCCACTCCAGCCGGATTGGGTGTAGTGTACCTGGAAAGTCTCTCTCACAGAACTGGCAGCCAGGGTATCACTCGGAACCTTGAGAAGGAAAACAAGTCTCTGCCACAGACTTGGCTCAAATAGAAATAGGAGTGGGACCTCTGCCACAGGCCCTTGCTCTGGAACGCAGTTTAATGGAGAGATTCCTTCTAAATGAAAGTGGTTGCCTGAATCTCCCTCAGGTAGTTCTTGGTTTTGGGTAACCGACTGACAGGTTTCCACAAAACTCCCAGTGTCTGGTCACCTCGATCCCCAATGGCTTGTCTAGGCCCTATTGGATCGTCTGCCTCCTGGCTCTCCTCAGACTGACTCCTCACTGAAAAGCACAACTCGCTTGGGATCTTCTCTTAAAATGGTTGGGGACCCAATAAGTCACTCGGTCCCATCGCAGCTTCAGTCGCACCGGGCCAACATGGTCCCGGAACCAAAGACAATGCGTGACACGTGCACCCCGGCCTGGTAAGCCATCGCCGGGGGCCCGCGATGTGCGCACACTCTGAAGGTGGGCGCCGCACCCGGATCCAACCACGAACTCCCCCGCCCAAAATGGCGTCTCTCTAGAAGTACCCTCCCCAGCATGCTTCGCGAGGGAAAAACCCCTCTGATTGGCTGCTGGCAAGAAGACACGCCTACCTGAACTCCACTGCCGCCACCTGACGCCCTGGGGTGGTAAGACACCTCAGGAACACAGAATGAACCGACAGCACAGCCCAGCTAGAACAGAGCTGAATTTACACAAATCATATGGATGAGAGCTAGGTAACTCTCTCATCCCCCTCTAAATTTAAACAGTGTCTGTACTTGGAAGTACAGGGGCGCTACATAAGTGATATCACAAGTAATCCCAGAGAGTGCGATTCCT
This sequence comes from Rana kukunoris, assembly GCA_029574335.1. NCBI lineage: Eukaryota > Metazoa > Chordata > Amphibia > Anura > Ranidae > Rana > Rana kukunoris. The sequence continues at coordinate 540,068,286 of CM056050.1, read as the reverse complement.
GAGACTTACAAGCATTGATAACACCAATAAGACTGAGGGCACTTTCATTCCTTAGTGTCACAAGCCTTACAGCGGAACTGAGAGTGAGGGCGGCCTCTTGCACAGTCCCGGTCAAAGTACCCCCTGGAGGTAGAGACAGGGAATGCTGGGACGCGAGAGGGTGCAGGTGTCTGCAGGTGCTGATGGAGTCTTGGAAGTACTGGAACTTCTTAGTAGAGCAGATGCAGCAACCGAACACCAGATCCATTCAAGGGGAATCAGGTAGGATAAACAGGTACAGTCAAAAGTCGTCAACAGGCTGGCAAAGAGGTACAAAATCAAGGAGAAAGATCGTAGTCAAAGTCCAAGCCGGAGTCAGTATACAAGCAGAGGCAAGTAGGCAGACAAGGGGAGATTCAAGAGAGTAGTCAAGCAAGTCGGGTATGTCAGGAGCAATATCTATCCGATAACAGGCAGCAGGAATCAGGTATTAGCTGAAGACAATCCAGCACTGACACTAGGCAGATCCCACACTTAAATAGGGCGTTGTGCGCCAGGATTTGTGGAGACACGTGCATACGCATTGACACACGCTCGTGTGGGTGCGCTACTGTGCATGTTCGCTATGAGTCCCATTAGTCTCAGTATAGGCGCACGTGTATGCGCATTAGCGCTAGTGGACCGCAAATTTGTGGCTAATGCCTGGGAAAGGGTGCTTGCTGCACAGATTCTCTGACACTGATGCCCCATACACACGATCGTTTTTCGGCATGAAAAAAATGACGTTTTTAAAAACGTCATTAAAAATGATCGTGTGTGGGCTTCACAAAAAAAAAATTAAGCATGCTGCATTTTTTAACGTCGTTTTTAAGAATGTTTTTCGGGTTGTAAAAATTGATCGTGTGTGGGCTTAAACGACGTTAAAAATTACGTTTTAAACCCGCGCATGCTCAGAAGCAAGTTAGGAGACGGGAGCTTGAATGAAACTTCCCCTTTAGAATGCCATCGTACGCGTTGTACGTCACCGCGCTTTGCTCATCATATTTTTTAAAACGATGGTGTGTGGGCAACATCGTTTTTAATGATGAAGTTGGAATAAAGTCGTTTTTTCTACATGCTGAAAAACAACGTTTTTTTCAATGCCGAAAAACGATCGTGTGTACACCGCATTAGCCTATAGAAGTAAACATGTTTGTCACTCCCTACCACGTTCCATTTCCTGGTTAGAGCATATTAGCAGATTTTGTTAAATAGTGTGTTTCTATTTTTTTAATTATTTAAAATAATGGGCCAGATTCACAGAGCCATTACGCCGGCGTAAGTCTAAATTTGCGCATGCGTATCGATGCGCCGCATCCCCAAAACGATATACTCATGAAATTTTTTTGGACCGGCGTAATTTCGATAGACCGGCGTATCCATCCACGCAAAACTGCGCTAGACACACTATTGATTTGCTATTCAAATATGCAAATGAGGGAGTTACGGGGATCCACAAAAGTAAGTTGGTGCAGCGCAGGCTACGCGCTGTGCGCAACAGCTGCACGTCCTGTCTAAAATTAGACCATATAAAAGGTGGACTAAAATTAGACAATCCGTCTACATGTCAGCTAAAGCAACACTGTTAGTGAGGAGCTGAGCAGTCACACTTGCTGGACAACAAAACTTTATGCCAACATGCCAGGGGCATCCTTGCTCATAGCTATACTAATGACTTTTGGGGAGCAAAGAAGGAGGAGGGCACGGAGGAGGGCATGGAAGATGGCACGGAGGATGGCACGGAGGATGGCACGGAGGATGGCACGGGAGAGGTTTTTTTTCCCCAAAAACTTTTTAGTTGCTTTTATAAACGTTACCAAAAAAATATACATACTGTACATATATACACCAATACTTAACAAACATACAAATTACAAACACGGTCTCACTATCTTTCAATAGCCCTTTAAAACCTTGATGGATATAATAATATAATCTGATACAAGCCCCTCACTCTTCACTTGATATATCACACACACATAGACATCTTTGGCATGAGTGATTCTAAAGTGTCTCGCATCTTCAGATTCACCCCTCATGCCATCATGGAATTAACCACAACCCTGCAGGAGGACATCACCAGCCCAAAACATGACACCACCCATGACACCCATGACAGCTACATATACAATCATAGCCCCATCCCCACAGATTTCCCACAGAATTCGAACAGAACATGTAAAGGGACAGCTGGCTGGTTGGTGTGACTGGCATGACTGCCCCACCCCATGATGCAGAAATCACAAAGGGCACATGCACTACTAACATCCTCCTGTCTTATCCCTTCAAGCTGACTCTGCATATGCACTGGGACCCCAGCTCATGACTCCTATGCGGAACCCCCCATGGTACCCTGTTGTATTCCCCAAATTTTGTGTGCCAGATCATCGGTGCATGTTGCATGCTGCACAACTTTGCAGTGAGAAAGGGCCTGGAGATTGACATAAGTGATGACCTAACCCCTGAACCAGACAATCCCCCCCTAACCGAGGGTCCCTCGTCTTCTAAAGGGAAGAGCAGCCAGGAGACAGCTCACATTAGGCATCTTTGCATGTTAAACACACATTAATCATGGCACAATGAGAATGCATGCACGCACACCACTGTGGTCCCTAGCACACACACCACATCCTCATCACATTGGATTGGCACAACCCCACCATGCAGGACTTGTGAGCAGCAATGCCATGCCACGGCTCCAAGTATGTCACTGTACATTCATACACCATTCACACGGACCTGGGGATCACTTCTCCCTGGTCCTGGGGAACCCTTCTCCACCACAAATGAGGGTGACACCCCTTTTCCGGCAGGAATGTCACCCCCACATTCCAAAATCATTCACAAACAGAACCAAAAAAAAAAACATTAAAAAAAATGACCAGCAAAAACAAATAAAATGCCCAGCAAAAATATAATTAAAAAAAAAAAACACAACAAGAAAACACAGAAAAGACAAAAATCACTCTGCAAAACACTATCCAAAACAGTCAAATATCTCAAAGACAAGTCACAAACAAACGCTAATAAACAACAGAACAAAAGCACCTTGCTGTATAGGAAGGGATACAAAAGGAAGGGCTGTCTTTTTAAGCTCTCTGCGTAGCTCACTAAGTTGCCCGGGTCCACTTCCAATTTCACTGATTGCGCCGTTCCCGAGTTGTGAGCATGCACACAGAGGTGCTGACCATTGTCTGCTTCATGTGCGCATGCGCGATCCGGCCGGCCCTTCATTTGCATGGGGTCACGGCTCATTTCAATGTAACACGCCCACGTCCTTCCCAATTTGAATTACTCCGCCTTACGCCTCAGAAATTACGTTGCACCGGTGCAAATTTCTGCGCAAATACTACGAGGATACGGTGATTGCGCCTCTACATCGGGCCGGTCTAACGTAAAGGAGGTGCGCTACGCCGGTCAAAATATGTACGTGAATCTGGCCCTATGTTCTTTAATACCCCCCCCCCCTTTGCTGTCAATATTGGGCTCCAACTCAAGAATGAAGGAGAATTCCTACTACAGTTTTAAGGTACAAGAGAGACGACTCCCCTGGGTTCCCTGCTGAATTCACTGGGAAGCTCCATCTTTTGGCTGTATATGAAAATACAAAATATTCATATGCAACATTTAATATTTACACTATTTATAACAGAGAGTTAGGATATTGCTTTCTACTCTCTTGTTATACTTTTCAGTACTGCTGCATATCATAACCTGCTCTTTTATAAATGCAGCCTGATGCAGCAGAGGGAACTGTTATGATTGGAAACAAGGTGATCATATGACTTTCACATGCCGCTTTTTTTAAATTCCATACATTTAAGTTTCCCTGCTGAATTTTAAATGGACCCCTGTAAAGAAGGTATGTTTTTACATTTTTAATTCTTATAAATCCTAATAAAAAAAATGTATACAGTATATATCTTCGACATATTACTCTTAAAGAGACCCCTTTATCTAAAAATGGTAATTTCAATGTACTTACAAAATGGTTTTTTTTTTTTGTGACATGATGTACTAAATTCAAGACATTTTTTATATGTTAAAATTCAATCTTTACTTAGTTTATATAATGCAATAAAAATACAACATAGTTGGATCATTTAAAAATAGTAAACATAATACACTCTGGTTATACATGATTTAAAGAAATATACACTCTGGTTATACATGATTTAAAGAAATATACCAACAGTAGTAAATAACCAACAACAACAAAGTGCATGATAAGCCGTAGTTCAATTAACTTACAAATGAGTACCCTGGTGCGTTTTTCCCTTTCAATTTCAATGTACTTTTCCTTTTCAGAAAACTTTTGCAAACCCGATTCTATTTGTGATAAAAGCAGTAAATGTTATGAATTTGATAGCATCCTGGTTGGCATGTATGGCTATTCCAAAGAGCTTTGTGACAATACAACTGTAAATGGCAAGTATTGCTTGTTCTTTATAAAGACCAACTAATTCAGTTTTGGTGGGCATTAGTTCTTATACCTATTTAGAAGATTTTTTTAAACATTCTTCTAGTTGAAAGTTTCATCAGAACAAGAAAAGAACTGTTAAGAACCACATAAAATAACAACATATTTGAAACAGGCTATATACTGTATACTTTGGTCTATAGTTTTCAGTGAAGCTACTCAAATTTTTACAGTGGGGAAAAAGCCAAAGGCTTAAGGTATGGGAATTGGGTTTGGGAATGAAGGAAGGGGGTGGAGGTCAGGACTCCAACCTAAAGAGCCATGGGTTAATACAGAAAGGGGGGGGGACTAGTCTCTTAACTACATTCGTTGATATTTGGAGGAGCATTTCAATTCTTCCCAGTAATACCATTTTAGTCTGGTCTACTCATTCATCCCTGAGGGCTGCAGTAAAGTTTTCTATATTTTAGATATCATTGACTCTGGCAAACCAACTGTTGAAGTGTCAGTGGTATAGACAGGGGCAGACTGACCATTGAGGAACTTGGGCACTGCCCGAGGGCCCCATGCCACTAGGGGGCCCCATCAGGGTTGCCAGGCTCATTAAAACCAGGTACAGTATGTAAAAATCTGTGTTTTTTTACATCTGTCCCTGATATGTCCAAAACCTACATGCTTTTGATGTGAAAATTCCAAGATTTTAGCTGCCCCACCTCTGTACTGCCACCTGGCTTGGTGGCCATCTGTAAGCCTGGGGGCCCCATAATCTTCTATCGCCCGGGGGCCCCATAATCTTCTATTGCCCGGGGGCCCCATGAGTTGTCAGTCCGCCCCTGGGTATAGATTGTTTCCAGGTACTAGGAATGCATGCCCTGGCAGCATTTAATATTACACCCAGGCGCCTGCAGAGGTGGGGGCGCCGACATCTAACAGACTTTCTAACAGAAGCCCTCTCTGTGTCCTCTTCCTGTATTTTGTTTATTGTTAAGAGATCATGTAAGGATCCCAGGTTAATGAAGACTTTGTGGGGGAGCATCTCTGTGGTTGAGTCGTTGCCATAGAAACATTTGTATAGGGGAGGAGTTAGTAACATGACGACTCCCATGTGGGGGCGCCAGAAATATTTCTGCACCCAGGTGCCTATGACCTTAGGATCGGCCCTGCTCCTAGCAGCAGTTTTTGTTTCACCAGAAGGTCATGCACAATTTTCACTTATGCAGGTGCTACTTCCATATAATGCAGCATATAAGTCTAGAATGATCTATTGGGGGCACGATCATTAGGCATTGTAATGTTTTGGGCAGTTAGGTGCAACTTGGATTTCTGGTGGCTTATCAAAAAAATCTAAGCAGGTTAATACTGAAGTCACCAAAGTGTGTTAAAAAATAAAGCATATATATATTACATACAGTAGATATTTGTTAGTGAATATCCTGTCGCCCCCTTGGCATGCTACCTTTACAAATTTAAAAATATATGCTTTTCGTGGAGCTGGCCTTGAAAAATTTAGACAAGTGGTAGATCTATCTACCGTTAAACACATTCATCTCTATATTTCACTTATCTGTACACCATAACTGTTGTCAAATTCTAACATTTCAATTGACCCTCCCTATAGCGAATACTCCACAGGCTGCTGTTCAGTGTGTGAACAATGGTGGTATTTTAAGTTTTGGACCTATCAGACCTCAAAATTGTGATGAAAATCTGGAGACACTTGCTAACAAGGTAAAGGTCCAAAAGCAACATACTAGGCTGACATAACATATACTGTACATGGAGTATTTCCATAGGGAAATCCATTTGTTGTTCAAATGGAGCATTAATACGTATTTTTCAAGCTGATTTAAGCATTTTGTCTGGCATATGAAAAAGCAGGAATAGATATAATTTTATCATCTTTGCATTTTAACAGCTGTCTACATCACAGGGCCTGGAAATTGAATGTCTGTCATGGATATGTAATGCTCTGGCAGCTTACCTGTCCTTCATCTGCCCATTAAGAGGCCTGACCCTGTTCTGCTCACCCTTTTATCTCCTTTACTTCCTGGGATGGCCTGGGTGGAGCCATACAGGAAGTCTATATTAACTCTTGCACTACTGGCTTTCAGTGCTGTTCAACAGTGTTCCTGCCTAGTTCCTGCCTATTGTTAACTTCCAGTATTCCGATTCGGCTCGTCCCTGACCACGCTTGTTTGCTTGTACGGATGAGCCAAACATACCCGCGTTCGGTTCGCACCAGAACCGTCGAACAGACCGAGCGATAGCACGAACATTTAGAACCCCATTGAAGTCTATGGGACTCGAACGTTCAAATTCAAAAACGCTAATTTTAAAGACCAATATTCAAGTTATTGTTGGAAAACGTCTTTGAGAACCTGGGTCTTGCCCCAGGGAACATTTATCAATAAAAAAAAGTTTAAAAAACGGTTGTTTTTTCAGGAGCAGGACTCCTGAAAAAGTGACCATTTTTAAAACTTTTTTCCATTGATAAATGTTCCCTCGGGCAAGACCCGGGTTCTCAAAGACGTTTTCACAGGCAAGCTATAGACACCCAGCAGGTACAATATTTAAAGGAATTTTTATTTAATTTAATTTAAGCATCATTAAAATCACTGCTTCAGGAGCAGTGATTTTAATAATGTTTAAATAAAATAAAAAAATGAAAAATTCCTTTAAATATTGTACCTGCAGTGCTGGGTGTCTATAGTTTGCCTGTGAAAATGTCTTTAAGAACCCAGGTCTTGCCCGAGGGAACATGTATCAATGGAAAAAAGTTTTAAAAACGGTTGTTTTTTCCTGAAAAAACTACAGTTTTTAAAACTTTTTTTCCAATTGCGTGGTCGTGAGACGTGGCTCCCAAACAAAATTGGCATCATTTTTTCCCCACAAATAGAGCTTTCTTTTGGTGGTATTTGATCGCCTCTGCAGTTTTTATTTTTAGGGCTTTAAACAAAAATACAAGCGACAATTTTGAAAAAAAAATATATTTTTTATTTGTTGCTGTAATAAATAGCCAATTTTTTTAAAAAAAAACATTTTTTTCTCAGTCTAGGTGATACGTATTCTTCTACATATTTTTGGTAAAAAAAATAAAAAAATAAAATCGCAATAAGCAAAAGTTATTGTGCTTACAAAACAGGGGACAGAATTATTATTATTTTTTATTATTTATTTTTTAACTACTAATGACGGCGATCAGCATTTTTTTCGTGACTGCGACATTATGGTGGAGACATCGGACACTTTTGACACATTTTTGGCGCCATTCATATTTATACAGCGATTAGTGCTATAAATATGCACTAATTACTGTATAAATGTGACTGGCATTGAAGGGGTTAACACTAGGGGGTGGAAGGAAGGGGTTAATGTGTACCCTAAATTGTGTTCTAACTGTGGGGGGAGGGGGGATGACTGGGGGAGGTGACCGATGCTGTGTCCCTATGTACAAGGGACACAGATCGGTCTCCTCTCTCCCCTGACAGGACATGGATCTCTGTGTTTACACACAGAGATCCACGTGTTGTCCCTGCAGCCGCCGATCCCGAGTGCCTGGCGGACATCACGCGCATCGGCATGTCAGGGATGCGGCGGGCACGCGCGCGCCGCCGACGGTGGCGCTCGCGCGCCCCACAGTGGCCTGGCGGAGCGCAGGCCGTAAAAACACGGTTTTGAGATTCCTGTTAGAGATTCAGGACATCCCTTCGGCCGTACAAAGTCGTACGGCCGTTGGGAAGTGGTTAAATAGCACAATCACCTGCCTGCCAGTAGATTAGGAAGAACTAATCTAAGCTATACAGTGTATAAATATATGTACAACTCCTAGGGATGTAAATATATTCTCTACACACTGTAAATTAAGCTAAACTGACTAGCCTGCCTGCCTGCTCTATCTAGCTATATAAAAAGACAATCTCTCTGTCTCTCTGACTGCTCTCATTAACAAGCCGGAACACAGTGTGGGGCGTGTGCTAAAGCCCTGAGCCATAATTGGCCAAAGTCACCCAGGCTTTGGCCAATTATGGCTCTTCGTTTTTTGCGCGCTGTGATTGGCCAAGCATGCGGGACATACAGCATGCTTGGCCAATCATCAGTGCGCAATGCCGCAGTGAATTATGGGCCGTTTTGCGTCACTCGAATTTGGCGCGAACGACCGCTTTTGTTCGAATTTCGTCTAATGTACGAACAGACAATGTTCGAGTCGAACATACATTCGTATTGAACGCAAAGCTCATCCCTACTTGCCTGTGACCCCGACCTTTTGGCCTGTCCCCTGGTTACCATGTTCTGCCAGTTACCCTGATTTTGGCTTCCATCACTACGCTTGTCCTGCTGACTGGCCCTCTCACCTTGTGGAGCGTGACCCAGGGGATTCCAGGGGTCGCGACCTGAATCTAGTTGCGGCGAAACCCATCCTCACCTCAAGAGGCTCTGGTGAAGACAAGCTGGGTCTTAGATTCCGCGCCCTGGGGGATCTTGGGTTCACGACTCCTCCCTGATCACAGCAGTTGGCTAAGGGTTCACTACCCTGTGGTGCATCCCTGTCTCCTACGGGGTGCACTTGTCACCGTGCCTCAGGTGACCTGACAATGTCGTTTTTAACGACCATTACATTTTGGTTTGCTCTAGCAGCAGGGGCGCACACAGGGCCTAAGGACATCATTTTTCTTTTTAAAAGTAATTTTTTTATTCACTGACATCTGCAAAAATGATGTAGAAGCTAAGATAATGGATACAAATTTGTACCTTAAATTACTCAGGATTAGACTGGAAGTAAAAAGTTGGCATTTGATGCATACCAGCTCACACTCCCAAGCCTTGTGGGAAAATATTGATTATAGTGTTACTGTATCTATTTTACTAACACAAGTTTTAGGTTGGAGGAAAAACAAAACTGGTAACTAACCCAATTATAATTAGCTTTTAGTGTAGGGTGCACATCAAAGAAGGTCTTTAGACAGCAAATAAAACAAAATATGTTTGCCACCACTCTTACTAGCTAGCCAGAAAGAAAAAAACAAATTACAGTGTCTAACAATTTGCATTAAAATTGAGGATTAAGTTGCACATTTGGACATATATAGGATGTCCCAAAAAATGTTAATGTACCAGGATTGATCAGTGCATGGATTAATTAAACCATTGTTTTTTTTTGTGGTACTGTAACTAGTGCCGTTTGCTTGAACTTGCTGCTGGAATCTGCCATGCCCCATATTCAAGAAGATTTTGGAGATTAGAATTTTTATTGCAACAAGATGGGGCACCCCCACACTTCCATTGTGATGTAATGGTCTATCTTGATGAGAATCTACTAAACAGATGAATTGGGAAAAGAGGTTCAGTAGAATATCTTCTGCGCTCACCAGACCTCATGCCACTAAACTTTTTCTTATGGGGTATTCTAAAAGACCGTCAACTGTTGATGAATTAAGAGTAGCCATTGAAAGAGAATGTGCCGAAATAGCAAACAAAATTATTCTCAATGTTTGTGATGATATTCCTTCGCATTATCAGCAATGCTTCAACCAGAATTGTCATCATTTTGAGAACAGGCACTGTATTAAAAATGTATAGTATGTATTTTATTTAACCACTTGCTTACTGGGCACATAAACCCCCTTCGTGCCCAGGCGAAATTTTAGCTTCCGGTAGTGCGTCGCTTTAACTGACAATTGCGCGGTCGTACGATGTAGCTCCCAAACAAAATTGGCGTCCTTTTTTTCCCCACAAATAGAGCTTTCTTTTGGTGGTATTTGATCACCCCTACGGTTTTTATTTTTTGCGTTATAAACAAAAAAAGAGCGACAATTTAAAAAAATATATATATTTTTTACTTGTTGCTATAATAAATATCCCAATTTTTTTTTTTTTTTAAACTATTTTTTTTTTTCTCAGTTAAGGCCGATACATATTCTTCTACATATTTTCGTAAAAAAAAAAAATATCACAATAAGTGACTGCTTTGCGCAAAAGTTATAGCGCCTACAAAATAGGGGACAGAATTATGATTTTTTTTTATATATTTTTTTTACTAGTAATGGCGGCGATCTGCGATTTTTATTGGGACTGCGACATTACGGCGGACACATCGGACACTTTTGACACATTTTTGGCGCCATTCACATTTATACAGCGACCAGTGCTATAAATATGCACTAATTACTGTATAAATGTGACTGCCATTGAAGGGGTTAACACTAGGGGGTGAGGAAGGGATTAAATGTATTGCCTGGGTGTGTTCTAACTGTGTGGGGGGAGGGGGGTGACTGGGGCAGGTGACCGATGCTGTGTCTCTATGTACAAGAGACACAGATCGGTCTCCTCTTTCCCTGACAGGATGTGGAGCTGTGTGTTTACACACACAGCTCCACGTCCCTGCTCTGTCACCGCCGATCGCGTATACCTGACGGACACCGCGGCCGCCGGGTACACGCATCGAATCCTCAGTGATGCGACGGGACTGTTTTTCCCCGCCGCGCGCCACCCTGTGGCGCGCGCTGGGAATTACAAATACATCACGTCCAAAGACGTGACCCGGGCGCCTCAGGTCCGCGCTGTTGACGTATTTTGTCAATAGCGCGGACCCGCAGTGGTTAAAAATTTGAAAGTGAATTGTATGGTAATAAATACTGACTTTATAATCATTCAAAATTGTGTATACATTTTTATTACACTCTGTATATGTATGGAAATCACTGCCTCATCAAGGCCCCTTATCCAACACTTCCGTGACTAACCCTTCCATGACTGTTAGTGCACAAAGCCCACTGGCTTAGTGGTTATCACTTCTGCCTTGCAGCACTGGGACTGGTTTGAACCCTGACCAGAACATTATCTGAGTGGGTTTGCATGTTCTCCCTGTGCTTGCATGTGTTCCATCTGGGTACTCTGGTTCCTTCCCATTCTCCAAAGACATGCCTGAAGGTTTATTGTCTCAGCTGAGTGTGCCCAAGGTGCCTCATCCCCAAAGCACTTTGAGTCCCCAGGGAGAAAAGAGCTATGAAATTACATAATAAACTTGCTGTTTTCTAACTAAAATATAAATTATTATCTGTGACTCTTTGAAGGACATGAGACTCTTTTTTTATAAAAAATCTAGTAGTTTGACAACTGCTGTTTGAAGAAGTCTATCTTCTTGCTCATGACTAGTGTTGCTCACGAATATTCGCATTGCGAATAATTGTTACGAATATTGCATATTCGAGTATTCGCGAATAAATCAAATATCGCGGTGAATATTCGCTATTGCGAATATTCGTATTTTTTCAAATTTATTTTTAAAACAGATCACATCCTAGTGATCTCCATCAACGTCTAAAAGCATTGCTGGTATGATTAGAGACCCTGGGCCGAGTAGCTAAGGCGATCCTTTTATGTTGCCGAATATTCGCAATGCGAATATTCGTATTACGAATATTCGCTAATACTTTCTCTGCCCTTCTGTGTTTTGTGTATAAAAAAAACAAAACAAAAAAAAAATTAGCTTTAGTTTAGTCATATAAGTTTGTGTAAGTAGAGTTAGTGTTTAGTGCCTATTAGTTTAGTAATCCAGGAAATGATCTCCGTTTTCGCGTGTTGACGAGAATTTCGCAATCAATTTCGCATTCGCATTAGCGAAATTTCGCAATTTTTTTTTTTTTTATAAAATATCACGAATATTCGATATAAACGAATATTTCGCGAATATTCTTCTATATATTCGTGAAATATCGTGAAATCGAATATGGCGTATTCCGCTCATCACTACTCATGACTTTGTTGTTCAATGTGATTACAATGTGGTATATAATCTTAATATAATCTTTTAACCTGCATGCCTCCATCACTTAGACACATATAGACACAGAAAATGCCGAAAGTGTTGCAGCCACCGCTCAGATCCTGACTTCAGAGCCTACAAGTCTGCAGGCAGAGGATATCACAAATGCAATTAGGATTGTGAATAGGTTACTGACTCTATCAAATGCTACAGAAGAGGTATGTATGTTTTGCTTTCTAGAGTTTCTTCTAAAGCTAACCTGATCTGATTTTATAAAAAATGCTTCTTTCCAGGTTACAGTTAGGATCCAGAGCCTTCTGCCACTAAACCCAAGCCCTGTCAATAACAGGTCAAAAGTTAAAACTGTAGCAAACGGGAGAGGCTCTATCATCAGATAGTTTAATAATGGGGGCAGGGGTTTATTTCAAACTGGAGAGAAATCAAAATCCTGTGATCAGGCTGCCAGTCTTCTTTATAATCCCCTTTGTGTTTCTTTATAACCATGCTAGGAACAGAAACAGATCCATCCTAGCCTTGTCAGTTTGCATATTTTCTTACTTAGAAACTGCAGGATGTCATACAAATGCATGGAATTCCTGTAGACCCATAGTCAGATTGATGCTGCTATGCTCTCCACCCAGCCCTACTGCCGCTTGAGTGATGGTGACTCATTAAGCAAAATCGCTCCTAGAACCTGCGATATTAGCAGAAGTCACCAAGTCATATTCAGTCTCTGTCCTTGGAACTGGAGGTAGGTGACCTAAAAGTCACTTGAAAAAGGTGTTTAGATTGTAATTTTTTATTTCAATTAAAAGGTATGGTTTACAATGATTTAAAGTATAACTAACTAAAGGCAAAACTTTTTTTTAGTTTCTCATAAAGGTGAGAGTAATTAGAACACCTGTCAGTTTTCAGGCTCTTTGTGCCCATGTTATGGAGATTGACCCTCTCTATTTCTGCTGTTTACCATGATCATTGAAAGTAAAAGTAAAAGAAAATCCCACATTTTGAGTTTTCCCCAGAAATGTAAGGCGGCGTACACACGATAGGTTAACCAGAGGACAACGGTCTGATGGACTGTTTTCATCGGTCAAAACCGTTCGTGTGTAGGCCCCATAGGTTACTTAACGTTTGGTTAAAAGAAAATCAACTTGCTTTAAAATTTAACAGATGGACGCCTAACTGATAGGTCAAAACCGTTCGTTAGTAGGCACGACCATCGGTTAAAAATCCAAGCATGCTCAGAATCAAGTCGACGCATGCTTGGAAGCATTGAACTTAATTTTTTTTAGCACGTCGTGTTTTACGTCACCGCGTTCTAACACGATTGTTTATTTAACTGATGGTGTGTAGGCACATCAGACCATCAGTCAGCTTTATCGGTTAACCGAAGACAACGGTTCTTCGGACCATTCTCATCAGATGGACTGATCGCGTGTACGAGGCTTAATAGAGAGGAAATCTTCCAAGGGGGACACTAGATCTGGTGACATGGGGGGCCCCTAGAGATTATTTTTGGCAATTTCCTCTCACTTTCTGATTGGCTATAGGACAGGAAGTGAAGGGAGATCTCCACAATGAGACACGAATGGCGGAAAAAACATCTGACAGGAATTATAACCCTCTCTTGCACTGAATCGAAAATCCCCAAAAAATGTTTGCCTATAGTTCTACTTTAAAGTTTTCAATATTATAATGCACTATCCTTTGAGTTGGTAGATAATTTAGACTCTTGTTTTGATACTCTTGCTTTATAAAATAGGGGTTTTATTCAGTTAATTATGTGCAAGTGAATAGATCAATCTGGTAAATGAGTCCAAAAAGATAAACTGAATAAATAATCAAAAGAGAAAAAAATGATAAATACATATGTAGAAAAAAAATATTATGGTGGAAAAAAATATTATATAGAAAAAATAATAAATAAAATTAAATCAACAGTCCTCAGATCCTCCAATGGAAAATGAATAAGTGATTGTTACAACACAGTATAGTAAAATCTTTTGTGACTTTTGAGAGACAACAACAACATAAATCCACCACCACATAGAGTGCAAGCTTACCAGCTGCACAAGCTTGTGGCTTATACCCAGCCAGGGCCTTTGATCCTCCCAGCAACTACAGTAGCCAATGAACCAGGCTTACCTGGAGATTGTGGATGTATTTATATTCTGTTGATCGTTGAATATATCCACAGTCCCGTTCATTGGCTACTAGAGGTGCTGGGAGGATCTCAGCGGTTTGATTTTTATTTTTTATATAACATTTTTTTTTTATTAGCTCCGATTGATATTATTAACCATAATATCTTTTTTCTATATATGCATTTATAAATATATATATTTTTTTTAATATTTATTCAGTTTATCTTTTTAGACTCATTTACCAGATTGATTTATTCACTTGCACATCATTCTTATGTTTAAGAGCCCATTCACACCTGAGCGGCAAAACGCCTGTCGCGCGACGCTCGTGCCGCTGGAGGGGAAATTTCCCATTCATGTCTATAGAGATGGTTCACATCTCTGAGACGCCGAACGCCTGTCGCCTGAAAAAAAGTCCCGGACCCTTTTTTTCAAGCGACATTGGCGTTCGCCCATAGACATGAATGGGAAGATTTGTAAAAAAAAAAAAAAAAAAAATAAATAAATCGAAGCGCGGCAAGTAAAGCCGCGTATGCGGCGTTACTTGCCGCTCAGGTGTGAATGCAGCCTTATATTTGTATTTGTGTGTATTTCACTTTGAGTTGCAGTTTGTGTGGTATGTTTAAACAGCGCCGTTTTTTTTCATAGTTATTTGTGTGATCCTCAATCAGTAGCTGACTGTCTATTGCTATATCTCTCCTCACCTCAAGAGTCTCTGACGGAATTGATGAGAGAGATAGACAGGTTTGGCTGTATCTCTAATTTTAAAATAAATATAGAAAAATCAGTGTTGATGCCGAATAGGGTGCCCGTGGGAATGAGGAAAAAATTGCAAAGATCCTTTCCCTTTGTGTGGCGTTTAGATTCTATATTTTATCTGGGAACACATATAGCCACGGATGTCAAAAGTCTATACGAGTTAAACTATGTACCACTGCTCTCATCAATATTAAGGGATTTACAGAAATGGAGAAACCATACATTGACGTGGTTTGGGAGAGTAAGTGCCCTTAAAATGAGTGTAATTCCTAGGTTGATCTATGTCCTGTATGCTATGGGCCAGATTCAGGTAGATGAGAGCATCTTTGCTCTGGAGTAACGCTTCTCATTTACGTTACTCTGCCGAAATTTTAGGAGCAAGTGCTGTTATTCATGAAGCACTTGCTCCTAAAGTTGCGGCAGCGCATCGCAAATGAGCCGGCGGAATTCAAATTGGGCGGGTACGGGGCGTGTAATATTTAAACTATGCGCGATCC
Source organism: Rana kukunoris (assembly GCA_029574335.1). NCBI lineage: Eukaryota > Metazoa > Chordata > Amphibia > Anura > Ranidae > Rana > Rana kukunoris. The sequence goes on along the minus strand of CM056050.1, from coordinate 540,052,686 downwards.
CGCGGCGAACGTACTGCGCATGCGTCGAGTGTCAATGCATCCCAGTGCGCATGCTCCAAATTCTGTCAGTGAACGTCAATGACGTCACATCCCCATTCATGAACGTTTTACGCAAGCGACGCGATTATTTTTTTTTTCGACGCGATGACGACGCCTATACTTAACATAGGATACTCCACTAGGGGGCTGCTTTATCTTTACGTCGCGTATCGCTTCCGGAAACGTCGTAAAGTCACTGCGTCGCGCCCGAAAAAGATCGTGAATTTCCGACTCCCGCTGATTAACATATTTTTTCAGCGTTAATCAGCGGGAACGCCCCCGGCGCCATTTTTAAGTTGAAGTAACGATGCGATGACGAAATTCAATTGCGCCGATCGCATCGGAACTCCAACCCGGCGTTTCTTGTTTTCTGGTTACAGAAAAAAAAAACGCCGGCTTAAAGTGACAGTTAGGCTGGCGGATCAATGGATACTCCAGCCTAACTCTACCTGAATCTGGCCCTATACCTATAACTCTCCCACAAATATTTTTCAAACAAATAAGGAAGGCTTTTAGGACTTTTGTCTGGGGGGATAGACACCCTAGGCTGGCATATGGTATCTTGAAAAGAGAGAGGGGGGGGGTAGGTCTTCCAGATATTGCACTTTACTATAGAGCCATGGCCCTGGTCCGTATTATGAACTGGCGACACGACTCGAAGGGTAAAGTATGGGTATCTTTGGAGAAAACATTGGCAGGAAGGGACCTGGCGGGAGCACCCTGGGTCCCGACAACATATAGGGGGTTGTCGGAATATGTATCACCATTAACCATAACAACGTTATCCACCTGGAACAGAATGAACAAGACAGGAAAGTTTGCTCCTCCAATATCGCCTATAACCTCTTTGGAGGGGTTCCCATGGTTCCCCCCTGGGGAAGAGAAAGGAAGTTTAGAGGGTTGGGGGGGGGGGAATTGTGCAGGGGTGGCCCCACAAGGGGAATTGCTCCCCTTGAGGGACCTGGTTCAAAAGTTGGGGGAAGTATCGATGATGGAGTGGAAATACCAGCAGCTGACAGATCTGTTTAACAAATGGAAACATCAAATTAGATCAGTAAACTTTATGACTACTTTTGAGGAATGGTTTGTTAACCTTTTGGAACCGGGCCATATGCTATCCCGGATGCACAGACTGGTTCAAAGTTCTCAAAATAAGACAACTCCATATTATATCCGTGAATGGGAGAGGGAGTTGGGCCTCAATTTTACAGCAGAACAAATAAAGAGATTGATGGAAATAACACACCAGTCCTCAATAAGTTCATATATACAGGAGATGTCGTACAAGTTTTTGACTAGATGGTACCATACACCGACGCGCTTGGCACAAATCTACCCATTGATGGACGCTAATTGTTGGAGGGGGTGTAACCAAAGAGGTTCATTCCTTCATATATGGTGGCAGTGTCCAAAGATTAGGAGATTTTGGGAGGAGATATCCCCCTGGATAAAAAAACTGACACTAAGGCCCCATACACACGATCGGACATATCCGATGAAAACGGTCCGCGGACCATTTCCATCGGATATGTCCAATCGGGAGTTTGATCCGATGGCGTGTACACACCATCGGATCAAATTCCCCGCCGCCGGACGGCGCGGTGACGTGGCGGTGACGCGGCGGTGACGTTGACGCCGCCGCGTCACCGCCACGTCACCGCACCAGGAAGTAAAACACTTCCGCGCATGCGCCGAATCCATTCGGCAGTGGCGCGGCGGCGGTGGGGGACGACATGTCTACTAACCAGCAGACATGTCGGGCGGACAGATTCCCACCGGATAGATTTCAAAGCTTGCTTTGAAATCTGTCGGGTGGAGAAATCTGTCCGCTAGCCCATGCACACGAGCGGAGATGTCTGCTGAAACGGTCCATCGGACCGTTTTCAGCGGACATATCCCCTCGTGTGTACGCGGCCTAAGACCTATCGAGCAATCCCCATTACATTTCTTGTTTCATGGGATGCCATCATCGATAAAGTTTTACAAAAGAAGTGTTACACCACACCTGCTAAATGCAGCGAAGGCATTGATACCTAGATATTGGAAACAATCCAGAGTACCTAATATACAGCAGGACTGTGCATCTGTATGTTTAAACACACAGATCCATGTCCTGTCAGAGGGGAGGAGACTGATGGTGTGTTCCTTGTACAGAGGAACACCGATCGGTCGCCTCCCCTTGTGAGTCCCCTCCCCCTACAGTTAGAATCACTCCCCAGGGAACATATTTAACCCCTTGATCGCCCCCTTGTGTTAACCCATTCCCTGCCAGTCACATTTATACAGTTTTCAGTGCATTTTTATAGCACGGATCGTTGTATAAATGTGAATGGTCCCAAAAATGTGTCATGAGTGTCCGATATGTCCGCCGCAATATCGCAGTCATAATAAAAATTGTAGATCGCTGCCATTACTAGTAAAAAAAATAATAATAAAAATGCTATAAATCTATCCCCTATTTTGTAGATGCTATGGCCCAGATTCACAGAGCAATTACGCCTGTCTAACTGGTGTTAGACAGGAGTAATTTCAAATTTCGCGCGCCGTATCACTAGTTTGAATCCTCAAACCATGATACGGCGGCTTCGGGCTTCGATCCGAGAGGCTTACGTCTTCGTAAGCCTTCGGATCTACGCTGCGATATTTTTGCGGCCGCTGGGAGGAGTTTGCGTCGTTTTAATGCGTCGGGATATGCAAATGAGTTTTTACGGCGATCCACGAAGATACGAGCGGTCTTCGCAATTGCTTTTGTCTATTTTTTTATACGTACTGTTAGACCAGCTTTTTGCTGGTCTAACGGTGCGTATCCCATGTTAAGTATGGCCGTCGTTCCCGCGTCGAATTTAAAATATATACTTTTTTTTTTACGTAACTCGTTCGGGAATAGGAATCTCCGTAAACGACGCTACTCAAGAAAAAATGACGTAACGACGGGATTTCGCGCAATGCACGGCGGGAAATTTCTGAACGGAGCATGCGCAGTTGGATCGCCGCGGGAACGCGCCTATTTTAAATGCTTCACGCCCCCTAATCGCATAGATGGATTGCGCCGGGAGAAATACACTACGCCGCCGTCGTTTACTGGACAAAATCTACCTGGATTCCACGTAGAGCCAGGTAAAATACGGCGGCATAGTGTATTTGGGAAACGCTACGATAATCTAATTGTATCTGAATCTGCCCCTATGGGCCAGATTCAGGTAGATGAGAGCATCTTTGCTCCAGAGTAACGCTTCTCATTTATGTTACTCTGACGACCCTTTCAGCGCAAGTACTGTTATTCACATAGCAGTTGCGCGTAAACTTGCGCCAGAGTAACGATAATGCGCTGGCATAACCCGACGCAAGGGGAAGTGGGTGTGATCATATGTAAATGATGGGCGGAGCCCAGCGCAGAGGCTTACGTTCAGCGCATCAACCACGGAGCATGTGCAGTGAGTGAGGCTCCACTCGCCCCCTTTGTGCGCATGCTCACAACTTCCGTCGGCACCACTTCACGGGAAACGTCAGCGCAATGCCTTCCGTTGGGCGTTTAAATGCGCCCGTAGAAGCGCCATTCCGGCACTAAAGTATATCCTGCTCCCCCTCCCCGCAGTGATGTTACTTTTGTTCTGAGATGGCTGCTCCCGTTCCCCGCAAACACACAGGAGAAAGCTGAACTTTAATGGCCAGGAGCTGTCAGCCGTCATCTCGGCTATGGAGACCTATGATGTCTTCCTCCATGGCTGTAAAATTTGACAGACAAGCATGGACAGAGGTGTTGTCCTGCAAGTGGGGGTGCTCAGCTAGCTCTTATCGTCGGTAACGCTGCTGTAGCTGCTCTCCTGCTGACCTGTGGCCATCTGGAGTAAAGATAAAGCAGCCTTTTGTAGAAATAACTTTGCGCCGGACGGACGAGATACGCGCGGCGCATGTAGCCAGCGTATGGTGCTAATCCGTTTGTGAATTGGGAAAAATCCCTCATTTGCATATTTGCAGGGGAAATCAATAGGCGCGACTGATGCGCCAAGCGAAATTAAGCGCTGACGATACTCTGGCTTCGGAACGTTCCGCCGGTCGCAAATGGCCCGTTATTGGGCGCATCTAGTTTGGTGGGTACGGGCACATAGAAACGACGGCGCATCTTCACAGTTACGCGGCGCATATCGAAATACTCCAGCGCAAGTGTTGCTGAATCTGGCCCTATAACTTTTGCGCAAACCAATCAATATATGCAATTTTTTTTACCAAAAATATGTAGAAGAATACGTATCGGCCTAAAATGAGGAACAAAATAAATAAAAAAATTATTTAATTTAGCAAAAAGTAAAAAATATTGGGCCAGATTCACAGAGCGATTACGCCGGCATAACAGGATATGCGCGGCGTAAGTCTAATTGTGCGCGTGCGTTTCGATACACGGCATTCCCCAAACGAGATACGCAAGAAATCTACTTTTTTTTGTCCAGCGTAATTTCGTTAGACAGGCGCATCCGTCCGCAGCTCACATTATGCATCTTTGCACGTTAAACACACACATTAATCATGGCACAATGAGAATGCATGCATGCACACCACTGTGGTCCCTAGCACACTCACCCCACATCCTCATCAAATTGGATTGGCACCAGTCCACCATGCAGGACTTGTGAGCAGCAACGCCACGCCGAGGCTCCAATTATGTCACTGTACATTCATATACCATTCACACGGACCTGGGGATCACTTCTCCCTGGTCCTGGGGAACCCTTGCCCACCAAAATTGCCCACTTGGCGGCCTGCCCTCCAAGGCCACGGCAATTCTGTCTAGGCCAGCACTTAATGATGCCGTATTGGCCTGGATAGCCTGGGTGAGGGCCCTCACATCCTGCCCAACGCCTGCTGTTGTAGTCTGCAGGTCGTTTAGGCAGTTTGTAAGAGCCTGGGAGTGGCAGTCCAGGTCCCCAAGCGTATCCTTTATAGAGGACAGGCTCTCCTCCATCCGCCCCAAGGTCTGGCTGACCTCTCCCAGATGGCGGGTCTAAAGGAACTTGTCCTTTCTCAGAGTGGCAGGCAGGAGATCGGCCAGCCCCCTGGTCTTCTGGGTCGCCTTCCTGCCTCCAACTGATGCTTGTGGCCGGGGAGAAGAGGAGCCCCTTGGGAGGGGAGCCCTGTTGGGGGAGGAGTGGGGGGGGGGGCTACCCCTTATGGAGGGCTGGCTGCTGCCAGCCAGAGGGGAAGAGTCCTCCAAAAACAAAAGTCCAGTGCCTGACATGGACTCCTCCTCCTCCTCAAACTCCTCCTCAACCTCCTTCTCTTCAACCTCCTATTCTTCAACCTCCTCTGAGGACTCCGGCCTTGTCGGGGGTCCTCATCAGGCTGGGATGGTGCGGTCAGCCCAGATGGCCCAGCACCCTCCTGCTCATCTGTGGATGACACAAAACATTCACAGGTTGGAGGATCCACACACTTGCCACATATTCCCTTTCACCCCCTCCCCCACACATGCTACACACCTGATAGGACCAAAAAACCTTACCTGGCATCACGCCTTCATGACTTGAGTCATAGCCGGGCAGGCCCTCCACTTCTTGCCTATGAAAGGTCTGGGCCACCGCACGCTCCTCCGCTGTCAGCCTAACAGGGCATGGTGGGCCCCCTCCTGTGCCCCTGGCATGAGCTAGCATTTTGGCCAGCTTATTTTTGACCAGACGCCGGAGGTCATTGATTTTCTTTTCAATCCCGACCGTGTCCGGGTCTCCCCCCCCCCCCCGATGCATTCACCTGGTCAGTAATCCTGTCCAAAATCTCTCTCCTCCTGGCCGGGGTGGTGTTGGCACTCTCCGGGCCGTGGAGGAAACGCCCATATCCGAAAAATGGCCCAGGCAAGAATTTGTTTCTCCCCAAAAGTGAAGTTTAACTTCCTCTTTCTCTCCGTCATACTCAGACAAAAACTCACTCCCAAACAGTCAGCAAAAATCACGCACAAAAACAAGCAGGAAAAATCACTCACAAAAACAAGCAGGAAAAATCAAGCAAGAAAACAAGCAGGAAAAATCAAGCAAGAAAAGAAACGAACAAAAAACTAACAACCAAAAACTCTCACAAGCAGTCACCAAAAATCACTTACAAATACCTTCTAACAAACACAAGATCACACAGTCCACAAATATCACAAAGACAAACCACAACGCAACTAACAACAGAACAAAAGCACCTTGCTGTATAGGGAGGGATACAAAGGCATGTACTTTTGCAGAGGAAGTGCGTTTGTGTCTGTCTATTTATGCTGTCTGCGTAATTCATGATTTTGCCCTAGTCCACTTCCAATTTCACTGATTGCGCTGTTCCCGAGTTGTGAGCATGCACACAGAGGTGCTGACATGGTCTGCTTCAAGCGCACATGCGGGTCACGACTCATTTCAATGTAACACGCCCACGTCCTTCCCAATTTGGATTACTCCGCCTTGCACCTCAGAAATAACGTTGCGCAGGCGCTAATTTCTGCGTAAAAGCGACGAGAATAGGGTGATTGCGCCGCTACATTGCGCCAGTGTAACGTAAAGGCGGTGCAATAATAATAATGCGCAGATGTACCTGAATCTGGCCCATTGTGTTTTTTTCAAACTTGTCACTATTCTTTTGTTTATAGCGCAAGAAATAAAAACTGCAGAGGTGATCAAATACCACCAAAAGAAAGCTCTATTAGTGGGAAAAAATATATAAAAATTTAATTTGGGTACAGTGTTAAATGACCGTGCAATTGTCATTTAAAATGTGACAACGCTGAAAGCTGAAAAATGGCCTGAGCAGGAAGGGGGTGAAATTGCCCTGTATTGAGGTGGTTAGAGAGGACCAACACATTTCTGCCAGGTTTTTGTTGTTGGCCATGTCCCAGTGTGAAAAAAATCTGTTGACCACACAGAAAGATAGAGGGATTACTCAAAGGAGACACAGTCAGCAATAAAAACGACAGGTTTTAGTTATTGCCCTGTTTGTCCAAGACTAAAGATAAAATTAAAAGCGACCTAAACCTAGTGTGCTATTATTTTATTACTCAGTGGAAATTCCAGGAAAACACAAAACAATATTAAACAGCTTTGATGATTTATTTTCATGTATCCTGCAAATCTTATGCCGTGTACACACGGTCGGAAATTCTGACAACAAATGTTCGATGTGAGCTTTTGGTTGGATATTCTGACAGTGTGTAGGCTCCATCAGACATTTGCTATCGGAATATCTAACAAGAAAAATTTGAGAGCTGGTTCTCAATTTTTCCGACAGCAAAAATCCTGTGCATGCTCGGAATCAATTTGACGCATGCTCGGAATCATTGGACCTAATTTTTCTCAGCTCGTCGTACGTATTGTACGTCACCACATTCTTGAGGTTTGGAATTTCCGACATGTGACCATGTGTATGCAAGACAAGTTTGAGCCACAATTCAACCGGAAAAAAAAATCCACGGTTTTGTTAACGGAATTTCCGATCGTGTGTATGCAGCATTTCAGTGTTCTTCTTAGCTGCCAGGGTCATATGACACAAATTGTAAATTGTGGTGGTAGCTTTTTCTTTAGCTTAGTTGTTGCCCAAAAGTGGGCTGTATCTCCAGCTGCTTGAGCCTTCCAGACAAATTTTTCTCAGTTCCTAACTAATTTTCAGTTATGTGTACAAATATAACACTTTCGCTCTATTCCCCAGGTGGGCCAGTCTGCAGTTGCCACTGTTAGCCAAATTCTACGTGCTAATGAAACAGAATTTAAAGATGATGAAATACAAGTAAATGAAGCGGAAAGGTATAAAATTATCAAACGTTTGTGTTGCCAGTACCCCTTATCTGAATGTCTACCTAAAGTTAATGGATCAGCCTGTGCCAGAGTTCTGACAGTTGTAAAGAATACTGAGATTTGTATCTATCTGACTTGAAATTCAGGCTGTAAACTAAAGATAGTAGTTATTTGTTTGTAAAAACAGTTAAATGGGCATGTGACAGCAGAGATTAATTAAGTTGCATGAAAACTTTTGACACCTCCTGGGAACCTAGAATAATACAACTGTTTATGAGGACATGCCACAACATGCCACAACATGCCACAAATAGGTTTTTGCATGAATTTTAATACTTATTCTTAAATTATTATAATTGCATGGGCTTACCTTTGAAATATTGATTCTTTCCATTTCCTTTGTACTTACTGAGCATAAGACCGTTTCTCAGAACTCAATCAGGGCTGAGGCGCCCTTAGTTGTTGCAATCTCAGGCCTCATGCACACTGAAGCTGATGAACAGGCGTTTTTGGGAGTTTGGGCATTTTTTTTCTTTAACCTCCCTGGCGGTATGATTCTGTCTGGAATTACGTACCAAAAGCGGTACAATTATTTTGCATGAAAATTTGGCATTTTATACTGTAGGCCTGTAATTCTTAGGAATAACTCACTTAAATCTGTCCAAACCAGAGTCTAGTAGACATCCCGGGTATGATAACGTTTGAAACACAAAATAATAAAATTATAATATAATAAATAACTATAAATAATTATAACAAATGATAATGTAATTATAATAAAAATTATTCAATAATGTAATCAAATCAAAATCACTGAAATTTCCTCAGTTGCAGAATTGTCGCTGTCATTACTTTTATTTTTTTATGACTGTTTTCCCCACAAATCGCTATCGCTCAATTCTGCAAGTGATTATAATTTATTATCGCTGTTTTCTAGCTGCTCTAAAACCATTGTTGACATAAAGGGACACTTTTGGTTGCTATGGACAATCTACAGTCTGCAGGCGCAACATTTTTTTTTTATTATATAAAAGTGCGTGTAGGACACAGGGCAGACCACTAGGGACAAGGGGTGTGTGTATTTTTTACATACAGTACTAGAATCTATAAGATTACAGTATACTGTATGTATTGTGTTTGTTTACTTTGGCGCCGGTCTCCGCCCCCGTGCGTCGTAACATCGCAGGGAACGGAGATTGGTGCCACGAATGGAATCGAATGGAGGACGCCGCTCGCTCACACAGCGCGGATGCATCGCTGGATCCAGGGACATGGTAAGTACAGTAATACCCTGCCTGGAAAAGGTAAGCCAGCGAGCGCTGAATGAATGAATGAATGAAAACTTATATAGCGCGGCACATGCGAACCTAATCGCCTCTGGGCGCTCGTTGTTCCTGCCTCTTTTGGTATCAAAAGAGATGAGTTTTAATCTTTCTCCTGAATGCTAAGTGATTCTCCTCCAACCGAATGCTGGTTGGTAAAGCGTTCCATAGTCTGGGACCTTGGACCGCAAATCTTCTGTCTCCTTTGGACTTGTAGTTTGTTTTCGGCGTCTGGAGTAGGTTTTGATTGGTGGATCGCAGAACGCGATTGGGATTATGAACTTTTATTTTTTCGCATAGATAATGGGGAGCATTCCCATGGATACATCTATGCGTTAGACAGAGTGCTTTAAAAGTAATTCTGTCTTTTACTGGTAACCAGTGAAGGGATCTCAGTGAAGGTGAGATTGATTCCAGGGTTTTTTCCCAGTCACAAGTCGAGCAGCCATGTTTTGAACGACCTGCAGACGTGCGATTTGGTACTTGGGGAGTCCGAGGTAAAGGGCATTTGCATAGTCCAGTCTGGAGTTAACAATTGCTCCCACCACGACCGCTAAGTCTTCTTTGGGGATGAAAGGAGTAAGTCTGCGTAGTAGGCGCAGCAGATGGTGAGATCCGCTGACTACTGACCCTATTTGTGCGTCCATTGTCATATAGGAGTCAAAAATGACCCCAAGACTTTTGACTTTGGCGCTAGGGGTGATGATTTTGCCCAGAATGGGCGAGGGTGTCCAAGTTGTTGCAGGTTGATTCATGCGCTTGGCGTTAAACAGGAGAAGTTCAGTTTTCGCTCCGTTGAGTTTAAGATAACTCTTTGTCATCCAGTCCTCTATCAAAGAGAGGCATGTCTCTAGATTAAGGTGGTGATCCTTTTTGTTGCAAATGCGGAAATACAGTTGCGTGTCGTCTGCATATGAGTGGTAAAGCAGTTTTTGGCTGCTGATGATTTCAAAAAGCGGACGAAGATAGATGTTGAATAACTCCGGTGACAGGGGTGATCCTTGAGGGACACCGCACGATAATGTGCGTTTCTCAGAAGTGAAAGGTCCCAATTTCACAATTTGCGATTGGTTCTCCAAAAAAGAGGAGAACCAAGATAAATCGCCTTCTGCGACTCTGGCTACTTCAGCTAGCCGAGTCAATAAAAGCTTGTGGTCTACTGTATCGAAGGCTGCGCTTAGGTCCAACAGAACCAGGAGACAAGTGCGTCGTCCCATATTTTCAGCAATGCTGTTTCCGTCCCGTGTCCGGGACGGAAACCGGATTGAAATGGATCAAGTAGATTATGGGTATCTAGATGCTGTTGCAGCTGTTGTACCACTGCTTTCTCCATTATCTTTGAGAGGACGTTTAGGCCTGTTATGGGACGGCGGTGAGTAGGGTCTTTGGGGTCTAGGGTGGGTTTCTTCAAGATGGGCTGGATTGTGCCCTCTTTCAGCAGGGAGGGCACTATGCCTTCCCTGAATGACTGGTTTATAAGCTGCATGATAGGTGGTGCCAGGATGTCGGCGCATTCCTTCAGCAGTTTAGTGGGGATAATATCATTAGGCGCTGTGCTGTTTCGCAAAGTGTCGATGATATTTTTTGTGGCATCCACGGAGATGGGTTCCAGATTGAACTTGGTTGATTGTAGATGGTTTCTATCGATGTTGCGAGGTTGATCAAGGGGGGTGTTGCAGGGGGTATTGTTTTGACAAATGCTTTCCCGGATTCCCTCAATTTTATTGATGAAGAAATCCGACAATTCATCGCAAAATTCTTGGGTATCTGAATTGGGGGCCTCAAGACAGCCTGGATTCATGGTCTGAGTGACCAACTTGAAGAGTTCGCGGGGGCGATTTAAGGCGCTATTGATGGCCTTAGAAAAATGATGTTTCTTGGCTTGGAAAATTTCTTTGTGATATTTTCTTGTTATTGCCTTGTAGCAGATGAGGTTCTCTTCTGAGGCGCTGCGTTTCCAGGCGGCTTCCGCCCTTCTGCGCTCTTGTTTCAGTAGTGACAGCTGGTTATTGAACCAGCCGCACTTGTTTTCCCGGATGCGGGCTTGGCGTTTCGGTGCTACTAAGTCGGCTGACTGTAGTAGTGCTGCATTTATGGCATCCAGTGTATCTGAAACTGTTCGGAGTGGTTGGAGTGCTTTTATTTTAATTCCTAAGGTAGATTTGAAGAGTTCCGAATGGAGCTTCTTCTGAGATCTAGTCCAGTGTGTTGTCACCGGCTTAGGTGTTTTTATCAATGGGGGAATTTTGGAAATTATGAATTTGATTGCATGGCGATCTGTCCATGGCAACGGTTCATTTTCCAAAATACTTATTTCCAGATTTTGTCTCAAAATTAGGTCAAGCGTGTGACCTGAAGCATGTGTGGGCCCACATACTAGCTGCTGTAGCCCTAATCCTTCCAGTTGGTCAATACAGGCGTCCGCGATCGGATCCTGTGAGGAGTTGGCCCAGAGATTGAAGTCCCCGAGTAGCAAAAGATGTTTGCTGTTCAGGGTATAAGTGGAGATAAACTCCGTCAGAGAAGGTAAAAGCTGCGATTTTGGTCCGGGTGGCCTATAGCAGAGTAGAATACGGACGGTCTCCTGGGGATTTGTTTGCAGTTGTAGAGTAAGGGTTTCCATGAATGGAAGAGGATTTTGAAGGACTGGTTTACTGATCGCAAGATGAATCTTGTGGATCACCGCCAGGCCTCCTCCTCTTTGCCCTATTCTGTTTTCCATTATAATACGATAGTTTTCTGGCACCAGTTCTCCTAGAATGGTGTTACAGTCGGCTGTAAGCCAGCTTTCTGTAATAGAGTCTAAATCGTATTGTAGTATGAAATCATGGATTTCTAATCAGTGTTTTACTGCCGATCTTGTGTTAATCAAAGCACAGGATATGTGCTTAGTTTGGGATTGGTGACTGAATTTTTTGACAGTCGATCGTCGATCAATTCTCAAAAGTTGCTCAGTTCTTAGGGCCCTTTTGGTGACGGCTGGTAGCACTGCGGCAAATCACCTCAGACCCCAAATGGTTTCTGCTGAATACCGCAGACTCGCCATAGTTGCCCGTCATCGGGGGGGGGGGGGGGGGGCGGCGGTGGTTGGATGGTGATGGAGGGAGGATTCACTGAATCCTCTCTCCTGGCTTTGGTCCAGAGGAAGGCAAAAAAACCCTGGCCAGACTACGCCAATATGCTGGGGCAGGGAAAAAAATTCCTTCCTGATCCCTGAAAGGCGATCGGCCAAGACCCTGGATCAAATGATGTTATGGTTTGGGGGACTTGGGGTAGGAGATGTCTCTGATTGTTGGGGGGGGTGTACTAAGATGGCCGCCGGCCTGACACAGAAACCCAGGCCGGGGGGCTATCTGTAGGGAGGATTGGCAGCAGAGGCGGCTGGGATTAATTTATTTGGAGGTGGATGGGGTCCTCCAGGGGTGAGGGGGGGTATACTGGGGAGATGTTGGGCCAGGGTATGGTGCACCGCTAGGCCGCGGATGAAGCCGCGGTCTTTCCTAAGACGCGGCTGCCGCGGACCTAGCTAGGTTGGCGTGGAGCGTCGAAAACAACGGGAATCGACGGCGGGGGGTGGGGGCGGGCGACGAGGAAGGAATGCCTCGACAATGGAACGGGGGTGATGATACAGGGGAGATTCGATCGTCTGCTTCCTGGGATCCGACGCTGCGGCTCGTCCTGAAAAGGACGGCCGCCCTCAGTCCCAGGGAGACAGGCAGACTCACCTTCAAAGGAGGGGAGGAGGAATGCTGGGGGGAGGCTGGAGAAAAAAAGGCCAGGTTCAGAGGAACACTGACACGATGCTGGGAGACTGTATCAGTGTTCTGCCTATCACAGACGAGGAGGAGGCGGAGCTTTGTTACACTGGACAGGCGAACAGAATGCATTACACAGTGGGAGACGCACGCTGTTTTAGTAATGAAAGGTATGGCTCACTCGAGTATAAGGAGAAGGGGAGTTTTTCGGCCTAAAAAACAGATTGAAAAACTCGGCTTATACACAAGTATATACGGTATGTTTTTTTTTTCTTTTTTAGATGTACACATGAAAGAGATAAGCTGTAAAAGACCGTATGTAATATATGTTTAAAATCCTTTTTTTTTGTACATACATTTCATAATTTTACCGAAAATATCAACAAAAAAAATAGTTCAGAACGGATTAACATGATTTACATTGAACCCAATGGGAAAATTTGCCTCGGTTAACAACCAATTTGGTTCGTGAACAAAATCGTTTTATGAATTAAGTTCCACTTTACAGTATATAAAGAAAAAATACATTTATTATTATGCAAAATATAATAATCTATATCAGCAAATTAGCAACCATCTTCCATTGATTTGATTGCTTCAAAACAGGGTTCCATTAAAGGAGTTGTAAAGGAAAAAAATGTTTTGCCTAAAATTAATGTCTGCAAGGTAGACAGACAGAATAGTGTAATGATTCTGTTAAAAAAACGAGTAAATACCTATTAAATTCCTTCATCTATATCACCTCCGGCGTTTTAGTTTCTATTCTCTCATTCACTTCCTGGTTTGCATCATTTGTTAATGTAAGAACTACATTTCCCAGTATGCATTGCGGCACGCCCAGTAATTCACACCTCCTTGAAGTCTCTAACACGTAGAGAGCGTCCTGCCACACAGATGTAGTTCCCAGGAGGGGGCAAGCACGTTACTGACCACCGCAGTAAAGTCTCCCTTCACGGTGGTCAGTAAAATCAGACAAGCAGGAAGTGAACAGAACAGAGAAGAAATAGAGCAACTTCTGAGCAAAAACGAACAGTGAGGAAGTGAAAAGAGGAATGTCTACGGGAAAATGATGCTTATTATGAAAACATATTTCTTCCTTTACAACCCCTATAAGTGGTCAATGGGACTATCCAATGGTTTGATAAAATGTCTGGGGGTCAGTGAAGGTCTGGGGGTAGTCAATAAATGATGAAAGAGCCTTTGAGTCAATTAACATTTTAAGGTCTCTGTAGAGCTCTACTCTAGTCCTGAAGGTGAGGTGGCTAGCGGCCAGTGTTACCTAGGGTTGTTATGATCAGCCACCAGCAACAGTAGCCTTGAGTTGCCTCTATTAGTTATGTGTTGTTACTGGCCTCATCTACCAGTGTGCTTTGCATACATGTTCACCTCTGATACTAGGCATGCTCACCCACTTCAAACTTTGAAAGGGTCAATGAGCTGGTCTAAACTGAAGAACGATCAAACCCGATTGATTGCTTCTGTGTGGTTTTCTGCACTTTTCATATCAAAATTGTGCTTTGAGTTGCTTTATTTAGGTAGCCTGTATGATTTGTATTTTTTATTTAATTTTTTAGTCTTTGAGATTTAGTTTTTCTTTCTGTGTTTTTTCCCTCACAACAGTCTAACAAGACAAATGGAAGCATATTCTCTAAATGTCGTTAATGACACTGTGTCAATGGTGCAGCGAAGTGTTGCAGTTGAAAAACGTACCCTGTCTGCAAGGAATCAAAATGGAATCCAGTTCATGTCGCTAAAAGGTCTAGTAAATGAAGACATTTTAAATGTCTGCGATATTACAAAACACACCAAGTAATGGTCCATAATATACTAGTAACTTGTCAAGTCAGCTACCTCCATTTTCCGCTCTACAGTTCCATGGCAACCACCCTGAACAAAGATGGCTTGGTTAGGCGAATAGATGCAAATAAAGTAGTCATTCCTAAAGGTGAATTTTGAAACCCTTTGCAGACCCCAACAGGACCCCCTTCCTCCAGGCTCCATAGCAGCTACATAAATTGCTATGAAATTTGTTACACATTTAGTTAGATTCCAAAAGCTTTAGTACATGTATTATTTCCAAAAGAGTTTTTCAGCCATGTGACTGTTATTTGTTGCTCTCAATGAAAAGCTGGATGTTCCAGACAAGAAAACCCAGCAAGTGCCACTGGATGATGATGATTACAGTCTCTGCATACTTCCTGATAGCTGCAGCACAAATAATGATGACCAGAGTCCTTGCTCACTAATTCAGAGGCTGTCAGCACAAACAGAGCACAGTTCAGGCACAAGACACAAGAAAAAGTCTAGGGAATGTATTTTTGTGATTTATCGCTGAATAATTTTGGAGAGGGTGTAGGGTGATATGGGATACTCCAGGACCACTAAAAATAACAAGAGGACACATTATGTCTCTATGTTGCAATCTCCAGAGACAAATCTTCTACTAAGAGCCCCTGAGGCTGGAGACACCTCCTGCAGGATAAGAATATGTCTGCTCCAGGCCTCAGAGTAATTATGCGCTCTTCAGCCACCTACTGCACACACCTTCCCAAGGATTGGCTGAAGAACAATAAATATTCATACTGCCAATTTGCTTGGCTCAACCTCCTTTTTTCTAGACATCTATAGAAGGCAGGGGAGAGCAACCCTGCAGCCTCTGAAACTCAGAATAGTCTAAAGCATTCAACAACTGCTCCACTGATTACAGGGGAGCCAAACAACTAACTTTGCCTAACATTCTAACAACCTAACTAGGAGGGTACTATATAAATATTTTACCTAACATGAAAATCTATACTTAACAACATTTCTTTTTGTGTTTAGGCCTACCAGGAGCTGAAGAAGACTTAATATCCAACAGGGTCATAGTAGACAACAATACTTCAGAGTTTGTACTTAATGAAACAGCAGATGTTCAACTTTTTATAAAACCATCTGAAAGTAAGTTCTACATAATTTCACCTGGTCAGGTCACAAGAGCTATTAAAATCATGGTGACCAGCTGATTTGGTCTATGTTTAATTCCCATGTTGTCCTGGGTTCTTAATCAAGCAAATTTGTAAAGAATTTTTGGTCGATCCAAACAGATGGAAAACTGTACCATGATATCAAACTACCGGCCATTGGAGGGATTTGAGTTTTGGCAGACTCGAGGTGTTAGGCGGCGTACACACGATCGGATATATCCGATGAAAACGGTCCGCGGACCATTTCCATCGGATATGTCCGATCGGGAGTTTGATCCGATGGCGTGTACACACCATCGGATCAAATTCCCCGCCGCCGGACGGCGCGGTGACGTAGTGGTGACGCGGCGGTGACGTTGACGCCGCCGCGTCACTGCCACGTCACCGCACCAGGAAGTAAAACACTTCCGCGCATGCGCCGAATCCATTCGGCAGCGGCGCGGCGGCGGTGGGGGCCGACATGTCTGCTGGTAAGTGTACTAACCAGCAGACATGTCGGGCGGACAGATTCCCACCGGATAGATTTCAAAGCATGCTTTGAAATCTGTCGGGTGGAGAAATCTGTCCGCTAGCCCATACACACGAGCGGAGATGTCTGCTGAAACGGTCCATCGGACCGTTTTCAGCGGACATATCCCCTCGTGTGTACGCGGCCTTAGATATATTGAGCAACTGTTTTGGAATGGTAATATAAAATGATTTTCTCAGTTGTCTGAAGAGTTTGGGATTCCAAGACAGAGGTTCTTCTAATTTCTGCAACTTAGACACGCTGTACAGGCTTAGGCACGTACATTGGAATTCTATTTAAATGATTCCAAAATAATATTATTGCTTAAAGGGGAGGGAAAAAAATGGGGCTTAATATCCAAAATTTATGAGATACTGAATAGAACGTTTTAAAAAAATAGTGGTTTCGGCAAAGGATACAATGGGAACGAGACCTTAGCCCACTGTTAGATGCACAGTGGTCGGAGGCTCTCTCAGCGATCTTAGGCCTCGTGCACACGAGCAGACAGATTTGTTCAAATCTGTCTGTCCGACAGATTTGAACAAATCTGTCTGCTGGGATTTTGGTTTGCTCGCGTGTACACACGAGCAAACCAAAATCCCCGCCAGCAGACGGCGCGCTGACGTGTCGGTGACGTGGCGGTGACGTTGACGCCGCCACGTCACCACACCAGGAAGTAAAACACTTCCGCGCATGCGCCGAATACATTTGGCGGCGGTGCGGTGGCGGTGCGGGACGACATGTCTGCTGGTAAGTGTACTAACCAGCAGACATGTCGGGCGGACGGGTTCCCACCCGATAGATTTCAAAGCATTCTTTGAAATCTGTCGGGTGGCCAAATCCGTCGGCTCGGCCGTACACACGATCGAATCTGTCTGCTGAAACGGTCCAGCAGACCGTTTCCAGTGGACAGATTTGATCGTGTGTACGAGGCCTTAAAGGTCTCACTCTCCACAACCCCAAAATTAACACAACTGTTTATTTTACACAGATCATATTATACCCCAGAAAAATTATTTAAGTGGAAACGTAGGGAATTTCCCCTATGTCTTCGGTGTAGGGGCGCCCCAGACAATCTTATACACATGCTTTGGAGGTGTCCCCCAACTCCAAAGATATTGGGAAGGTATAATTCAAAATATAATACACTAGGTATAAAATTATTATTAGATCCAACAATATGTTTGTGAACTCTAGTAAATAAATGTAATATATCAACTAACATTTATAGTGCAATGGTGAGATGCCTGTTTTTGGCACGTAAGTTGATAGCGCAGAAATGGATCTCCATAGATCCCCCGACGGTAGAGGAATGGAGAACACAACTAAGGGAAACTTTAGTAAAGAAGAAATATATTTACCTACATAGAAACAATCAAGGGAAATTTGAAGCTATTCCGAAGGATTGGTTGGAGGTTTGGGACCTTGAGCATTGAGCATTGAACAACCTTGCTAAATAAAGACGTGGCGAGATGGGGGAGAGGGGGAGGGGGTGGGAGAGAGAAATGTAAAAATATTAAGTATCAAATAAAGAAGGGAGAAAAAGAAGAGAATTATTTATATTATTACTTTAGGGGTGGGTTTTTATTTTTTTTGTTTAGGGGGGTTAATGGATGATGTAAAATGCGTATGCCTACTGTATCTGGATTTTTTCCAAATGTATTTTGAATGTAGAATGCTCTTATTTGTATATGATGTTGTTGGAAACAATAAAAAAAAATTACTGAATTAAAAAAAAGCTACCGGCCACATCAGCTGCAGCTGGGGAATATTTTTCCCTGCAGTGGCATGTAAGAAAGAGGTGGGAATGCTAGTGACATCATTAAAGGGGAGTTACAGTCCCCCAAACATTTTTTTTTAAACACTGCTCTGTAACTGTCAAAACCTGAAAGTTAATATTTCTAACATGTCATACTTTTAGCGTTTTTACTTTCTTTAAAAATTGTTATTTACTTACTGATCTCGAGAAGCAGGCAGTTTCCATTCTAGTTGTGGGCATCTGTCATTTCCTGGATTTCTTTGCAGCTATCCACCCATCATGCACCAGCAAATCTCGCACATGCTCAGTAATGCCTCAGGGAGGCCGTCCTTTTTTCTGACAGGTTGCTATGGCAATCTCGAGTCTGCGGAAGTTCCCGCCCCCATGCTATAGCAACCTGTCAATCACAACACAGGGAGGAAAGGAAAGAGAAGTCACATTCGGCAGGAAATGCACTGGCATTAATAGTGGGTGTGGACCGAAACAGAGTGACACAATCCTTATATTGGTTTAATCTAGGGAGAGAGAGAGGAGCTTTCAGAATATTCATTGGCAATGTCGGGGTGGGCGGGACAAATCGACTATTTAACACAAGCCAATTATTTATGTATGCAACTCCGCCCTGACCCCATCCTATTGGCTGGCGTTCCTCTGTGTCCTGCCCACCCCAACATCGCCAATGAATATTCTAATAGCTCCTCTCTCTCTCTCTCTCTCTCTCTCTCTCTCCCCCTCCAGCACGGCTCAATGTTACTCTGCACAGTGACAGTGTGTGACACTGTCTTGTAATCTAGGGAGAGAGAGAGAGGAGCTTTTAGAATATTCATTGGCGATGTCGGGGTGGGCAGGACAAAGCGGCTTTTAACACAAGGCAATTATTTATGTATGCAGCTCCGCCCTGACCCCATACTATTGGCTGGCGTTCCTCTGTGTCCCGCTAACCCCAACATCGCCAATGAATATTCTAATAGCTCCTCTCTCTCTCACTCTCTTTCCCATTCCAGCACGGCTCAATGTTGCTCTACACAGTGACAGTGTCTTGTAATCTAGGGAGAGAGAGAGAAGCTTTCAGAATAATCATTGGCGATGTCGGGGTGGGCGGCACAGAGCAGCTATCGATCGCCAGCCAATAGGATTGGGTCAGGGCGGGCCGCTACGTGTATGCGGCTCTGCCCCCTTTCTTAAGAAGCCAAATAATTGTCTGGCGATCGATAGCTGCTCTGTCCCGCCCACCCCGACTTCACCGATGACATCAGAAAGCTCCTCTCTCTCTCTCTCTCTCTCTCTCTCTCTCTCTCTCTCTCCCTGCACACAGTTGAAAAAAAAACCGCGAGATTTTGGTAAAAGGCGATTCATCCCAGGAACCCTTGCCTTGTGACTTGATCGCCTAGGCGATTAGGACCAGGAAGTGGATAAAACAGGAAAAAAAAGGTATTTACCATCCAAAATTTTTAAAAATATTGCCCATTGTGAAAACTATGCATTAAGGGCATGCAATACAGCCAAACTTAAAAAAATGGGTGGAACTCCACTTTAACCTAATATAGCCACTTAGCCATACTTTAACAATGTATATGTTAATGTTTTTAAAGTGCGCTTGTGGGGTGGAGTGTTCATCTGCTATCATGTGACAGTTTCCCTTAGCTCATCACTAGCGTGGAGAAACTTGAGTGGCCTGTACAGAGTCCTGACCTTAACTCTAGAGAACATGAAATGATCTGCATGATGGATTTATATTTTCAATGAATAAATAAAATTGCATATCCAAAATGCTGTCACAGCCCTTTGTTTTTCCCTTACAGGTGTGGATAATAACATAGCTGTTGGCTTTGTTCTCTACCAGAATGATAATCTTTTTAAGTCTATCCATAAAAGGGCCCTTACCTATAGAAAACGAGTTATCTCTGCCAACATTTCCAGTGGAATACATGCCAATGTAGAGTTTAGCTTCAGTCAAAGGGTATGTTTATGTACTGTAAAAATAATATGGACAGTCCCAGTGTCTGAAAGCTACATTCAAATCAAATCTGAAAAAATATACCTTGCAATGATTGTAGGGTGCATACTCTCTATATTCTAGACCAGGGATGTCCAAACTTTTTTCAAAGAGGGCCACATTTGATGAAGTGAACATGCACGAGGGCCGACTATTTTGCCTCACATTCTTTGAACCATTAAAATATGATCCAAGTGTGTTCGTCCTTTGTGGCTGTGTGTGATGAAGAGATGAGCTTGAGCGTTTTATATGGATATACTGTATATTTCTTTTGTGTCCCCAACGAATCCCGAGCGCTGCTCAGGACTAAGGATGAGCTTGGGCGTGTTATTTAGATATACCGTATTTATCAGCATATAACACGCACAGGCTTGCCATTGCTATCAATGCAGCCTTACCATTGCCATCAGTGCAGCCTGATCGATGCCCATCTGCAGCCTCGGACGGGACAGGAAGGAGGAGGGACAAGTGCAATCAGATTACAAACAGGAGAATTTCTTGTTTACTCGGTGGCCTCTTTAATACAAAGTCCCGCCTCCTATGATAAACAATGGCATCCCAGTAAACGGGACTTCCTATTACAGATGCCGCCGAGTAAACGGGAGATTCTCTTCATGTAATCCAACAGCGCACATCCTGTCCCCTCTGAGGCAGCTCCGATAAATACGATATATATCTTTTGTGGCCCTCCGGGCACATGTGAGGCTGCAATGGCTATATAGATATATATCCAAATCCCCAGGGGGCCATATTAAATCACCAACGGGGCTGCAATTGGCCCCTGGGCTGGACTTTGGACATGCCTGTTTTAGACTGTAACTCTAATAAGCAGGGTCCTCTGATCCCTCCTGTATTGAATTGTATCGCAACTGTACTGTTTGAAATGAATGGGCAAAGCGCCAATTTGCGGGTGGTTTTAACCCTTTTTCGGCCACTAGCGATGGTTAAAAGAATACTGCCTCGAAATTGAAGGTAAAGCGGCGCTTTATTGCCGACGCACCCACCACCCCAGTGTGAAAGGAGCCTTAAGATGTAGTGAGGGAGGAGGCAGGACTTAACCATAAGTACACGTGGGAATTTGAATGAATTTGCTGATGTTATCACAGGCTGTTTGTTGCCTTGTTGATTTCCCTTGCTGCTTGGAGTTTCTCTTTAAGGTTTTCCCTTCATAATAATGCATTAGGAAACTTAGGCTTTAATTGTTTATTTGTAAATCAAAGATTGTATGTAGTCATATACTGTATTCAAATATAATTGATCTAAAGCTATTATAGACTATTACAGATAAAAGGGGTTGTAAAGGTTCTAAATAGGTTCCTTGCTAGTGCATTGTTGGTTCACTTACCTTTTCCTTCGATTTCAATTCCTCACTTCCTATTCCTCCTCAGTAAGCTTGCCCCCATCATCCGAGTCGTTCTGGCCGGGGGTTAGTCAGCGTGCTCGTCCTATCCCTTGGGACTACATCCCTGCAGGGAGACGCTGTGAATACATTTATAAGGGAAATCGAAGGAAAAAATTAATGAACCAACAATGCACTAGCTTAACCACTTCAATACAGGGCATTTTCACCCCCTTCCTGCCCAGACCAAATTTCAGCTTTCAGCGCTGTTACACTTTGAATGACACCCATTTGAAATGTTGATAATTTTTTTCCCCACAGATAGAGCTTTCTTTTGGTGGTATTTGATCACCTCTGCAGTTTTTATTTTTTGTGCTATAAACAAAAAAAGAGTGTACATTTTGAAAAAAAACACAAAGGGCCAGATTCACAGAGCCATTACGCCGGCGTTACAGGAGATGCGCGGCGTAAGTCTAAATTTGCGCATGCGTATCGATGCGCCACATCTCCAAAACGATATACGCATGAAATCTACTTTTTTTGGACCGGCGTAATTTCGATAGACCGGCGTATCCGTCCGCGCAAAACTGCGCTAGACACACCATTGATATGCTATTCAAATATGCAAATTAGGGAGTTATGGGGATCCACAAAAGTAAGTTGGTGCTGCGCAGGCTACGTGCTGTGCGCAACAGCTGCACGTCCTGTCTAAAATTAGTCCATATAAAAGGTGGTATAAAATTAGACAATCCGTCTACATGTCAGCTAAAGCAACACTGTTAGTGAGGAGCTGAGCAGTCACACTTGCTGGACAACAAACTGTATGCCAACATTCCAGGGGCATCCATGCTCATAGCTATACTACTGACTTTAGATGAGCAAAGAAGGAGGAGGGCACGGAGGAGGGCACGGGAGAGGATTTTTTTTTCCAAAAACTTTTTATTTGCTTTTATAAACATAAAAAAAATATATATACATACATATATACATCAATACATAACATACATACAAATTACAAACACGGTCTCACTATCTTTCAATAGCCCTTTAAAACCTTGATGGATATATAATAATCTAATCTTTTTTATATCTTAACTTTTCTTTATTGTTTCTTGTCATACAAAAGTTAGTGCATTCATTAACAACATCACATGGCAGAGAGTGCATATTATACATTCGTAAGTAAACAAACACCAATTTCAAATTCCGTGTGTAATCTTTGTATAAACCTATTCCCTTAGGGCATCTCCAGAACATATGGGCAAGATCCCCTGTGGCATTGCATCTAGGGCATTCATCGCTCCGATTCAGTCCTATTTGAAAAAAAAAATTTGGGGTATAGTAGACACGATGTAGTAGATAAAGGTGGGACAATCTCTGCGCCGGAGCGATGGATACCAGAGCCCCTCTCTTTAGGATCCTATTCCACTGCTCTGTAGTTATCAATCCCAAGTCTCTTGTCCATTTTTCTCTGCTCCTAGACACACCTGCCTGGTTTATGGCCCTAGCCCCCAGTTTGTCATATAGTGCTGAGATTAAGCCTTTCGCTGTGTTAGCCTGGGCTATTTTAATAAGAATGGGAGTCTGGATCCTATCAACCGGGTGGATCTTAGTCTGGGTCTGAATGGCATGCCTGATTTGGAGGTATTTGAAGAACGTTTTATTTGGTATATTAAATTCCAGTTTTAGGTCTGAAAATTATTTCATAAGGTGACCCTCATATAAGTGGGTTAGTCGTGTAATTCCCTGGCTCTCCCAGATTTTACACTTTTCTACTTCCGCTACTTCTGGCAAGTTTTTATTATTCCAAAAGGGGGTCAACTCAGTTATCCCAGAGTACCCCAGTAGAGTCTTTGTTGTCTGCCACACTTTATTTAGTAGTTTTATAGTCGGGCATTTATGGGCAAATTAATTTGCCTCCAAGACTTCTACCAATGTTTTATGTGGGGCCTCGGTTAGTATTAGCCTAAAGCGATCATTCCCTCGATCCGGAATCCCACAGCCTGCGATCTGCTGTAGCTGAGACGCAAGGAAGTACATTCTCGGGTGCGGGACCGCCATCCCTCCCTCCCCGACCGGGAGCTGCATGGTCTGCAAACCAATTCTAGCCTGCCTTCCTTTCCATATTAGTTCTCGGAATAATGTTTCCATTTTTTTAAACCATATTTGGTTAACCCAGATCGGAGAGTTATGGAGTACATAAAGTAGCTGGGGAAGCCAGATCATTTTTTTTTTCTTTTTTTTTTTTTTCCCCACTTCAGACTCCACCTCATAGAGTTTTCGTAAATTTTACGTAGGACGCTCTTTTAATCCCTTTGTGCCTGTCCAAAAGCGTCTCTATTCTGGTTTCGCATCATCAGTGAAAACATATTTTTTCTTTGTTTTGGTTTTTTATATGCAAACTTTTTTTTTTTTTTTTCTTCGGTCACTTTGAATAGGTTTATACACCAAAAAACAAACCAAGAAAAAGAAAAATGTATACTCTATTTCTCTTCTTTTCGGAAGCCAGATCATTTTAATTAAATTGCATCTCCCGGCTACAGAGAGAGGGAGGCGGTTCCAAGCGTCTTTCTTTTGCTTCAGCTTTGCTAATAATGGGGTTATGTTTTCAGTAGTGTACTCCCTGACATCCCTGGTGATCCATATACCGAGGTATTTTAATTTTATTGGAATTTTTAATTGGGGCATTTCGGCTATCCTCTGGCCCATAGCGTATCTATAGGGAGCAGAGCCGACTTGTCCCAGTTTACCTTCAGTCCTGAGAATCCACCGAATTCCTTGATCATTTGGACCACTGGGGCCAACGAGTTGTTAACGTCGCCTATGAAAAAGAGGACATCATCCGCAAATAGCGATATCCTGTCCTTCTCTAGGCCCCTCCTAAATCCCTGGATGTCCTCCTTGAGCCTGGTTTTAATGGCCGAAATTGGACGGTAGGAAGATGGATCTAATTGGTCTTTTCCCTCCATAATAATCTAATCTAATACAATATTCTTATCTGATACAAGCCCCTCACTCTTCACTTGATATATCACACACGCATAGACATCTTTGGCATGAGTGATTCTGAGGTGTCTCGCATCTTCAGATTCACCCCTCATGCCATCCTGGAATTAACCACAACCCTGCAGGAGGACATCACCAGCCCAACACAAGACACCACCCATGACACCCATGACAGCTACATATACAATCCTAGCCCCATCCCCACAGATTTCGAACAGAACATGTATGGGGACAGCTGGCTGGTTGGTGAGTGACATGGGTGGCAGGCATGACTGTCCCCCCCATGATGCTGAAATCACAAGGGGCACATGCACTACTAACATCCTCCTGTCTTATCCCTTCAGGGTGACTCTGCATATGCCCTGGGACCCCATCTCATGACTCCTATCCGGAACCCCCAATGGTACCCTGTTGTATTCCCCAAACTTTGTATGCCAGATCACCGGTGCATGTTGCATGCTGCACAACTTCGCAGTGAGAAAGGGCCTGGAGATTGACATAAGTGATGACCTGACCACTGAACCAGACAATCCCCCCCTAACCGAGGCTACCCCGTCTTCTGAGGGAAGAGCAGCCAGGAGCCAGCTCACATTAGGCATCTTTGCACGTTAAACACACACATTAATCATGGCACAATGGGAATGCATGCATGCACACCACTGTGGTCCCTAGCACAGACACATCACATCCTCATCAAATTGGATTAGCACAAGCCCACCATGCAGGACTTGTGAGCAGCAATGCCACGCCACGGCTCCAATTATGTCACTGTACATTCATACACTATTCACACGGACCTGGGGATCACTTCTCCCTGGTCCTGGGGATCACTTCTCCACCACAAATGAGGGTGATACCCCTTTTCCGGCAGGAATGTCACCCCCAAATTCCAAAATCATTCACAAACAGAAACAAACAAAAAAAAAAGACCAGCAAAAAAAAAAAAAAATGCCCAACAAAAATATAATTAAAAAAAAAACACAACAAAGAAAACACAGAAAAGACAAAAATCACTCTGCAAAACAGTCACCAAATATCTCAAAGACACGTCACAAACAAACGCTAATAATCAACAGAACAAAAGCACCTTGCTGTATAGGAAGGGATACAAAGGGATGTACTTTTGCAAAGGAAGGGCGTTTGTGTCTGTCTATTTAAGCTCTCTGCGTAGCTCACTAAGTTGCCCGGGTCCACTTCCAATTTTACTGATTGCGCTGTTCCCGAGTTGTGAGCATGCGCACAGAGGTGCTGACCATGGTTTGCTTCATGTGCGCATTCGCGATCCGGCCGGCCCTTCATTTGCATGGGGTCACGGCTCATTTCAATGTAACACGCCCACGTCCTTCCCAATTTGAATTACTCCGCCTTACGCCTCGGGAATTACGTTGCACCGGCGCAAATTTCTGCGCAAATACTACGATGATACGGTGATTGTGCCTCTACATTGCGCCGGTCTAACGTAAAGGAGGTGCGCTACGCCGGTCAAAATATGCGCCAATGTACGTGAATCTGGCCCATAGTGTCTACAAAATAAGGGATACATTTACGGCATTTTTATTGTTATTTTTTTTTTTACTAGTAATGGCGGCAATCTGCGATTTTCTATCTTGACTGCGATATTGCGGCAGACACATCGGACACATTTGACACTATTTTGGGACCAGTCACATTTATACAGCGATCCCTGCTATAAAATGCATTGATTACTGTATAAATGTGACTGATAGGGAATGGGTTAACACTCAGGCCGCGTACACACGATCGAATTTATCTGCTGAAACTGTTTCGACGGACCGTTTCAGCAGACATCTCCGATCGTGTGTACGACCTAGCGGACAGGTTTGTCCATCGGACAAATTTCAAAGCATGCTTTGAAATTTGTCCGCTACAAACCTGTCCGTCGGATATGTCCGCTGGTTAGTACACTAACCAGCGGACAGAAATCTCTGCGCATGCGTCAAATGGATTTGACACATTCGTGGAAGTATTTTACTTCCTGGAGTGGTGACGTGGCGGCGTCAACGTCATTGCCACGTCACCGCGTCCTCAGCCCGAGGGGATTTTCGTCCGAAGGTGTGTACACGCCACCGGACCAAAATCCGAGGAGTCATGTCCGCTGCAAATGGTCCGTCGGACATGTTTGAGCGGACATGTCTCATCGTGTGTACGCGGCCTAAGAGGCAAAGAAGGGGTTAACTGTGTATCCTAGGGAGTGATTCTAACTGTAAGGAGAGGGGACTCACAAGGGAAGGAGACCGATCTGTGTTCCTCTGTACTGGGAACACACATTGGTCTCCATTCTTTTGACAGGACGTGGATCTGTGTGTTTACAACCTCTTTAAGCTAGATGGAATTCCAAACATTGCATCAACAAACATACACTGTATACTTTTTATAATTTCATACCAGAAAAATATAAATGAAATACATCTACTACAATAGGATGTCATTTTGCTTTTCTGTTTATAGTCTGATCCATCGTTCATCCTGGTACAATATGCCTGTGTTTACTGGGACTACGATAAGAGTGAATGGAATACCGAAGGCTGTAAGAAGCTATCTACAGTGAATGACGCCTCAGCACTACGATGTGCTTGCAATCATACTACTAACTTTGCTGTGTTAATGGTAAAAAACATAATCCTCACATGCTCATGTGTCATATATGCAAAGTAAAGGAAATGGTTCCAGCTGGCCATGAAAGGAAATAATACCCCTGTTTTTAACCATTGATTGGGATAATTTGGCTGTTGCTTATGTCCGAAAAAGAAGCAATAGCACCTCAAGCAATCAGATACCTTTGTTATCATCATTCAGGGATAGTTTCCAACTTGATGCTTTGGTGGCCACATCCTAAAATCTGTGGAGCCAGGTAAAAAATCTATGATTCTCCTAGTGAGCCCAATCATTCTGGTGGTATCATCACTAATCCTGTAAAATTGTAGGAGCTTCCGAGCACTACCTCTATAATGCGCTTAGAAGACATTTCTAAAAATGACTAACTCCACCAGAAC
This sequence comes from Rana kukunoris, assembly GCA_029574335.1. Lineage (NCBI taxonomy): Eukaryota > Metazoa > Chordata > Amphibia > Anura > Ranidae > Rana > Rana kukunoris. The sequence continues at coordinate 540,025,234 of CM056050.1, read as the reverse complement.
TGCCAATTTATTCCCTGTAATATGGACGCATATAGATTATAAAGGTTATCTGCTAATAAATGTATGAGGACATGGGCAGATAAACCAGCTGTGCAGACAGTGCCTCTGGGTCATTGTGGCTCATTTATTCCATATATGGGTCATGCAGACCCCTCTTGCAGTAACGTAAACTTGATTCTTCAAGATGCCATACCCCATTCCTGGCTTGTAATATACAAGTGATGTTGGGCATTGAGTCCCTCATTCATTCCCTGTCGGACCAGCACTAAGCCTGTAGAATTTTCTGCTTTGGATTAGAAGCATAGAACATTTAACATAGACCCAAGGTCAGGATGATTTACCTCTCCATTTTTCCTCCTTTCCTTTGCCCTACATGTTTTCCTTTCTAAATGTGGCCTTACACTGATGCAGGTCTTCTCTTTACATTCTAAATGCTTTATGTTCCTGTTTTCAGAATTTCAGAGAAAACATTACGCATCCAGAGCTTGGTACAGTGTCAACCACTGGCTGTGTACTTTCTATGGTGGGATTAACTGTTACGGTAGTATTTCTGCTGTATGCCAGGTGAGATACACGACTACATATTACTTTCATTGTGATCATTTTTTAAGAGTGATTCAGTCATGGTTATACGTGCTGCTGAATACTATAAAACACATTTTTTTTTAGCAGGTATTTAAATCTTACAGTATTTCACAAAAGTGAGTACACCTCTCACATTTTTGTAAATATTTTATTATATCTTTTCATGTGACAACACTGAAGAAATTACACTTTGCTGCAATGTAAAGTAGTGAGTGTACAGTTTGTATAAACAGTGTACATTTTCTGTCCCCTCAAAATAACTTAACACACAGTCATCAATGTCTAAATCTCTAGCAACAAAAGTGAGTACAAATGTCCAAATTGGGCCCAGTGTCAATATTTTGTGTGGTCACCATTATTTTCCAGCACTGCCTTAACCCTCTTGTGCATGGAGTTCACCAGAGCTTCACAGGTTACATAGCTACATAGTTACATAGTTAGTCTGGTTGAAAAAAGACACAAGTCCATCAAGTTCAACAATAAGAAATAAAATAATAATAATATCATACAATCACATATACCCAATTCTATACCCACAGTTGATCCAGAGGAAGGCAACAAAAAAAAACAGCAAAGCATGATCCAATTTGCTACAGCAGGGGAAAAAATTCCTTCCTAATCCCCCATGAGGCAATCGGATGTTCCCCACATCAACTTTACCTATAAATGTTAGTACCCAGTTATATCCACCTCAGGGCCTTATATTCTAACCTGTTGGGAATTGTAGTTCCCCATCTTCTAACTACCCCCATCAGTCTAACTACAATAACAGGCTCCGAGGTGGATGGGTGTGGATCAGGCAGTGCACCGCTGATGACTTTGGAGTCGATCATTTAGACTAGAGTTCCAATCCATATTGTATGAATGAACCACGAGGCAATGGCATCCACCGGCTTACCTGCTCGGGCAGTGTAAAGAACAGAGCTGCCACTTGACGTCACTTCCGGTTTCCGTCTGTAAGACAAAACCCGGAAGTAACAGCAAAGTATTGCAATAGTAATGCTCCCGGGGCCCATAGTGGATCCGGACGCACGGGAAGCTAATCGTCACTTTGCAGCGTGCCGCAAGGCTGGATAAAAGCCCGCAAATGAAGCTCCACGTCTGCAATCTTGTGATTGCATTGATGTGGCGCTTCCTAGGGCACTGGTGTCCGGCGCCTAATCTGATTTTTTTAAAGGACATTTGTATTTTATTTTTTCCTTAAAGGGGCCATTTTTTTTGTTCCTAGGTTGGGGGGCGGTGCCCGGGCGCCCCCTATGGGCGGCCGCCACTGTCCCCAGTGTTGGCAGCACTTCTGCAGCCCCAGACCATGACACTCCCATCACCATGCTTGACTGTAGGCAAGACATACTTGTCTTTGTACTACTAACCTAAATCAGCTGAACCACATAACTTTATCTTGGTGTCATCAGCCCACAGGACATGGTTCCAGTAATCAATGTCCTTAGTCTGCTTTTCTTCGGCAAACTGTTTGCAGGCTTTCTTGTGCATCATCTTTAGAAGGGGCTTCTTTCTGGGATGATAGCCATGCAGACCAATTTGATTCAGTGTGTGGCATATGGTCTGAGCACTGACAGGCTGACCCCCCACTCCTTCAACCTCTGCAGCAATGCTGGCAGCACTCATACGTCTATTTCCCAAAGACAACCTCTGGATATGATGCTGAGCACATGCCCTCAACTTCTTTGGTTGACCATGGCAAGGCCTGTTCTGAGTGGAACCTGTCCTCTTAAACAGCTGTATGGCTGTGGCCACTGTGCTGAAGCTCACTTTCAGGGTCTTGGCAATCTTCTTATAGCCTAGGCTATCTTTATGTAGAACAACAATTTTTTTTTTCAAATCCTCAGAGAGTTCTTTGCCATGAGGTGCCATGTTGAACTTCCAGTGACCAGTATGAGAGAGTGAGAGTGATAACACCTGCTCCCCATTCACACCTGAGACCTTGTAACACCGACGAGTCATGGCTAATGGTGCCCAATCTGGACATTTTCATTTAGGGGTGTACTCACTTTGGTTGCCAGCGGTTTAGACATTAATAGCTGTGTGTTGCGTTATTTTAGGGGACAGCTAATTTACACTGTTATACTCATTACTTTACATTGTAGCAAAGTATCATTCTTCAGTGTTGTCACATGAAAAGATATAATAAAATATTTACACAAATGTGAGGGGTGTACTCACTTATGTGAAATACTGTATATCATTTTTTTTATCTTGCCCAGAGTTTAGTTTAGTTTAATTTAAGGCAAACAATACATAATAAGTGGCAGTTCACACTACAGCGACATGAGAGCCGTCTTAATGTAGACTACTGAAGTCGCTCCGACTTCCGAAACGGTTCCTGTACTACTTCTAGGCAACTTGTACCCATTGATTTCAATTGAAGTTGCCTCCAAAGTGGGATCACTGTCTTAAGTTGCTCCAAGTCGTGCTGAAGTCGCACTGAAGTCAACTTGCAAAGTCACGCTGTAAGTCGGGTTGCCCCTGTGTGAACCGGCACTAACTGAACATGGGTTCACTAAAAATTAAGTTTAATATCCTCCTAAGAATATGCTTACTTTAGGGTACATTTTTACCAGGTGCAGTAGTACTGCATTGGGTGCCTATTCCAGCGCAGTCCCATAGCAAGACAAGCTAAAATGCCTTGTCTCCTACCTGGCCATTTTACACCACCACAAGCCATACTTTTTTTCAGCACAGTACAGTGCAGTGCAAGACAATCCACTGCCCTGCATTGTGCAGAGACCTATAGAACGTAATGAAATGTCACAGAGTGATATGTCAAAAAAAGTTAGTTTAGAAAGAGGAAAACAGTAAACAGTGCAATGCACCAGCAAGTAATTGTACCCTAAATGTACCCTAAATGCTTGATTGATCCTAGCATTACCTTTCACTCTGCCGGGTAGCCTATGCTATCGACCATCAGTGATTTATTTTTAGAAGTCTCCAGCACTGGAGTTGGGATTCTTCCAGTAGTTCATTGTTTTTGTTGATGAATGTAATCACAAATGCCTGGGGATGTCCAGAAAGTGGAAACAAATGAAAGGAACATATTGTCACAAAAAAGTTAAAGGGTCACTAAAGGAAAAACATTTTTTTGCTGAAATGACTGTTTACAGGGTATAGAGACATAAAAGTTAACTGATTCCTTTTAAAAATGATTAAAAATAGATAAAAATTAATCATATAATGTGCCTCTAGTTTCACTTTCGTTTTTAAAATGATTTCATGTTTCTGTGAAGTAGAGAAGACACACAGAACAAAAACAAACAAATCCAGGGCAGTGTTTTGTTTTTAAAATGAATCTGATTGGTTCTGAGGAGTTTTAGACACACAGCTTAGACCACAGTGAAAATCTGCCAGGAGATTTTTCATAAGGAGCCAGACAACCAGGAAGTGTGGAGATCAGAGAAGTATTACAGCTACTTTAAAGCAAAAACGAACAATGAGGACATGCATTAAGGTAAAGGAAGCTATTTAGCTTAAAAAAAAAATTTCCTTTAGTGATCCTTTAAGTTTGATGCCTTCCCCACGACAGTTTTTAATCTCCTAGAAAAAACGAAGTTTTTCTCGGCGCAATTCTTGTCAAGCCTGCCTTGCATACACACAATCGTGAAAAAGAAATGCTGGAGCAAAGTGCGGTGACATACAACACGTACAACGGCACTATAAAGGGGAAGTTCCATTGGGCTGCTTTTGCTGATTTTGTGTTAGTAAAAGTTTGGTGAGAGACGATTCGCACTTTTCAGTCTTTGTGCTTTTCAGTCTGTTACAGCGTGACGAATGTACTATCTCCATTACAAACGCTAGTTTTACCAGAACGAGTGCTCCGTCTCATAACTTGCTTCTGAGCATGCACGTTTTTTTCTCGTCGTTAAAGCCTACACACGACCATTTTCTAAATTTTTAATGCTCATTTTTCACGTTGAGAAAAATGCTCTGAAACCTACACACAACCGCTTTTAATGACATTTTTTTTAAAAATTGCATTTTTCCTTGTCAATATATCTTTATTGAGGTGATAAAGAAATGTACAATTCAACAAAATAAAATAAGTTAATTACAGACACAGAATAATTTCTTGGTTTACATAAGTGGTAAGTTCACAACAGGTGAGTCTGGTGGCTTCAATAGACATATTAATAGTACAGATAAGGTTATAACTAAGAGACCAATTTTCTGGAGTTTATTTAAAGATGCTTCGTTTCTTCCAACCAGCCCAGATGGTTTTAGGGCTGTGGTTTAGGCAAGAGTCCTGATGCGTCAACGTAAGTGTTTCAACCAAAATCAACCTTATAACAATGCTAAGAACATGTATAATAACGAGGTTCATAGTCAGAGCCCAAGGCGGGAGAGGAGGGTGGGGAGGAAAGCGGGAGGGGAGAAAGTGGTGTCTGCAGGAGTGGTCCGGAATTGGCTGTCAATATCAAATATACGCTAAGCGGTAGACTGTTAAACAGGCTGGGCTACCATGGTAATAATACAATATCATTGATTTCATTGGAAAATTGCATTTTTCAACGACTAAATAAATCCAATCAAATCGGTCTGACAGACCGATTTGATCGGATTTGTCTGCTGGGCTATTTTGGTTTGATCGTGTACATACGTTCAAACCAAAATCCCCGCCGGCAGACAGCGCGGTGACGTGGCGGTAAAGTTGATGCCGCCACGTCACCGCACCAGGGAGTAAAAAACGTCCACGCATGTGTCGAATCCATTCAATGCATGCGCGGGCAGATATGTCCACTGGTTAGTGTACTAACCAGCAGACATGTCGGACGGACGGGTTCCCAGCAGACAGATTTTAAAGCATGCTTTAAAGTTTGTCTGCTGGAAAAACCTGTCTGTCCGCCCGTACACACGATCGAATTTGTCTGCTGAAACGGTCCGTCGGACCGTTTCCAGCAGATAAATTCAATCGTGTGTACGCTGCCTAACTCTGCTGCTGTAGCTGCTGGCCTGCAACTGCAAGCGCTAATATAGCCCTGCCTTCACGTAGTATGGTTATCTGGTTAGGAATGGGGAGGTTACAAGGTCTCTTTAAAGTAAATCTTATTTTTTTGAGCACAGGGTACTTCTGAGGTCTGCAGTAAATGGTGATTGGATGCTATGGTTTACATTGTGACTGTCTTTCAGATTTAGAAAGAAACAGAAAACATCATGGATACTGATGAGCCTTTGTTCAGCCATGCTAATCTTCTATATTATATTTATTGGTACAATGGAATACCCAATTTTTCAGGATGAAGATTCAAACACTGGCAATTCAAGCAATACATTTATACCATATGAAAATGATGATCCTCCACAACCTGTATGTGCAGCCTTGGCTGTTCTATTACACTATTTCCTCCTTACAACGTTCACATTGACTGCAATGCATGCAGCTGAGCTGTATGTTCGTCTGGTTCTTGTCTACCGTTTTACCCCAAAAGGCTTCACAAGGAGTGCACTTGTCATTGGATGGGGTAATGTCCTTTAGTCTCTTTTGGTGGTCTCTGAACTTAACCCACACACAAAACAATAGTTACTGTTAAACATTCATATAATGTACACAATAAGAAAAGTATGGCTGCTGCTTTTGCTGACCTCTTAGAACATTCCATGACTGCCATGCTGACACTTTGACTTTAATACTTTCTTTATCTCTGACCTGAAACAAACAAAGGGAAAAGGAATTATGATACTTTTCTGACACTCATTTACAGCATGCTTGTTCCAGGTTTGTGACTTATGCCTCGTACACACGGCCAGACTTTACGAGAAGAAAAGTCTGACGGGCTTTTTTTGCTTGAAAAGTCCGGCCGTGTGCAGCCTCCATCAGACTTTTTTTGTCAGAAGTCCGACGGACCTTAGATTGAGAACCTGATCTCTCTCCGTCCGTTGGACTTAAGGACGGACTCATGGCGGACTTTTGCACGGTCAAAAGTTCGACCGTGTGTACGAGGCATAAGTTATTCAAGAAAGACATAGCAAGGCAACTAGCATTTTCAAGGGCCAGTAATAACAGTTGCCACACTATTCTCATAACAGAGTCACTTTAAAGTGCACGTGAAGCCAAAATGTTTTATTTTAGTTTTTGACAGAATGCAGAAGGGTCAAAACCTCTGTCTGGCTTTTAATGCTGTCTGTATCCCTGCTGGGGAGATTCAACTAATATTGTTCATGGTGACCATTGTAGAGAACGTGAAAAAAATCCAAAACATTTTGATAGGAACAAGAGCCAGTCCAAACTTCCCTACCAAGCTATTTTGTAGCATATTGGTGGGGTAAGGGGTAGCAATACCTCCCTGAAATTATTTATGAACCCCTTTACATATCCCACAGATGGTATTACTTGCGCGTGCTTTCAATGAGTGTCAGTCAGGGCCGGCCTTAGGTGTTCAGGCGCCCTGTGCGAGCTAATCCTGTGGAGCCCCCCCCACCCCAGACCGCTACACACTGACTGCTACACAATACACACTGACCGCTACACAATACACTACACACTGACCGCTACACACTGACACTACAGCATTGGTGCATTTTACTATAGATCCATTGGTGGACTACAAGGTCCAGCATTTTACTATAGCAGGTATTGGTGGACTACAAGACCCAGCATTTTAGTCCCACCAATGCCTCCTATAGTAAAATGCTGCACCTTGTAGTCCACCAATGCCTCCTATAGTAAAATGCTGCGCCTTGTACTCCACCAATGCCTCCTATAGTAAAATGCTGGGCCTTGTAGTCCACCAATGCCTCCTATAGTAAAATGCTGGGCCTTGTACTCCACCAGGACTCCCTTTACCTTATATCGGTCCCCCCTTGATTAGATCAGGGAACCCACCCATCAGTGTCCCCTTCCCCGTGAAAGACCCCCCATTAGACTGCCTTACCAAGAGACGCTTTGAGCCAGGAAGTGTGGGAGACAGAGTTTGTGGGTGGAGCTCCTCTACTGTAGTGTCGTTTTCCTTCCTTTAATTGTGTGGAGAAGTGTACCGGCAGGACACAGGATTTAGGACACATCCAAACTGGTTCACTCACTCACAGGGCTGCTGTTAGCAATTATTGGGGCCCCATGCAGCCACCCCCTGAGGATGGAAAGAGGTGGGGGGGGGGAGAGAAAAGGAGAGAGAAAGAGAAAGAGAGAGAAGAAAGAGAGAGAGAGAGAGAGAGAGATTAGAAAAAGAGTGGGAGAGAGGAGAATGCGAGGGGAGAGAGAGAGAGAGAGAGGGGGTGAGTTGGTGGGGGTGAGGATGAGAGAGAGAGAGGGGGGATTAAAGAGTGGTGGGTGGGAGAGAGGAGGAGGTGAGAGGGGGGAGAAAGAGGGGGTTGGGTGAGTTGGTGGGGGATAAGAGAAAGAGTGGTGGGTGGGAGAGAGGAGGTGAGCGAGGGGCTAAGAGAGAGTGAGGAGGGGGGTGAGACAGAGGAGGGGGGGTAGGGTGACACAGAGGAGGGGGAATAAGGTGACAGAGGGGGGTGACACAGAGGAGGGGGGTAAACTTACACAGAGGAGGGTAGGTGAGATAGAGGAGAGGGGGTGAGACAGAGAAGAGGGGGTGACACAGAGAAGAGGGGGTGACACAGAGAAGAGGAGGGGTGAGACACAGAGAAGAGGAGGGGTGACACAGAGGAGAGGGGGGGTGACACAGAGAAGAGGGGTAAGCTTACACAGAGGACGGGGGTGAGCTTACACAGAGAAGGGGGGGTGAGACAGAGGATGGTAGGTGAGACAGTGGAGGGTGGGTGACACAGAGGAGGGGGTAAGCTTACACAGAGGAGAGGGGGTTTGACACAACAGAGGAGATGGGGGCGTGACACAACAGAGGAGATGGGGGGTGACACAACAGAGGAGATGGGGGGTGACACAACAGAGGAGATGGGGGGTGACACAACAGAGGAGATGGGGGGTGACACAACAGAGGAGATGGGGGGTGACACAACAGAGGAGAGGGGGGGTGACACAACAGAGGAGAGGGGGGGTGACACAACAGAGGAGAGGGGAGGGTGACACAACAGAGAAGAGGGGAGGGTGACACAACAGAGGAGAGGGGGGGGGGGTGACATAACAGAGGAGAGGGAGGGTGACATAACAGAGGAGAGGGGGGGGGGTGACATAACAGAGGAGAGGGGGGGTGACACAACAGAGGAGAGGGGAGGGTGACACAACAGAGAAGAGGGGAGGGTGACACAACAGAGAAGAGGGAAGGGTGACACAACAGAGGAGAGGGGGGGGGTGACATAACAGAGGAGAGGGGGGGTGACATAACAGAGGAGAGGGGGGGTGACATAACAGAGGAGAGGGGGGGGGTGACACAACAGAGGAGAGGGGAGGGTGACACAACAGAGGAGAGGGGGGGGGGTGACACAACAGAGGAAAGGGGAGGGTGACACAACAGAGGAGAGGGGAGGGTGACACAACAGAGGGGAGGGTGACACAACAGAGGAGAGGGGAGGGTGACACAACAGAGGAGAGGGGAGGGTGACACAACAGAGGAGAGGGGAGGGTGACATAACAGAGGAGAGGGAGGGGGGGTGACATAACAGAGGAGAGGGGGGTGACACAACAGAGGAGAGGGGGGGTGACACAACAGAGGAGAGGGGGGGGGTGACACAACAGAGGACAGGGGGGGTGACATAACAGAGGAGAGGGGGGGTGACACAACAGAGGAGAGGGGGGGGGTGACACAACAGAGGAGAGTGGGGGGTGACACAACAGAGGAGAGGGGGGGTGACACAACAGAGGAGAGGGGGGGGTGACATAACAGAGGAGAGGGGGGGTGACACAACAGAGGAGAGGGGGGGTGACACAACAGAGGAGAGGGGGGGGTGACACAACAGAGGAGAGGGGGGGGGTGACATAACAGAGGAGAGGGGGGTGACACAGAGGCGGGAGGTAAGCTGACAGAGCAGATGAGCAGGACTCACATCGTGAGGCAGGACTCAAGGAGCAAGCAGGCACGATGATGATCGTATCCACAGTGCAGCCCCGCCCACGCCTCCACACATGACCAGCACAGCCATTCACAGACCCCCATATCTGCTTCCTGGCCTGCCCCGCACATCGCACATGGCCCGTTCAGCCAATCACAGGGCACCAGCGCAGCGCAGATCATGCGCGCCGCCCGAGACAGAAATCCGGCTGCTACAAGCCGCAGGACGGTGGAATGTGTACCCGGGCAAAATAGGTGGCAAGTAGCAACCCTATGCACGGCGCCCCTGTTCCCATGGCGCCTTGTGCGGGCGCACAACCCGCACAACGCAAAGGCCGGCCCTGGTGTCAGTGTCAGTGCCAGCTCTGCAATTACGATCGTTTTTTGTCTTGAAAAAAAAAACAACGTTTTTCAAACTTAATTTTAAAAAACCAAGTTGCCTACACACCATCGTTTTCTGAAAATGGTCTTGCAAAGCGCGGTTACGTACAACACGTACGACGGCACTCTGTTCCATTCAAGCTTGCGTCATAACTTGCTTCTGAGCATGCGCGGGTTTAAAAACAATGTTTTAAACGTTGTTTTAGCATACACACGATCATTTTTTATGACACAAAAAACGACATTCTGAAAAACGACATAAAAAATTGAAGCATGTTCGAATTTTTTTTTTGTCGTTTTTCAGAAGACATTAAACGACGTTTTGCCCACACACGGTCATTTTAAATGACGTTTTTTTTAAATGTCGTTTTATTTCATCACAAAAAACGACCATGTGTTGTTGGTGTTTAAGAGGAAGTAAACCCTTGGTTTTTCCTTTTTTTTTTTTAAATGCACCTGCAAAAGAAAGTCATAGCATACTAGCTCATTATGTCTTACTTACCTGAGATCGAAGCCCCTGAAGTCCTCCTCAAAAACCTTCCACTGCCGCCGCCATGTCCCCTCGTGCTATTTCCTGTTATCGTCGCTCCGGCGCTGTGATTGGCCAGAGCGGAGGTTACGTCACTCCCACACATAGGCGGGACCGGGAGGTCCCCGCGAATGCGTGAAAATACGGCATTAACCCAGTTAATGCCATTCACATGCTCCATAGACAGCGGTGTCCGTTTCTGTGAAAATATCTCCTTAACCACTTGCTTACTGGGCACATAAACCACCTTCGTTCCCAGGCGAAATTTCAGCTTCCAGCACTGCGTCGCTTTAACTGACATTTGCGCGGCTCTCAAACAAAATTGACATCCTTCTTTCCCCACAAATAGAGCTTTATTTTGGTGGTATTTGTTTTTTTGCGCTTTAAACAAAAAAAGAGCGACAATTTAAAATATATATATATATTTTTTACTTGTTGCTATAATAAATATCCCAATTTAAAAAAAATATATATATTTTTTTTCTCAGTTAAAGGGGAGTTCCAGCCAAAAATTGTGTTTATTAAAAGTCAACAGCTACAAAAAGTGTTGCTGCTGGCTTTTAATAAACACTCACTTACCTGCTCCTGCGTTCCAGCGACGCGCCGACCGGGGCTCCGCTCCTCTCCCCCCCTCCCCGGCCGGCGTCTTCATTCCGACTGTGGGCACCCAGCCGTGACAGCCTTCGGCTTCACGGCCGGGCACCCACTGCGCATGCGCGGCTCGCCGCTGATTGGACAGGCGATCGCATGGGACCTGTCATGTGTCCCATGCGATCGCCTACAGGGAGGGGCTTCTGTAGGCGGTTAAGCTTAATCGCCTAACCAGCCCCTCGGCGGAAGCAGGAAGTGGGACAGGAAGTCCCACTCCTCCTGAAGCCCCCACTCCCCCCCCAAAAAATGACATGCCAAATGTGGCATGTAAGAGGGTGAGGAGTGGGATTAGCGGAAGTTCCATTTTTGGGTGGAACTCCGCTTTAAGGCCGATACGTATTTTTCGACGTAATTTTGTATAAAAAAAATATATCACAATAAGCGACTGGTTTGCGCAAAAGTTATAGCGCCTACAAAATGGGGAACATAATTATGATTTTTTTTATTATTATTTTTTTACTAGTAATGGCGGCGTTCTGCGATTTTTATGTACAAGGGACACAGATCGGTCTCCTCTCCTCTGACAGCATGTGGAGCTCTGTGTTTACACACAGAGCTCCACGTCCCTGCTGTCATCTGGTTGTGTTCTCGCCGATCGCATGTACCCAACGGACATCGCGGCCACCAGGTACATGCATCGGCTCTTTAGCGATACGGCAGGACAGTGTTTACCCGCGGCGCGGGTAATGCATTTTAAATCACGTCCAAAGACATCAACTTGGCACTTGAGAGCCGCGCTGTTGACATCTTTTGTCAATAGCGTGGGTCTCAAGTGGTTAACCGTGTAGGTTAAGAAGCTATTTCTTGCACCTACAGGTAAGCCTTAATCCAGGCTTACCTGTAGGTGCAAGTTGCAAGAGTGGGTTTACAACCACTTTAAGTATTTTGTGTTGGAGAAAAAAATGATTATGATAATTAACTGGTGATTTTAGTGGCAAAACGGAATTTAATCCACTGTAAATTCCCCCAGCTTTTAGTACAGAATATTTGTGTGTCCTTGTATAACCCTGTGAGGACTGCACTCTCCCTTGTTACTTTGTCTACTGCTGCTGTCATCTTCTCCTGTACAATACATTCCAACTTCAGCTAATGATCACTAATGATAATAATCCTGTGCAGCAGACATGTATAGCGGTCATGTTGAAACCATCTTCCAGAGCATTCTGGTGAGATGGAGAGACAGGCAAACTTGCAGCTGCAGAACCCAGAACAGACCAAATCAATCAAACACAACAAGCATCTAGAATACTCAATAACATCTTCTAACTGCTGTTGATTGATGGTTATTAGAGTGGGAGAACAGGGATTAAAGAAAACTGAATCATTCTATTGTATTTTGTTAAACCTACATAAGCCATATCCAAAAGTTCTTAGATTTTATTTATTTTTTAATAGCATCATGAAAAGTTTTTGTTTTTCTGATTTGAATCTGTTTTGTGTTTTGTCACCAGGGCTTCCAATTATAATTGTATTAATAACATTTGGATCAACATATAAAAGTGGGAAACAGAAAAACAATTATCACCGAGAAGATTTGTGAGTCACTTTTTTAACCTTTAGCCTACCCATGCATATTCGATGACCATTGCTTAATTCAGCTAATAGCAGTCAGATCAGGATGCATTTGTATGTCCCTGAGCAGACTTTGACCTCTGCAGACATTCTGTTCTTGACTATATAAACTGGATTTTCTCAGATGAAACCCCACAATTGTTTTCTCAAAATAAGTACAATACCATGTCGGTTTGAAGCATATACATGCAAGTTTAGACAAAAAAATTGTGAATGTTTATTTCAAAATTCTTACGAACATAAAGAACATCTCCATGTTATGTCTACAACTATCCTTGGGGCACGTATAAAGAGGCTATCGGCTGGTGTCAATGGCATCAGTTTGACAGCTATTTGAGACTGTTGTAAGATCATTCAGAATTTATTAACAAGTATGCTTGACCTGCAGTTGTCCTTCTGACTTGCATTTGACCTGCTTCAAGCAGGTTTTGCATTCCCATTGACTTGTACGACTATGCAAAAGCCACTTAAAGGAGTGGTAAAGAATAAAAAAAATTCCCCTTAAAGGAGTTGTAAAGAATTTTTTTTTGCAAATTTAATGCAATCTATGCATTAAGGTGAAAAAACATCTGATGACGCTGCCCCCCCCCTCCCCGTTTTACTTACCTGACCCCTCGAAAGTCCTGCGCGCGGTTCCGAGAGCCTGGCCGTTGATTAGCTAGAGCGGATTGATTGAGAGCAGCGCAGCCATTGGCTGGCGCTGCTGTCAGTCACATCCAGTGACGCGCCGCGCCGGGGGGCGGGACCGAGTGATACAGTGAGCGGCTATGGCCGCTCACTGTATCACAGGAGCGTACCAGCAAGGACTCACCACCATGCAAGCTCTCTCGCATGACTTTGGTCAGTTCTTGCGGGGAGGACCAGAGACAGCCGCCAAGGGACCCCAGAAGACGTGGATTGGGGCTACTCTGTGCAAAACAAACTGCACAGTGGAGGTAAGTATGACAAGTTTGTTTTTTTAAAGAACACTTTTTTTCCTATAGTAACCCTTTAGGCTGGGTTCACACTTGTGCGGTGTGTATTTCAGCTCTTTTATCTCTGCAGATAGATAAGGGAAGTGTTCAGCAGATTAGCTCAGTTTTTGCTGCAAATTTGGAGACCTGGGAGAAGTTCCAAGTGAGAGAAGAGTGGGGTAGAAATGTATTGAGCTGAATGACAGAAATTCCTGAAGAGAACTGAACACATCTGCGAATCAGCTGCGTACCCATAGAAGATAATGGGACTGAATTCGCACCTGAGCCGCACCGCAAGGCCTCCACAACGCATACGGATTTCCGGCAATGCGCAGTGCGAATGCATCGCACATATGTGAACCAGCCTCATTGAAAACAATGTATTTAGAAATGTTCTGCGTTTTGGATGCGGTTGAAACCGCAACCAATTCGCATAGGTGTGAACCCAGCCTTAAAGCAAACAAAAGGCCATCAACTCAGGCTCTTACTGTATGTACATATATTACTATAATTACAATTATTTAGACTGGGTTCACACGACCAGCAGAAGGACAGGAAAAAAACAGGTATTAATCTGCATTTTAACAACCCCCGACTGCCCATCTCCACAACAACATACTGGTTGCTGGGGTGCATACACATTGCTGCTTGCAGTCTGGTGTGATGCAGTGGATTGTGTCAAACTTTGCTGAAGTAAAGTACTGCATGCAGTACATTATTTAAACATACACCATCTCAGTGTGGTGGTGCAAACTGGCATGATAGGGGACAAGTATTTTTTCTTTGTTTTGCATTGGAGCTGTGCTGGGCAAGGTGTGCTGGTGTGAATAGATCCTTAAAGTTTGGGACCACCATTTTCTGTCATTGCCTTGGTATGCCAGTATACAGTAGCTTTATGTGAATTTGCAACTGTATGCAACTATAAAGTTTTTTTTTTGTGCTGAAGAAAGAGAGAGAACCCAGTGCAGACAATCACTGCATGGGGTCAAAAATCCTATAGTTACCGGTATGTCCAATCAGCTTATTCTCCATAAACACTCATTTAAGACTGTTTTGCAAGACAAGCTACATTTTTTAATACATTTTGACTTGATATACAAGCTATGTCTTGATTTAGGAGTAGCGTCAAATCACAACTGAGTATAAAAGAGAAGAGAGGCGCATCTAAGTGTAGAAATATGGTTACATTTAATGAATGTTGTACACATTTAAAAACTCCCATGGTTAATGATTAAAACAGTAACATCTAAGTATGCAGGCATCCGGGGTAAACCGATCGGGTCAGAACGCGGTGACGTAAAACACAACGACGTGCTGAAAAAAATGAAGTTCAATGCTTCCAAGCATGCGTTGACTTGATTCTGAGAATGCGTGGATTTTTAACCGATGGTTATGCCTACTAATGATCGGTTTTGACCTATCGGTTAGGAATCCATCGGTTAAATTTAAAACAAGTTGGCTTTTTTTAACCGATGGATAACTAACCGATGGCGCCGACACACGATCGGTTTGGTCCGATGAAAACGGTCCATCAGACCGTTCTCATCAGTTTAACCTATCGTGTGTAGGTGGCCTTAGAGGCGCCTCTTTTCTCTTTTATACTCTGTAGCTCCTGCAGGATTTTGCTTCTAATTCCTTTTGGGAGGCTGCAATTTGTGGATTTTATGGCTACACAACTTATCACATTGCTATAATATTTTTATATGGACTATAGACTGAAGGACCTAGGAATAAATGGTTGTGGAACGAGTCATTTGAGTTTTCATTATTTCTTATGGGAAAATTTGCTTTGCTTTACAAGTGCTTTGGATTACACGCATGCTTCCGGAACTAATTATGCTCGCAATCCAAGGTTTTACTGTATATGGCAATGGCTCAGTTTGACTGATCCTGATTTTGTCTCTTGAACCAAACTTACTTATCTTGTCAAGGTAAGTAGAATTTGTTGTTTGATGATAATTTGTTTGCCACTTGCACCCCAACCATGAATTTATAAATAATTTCTACTTTTGGTATTAATCAAAACATGATAAACACAAACTCACACATTTATTTCATTGTAGCTGTTGGCTTGCTGGTGTAAACGAGCAACTTAAACTGGATCTCTCGAAGCCCCTGTTGTGGTCTTTTCTGTTGCCGGTGGGAATCATCCTTATAGCAAATATTTGCATTTTTATAGCAGTTGCAGTGTCAATTTGGAAGAAGAATCCAAATGTAACCAGGTGTGTAAATAATTATAGAAATGTAAATAAATGAATAATTAAGGTTTTAAATTTTCTTTAAAAAAGGGGGTATTTCTACCACACAAGAAACAGGAAAAAGAACCCTGAAAGCAAAATGCCAACAGCTGAACTGAATTAGGCCCCATACACACAAGCAGACAGATTTGTTCAAATCGGTCGGGCCGACCGATTTAAACAAATCTGTCTGCTGGGGACATATTGGTTTGATCGTGTACAGACGGCGCGGTGACGTGGCGGTGACGTTGACGCCGCCACGTCACCGCACCAGGAAGTAAAACACTTCTGCGCATGCGTCGAAACCATTCGGCGCGTGTGCGAGAAGACATGTCTGCTGGTTAGCGTACTAACCAGCAGACATGTCGGGCGGACGGGTTCCCAGCCGACAGATTGGTAAGCATGCCGGGTGGCCAAATCCGTCTGTTTGCCCGTACACACGATCGAATCTGTCTGCTGAAACAGTCTAGCAGACCGTTTCCAGCAGACAGATTTGATCGTGTGTACGAGGCCTTAGAAGAATTCTTCACAAGTTTAGTAACAAAATGAGTAAGGGCTTGTTCACAACCCATGTCCCACGTGCATCTCCTGCACCAAGTTTAAAACGCACTTCAGGTGTGAACCATCCTTAAATACTGTAAAATTCAACCACAGCTTGCGAAAATGCATAAGAATCACTAACCATTCCAAAAGCATTATAAATAAATGAATACACCCCTATAAAATATCCAGGGCGGATGTTAAAATTTGGTAACCATTGCAACACTTATAAAAGTATCTGGTAGTGCTGCGCCACAATAAATGCAATAAACTCACTTTCTACTGTCTATTTTTTGATCAACTAGTATCCAGTTTTGCAGCTGGGTAGATAATGGTTCTAGTAATCTTAAAAGTACAGCCAAGGCTGTTGC
This sequence comes from Rana kukunoris, assembly GCA_029574335.1. Classification (NCBI taxonomy): domain Eukaryota; kingdom Metazoa; phylum Chordata; class Amphibia; order Anura; family Ranidae; genus Rana; species Rana kukunoris. Next base: position 540,008,497 of record CM056050.1, on the reverse strand, counting down.
AGGGTAGAGATCCCTGGGAGAAATAGCACCCTAAATCTACCAGAGACACGGCATATGAAGAAATAATTTTCTTTAGTTTTATTTTTCATAACATAAATATTGATGCTTTTCAAGTGTACATATAGCTATTTTTTTTCTATTGCTCTGTATGGAGTAGGAAAGGGTATAAAATGGCCACCAGTTTATTTTTGTTTGCTGTCTGTATCTGGATAGGTATGAGGTTTGTGTTTGCTGCTACCATGGATTTGTAGCAAATTTCTGTATTTTCAGAGTTCACAAATCACAAATTTTGGCACAACATTTGCAGGTTTGCTACCGTAAATAAGCAACAACTTATAGTACAGTGCATAGCCTTTTCTCTGGTAAGTTGAGTCACAAGAGCTATTAATTTGAAGGAATGAATAACCCAAGAACCCCTAAACTGAGTAGGAGAACACATGACAATCTATTTTCAAATTCATAAGCCCAGCCAGTGACATTATTTCTTTGACCCAATTACATTTTCCCAAAAAAATAATCAAGTGAATACTTCCCTTTTTAGCAGAGACCTTCCATTAAGCTTCAAAGGACTCTCATTAAAGAGGTTGTTAAGCCACTATCTCATATTTATATCATCCCCTATGTCAGTTAAAAAGCTGCATCCTAGTGCATACCACCCAACATTTTAAGATGGGAATGAGGGACACCTATCAGCAAAACTATGCGGCATATAACACACCCCTTACCACACCCCCTTAAAGGAGAATTGTACAAAAAAGATTGGTTAAACCCACAAGTGCTTTTTTTTTACCACTACTATTCCTTTATATTGGCTTTTTGGAATTTACAAATGCAGCAATTTAGAAATCAGATGAAAGGTTTAACACTGGAAAACACTTTTTGATAGATAGAAAGTGCATTTTATATACATATATATATTAGACCAAAATGAGGGACAAATGAGGAGGAATGAGGGACAGAAGGACAGTTGGAAGCTATTCCTGTGCTTTATATAAAAAACAATTCTACCTGTTTTAACAGTGTCTTCCAGCGATAAGATGACTCCAGGCTCTCAGCTCTCCCTATGTAATTTCTCCAGTGGGCGGAGCCAAGATTACCCTGCTGACATCAGCCAGGGAGGAGAGGAGGAGAGGAGCAGAGAGCATGGAGTCATGTGATTGCTGGGAGACACTGTTAAATCACATAGAAATCTTTTTTTATATATAAATCACAGGCACTAGAAGTAGGACACAGATTTTTATGTGAAAGAGGGGATGATATACAGATCACTTTGTTTTGAAGCAGTGGGGAGCAGTGGGGAGCAGCAAATCACTGAAATTGAGAGATGACCGACAGGGAAGGGGAGGGGGAGGACAAAGGAAGACACAGGGGAGCTTCAGATAGGAGCGTATGGCGAAGGCACCTACACTGACAACAGTATCAGGGCTTAGCAGCCCTGATATATCGTGGTCAGTGTACAGAGGGGAGGGTATAAACTGGCAGGATCAGCCAGGTAGTTCAGGTGATACAGGGGGCCAAAATACACAGCATAAGCACTGTGCTGCATAATATGCTTTAAAGGAACGGGATCTTTATTTAATTTTTGGGGGTTAACAAAAACTTTAAGCTTCACTACTATTGAACTATTAAGTCTTTTAGCAGAAATCTACACAGTCATTAAAAGTACTTACAGTAGGTAATTACACTGAAACTCTGAGGGGTTGGAATGAGTATTTTGAAAACTAGTCATGAAACCTTTCCGTTTATACTGTCACTGATGTGATTAAGGCCTATGTCTCCAAAGCCATCAGCCTATTAGCAGATATTAGCTTTATGGCGACTTTCCTGGCTGTTTATGTATCACCGCTGAGCTAAAGTCTATATAATTTGTAACTCCTGATATTATTAAAATTACGTTCATAAAGATCATAATGAAATATTGATACATGTTTGCAAAATTGCATTTAAAGGGGGTTTGCTTACTACAATGAAACATTTTCACATGCCTCAGACCCTTTGATTGGTAATGTTATTTGCAAGTTAATGTTATAATGTGCTAGTATGCACTGCATGGTTGCACATTATGGCATACTTACCTTAACCCTCCTCTTATGTTAGGGTCAGAACTGACCCGTTTTCAGGTTTTGAATGTCTATAAGTATCACATAAATTTGTTTATTGCATCAAGATTTTTTTACTTTGTCAGGAACCTCTATTTAAACAATGTAATCGAAAATGAATCCTTTTCACTAAATTATAAAATACTGTGGTGAAAATTAAGACGTTTTTGGTGTTAGGGTCAATTCTGACCCAGTTATAATATAGGATTATAGGACACTAATAAGTGCCAAAACTGAAATCATAAACACTCTCTCTGCTTAGTAATAGTGTTGAGCAGAATATGCCATATTCGATTTCGCGATATATCTCGAATATATAGTCGAATATTCGAGATATATTCGCTAAATACGAATATTCGTGATATTTTTTGGAAATGAAATGATTGCGAATTTTCGCTATTGCGAATGCGAATTGCGAATGCGAATGCGAAATTTCGAGAAATGCGGAATGGAGCACTCTGATTGGCTCAGAATATTCGTGATATTTTATAATACAAAATAATTGCGAATATTCGAGAAATGCGGAATGGAGCACTCTGATTGGCTCAGAATATTCGTGATATATTACAATACAAAATAATTGCGAATATTCGAGAAATGCGGAAGGAGCACTCTGATTGGCTCAGAATATTCGTGATATTTTATAATACAAAATAATTGCGAATATTCGAGAAATGCGGAATGGAGCACTCTGATTGGCTCGGAATATTCGTGATATATTACAATACAAAATAATTGCGAATATTCGAGAAATGCGGAATGGAGCACTCTGATTGGCTCAGAATATTCGTGATATATTACAATACAAAATAATTGCGAATATTCGGCAAATGCGGAAGGAGCACTCTGATTGGCTCAGAATATTCGTGATATATTACAATACAAAATAATTGTGAATATTCGGCAAATGCGGAAGGAGCACTCTGATTGGCTCAGAATATTCTTGATATTTTATCGTAATTTCGCAAAAATGCGAATGAGAAATTTATTGCGGAATTTCGACAGTAACACTCTGAAATCGAATATATGTGTTATTTTAGCTAAAAACAATATTGCGAATTTCTCGAAAATAATCGCGCGATATCGCTATTGCCGAATAATCGCTTTGCGATTTATCGGCAATATAAATTGATCGCTGCAGCTACTCGGCCCAAGGTCTCTAATCATACCAGCAATGCTTTTAGACGTCGATGGGGATCTCTAGGATGTGATCTGTTCTAAAAAAAAAATTGAAAAAATACGAATATTCGAAATAGCGAATATTCACCGCGAAATTCGGAATATATCGCGAATACTCGAATATGCCATATTCGAGCCGAATATTCGCAATACGAATATTTGTGAGCAACACTACTTAGTAACACTGACAGCAAATCACCTCTCAACCCTGTGAGCTGTAGTTAGGGAGGGGCCTATCTTTTTGCCTGCTTGTCTGCTTCTCTAAATAAAGTAACGAAACATAGGACCAATACATTTGAGAGTTGCTGACTTTATTTTACCATTTTTTAAATTTGAAAATGAGAGGTATCCTCTCAAAAGAAAGGTCTAAGGGGTCACACCAACAATATAAAAAACAATCTTTTCAAGGATAAAGAAGCCTAACAAGGTAACCAAGAGGTAAGAAACAAATTGGATGATAAATAATTGTTGAGAGGGTATTTTATGGCTGATTTAAGACACGGGTCAAAACCGACCCGTTAACATCATGGATAGTAACAGAAAGCTAACATAAGAGGAGGGTTAAAACAAAGCCCTCCAGCAGAGTGCTGTCACTGCTGAGTTTGTGAGCTCCAGCTGTATGAATAACCAAGCCATGATGACGTCACGGCCCCGACAGTTTCTTCAGAGCACATGTGTCAATGATGTCACCAGCTGCATCCCATGTGAGTATCTCCTAAACAGTTTAGGAGATATTCACTGTACATACTGCAGCCTTATTATAAAGCTTACCTGTAATTACAAGTTAAATACTGGACTTTACTTCCACTTTAAGCCTTATCTCTGTTGTTCTGAAGAACTAAAATAATCTTTGTGCTTTGAAGAACACTACTTTATCTCTGTTATATCCCTGTCTGGTGTGATAAAGTGTATCACTTTGTATTTATTCACCTATTAAGGTAAGTGTCGTAGCGCCAGGGGCGGACTGACCATTGAGGAAGTCGGGCACTGCCCGAGGGCCCCATGCCACTAGGGGGCCCCATCAGGGTTGCCAGGCTCATTAAAACCAGGGACAGTATTTGTTTTTTTTACAACTGTCCCCGATATGTCCAAAACCTACATGCTTTTGATGTGAAAATCCTGAGATTTTAGCTGCCCCGCCTCTGTACCGCCACCTGGCTTGGTGGCCATCTGTAAGCCTGGGGGCCCCATAATCTTCTATTGCCCGGGGGCCCCATGAGTTGTCAGTCCGCCCCTGGGTAGCGCAGTATTGTTACCCTATATTTATACTGGGGGTAGCGGCTGGGATCTGACCCTGCTATTGTCACAGCTTGTATGTTTAATTTGTTTTTTAATTGTATATTACTATGCCATTTTCAGCACAAAAAAACATTCAGTGTTAAAGAAGACATTGGCTACAGTTTCTGTTTCAACTTTACTTGGTGTCACCTGGATAGTTGGCTTCTTGATGCTTATAGAAACCAGAGAGACCACACAGATTATTTTCAGCTACATCTTCTGCTTATGCTGTGCAACTCAGGTATGGTCAGGTGCATGAGCTAACATTGTTTAGTAGAGTGTCAGAAACAATTAAAGTCCATTTTTGCTTGTCCTTTTTATATGTGGAACACAAGAACTGCTGGGACCCCGTCCTTGTGTTCTACCTAAACTCAAACCTATAATTTCCAGGTATTATCGCCAGTGTCTGGCTGAGAACTCTAGTATAGAAACACAGTGATATAATACATCTGTGGTAAACAACTGCAATTTTATGGTAAAGCAGACATTGCAGACAGCAGCAAGATGGGGGCGCACTGTTGCAGGAAGTGATATCCCCCTGTGCTACTATGAGAATGGGGTTATTTTTTGGAAAACCATTTAATCAGTCATAGCCTATCCTGTAAGCTGACTAAACTATACTCTCTACAGTAGTGATTGGTCACCAGAGATCATGTGATTAAGGCTTCCCCAGCTGGAAGTTTTTACATTTTTTGATAGGAATAAGAAACTCTTAAGCCTCGTACACACGATCAGATTTTCCGACGGGAATTGTGTGATGGCAGGCCGTTTGTATTCTCCATCGGACAATCGTTGTCGGATTTTCCACAGACAAATGTGGAATGGCAGGCTTTAAATTTTTCTGTGGACAACGGGTCGTTGTCGGTAGACATGTGCAATTCGTTTTTTTAATGAATTTTGACAAATTCGTTAATTCTGAAATTTCCAAATTTTTTAATTTTTTAATTTTTTCGGATTTTCAGATTATTTGAATTTTTAAAGTTTCGAATTTCCGAAATGACGAATTTCCGAAATGACAAATTTCCGAAATGACAAATTTCCGAAATGACGAAATTCCGAAATGACGAAATTCTGAAATTCAAAATGTCGGAAATGTGAAAATTCGAGATTTCGGAAATACGAAAATTCAAAAATTCAGAATTGATAGTCGGAAATTCAAAAATTTGAAAATTGGCAATTCGAAAATTGGAAATTATAAATTCAAAAATCAGAAATTCAAAAATCAGAAATTCGAAAATTCTAAAAATCTGAAATTCTAAAATTCAGAAAAAGGAAATTTTCGAATTTTAGAAGTTCCAAAATTTCCGAATCTTCGAATTTCCAAATTTAAGAATTTCTGAATTTTAGAATTCCGAATTTAAGAATTTCTGAATTCCGAATTTTCCAAATTCCAGAATTTTCGAAAAAGGGATAAAAAAAACGAATGAAACAAAAAAAAATGAAAATTAACACATTTTTCGGCAGTGCACATCTCTAGTTGTCGGATTTTCCGAGCGTGTGTACACAAGAGAAGGTGCCCAAAGGTCGGCGCTAAAGAGCTGGAAAAGCCACGTAGTACGTAACTATGTTCGTGTTTGTTGGCCAACAATTGTGTGCAGTTTGTATGCAAGACAGGTTCCTGGCTAACGACCTTCAGACAAAAGTCCAAGGCTTTGTCTGCAGAAAATCCGAGAGTATGTACGAGGCTTTACTCACAATATTATAACAGTAACACGTGAAGTGTGTATTTATGATAGGTCAATTCAAAACAAACAAAGCTGTACATAAAGGCTTTACATTTAAATGCTATTAAACTTTTAGTTTATATGTTCTAACATGTTGCTGGACAGAACTACACTTAAATGTTACAATAGACAAGATTTTTGGCCTGCACACTCTTAGGCCTTGTACACACGAGGGGAAATATCCGCTGTAAACGGTCCCCGGACCGTTTACAGCGTATATTTGCGCCGGGATGTTTTGATCCGATGGCTGTACACACCATCGGATCAAATTCCCCGCCGGCGGACAGCGCGGTGACGCGGCGGTGACGTTGACGCCGCCACGTGACCGCCACGTCACCGCACCAGGAAGTAAACACTTCCGCGCGCATGCGTCGGATCCATTCACAGGATACGACGCATGTGCGGCAAGATATGTCCGCTGGTTTGCCGTACTAACCAGCGGACATATCTGACGGCCAGCTATCCGGCGGAATTATTTCAAAGCATGCTTTGAAATTTTTCCGCCGGATGAATCCGGCAAAAAGCGTCCGTTTGCCCCTACAGACGAGGGGATTTTTCGGCTGAAATGGTCCGTCGGACCATGTTCAGCGGAAATATCCCCTCGTGTGTACAAGGCCTCAGGCCGCGTACACACCATGAAATAAATCCGATCAAATCGGTCTGACAGACCGTTTTGATCGGATTTGTCTGCTGGTCCATCGGACCGTTTTTAGCAGATAAGTTCGATCGTGTGTACGTGGCCTTATTGGTTCAACACTCTCAGGCCCTGTACAGATGATCAGACATGTCTGATGAGACTTGTCTGACGGACCATTTTCATCAGACAACTCGGAACTTGTCTGATGGTCTGATGTGCGTACACACCATCGGACCAAAATCCGATCAGACCAGAACGCGCTGACGTAGAACACAACAACGTGATGAAAAAACTAAGTTCAATGCTTCATGCGTCGACTTGATTCTGAGCATGCGCGGGTCTTTGGACTGATGCTTTTGTGTACGGACAGGTTTCCATCGGACAGGCTTCCATCGGACAGGTTTTAAAACATTAGAAACAAGAAAAAAGCTGTGCCACAAACTTATAAAGTCAATTGAAATCAACAACACTGAGAGTGTGATAAGCAAAAAAATCTTAAGATGCAATAGGTTAAAAATGAAATGTCCATATGGTTTGTAGATTATTTCCTTGCAGAAAGACTCCTACGATCCACACCACCAAGTGACATATAGACAATAAGGCAAGCAATTCGGTCAGTTGGCTATGACCCAGCCACAGCCTTTTAATTCCTTGGAGATTCTAATTGGGACAGGTTACCTCTGGGACACGGAGATTGTCGGCTCCAAATGGTTCAGTAAAATTGGAAAAGAGAGGCGCACATAGCGTAACTCCATAAACCAGATATTTTATTTAAAAGTAGAAAATATACTCACAAACGAGCAGTAATTTCAGCATAAAAGTACAAATATTGCCGGCTGGCATGTAAGGAGCCCTCCTCCTCAGCGTGGTGACGTCACTGCATAGCCTCCCAGATGCGTTTCGTCACTCATAGGACGTTATTATTGATAACGTCCTGCGTTTCGTCACTCATAGGACATTATCATTTATAAATTGCGGCGCGGCATTTTTCTTGTTTCTATTGCCATATTGTGTATCGCACGCCAGCTGCTGCCTGTAGTGTATAGACTGGGAGGTTATTAGCTCGTTTTTTTTGTTTCCAGGTTTTAAAGCATGTTTTAAAACTTTGGTCCGATGGAAAACGGTCCGATAGGTCGTACACACGATCGAACTGGTCCGATAAAACCGGTCTGCGGACCGGTTTCAGCGGACATGTTCGATCGTGTGTACACGGCCTCAGTGTTCTTGAACACCACATTATTTATAAAAAAAAGATTATTGTAAGCAATATGCTCCTCATAGCTATGCCTAGATAATTAAAAGAAGCCTTGGACTTATAACTAGCATGCAACTTGGGGCTGAATTTTATTTTTTGACTGAAGCTTCCCACTTTATATATACTTTATAGATGTACTTTTTACCAGATTTGATTGTCCTTCCTCTATAATCTCTTTATTGTATATTGCTTGTGCATTAGCATGACATATTTCCTTCCTTCCAGGGACTTCAAATCTTCATTTTCTACACCCTCAAGTCTCCCTTGTTTCTGGAGAAGATTGCTGTGGGTATTCGCTTGTTTAACTCTTGCAAGCTTTACATGCATTCGGATAAATACTGGGTGAACAGGATTCAAAAGGAAAAAACACAGTTATATAATGAACACTTCAGGAACGTCTCAGAGTCAACAGCTCAATTATTTTCTGATAGCAAAAAAGAATGAGACGTGTCCTTCATACAAGTTCATTTATATTTTGTTTCTGGAAAAATAAAAAATAGAAAATACTTTAATGTAAATTCTGATGTGTGAAAAATATATGCAACTTTTCAATGTGGGATTAAATTGCTCAGTGCGTTAGGGCTAGAATAATAGTAAAGTCATACAGATCAACATCTATAGCCCTGGGGCCCAACCTGCGGCCCTTTGGTATATGATATGCAGCCATCGGACTTTAGCAGTCTTTAGTGTGAACTTTGTTGGGGTAACAGCATTGATCTCTATTAGTATCATGCAGCATACTACAAATTTTGTATTGTCTTCTGCAGCAATGCATGTCTCCAGCCAAATATGTAGCATTTCCACAATCTTTGACCCCCATTTCCTCTATTAGGTGTGCAGTTCCTGACTGTCCTATCAAGCATTACATACACTATCTCACAGAAGTGAGTACACCCCTCATATCTAAGTGAAAATGCCCAAAGTGTCAATATTTTGTGCGGCCACCATTATTTTCCAGCACTGCCTTACCCCTCTTCAGCATGGAGTTCACCAGAGATTCACAGGTTGCCACTCTTGCACTCCTCTTCCACTCCTCCATGATGACATCATGGAGCTGGTGGTTGTTAGAGACCTTGCACTCCTCCACATTTCGTTTTTCAGAACCCGAAAAATGATATGAAGCCCACACACGATCATTTTAAATGACATTTTTTAAAAACTTTGGCCCAGATTCAGGTACATCTGCGCATTATTGGACCGGCGTAGCGCACCGCCTTTACGTTAGACTTGCGCAATTTTGCCGCGTAATCACCCTATTCTCGTAGCTTTTGCACAGGAAATTGCGCATACGTAACGTTTTTTCAGAGGCGTAAGGAGGAGTAATACAAATTGGGAAGGACGTGGGCGTGTTACATTAAAAATGAGCCGTGACCCCATGCAAATGAAGGGCCGGCTCGCGCATGCGTGCTTGAAGGAGACCATGTCAGCTCCGCTGTGCGCATGCTCACAACTCGGGAGCGGCGCAATCAGTGAAATTGGAAATGGACTAGGGCAACGTTGTGAACTACGCAAACAGCATAAATAGACACACACAAACGCACTTCCTTTGCAAAAGTACATCCCTTTGTCCCTTCCCATTTAACAAAGTGCTTTTGTCCTGTTGTTCGTTGCGGTGTGTTTTGTAGTTGTCAGATTAGTGTTCTGTGTGATCAAGTGTTTGTTAGTAGATTTTTGAAAGTGGTTTTTGATAAGTGTTTGAGAGACTGTTTGTTTGATTGATATATTTGTGTTTCTTTCTTTTCCTGCTGTATTTTTGTTTTGTTTTTTGGTGACTGTTTCTTGCTGAGTCGTTTTCTCTCTGTGTGTGTGTTTTTTTTTGATTGGTTGTGCTTGTTTGTGTGCGTGAATTTTGTTGACTGGGACTGATTTTTTTTGGAAGGATGAGTGAGAGAAAACGCAAGCTGAATTTTACACTTGTGGAAAAACAGATTCTTGCCCGGGCCATTAGCGAGTATGGGCATTTACTCCACGGCCCACAGAGTGCCAACACCACCCCGGCCAGGAGGAGGGAGATTTTGGATAGGATCACTGAGCAGGTCAATTCAGCGGGGCAGGGGGAGACACGGACCAGGTCTGGGATTGACAAAAAATCAATGACCTCCGGCGTCTGGTCAAAAAGAAGCTGGCCAGAATGCATGCCCATGCCAGGGGTACAGGAGGCGGCCCACCATGCCGTATTAGCCTGACAGCGGAGGAGCGTGCGGTGGCCCTGACCTTTCATCGGCATGAAGTTGCGGGCCTGCCCGGCTTTGACTCAAGTCCGGAGCCCGTGGTGCCAGGTAAGTTTTTTTTTTTTTTAATATCAGGTGTGTAGCATGTGTGGGGGAGGGAGTGAAAGGGAATATGTGGCAAGTGTGTGGATCCTCCAACCTGTGAATGTTTTGTGTCATCCACAGATGTGCAGGAGTTGCTGCTCACAAGTCCAGCATGGTGGACTGGTGCCAATCCAATTTGATGAGGATGTGATGTGTATGTGCTAGTAACCACAGTGGTGTGCATGCATGCATTCTCATTGTGCCATGATTAATGTGTGTGTTTAACGTGCAAAGATGCATAATGTGAGCTGGCATGAGATGGGGTCATGAGATGGGGTACCAGTGCATATGCAGAGTCACCTTGAAGGGAAAAGACAGGAGGATGTTAGTCATGCATGTGCCACTTGTGAGGTGTGCATCACGGGGGGGGATAGTCATGCCCATGTCACTCACCAACCAGCCAGCTGTCCCCATACATGTTCTGTTCGAAATCTGTGGGGATGGGGCTCTGATTGTATATGTAGCTGTCATGGGTGTCATGGGTGGTGCCATGTGTTGGGCTGCTGATGTCCTCCTGCAAGGTTGTGGTCATTCCAGGATGACATGAGGGGTGAATCTGAAGATGCGAGACACCTCAGAATCACTCATGCCAAAGATGTCTATGCGTGTGTGATATATCAAGTGAAGAGTGAGGGGCTTGTATCAGATAAGAATATTGTATTAGATTAGATTAAATTGTAAAGTTTATATAAGCAAATAAAAAATAAAAATAAAACATCTCCCGTGCCCTCCTTAGTGCCCTCCTCAGTGCCCTCCTCAGTGCCCTCATCCTTCTTTGTTCATCTAAACTCAGTAGTATAGCTATGCGCGACGATGCCCCTGGCATGTTGGCATACAGATTGTTGTGCAACACGTGTGACTGCTGAACTCCTCACTAACAGTGTTGCTTTATCTGACAAGTAGACTTTTTTTCTCTTTTTAGACCAGCTTTTATATGCTCTAATTTTAGACAGGACATTTTGCTGTTGCGCACACTGCATCGCCTGCGCTGCCCCAACGTTGTTTTGTGGATCCCCGTAAGTCCCTCATTAGCATATTTTACTAGCAAATCAATGGTGTGTCTAGCGCACTTTTGCGCGGAAGGATGCGCCAGTCTAACGAAATTACGCGTATCTCGTTCTGGGGATGCCGCGCAACGAAACGCACGCGCACATTTAGACTTACGCACGCACATCTCGTGTTGCGCAGGCGTAATCGCTCTGTGAATCTGGGCCTTTGTATTTTTAATGCCGAAAAATGATCGTGTCCACGCGGCATTAGGGAATGTGAAAATTAAAGTATTGCCGAAATGAAAATGGTTAAAATCTCTGTTGAAATATGATTCATTTTTATTTTTGCTGCCTGTGTTCTGTATCAGAAACTTTGGCATGGCACAGACAAATTCTTTTAGTAGTCACTGGAACAGATGTTTAGTTTGCCTGCCAAGCTATGGAAAAGAGATCTAGCTTAAAAATAGAAGACGAGGGTGGGAGGGCCAGGAACACTTGTATTCATAAAGGTATTAAGAAAGTGGCTCCTGATATTAGGTTGAGAACAGCTTTAAAAATAGATGCTTTCGAAGCAGAGGGGTGGTATCTCAATATTGTACAAGATGTTTGTTGGTTGGCCTACCAAGCTGTCTTGTCAGTTAGCATGGAAAAGAGATCTAGGTGAGGAAATAGAGGAGGATTGAAGGGCCTGGACCTCTCGTATTTATAAAGCAATAATGAATGTGACTCTGATTGAAGCTAGCATGGCTATAAAGTTTATTCCAGATGGTACTTAGTCCCAGAGAGGCTCTCGATAATGTACCATGGATCTGCTTCCTCTTGCTACCGTAAATGTCACCGAGTGCAAACAGTTCTGCATATATGGTGAAACTGCCCAAAGGTCAGGCAATTCTGGATACAAGTTCATTCCCTGATACATTCAGTAAGCATGGTAGATATCACCCAGAACTCCTGGGTTTCCCTTTTAAATGAACCAGTCAACAATATTCCCAGGCATACGTAAACACTGATCCACTTTATATTCTTATCGGCTAAAATAGCACTTGCTATGGCCTGGAGGAGTGCAGTGGTTGAGCTATCTTTGTTAAAGCACACATTAACATGGATTATGCTTAACAACAAAAAAAAGTATGGAACCCTGGCTCTCGAACCTACTACTATCATATGCATAAAGGCGGACTTATGGGATAGATGGAAGCAGATATCCACTTTCTCCTTTTCTTTTTCTTGTCTTATCCTTTTTCCTTATGGTTCTCCCTGATAGTTTTCATCATTTGTTTAATTGTGTTTGCCCATTACTGAGAGTCTTGAACTCACATTTATACATTACTGCCGACAATGATTTTCTTTGTTTACAAGCCCATTTGTTTTACAAGATAAAGGTTTACATTTACTTAGCAGCTCAAATTGAAATTTCAATTTTAGGTGGGTACAATGTAAGTTGAAGTATTTTTTGTCTTCATATTCCTCTCTCAGACTCCAATAGTATGTTTGTAAGACAGTAGTTTATGTATTTATCCTCCACACCAGCCTATCATTGCATTGCTACCTTGTTTGCAACTGGACTGCTCAGTTATTTGTGAATTTTTTATTAAAAAGGATCATTGATGGAATTAGGATGCCATTTCATGGCTTTAGCAAGGTTATGTCTGAAATCCAAACAACATCAGATATCTAACGTAGGAGATTCTAGAGAGTTCTGGCCACGTGTTAACACATTCTAGTCAACTGCATACATACAGGAACTCCTAGTTGTTCAAGAAATGGTAATAAAAGTCCACAGAAAACGTTCAAAGGTCATTTAAAAAAGTTGTGAAACTCAGGAAATAAATCGCCTTCACCAACTTCATTGCTCCAGCCACCACCAAATAAACATGCTTACCAGAGCCCCAGACTTCACAGCACACAGTGTACTAATTTTCCAAGCATCTGTTTAAAAACCAAATGAAATACCCACAAGGAGAAAAGACAGCCAGGCATTAACAAGAGACAATCATCGCCCGTCCAGCGTGACAGTATCACCACTTGACCCTGCCCTTACCCTTTTCACCTTGTCCAAGGGGTGATGGAGAAGAGCTCTTTTTTACAGCACTGCAGCAAATGACTTCTGAACTTGCACTCTCATAAAAACCAAGGTAACTGAGTACTGATGTTTTATTTATGATACATTATCCATTTTAGATTGTAAGCTCCCACAAGTAGGGCACTCCTATTCCTAACACAATTACACTGAGACCTCTACATTTCCCTATTCTCAGACCAAGATCCCTATTCAGGAGATTTCACCACGGTCCATAAAAGAACTCCAGCAACATAGATCAAGCCCTGATGAAGGGGGATTTTGTTGCCCCTGAAACACATTGGAGACTTTTTTTTTATACTAAATCTCATCTGATCTGGGGTCCCCAAGAAATGTCCTTAATTTGAAGGGATTTCCTCTCACATCCTGTTTGGCTATGCCACAGGTAAATCTCACCAGTAAGACGAAGATAGCAAAAATAAACCTTACTGGGTTTATAACCCTTCCTTTTTCTATCCAAATGAAAAAAAAAGTGTTGCCTACTCTAAAATTGAAGTGCGCACAGATAATATTCTCACAAATTGGCATAGCTGCTCTCTCTAGGATGAGATACCCATAATAAAAGTAAAGGATTATTAAGAGAGTGCTAAAACCAATAATGCCTCAAAAGTAATAAAAAATAACAAACAAAATATGTGCTTAGCAATAGATCACATTATGAGGGTACATTCTTTATCTATTTCATGGCACTTATTTTGTTTCCTTTTTTTTATTATTATATTTGATGCATTAGTGGTTTTAGTGCTGTCTTATTAACCCTTTACTGTTTATACTGGTTGTTACTGTTAAGAATAAATATATTTGAAACTTTGAGCTGATCTGAGCTTTGGCACTCTACTTCTGTTTATCCGAACTTGTTAAGCTCTCCCAGCTTAAGTAGGGTTATACATCTTTGTATCCTTTTGAGTTGCTGAGGTCAAGTTGGCAAGAGCTACAATCAATCTGTATATGATGACAGTTTATTCCATTTTATTGTAAATTATTGTACCATATACAAAATGGCAGGACCCATAGCTGCCTGACTAATGAGTTGTTACTACTGCTCACAGTGCTCAGAGAAGGTGTATAATATGACAAGTAACATGAGTGAAACAAGTGATTTAAAAAATGTATTTTCCTCCAGACTTACTGTTTTCTGCATTCCTTGCATAACATCCATAATCCTGATATGGAACAATACATCATATCTGCTGTCTGAACGCGATAATTTTTTCAGACAATAGATCTCAGTACTTTGTGTCATGATCTGCCTAAGGTTTGTGTTGCTTGCATGTACAATTTAGGTCAGCATGTAACCTTCACGCTTCTCTGAGTTTATCCCAGCAAGAAAAGCAGCCTTGCAGGTACACAGGACATAACGATCTTTGGCAGTCGCTCTTGGTACAGTAACTCCTACATTGCAGAACACAGTTGTCTGTAAGCTTTCAGTAAAAAAAAGAAGACAATGTAACATCAACTAGACAGGAGATGGTAATGGGTAGTGTTTTTATTTCAGCATTGGATGGCATATTAGGTAAAAATATTGCATTAGTCTTTTGGACCTTATGTGGTCATTTTGTATGTGAACTTTTCAAGTCTTAGGCTGCATTCACACCTGAGCGTTTTGTCGCCTGAAGCGCGACGCTCAAAGACGCTAGAGGGGAAAATAACATTATTGTCTATGGAGATGGTTCACATCTAACGCCGAACGCCTGAACGCCTGAACGCCTGAAGCTCAAACAAGTCCCGGACCCTTTTTTGTAGCACGTATCGGGCGTTTTACATTACTGACAATGACCTGTACAAAACCGCTGTGAAAAACCCAGCGTTTTGTCGCGACAAATCGCGGTAAGAAACGCTGCAATTTGTCGCGGCAAATCGCGGTAACAAAACGCCGCAAATCGCCTACGCTTAGGTGTGAATGCAGCCTTACAGCAACGGTATAAGGCACTATGGGCCTGACAGCTGAAGCACTTGTTAGCACAATAGATCCTCAGCCTTGATCTTGGGAGACTGAGTGTTTGTGAATGTTGTCAACGGGGTAAGAAAACACACAGGTATATTATGTGAAAATGGACGGCAGACTTTTCTGATGTTCTTAAATAATCCCTGCTGCATAAAAGACAGTCTTTGAAGAGTATTTGTTTTTGAAAGGGGAAAAGTCAGCTTTTTACACTATAAATACCTTTTAAAAATATTATTTTGTAATGTTCACCTAAGAGTATTTTTTTGTGTGCAAATTCTCTTTATTCAGTATTTAGATATATACAACAAAGCCTATTGGGCATACCCTGGCATAAGTAACAATGTAAATGGAAAAATGTACAATAAAGACCTCTTTCATGTTTAGTAGTGAAAAAAAATTGTCATAGGTAAAGTGACAAATTTTCCAACAGAGGAGAAAAAAAATTGAAACATTAAAGGTTAAAGGTTAAACAGGGAATGGCTTTTAAAAGGTTTGTATTTTATTTTCTAAATTGGTTCCTTTAAGCTAGTGCATTGTTGATCCACTTACCTTTTCCTTCCATTTCCCTTCTAAATCTAAAAGAACATCAATTTTGTTTGGGTACAATGTTGCACGTTATTGTCAGTTAAATCGACTCGTATCGCGACAGTATCGCAAAAAATGGCCTGGTCATTAGGGGGCATATCCTTCCGAGGCTGAAGTGATTAATATTAGGTGGGTGGCCAAAAAGTTATGGATGATCAATGTATATACTTAGATTATTTAAAGTGGCAAAACCCTTTATTTATAAACAGGCAAGGTTTGTTTTAGCAAGTATACTATTGTACTAGCCCAGAGTAAGGAGGAATAAGAGGCCTAGATGTATAGCTGGCATGACAATATTAAAAGGGGGGTTGGCTCTGGAAAAGTTTTAGCTAGGCTAAGCATAAATAGGGTCAGGGGTACTTACCTAGAATCCTAGTAAGGTCCTCACTTGGAAGAGGGACTGTGTTTGGCACAACTTCTTTGACAGCTGGATTCCTCTCTTTTGAGTCTGCAAAATGTTAGCAATGGGTGATTTGGAAAGACTTCTATCACAGCTGCAGGCTGCTGCTGTGTGTCAGGACCAGGCTTGGTTGCTGACCCAGGTTAGCCAGCTGTTTGAGGGAGTCAGGCCTGCTATGGTCCCCCTATACCTCCACATGTGCTTTGAGCTCAAACCCTCCATAACCCCTGAGTCCCAATATGACACTCAGGGTTGGGCACCATTCTAGGAGCCTGGTTAAGGACCATCTTCTAAACGCTGGTCTACTGGGGTACAGGAACAGGCCGGGAGGAATCCTCACCCTCGGCAGAACCCCCAGAAGTATATAGAACTGTATTGTAGTTAAAGTTCAAAGAAGCACAACTACCCGGCAGGAAATCAACCAGACCAGCCTGTGCAATCACAGAATTTTGCAGCAAACAGTTTACCAGGAGGTCTCTGAAGCACCAACAGTGTCTGTCTCAAAGGGATAAAATGCAGCCTGGTTGGTCAGTGTCCAAATTGGGAGCTTTCCAGGAAGGATAGTGTGTCCTTTCTGTTTCTCTACTCATCTGGAACCCTTCCCTATCGCTAATACTGTCCCTGACAGATGGGTGACCTGTACCTACACTACCCACGCGTGAAATGAACGCCAAGCCTGTGAGCCAGGGTCTTTAATAGACTCTGCCTGACCCAATATGACCACCAGAGTCAAATGGGGCAGTAGCATCCAATTGGATAGTTTCCCCAGTGACCCAGGAAACCATAGAGGTTCCTCTTGACTTCCTCTTCCTTTGCAAGGCCACTGCGGTTGAGCACTACCTACAGTGGGGAAAGTAGACTGCACATGTTCTGTCATTTAGATGTAATTGGAGAGGCTCATCAGGTTTACGGTAGATTGGCTTGCTTGTGATGAGCCATTCTGGCAGCTGTCCTTGCACTGGGATCAGAAAGACATTAGTCTTTGAACAAAACTCATGGTATCCGTGTGGGTTAAAACCATTTTTTTCAACCATTTTTTTTAGGTTGGGGCCGATGGTCTTACTACTTCTGGACAACTAAAATGAATGAGTATTTCTGGCAGTTCAACAAGAGGACTTCCAACTGTTTTCGAAATGAGTGCTTCGGCTGCGGGGACTCCCATTCATTCATTAGGTTCTCTAAAAAAGGTAAGGGATGTTCAGGGGAGTCTTAAGGGAAAAAAAAGGGGATGCCAACGAAGGTGGAAAGGATGCATATTTTTCTAAGTAGATATGCACATTGCAGGGTGGCCCCGTTGCGTGTGAGGGATTTTTTGGAGGGTTTTGTAATTCCTTATAAGCTTGATTGTGTTCCTCCCCTGGCTGACAACTTATGGTTGGCAGTATTACACCCTGGGGTGATTTCTGCTAAGCTATAAAGCTGTTAGCTTCATCATTTGTCTTACCTGAAGGGCATATCAGATATTGAAGCTATTGACTTTGGGTTGTGTTCAGTATGGCATATGTCTTTTTTGATGCAGCAGTTGGTCGGTTCGTTATTACGGTTGAAATTTATCCATACATATGTGAGAGGAGTATTGGGGTTCAAGAACAGCTTAAAGGTAGAGAGAAATGGGAGGAAGACCTGGGAGCCATAACAGATGGACAGGAAGATATTGGAGAGAGGACAAATGGTGACAGTCTCGCCCGCACAGAAGCTTTCATTTTTGAAGATGATACATAGGACTAGGGTTGTTCCGATATCACTTTTTTAGGACCAAGTACAAGTACCGATACTTTTTTTATGTACTCGCCGATACCGGATACCGATACTTTTTTTTAAACGTGTCCCCAAATGCAGCCATGTCCCCCCACAAATGCAGCCATGCCCCCCCCACAAATGCAGCCATGCCCCCCATAAATGCAGCCATGTCCCCCACATATGCAGCCATGTCCCCCACATATGCAGCCATGTCCCCCATATATGCAGCCATGTCCCCCCACATATGCAGCCATGTCCCCCCACATATGCAGCCATGTCCCCAAACATATGCAGCCATGTCCCCCACATATATGCAGCCATGTCCCCCACATATATGCAGCCATGTCCCCCATATATGCAGCCATGTCCCCCCACATATATCCAGCCATGTCCCCAAACATATTGCAGCCATGTCCCCCCACATATATGCAGCCATGTCCCCCCACATATATTGCAGTCATGTCCCCCCACATATTGCAGCCATGTCCCCCATATATGCAGCCATGTCCCCCCACATATATGCAGCCATGTCCCCCCACATATTGCAGCCATGTCCCCCCACATATATGCAGCCATGTCCCCCCACATATTGCAGCCATGTCCCCCATATATGCAGCGATGTCCCCCCCCCACATATATCCGGCCATGTCCCGAAACATATGCAGCCATGTCCCCCATACCTAATGATGATGCTGCCGCCGCCGCCGCGTTAATCACCGTGCGGTGAACATTACAGGCAGCTTTTATTTGAATAGCTGTTTTCCCTGCCACGCCGTGTAAAGGACACTCCCCCTTGCTCGGGATTTGACAGATCCGTCCAATCCCGAGCAAGGGGGAGTGTCTATACACGGTGCGGCGGGCAAAACAGCTATTCAAACTAAAGGTGCCTGTAATGTTCGCCGCACAGTGATTAACGCGGCAGCGGCGGCTTTGCGATATGCGGCGGCGGCAGCGGTGGCGGGGGGGGAGGGGGGGGGGGAAGTATTCTATTTAGGCATCGGGGCTATTTGCGGGAGTACAAGTACTCCCGCAAATACTGGTATCGGTATCGGGACACACCAAAAAGATTATTTAGTTTTGGGTGGAGAGCAGATGCGTGAAGCCCAAGGTGCCAGGATATGGGGGAATTGATGCACATGCTATGGAGGTGCCTGAATTTGTTTAGGTATTGGCTAGGGATCCTTAATAATATAAATATGACATATAAAATACAGTTGGAAATGGACCCTAGAACATGCATATTGGGTTTTTGCGAAGAAACAAGTGGAGCAGCCAGTACAATAAAAGCAGTGTTAAGGTGCCTCTTTCAGGCAAGAAAATTAATTGCTCAAAGATGGCAAGCAGAAAACCCTCCATCAGTAAGAGAGTGGGTCAATGCAGTTACAGAAACAATATGGAAGGAGAAGGTAGTATACACTAATGCCGCGTACACACAACCGTTTTTTGGGGTGTAAAAAATGAAATTTTTAATGGTCTATAAAAAACAACTTTTTTTCAACCCGATCGTTAAAACGGCCTTGCCTACACACGAGCGTGAAACAAAAAATGCTCTAGCAAAGATGTACTAACGTACAACACATACGACGGCACTATAAAGGGGAAGTTCCATATGGATGGCGCCACCCTTTGGGCTGCTTTTGCTGATTCCGTGTTGGTAAAAGACGATTCGCGATTTTTAGTCTGTTACAGCGCGATGAATGTGCTTACTCCATTACGAACGCTAGTTTTACCAGAACGAGCGCTCTTGTCTCATAACTTGCTTCTGAGCATGCACGGTTTTTTTCACGTTGTTAAAGCCCACAAACGACCATTTTTTACAATGTTAAAAACGACAACGTTAAAAACGTTGTGAAAAATTAGAGCATGTTCGAAATCTTTAATGCCCATTTACATTGTGAAAAATGCTCTGGAGCCCACACACGATCGTTTTTAAAAAAAGGTTTAGTGCTGGAAAACACTTTTTGATAGATAAAAAGTGGATTTTATATACAATTATATAGATCAGACCAAAATGAGGGACAAATGAGGAGGAATGAGTGACAGAGGGATCTTACTCCAAATCAGGGACAGTCCCTCGAAATCAGGGACAGTTGGGAGCTATGCCTCATCTATAAATTTGTTCTATGTCTGTGTACCAGAAAGATGTAAAGCAAACAAATTTGCATTTTCAGAAGGAGAGCAGCAATATTTAAAATAAACTTTAGCAGTGGATCCTGATAATTTAGCATACATGCCATGCTTATTACGAGATCGGTAACACATTTTACTTCTGATGTATTATTTATAAATGGCACTAGATGGCAGTATCGTTACACCTGGGGTTTCCATTCAACCTTTTTTTATAAACAGAATTGTTGAGTCTAAAAAATCTTTTTAGAGAAGTTTTAATCTTCAACTTTTTTTTACCAGGTCTTAATGCAATCTTCCTCTGGCTTCTTTCCACACCCAAGGTGTCAATAGACAATGACGTAGGGATCAGATTAACCACATATAACCCCTTCCTGCCCAGGTGAAATTTCAGCTTTCAGCGCTGTCACGCTTTGAATGACAATTGCAGTGTCGTGCAACGTGGCTCCCAAACAAAATTGACATCCTTTTTTTGCCACAAATAGAGCTTTCTTTTGGTTGCATTTGATCACCTCTGTGGTTTTTATTTTTTGCGCTATAAACAAAAAAAGTATGACAGTTTTGAAAAAAAAACCACAATATTTTTGCTATAATAAATATCCCATTTTTTTTAAGCTATTTTTTTTTCAGTTTAGGCTGATACGTATTCTTCTACATATTTTTGGTAAAAAAATCGCAATAAGCGTATAGTGATTGGTTTGCGCAAAAGTTATAGCGCCTACAATATAGGGGATAGAATTATGATATTTTTTTTATTATTCTTTTTTTATTAGTAATGGCGGTGATTTTTATTGAAACTGCGACATTATAACGGACACATCGAACACTTTTGACACATTTTTGGCGCCATTCACATTTATACAGCGAACAGTGCTATAAATACGCACTGATTACTGTATAAATGTGACAGGCAGGGAAGGGGTTAACACTAGGGGGCGAGGAAGGGCATAACTGTGTTCCCTAGGAGTGATTCTTACTCTGGGGGGAGGGGACTGACTGGGGGAGGTAACCGATAACACTGCTTTTATTGTACTGGCTGCTCCACTTGTTTCTTCCCACAGCGTCTGTCTCCTCTCCCTGACAGGACATGGATCCACGTCCTTGGCTGTGTAGCGGCCGATCACGGGTACCTGGCGTACATCACGACCGCCAGGCACGCGCATCGGCACCATAGTGATGTGGCGTGCCCCCCAGTGGCCGGAGGAACTGAGGACATCAATAGACGTCCTTCCGGCATTGTAAAGCCACCTTGTGGCCATCAAACTACAATGGCCCGGATACGCAGTGGTTAATGTGCAGGAATATTGAATATAATACAAGCCTGTGGATCATTTTAAAGCTCTAATTCATAACTTTACTTATTTATTTTTATTTAAAAAAAGCAATACATACTCAGTACCCTTTGGTGTGATTCACTAACTGGCTCAGCAACTCTTGACAGAGGTAGGTGTGTTGTCTTTGTCCCACTGGAGACATTTTCCTTCTCTTCCTGTTCTGAAGACACAATAGAAAGTGTGCGGACATTCCTTTATAAGACAGCTGTCACTGGAATGAGTGTTATTATTGGGAATAGTGACAAAGGTCATCATATTGGAAGTGTAAATGGCTTTGTACAAAAAAAAGAAAAAAAGAAAAGAAAAAAAGTGGCTTTAGATTTAATTTTAATCCTATAAATAGTGGGCATACTCTGTGCTCATGCCTGGCTGTTTTGCCAAACACAGTGGAAAGCCTCTCAAATATGTGGATGCTGTGCAATGTACACATCTGACAATGACAACCCAGTGTAGGCAAGGTTTAGCCTCTTAAAGGAAATATAGAGTTTTATTAATGATTTTTTATTTTATTTTTAGGCTTCATTTCCACTGGCGTTTTTACAGCCACTTTTCTGAGCGTTTTTTACAGCTTAAAAACGCCTGTCCATGTTTATTTTAGGCCGCGTACACACGAGGGGATATGTCCGCTGAAAACGGTCCGATGGACCGTTTCAGTAGACATCTCCGCTCGTGTGTATGGGCTAGCGGACAGATTTCTCCACCCGACAGATTTCAAAGCATGCTTTGAAATCCATCCGGTGGGAATCTGTCCGCCCGACATGTCTGCTGGTTAGTACACTTACCAGCAGACATGTCGTCCCCCACCGCCGCCGCGCCGCCGCCGAATGGATTCGGCGCATGCGCGGAAGTGTTTTACTTCCTGGTGCGGTGACGTGGCGATGACGCGGCGGCGTCAACGTCACCGCCGCGTCACCGCGCCGTCCGGCGGCGGGGAATTTGATCCGATGGTGTGTACACGCCATCGGATCAAACTCCCGATCGGACATATCCGATGGAAATGGTCCGCGGACCGTTTTCATCGGATATGTCCGATCGTGTGTACGAGGCCTTAGAAAAAAAAAATATTATTTTTTTTGAGCTGGAGCTCAAAAACGTAGTGGTAGCGTTTTTGAGCGTTTTTGTGCGTTTTTGAGCATTTTTAATGTCTGGCGTTTTTACAGCTCTATTGCTGGAGCTTCAGAACGCACTGGTCCCGCGTTTTTTTTGCAGCTTAAAAACGTCTCAGCCATCTACAGCTCAAAAACGTCATGGTGGGCATGAGGCCATAGACTAACATGGACAGGCATTTTTAAGCTGCAAAAAACGCTCAGAAAAGTGGCTGTAAAAACGCCAGTGGAAATGAGCCCTTATGGTGAAGTTTAGGTGTGGACTATATAATATAGTTACATTGGGCCAGTTTAGAAAAAAGAGACAGACTTGTGGGTGGAGAGATGTGGCTGCACACCCCGATAAAATGAAAAAGAAATTGTCCCAGTGGGGCTTTAAAACAGCAAGGGTAGAAAAAATATGGAGATGCAACGTGTAAAGTACAACGTTTTATTGAAAAAAGGTTATGACATAAAAATAGGGAATGAGTTGCGACATAATGCACAATATAAAAATATCCATACACAGATCATAATGTAACAATAAAATACATAGCTTGTGATAGTAACAAGCATTTGTAGTTCCTAACGCGTTTCGAACAAAAGGTCTTCTTCAGAGGATTTTTACTGGTTGCAGCTGAAAAATAGTAATTTCATAAGTCATACTGTACATAGTTCATCTCATAGCCACCCTTAGATGGCGCCCTGCTCGGAATGCGGCAGTGATTGAGGACTCTTATTTGGGAGATTCGCAGGCTGGGACATCCTTCCCCTCTATCACCACACGAGAGCTCTGTTTTTTCGGAACCTTCCATACCTTTTTATTCTGGTAAATGCGCTGTTTTTTAACTTAAACATTTCAATTAACTCCTCTCCTCTCCATCCCTCATATGCCTTCCCCTTCCCCATAGTCTGGGACTATCCATGTCCCGTGACTGGGCGGGGTACGTCTTGAGGGAGTGGATAGAAGAGAGGAACTATGTACAGTATGACTTATGAAATTACTCGTTTTCAGCTGCAACCAGTAAAAATCCTCTGAAGAAGACCTTTTGGTCGAAACGCGTTAGGAACTACAAATGCTTGTTACTATCACAGGCTATGTATTTTATTGTTACATTATGATCTGTGTATGGATATTTTTATATTGTGCATTATGTCGCAACTCATTCCCTATTTTTATGTCATAACCTTTTTTCAATAAAACGTTGTACTTTACACGTTGCATCTCCATATTTTTTCTACCCTTGCTGTTTTAAAGCCCCACTGGGACAATTTCTTTTTCATTATATCGGGGTGTGCAGCCACATCTCTCCACCCACAAGTCTGTCTCTTTTTTCTAAATTACTTTTTTGGGGTGCTCAAACACCCCCCTCCCCTCTTGACTTAGTGGAGATAAGGCATGGGTTACTTGACATATACTTACTTTGTGTTCTTGTTGTGATTTTGGTCCCAATTGTTGTTGCTCTTTACCACCATGAGTATGTATCAAGGTCTAGAATGGGACAGTCTCATGCAGGGGTATGAAACCTCCTTTGAAAAAGTCGATCAAGTTGAAACTCAGATATCATCGCTAATTCAAAAATTAGCAAAAACCCTAGAGAAAAAATCGTCGCTCTATTGGCACGTAAAAACCTTTGACAGGTACACTATACTCTAAAAAATCTCCTTTGAGTTCCAACTCTCAGACCACTAGAATAATTCTAGGTTTTTCACGTCAAAATAAGGAAATCCAACATATTTTCCAAAAAAACTGGTCAATTTTGACCGACGATCCACGACTTAACAACTTCTTATCAGATTATCGATCAATCACTTACAAAAGGGCCACGTCGATCAAGGATCGACTGGTCCAAAGTGAATATACTAACGCCTCTATAAGAGAGGCACACTGTATGATTTTTGGTACCTTCCCCTGCGGACACTGCTCATACTGTCCACTCATGAAGAAGGAGAAGACCTTTCCATTACCAAATGGCAACATATTTAAACCTGCACACTTCACCAACTGTCAAACTAGGGGTGTGGTATATATTATGGAATGCAATTGCGGTGCCTACTACATAGGAAAAACCAAGCAAGAATTTTGGCGGAGAATTTCCAAGCATAGGTACAGCATGGAAATCGGAAACCTGTATCTCCCTATTGGGAGACATGCAGCATTAAAGCACGAATATGTGGTACCCAAAGTTTCCTTCGCCGCCCTATATCGGATTCACATCCCAAATAGAGGCGGGGATTGGAACAAAACACTGTTACAGCACGAACAACGCTGGATCTTCAGACTACGGGCTACCACATACCCGGGTCTGAATGAATCCTGTTCATTTGCTCCTTTTCTCAAAGGTTTTACCTCTGGAAAGATACAACAACCCTCTTTGCCCACTGTATTCGGTCTTTCATGCCTGTCCATGTATGCTACTCTTTATCCACCATGTGTTTATTACTAATATTGTTCAATACTACTATTAATTTCGTTAACTAAAATCCACTCCTTACAACCATTATTTTCAGCATTGTTGCCATGTTGCCATTGGATCCCTCTCCCCTCCTTCTTCGTGAACTTGTATCCCCCTCAATTGATCCATTGTCATTTCCATACCACACTGTTTTGTAATATGTCCAAGTGATATTTACATGTCTTTTCAGATAAATACTTCATCAATTATATGGAATGCACTGTTTATGACAAAATACTTGGGTTAATATTTCTCTAAAATATGTCTTATTATTACCCAGTTAAGCCAATATTAGTTGCTGTTAAACTTAATAACGTTTTGTTTGGGTATATCTCAGAAACATAATGCCTTTTATTTATATTGTTTTTCCTCCTTACAGACTCTCGCTGTGTGATCTTGAGGAACGTCTCCTACTGCCTTCGTCTTCCCCGTGTCCCCTTCCTGCTTGCACCCTAGCATTTAGCCATCCGTTTTTCCTGGGTCAGCTGTTTGTCACCGCCCAGCAGGGTGAGACAATACTAGCGTCATCACGCTGTAATTTTGGCATTCGCCGGGCGGTGTCGCTGCCCTGGCGATTGCCAGTCTTCCCCTGCTGGCGGCATATACGGCCACTTCCGCTATCACGACGCCCTGGAGTGCGCGTCATCCACTGACGCGGGCCACGGCGCCAACGTCACTTGCGTGATGCGGAAGTGGCGGCTGTGTCCGCTTCCCATTGGACTCCGTATACGCCGGGAGATGCACCCGGGTCATTGGTCCACACTATCCTTCGGACAGAGGAGGGCCATATATCCCTCCTCCTCCCACTTGAGGCGGGGTCACGGTACCCCTGACCTATTCTAGGCTATGCAGCGGTATATATTTCCGCTTCCTGATGCGAGTACTCATGGAGCCGGTCAGCGCCTTCATGAGTCTCAGCACCCTAAGATTGGTAAGTCCTGTTCTCTATATACCTTCTATCATTTTTTTATTCATCCCTCTAGGGGAACTTAGGCAGTCTGTTGCACTAAGGGGGTCATCTTTTCTTTTTAGTCTTAGATGGCCATACTCTAGTTCGACATTGCTATAATTGAGCTGATCTGTCAGTTAACCTCCTCCAAATTTTCAATCCTTACCCACCAAAGAACTAAGGTAAATTACTCCCCTCTGCTCACCTCACCCCCTTTTCCCATCCCCCCTCCCCTCCCTCTCTTTCCCACACCTGCCATCCACAACATTTTTATCCACTTCATCACTTTGGATCACCTACTCACCTCTGGCTGCTGTCTTATATTGTACCAGCGCCCCTAATTACCTCATCTGTTACTTTTCATCTGCAATTGTTTCTCCAGTCCCTTGCCCCCTTTTTTTTCCCCCTCTTTTTTCTTCCCTTTTTTTCCTCACCCATTTCTACCTTCACTCCACATCTCCCCATTTTTTTTATTCCACACTCTCTCATCTTTTTCACTTATTTTTCTTTTCTATATACCACCTCACCTCACATTTCCTTAACCATCCCCCCTTGGCCTGCCCCCCCTCCCCCCTTTTCTCCCTTCACTTTCTCCTTTTTTATTTTTGTTCCCTCACCATGCTTCCCGTCTTCTTGTCCCTCCCGGTTGTCCTTCCCTCACCCCCGCTCTCCTATCCTTTCTTTCTCTTCCCTGGTTTCCCCCCTCCCCCTCTCCGCTTCTCTTTCTTTTCACCTTCACAGGTCCCTTCACTCCCTCTCCTCTCTTTTCCCTTCCCCTTTCCCTCCTTCCTCACTCATCCCACTCATATATTTTTTCTCATATTTTTTCTCCTCTTTTCCCCTCCCTTCCTCCCCTCTTTCACCCCTCTTTCTCACTTTTTCGGGTGTCCCATCAAACCTTTTTTCCTCACCTTACTTTGGGCCTCCCTGTTTGGGTTTCCAATTCTTATTTTTGGAACATAATCTACAGTGCACTCCTAATGCGTGCCTACATTAGTATACAGATCACTCCATACTTTTATATTTTTATAGGTTCCCTTTAAGTTAATACATTCTATTCATTTCAGGACACACCATTCTATTTACCCCCTTCTCCTCTTTTGGTGTGGTACCCTTTCCGGGTGCTCCTCCGTCTGGTGACATACAGCCACCCTTAGATGGCGCCCTGCTCGGAATGCGGCAGTGATTGAGGACTCTTATTTGGGAGATTCGCAGGCTGGGACATCCTTCCCCTCTATCACCACACGAGAGCTCTGTTTTTTCGGAACCTTCCATACCTTTTTATTCTGGTAAATGCGCTGTTTTTTAACTTAAACATTTCAATTAACTCCTCTCCTCTCCGTCCCTCATATGCCTTCCCCTTCCCCATAGTCTGGGACTATCCATGTCCTGTGACTGGGCGGGGTACGTCTTGAGGGAGTGGATAGAAGAGATGAACTATGTACAGTATGACTTATGAAATTACTCTTTTTCAGCTGCAACCAGTAAAAATCCTCTGAAGAAGACCTTTTGGTCGAAACGCGTTAGGAACTACAAATGCTTGTTACTATCACAGGCTATGTATTTTATTGTTACATTATGATCTGTGTATGGATATTTTTATATTGTGCATTATGTCCCAACTCATTCCCTATTTTTATGTCATAACCTTTTTTCAATAAAACGTTGTACTTTACACGTTGCATCTCCATATTTTTTTTACCCTTGCTGTTTTAAAGCCCCACTGGGACAATTTCTTTTTCACATTGGCCCAGTTTGGATCATTTTTATCAGGTAAGTGCCACATCTGACTGATCCCCCTGTAGGCTGTATATTGATGTAGTAGGTACCACTACTACAGTGATCACCACTAGCTTTCAGCTGCCCTGCTATATTGTAAATACAGGAGGTCACTTACTTGGCACAGGTGCCAGACATAGAACACTTTGCATTCTCTTAATGAATGTAAAGCAAACTTTGCACCTCTTCCAGGAAGAGAATGCCTTGTATTGATTGAAAAAAATGCAAAGTGTTCCCTGAATGGCTCTCATGCCTAAAGAGCAACCTTCTATGTTCAATAAACAGCAGGGCAGCAGTTGGCATGGGACCTGGAAGCTAGCAATGATTACTGTAGTAGTGGTACAAAACCAGCACTGTTGTCAGCGCTACAGGTATGAAGGACCTCAAGAAAATTCCTTAATGTGTAGACTCAGAGCAGGCTCCTCTTCATCTTATTTATGTATTTCTCTATACCCTATTTTCTGTGGGTCCTACACTTACCATAGAAAGAAAGATCCCACTTTTCAACCATGGAAGAAATACACTCCTCTTTATGGGAGAACTAAAAGGACTCCTCCTTGCAGTGGTGGGCTTAAGCACTGTATGGCCATATTGTGTGATTAAATCCCCATATTTGCTTATTATGCTCAGTTACTTTAAACAGCCTTGTAGGATTTTAAATTCCATTTTTGTATGCGTGCACTGTAATCTGTTCTGTTTGTATGGTGCTGTACATGAGATCGGTTATTACACCAGACATTTGATGGCTTCCCAGTTTGGTTAGGATACACTACGCTGCCGTATTTTACCAGGCTGTACCACAAATCCTGGTAGATCTTGTCCCTTACGGTACGGCGGCGTAGTGTATTTCTTGCCGCGTAATCGAAATACGCGATTAGGGGGCGTGAAGCGTTTAAATTAGGTGCGTCCCCGCGGCAATCGAACTGCGCATGCTCCGATCAGAAATTTCCCGCTGTGCATTGCGCGAAATAACGTCGATACGTCATTCGTTGTTTGAGTAGCGTCGTTTACGGACATTCCTATTCCCGGACGTTTTACGTCAAAAATAAAAAAAGACGTCGGAAAACGTTGATATTCGACGCGGGAACGACGGGCTGTCTAATATTAGACCAGCAAAAAGCTGGTATAGTTTAACGCAGCAAAAAGATGACTAAAGATTCCGTAAGAGATTGCGATAGACGTTCGTAATTTCGTGGATAGTCGGCATAAGCTCATTTGCATACCACGACGCGGAAAACTACGGGAACTCCACCCAGCGGCCGCAATTTTATTGCAGCGTAGATCCGAAGGCGTACGAACACGTAAACCAGTCGGATTGAAGCCTGCAGCCGTAATTTCATGGTTTGAGGTTTCAGACTAGTGAAAAAATGCGCGTAATTCGAAAGTACTCCAGTCTAACGCGAGATAGACAGGAGTAATCGCTCTGTGAATCTGGCCCAATGCTGTCACTTTGAACATCAATGTAATAGCAATCACTGTAAAAAAAAAATATAAAAAATCCCTGATTATCTCCCCCCCAGAGTAGTGCAGTGTCACTATGGTGACACTAAGCTACTCTGATAAAAGTATGTAAAAAAACCACTTTAAAAATAAAGAAAACAAATAGTAAAAAGAAAAAAAAAAACATTTTATAAATTGTTTAAAAAATAATGAAAAACATTTTTTGATTTTTAACATACTGTCACCAGTCAGTATGCCTGATCACTTCCACACCAGTCATATGATGATGCTGTACTGCACTGGTGACAGTATGTAAAAAATTATATTTATTTCTTCATTTTAGAAATAATTGTGACAAGAAATGTCAACTTAAAAAATTGGCCACAACCCTTGCTAAATACCTCAGACTGTCTACATTCCAAAAAGGTGTAAGTTGGGAGGTATTTGTACTGTCCTGACATTTTAAGGGCCTCAAGAAATGAGACAGGCCATCAGTCCTGATGCAAGGACTGATCAATTTTCAACTATATATATACGATGAATTGTAGACATTATAACTTTCACGCACAACCAATAAACACTTATTGAGATTTTTTTTCTTTTTTTACCAAAGATATGTGGCAGCATACATTTTAGCCTACATTTATGAAGAAATATGCTTTTATTGGATATGTTTCATAACAGGAAGTAGAATATATATATAATATATATTTTTTTTTAATTTTCAGTTTGTCTTCTTTATATTGAAAAAAAACCTGTTATGATCAAATACCAGCAACAGAAAGCTCTATTTGTGTGAAAAAAGTGATATAAATTTAATTTGCATTCAGTGTTGCATGACCGTGCAATTGTGAGTTAAAATAACAAAGTGCTAAATGGCAAAACATGTCCTGGTCATGAAGAGGGTAAAATCTTCCAGAGGTGAAGAGGTCAAAGCTTACCTGGCCATTGGTTTTATGGGAAAGAGGCAAACTGGAGTTGATTACTGGGGTGACAACCCCTATTCTTAGTCCACCAAGGGACTGTTGCAGTCTCTGCTCCAGGGCCCAGGTGCCATATTTTCTTCTATTTGTAATAATCCATCAGAGACACTCTTTCCAAAGACTTCTAAAGCATTCAGCTGCATTAACAGATCATTCTGACACCATTTGAAACAGTTTTATTTGCGCTCTGTTCTTATATAATGAGATCCACTAGTATACAGCAAAGCACCTGCATACAACTTATTACTGAGCCTAAATCCAGGTCATCTAGCCTGGTGTGAGCAACTGGATGTCTGGGGAATTTTTCCTTCAGTAAAATAACTTTACCTGAGATTTGCACTATTAACCTTCATGTCTTGTCACACCTAATAGGTTTTAAATTTGAGCATCTCCTCGTGATAGATGCCTCAACTCTGATTTCAGGTCACGCATGCAAGAACCGAGTCATGCACCAATTGCTCCCACCTGCTATGCTATTTCATCAAGGAGAACACAGCACAAATACTTGGCATTCTGATGTCCATTTACTGAGCTGTTATTGGTATAGCTGTTAGAACTTCTTATGGTCTAGACACAAGGGCAGGCTGCTGCTGATAATTCGACCATGCCAAGCATTACACAAGGCTTGTTTCATGGCAGTCTTCCCCTATTACAGTGTGACAGATAAATACTGTATAACTGTAGACCAAGCACTGTATGATAGTGTTGGAATATTCTATTAGAGTTAAGAGAATAATACTTTTCAGACCTGTAAAACATTGCAACCCGTTTGACTAAAATGGCTTAATGACCAGCACAAACCTGGAGTCAAAACCAAACTTAACCGGAAACTACATTAGTCTTTGGTCCATTTTGCTAATGTGTACAAGTTAAAATTTGATCTTTAATGTGTTTTTGTTTCAACACTTGTATAAAATGTATTTTAAAAGTAAACATTTATTACTAGCTGCTTCATTAAAATAATGTTTAAAGAGCTGGACTCTGGGTTTTCTAATAAGAAAGCCCAGCAGTTGCTTTCTTTCTGACTCTCTCTCTCTGTTTAATTGAAACTTTCTACAGACATATGAGCTCAAAAGGAATGGGATGTTTGTCTCTTCTCAGCTGTATATATTCTGAATAGCAGAATAACCATTGGGTTATTCAAAGCAAAGTAGAAGATTGATTTGGCAAAGATGATGGAAAATTACATTAATTGCAGCACCTGCTGACTGCGGCAAATGTGAAATATTAAAATACAGTACTGAATAGTTTTCTGACTGAACTAAAACTTTTTATCTAGTTTTATTCCTAAACCTTACAGATTAATAAATATATACAAATAAGGCTAAATGATAAATAAAATATATTAAAATAAACCTAAAAGATAAATAAATTTATATGCAAATAATCCTAAATAAATAAATAAATAAATAAGATATATAAAAATAAACCTACATACAAATAAAAATATACCACTATAAAATATATCCCTTTTAAAATTCCAGTATTAGCACCAAAATATAAAACAAAATCCTATTGTAAACCTTTTAATTACCATGGTAGCCAACAAATGTCTTGTCAATGATGCTTTTTTATACCAACCAGACAGATAATCCTCCCAATTCATCCTTTTTTACAAATACGTTGGTATGAAGATTTAGAAAAAAACAAAAAAACACTTGATAAACATTAAAGTAAACAGATCTTTAGGTCAGTGATGCACAGGGTTGCTTGGGGGGTATCTAGATGCGCTACCAGCAAAGACCACAAGAACTGCCTTGCATTATTCACTACCTGCTTCTGATTTTTAGAAGGCTTTCCATCAACACTTCCCTATAAATGTTTCTACAACCGTTGTAGGATCCTGAAGGTTTTTTCAACCACTGTAGAATCCTCCCTCAGTTGGAACAGGGATTGTCTGTAGACCTTCCTGGATGCTTGATGGCCAAGCCGGCTGAAAGGAAGAATCAATTGGATGGATAGCCGATTGCTGTTGTTTTCCTTTGCAGTGCCCCATTTCCAAGATAGAAACTTGTTTGTCTCATGTTTGTATGATTGTTTATATTACTCATTGTTCAGTGACAAGATGGTGCATGCATGTATGGCCAATATTTAATGTCTGTAGGCCTCAACCTGGCACCTAAACAAACAACTACCCATGTTAGTGCTCTGGCATGCTGTGGATTCTATTATTACCTAACCCTGAATTGATTCCAGCATCATCTTGTCCTTAGCCTTGCCTTTCTATAGAGCTCTGCCTTTTATATAATTTATTTGTTGCCTGTGCTTTTAGTAATTGGTGTTTTCTGTTTGTACAGCATAATTTTACATTTATCCTGAGTGCATTGTAGTCTTTTCACTTTCAGTCTCTCACTTGTTTTTTGTGTTATTTTTCATTTGTGTCTAAAACATCAAAGCAATGAGTCTCATTTATTGCAATTGTAGCGGCCTGCTCCTGTTGGGGTGGCGCTGCTTTAAATTTAGGGGAAAGTCTAAGGCCTTGTACACACGATCAGTCCAAACTGATGAAAAAGGACTGAAGTTCAGTTTCATCGGTTCACAGACTGATGGTCTGATGTGCCTACACACCATCAGTTCAAAAACCGTTCGCGTCAGAATGCGGTGACGTAAAACACAACGACATGCAGAAAAAAATGTTCAATGCTTCCAAGCATGCGTCGACTTGATTCTGAGCATGTGCGGGTTTTGAACCGATGCTTTTGCGTACTAACCATCGGTTTTGACCGATCGGTAGGCATCCATTGGTCCGATTTTAAAGCAAGTTCTAAATTTTTGGACTGAAGGACAACAGACTGATGGGGCGTACACACGGTCGGTTTGGACTGATGAAACTGAACTTCAGTCCGTTTTCATCGGTTTGGACTGATTGTGTGTACAGGGCCTGAGAGTTAATTTGACTTCCGTTCCAGCCATGGCTGTGCTGTGAGTGACCACTATTGTTCACCTGGGGTGACGTTCCTACTCCAGGCCAAGGGTGGCAGCAGCTAGGTCAAGGTGATTTGAGTATTTTCCCTCGGCAGCTAATCAGTGGGGGTTGGTCGTGCCGCTGTGCATGCTGGGGAGGGGTACTTAAGGAACAGACATCATTGGTCCGGGGTCATCGTCGATCCTGGGTCTGTCATCCCATGCTCTGTCGCAGGAAACAGGAGTGTTTCCCGACTGAAATACTGCACCTGAACCTATTTACCTATTACCCCTTTAATCACTTATTTTATTCTTTTACCAAGTTCAGCAAAAAAATCTTTAAAAAGGAAGTGTAAAGTATGGACATTGAACTTTCTCTACTCTCATCCATCACCCTGGACGACGAGGAAATAGAGGTAACATGCCGCCTGAAAATATCCAGCAGCTCCTTCAGGGGTAGTGCTACACAATGCTTTAATGCCTCCTTTGAGCAGCCATCACGTTATCTAATTTCCTCATAAGGAATTTGTTGTGGTGCATACCACTGGGCTGTAATTACAATTTAGTATGGTAAAGACAGCGGTAAAGACAGCGATAGATTTCTTCAACATTTTTTATGGCTGTATTCATTGACTGAATAACTTGTTTTATAATGTTCAATTTATATAATATGACTTTATCTTTAATAAAAATGTAAGTAATAATAAAGGCAGGAGAGGTCAAGTGGAAAAACTAACAGCTTGGAATTGCGGCCAGTGGAAAGTGCCATCCAAACGCTTTCACACCTAGAAGTTTTGATGTTGATAATGGATAGCACTTGGGAACTGGCAAGAAAGACAAAAAAAACAGAATGTCATATAACGCAAGCATAAAGCAGATAATGAAAGTAAATGTAATGTTGGTTAATGTGGAATATTGGTCACAACTTTTTTTTTGGATATAGTGGGGAAAAGTTACAGCCTATGCCAGATTTTTACTTGTGTCTGCATCCCCTTTGGGGGAACGTCTTCTTACTTGCTGTATCAGGGACACTGGTGACTGAGACCTGAAATGAGAGAAATAGTTCCTCCGGGGACACAACCATTAATAAAAAAAATATTTTATTAAAATGGGAAAGAGTTATGCCTTGTACACACGATCGGAATTTCAGATGAAAAAACTTTTTTAATCTGATATTCTGACCGTGTGTATGCCCCATCTGAGTTTTTCCTTCGGAAATTCTGACGGACTTCGTTCGTCTGTATGAAACTCAGAGGGAGAAAAAACCATGCATGCTCAGAATCAAGTCAACGCATGCTCGGAAGCATTGAACTTCATTTTTCTTGGCTTGTCGTAGTGTTGTACGTCACCATGTTCTTGACGGTCGAAATTTGGTGTGACAGTGTGTATGCAAGACAGCTTGAACAGAATCCTGTCGGATAAATCCGTCAGGGTTTATTCCGACGGAAATTCTAATAGTGTGTACAAGGCATAAGATGCTCCTATGCTAAGAGACTTAGAAGAGAAGGAGCAGTACACCAGTAGTTAGGAGTCTAAATATTTCTATTTTATCATATTCTATACAAAAGAGACAAGTAAATCTGTTTTGGGAGTTCAGTATACTGTTAAAATGAAGCATGGGGTCATGTTGACGAGTATTGTTTTCCTGCATTCCTAAAGTGAGCTTGCAAAATCCTATTGACTTTAAAACAATTTTAAAACAGTTTGACTTGCTTTGGGTTACACTGCAGTTCTTTGGAGGCAACATGTTCTATTGAGGTGCATTTGAGGTTCAGGAAAAGCGAGTCCGACACATGCCTTTCTTGTCAAATGCTGCATTTGTTATTCAAATGTAGCTGCATTTGCAGCATTTGACAAGAGTGCCTGTTGCCAGGCTTCGGCAGCTGCTTGAATGAGCTTCTAAAGCATTCCCACAGATGCTCATATAGATCTATCTATCTATCTATCTATCTATCTATCTATCTATATATATATATATATATATATATATATATATATATTGTGACAGGAACTCAGGCAAATCTGTGGGTGTTGTCACAGACGGGAGATACATTTCTGCCTTGTTTAGACAATGCACCAATTGCTATCAGGTTTAAGGACCTTGGATAGTTTCAGCTGTTCAGAATGAGGCAATTAAGGCCTCTACAAGTTATGCAGAGGATCACTACTGATGGCTGCATCCTGAGGCTTTTGAGTTAAGGAGGGCAGTGAGCCGAGAAAGACTCCTAAAGGTGAGGTGGTGTTAATTTTTCTGTGTGATAAAAACTCAATGAGACTATTGTTTTTCTGCTGAGTGACCAGCAGTGTCTGCCCAGCAGTAGGCTGTGCCAGACTCCATTGGTAGGTTCCTGTGTGGTGAAGGTAGACACCCCAAGCGGCAAGGGTTTATTTTATGGTTTGCTTTGTTTATGCTGTTTTGATGCTGGCACTTGTATCCAGCAATATGGAAGAATAAACCATATCCTTTGTTTTTAACCATCCTCAACTGCCTCTCTGTATAGTTCAGCGTGTAGTGAACCCATCCAGGGGGTCACACACCCCCGCTACCGAGCTAACCCCTCACAATATATATATATATATATATATATATATATATAAAAATATATATGTGAATATAAATATAGAGATATTTAATATTTTTTGATAATTGTTTCATCTACATTGTTAGCTAACTTCCTTTGTCCATTTTTTATATTTAAAAGCTGAACTCCAGGCATTGCTCAAATGAAGATTACAAAAAAATCATTTTTTTTTTTTTAATGCTTTAATTCTATGTTTCCGCCATTTGGGTGCATGCAAGCTGCTCAGCAAAAGTTGTGGGTGATAGTGCTTAGTACAATACATTACACCATGGGAGCTTATGTTTTGAAACCCCAGGCTTCAACCTTCTCTTAAGAAAAAAAAAGCTGTTGCTAAAATTATCGGAGCCCTTGAATAAAATACCTGCATGACACCATTATAATAAGCTTATAATTAGTCTTTTTAATGTCTTACAGGCAGTTTAATATTATCATGAGTTCCACATCTCTACAAGAACCTTATGTAGCCTGCTGACATAATTCTACCACCATAGGTCAGTGTCTCTCACCTCCTTAGGAAGAGGAGCTGTGGTGATCCATAAATACCTGACACTTTGCAGCCTCCAACACCAGCTCTCATGCCTCACTAAGCAGAGAACAATGAGAGCAAATTAGATTAAATTTAATACACAAGCAGCTACACTATATTACCAAAAGTATTGGGATGCCTGCTTTTACACACACGTGAACTTTAATCGCATCCCAGTCTGTAGAGTTCAATAATGAGTTGGCCCACCCTTTGCAGCTGTAACAGCTTCAACTCTTCTGGGAAGGCTGTCTACACGGTGGACTATAGAAATATTTGACCATTTGTGAGGTCAGGTACTGATGTGGACGAGAAGACCTGGCTCAAAGTCCCTGCTATAATTCATCCCAAAGTTGTTCTATTGGATTGAGGTCAGACCAGTCAAGTTCCTCCACTCCAAACTCACTCATCCATGTTTTTATGGACCTTTTGTGTGCACTGGTGCGCAGTCATGTTGCAACAGGAAGGGGCCATGCCCAAACTGTTCCCACTAAGTTGGGAGCATGAAAATTTCCAAAATGTCTCGGTATGCTGACGCCACTAAAACTAAGGGGCCAAGCCCAACCCCAACCCCTGAAAAACAGCCCCACACCATAATCCCCCTCCACCAAATGGTTTGGGTCAGTGCACAAAGCAAGGTCCATAAAAACATAGATGAGTGAGTTTGGGGTGGAGGAACTTGACTGGACTGCCCTCAACTGATAGAACACCTTTGGGATGAGTTATAGCAGAGACTGCAAGCCAGCTCTTTTTGTCCACGTCAGTGCCTGACCTTTACAAATGGTCTACTGGAAGAATGGTCATGTGCGTGTAAAGGCAGGTATCCCAATACTTTTGGTAATATAGTGTATGAAATGCCTATTTATAGCTGAAGATACACATACATATTCCCTGGAACTTATTTAGTGGATTTGGCTCTCAATGATGTAAAATTAAATGCAAATAAAGAACATATAGGGGGTTATTTATGAAAGGCAAATCCACTTTGTAGTGCAAAGTGGATTTGCCTTTACTAAACAACCCCCATAAAAAAAAAAATTGTAAAAATGCCATAAAACTATCCCCTTTTTTGTAAACGCTATAACTTTTGTGCAAACCAATCAATATACGCTTATTGCGATTTTTTTTTTTACCAAAATAATGCAGAAGAATACGTATCGGCCTAAACTGAGGAAAAAAATATATATTTTTGGGGGATATTTATTAGAACAAAAAGTAAAAAATATAGCATTTTTTTCAAAATTATTGCTCTATTTTTGTTTATAGCGCAAAAAATTAAAACCACAGAGGTGATCAAATACCACCAAAAGAAAGCTCTAATTGTGGGAAAAAAAGGACACAAATTTTGTTTGGGAGCCACGTCGCACGACTGCGCAATTGTCAGTTAAAACAGTGTTGAATCACAAAAAGTGGCCTGGTCTTTGACCACCCAAATGGTTCGGGGCT
Source organism: Rana kukunoris (assembly GCA_029574335.1). Lineage (NCBI taxonomy): Eukaryota > Metazoa > Chordata > Amphibia > Anura > Ranidae > Rana > Rana kukunoris. The sequence continues at coordinate 539,970,663 of CM056050.1, read as the reverse complement.
GAAGTGGTTAATGAGTCTCAGAGGTGTACAAATACAGACTCACCAGGAAGAGCAACCATAAGTAAAGAAAATAGTCTGCTGCTCATTTGCCAGTCATTGTCTTCAAAGCCAGGCTCCAGGACATCAACACATACTCTGCTACATCAAAAAATCTTAATCGGTATATTTTATGTTAAAGGAGTTGTAAAAGAAAAAAAAATGTTGCCTAAAATTAATGTCTGCATGATAGACAGACAGAATAGTGTAATGATTATGTTAAAAAAACGAGTAAATACCTATTAAATTTCTTCATCTATATCACCTCCGGCGTTCTAGTTTCTGTTCTCTCATTTACTTCCTGGTTTGCGGCGCTCGTTCATGTAAGAACTACATTTCCCAGTATGAATTGTGGAACGCCCAGTAATTCACACCTCCTTGAAGTCTCTAACACGTAGAGAGCGTCCTGCCGCACAGATGTAGTTCCCAGGAGGGGGCGAGCACGTCACTGACCACCGCAGTAAAGCCTCCCTTCATGGTGGTTAGTAACAATCAGACAAGCAGGAAGAGAACAGAACAGAGAAGAAATAGAGCAATTTCTGAGCAAAGACGAACAACGAGGAAGTGAAAAGAGGAATGTCTGCAGGTAAAGGATGCTTATTATAAAAAACAATTTTTTCCTTTACAACCCCTTTAACCACTTGTCCACCGCCCATCATCAAATGACGGTGGGCGGAAGACTCCAATATCCTGACTGCACGTCATATGACGTGCAGTCATTTGAATAGGGAATGCACGCGATCGCGTGCGCACATCCCTATACTGTCGGTAGCGGCGTGTCACGGAGACACCGCTCGTTACCGACAGGGGTGAACAGCGGCGCGGATGCGCTGTTAACCACGTGATCGGCCGTGATGAAAACACAGCTGATCACGCATGGCAACACCCCCAAAGTGCACGGCGCGTGTGAGCGATCGCGCCGCGCGTGCCCGTCGGTGGCAGCGTGTTCCCGGGAACACTGCTCGTCACCGACAATAGTACACAACCATTGGTCAGGGCTGTGTACCACGTGATCAGCTCTGATCACTAGTGTAAACAAAGAGCTGTAACTTACTGCTACCAGCTCTTCTCCCCTCACACATCGTTTTCCAGTGTGAGGAGAGAAGAGCTAGAAGCAGTGAGTTACAGTTCTGTGTTACTGTAGTGTCTGCACAAACACCACATCACCTTTTCCCCCCCCAATTGTCACTAGTCACCCAACAGTCACCCATAAAGTGCACCTGTCACATAAATAGACTGCCATCAGCGGTGCAACCGTCACCCACCAGTGACCGTACCCTGTCACCGTCACCCATCTGTGACCTGCCTTGTCACCTGTCACCCACCAGTGACCTGCCCTGTCACCCGTCACCCACCAGTGACCTGCCCTGTCACCCGTTTATGAAGAAAAAATACTAATTTGCTAAATTTTATGACAGAAACAAAGAAAATAGCAAATATTTCACAAACTCTACCGTCTTTTTTTATTTATAGCGCAAAAAATAAAAAACCCACGAGTGATTAAATGCCACCAAAATAAAGCTCTATTTGTGTGAAAAAAAGGACGCAATTGTTATTTGGGTACAGTGTTGCATGACTGAGTAATTGTCATTCAAAGTGTGAGAGCACCGAAAGCTAAAAATTGTACTGGGTAAGAAGGGGGTTTAAGTGCACTGTATTGAAGTGGTTAAATAAAAGTGAAAAAATTGGATAATCAGTTATATTATCGTATAAGTTACTCCACAAAATAAATCACTTTATGCATTTATTGGCTGTCTTGTTCACAGCAAACAATCAGAATCTTATTTTCACTTTCATACCTCTCCTGCAACGATTTCTATAAAAAAAAAAAATATATATATATATATATATATATATATATATATTATATATATATATATATATATATATATATATATATATATAGATAATAAGTACAAGTCTTACTGCAATCTTCCTAAAGTGCTGACTGCTGACAAGGGTTACCAGAAGGATTCAGCTAAACATCTTGTATTACCTTGTAAAAGAAGCATATCCCTTACAAAGTAGAGCTTCAGCTCTGCAGAGACAGATTTAATTAGTTTTGTCTTAGTGGAAAATTCAACCGTAGGCTTCTGAGGTTTGAGACTGCTTATAAAGAGATCAGCAATGCAAGTGTTGCTTAATATCCTAGCTTCCTTGCAATGTCTCTAATGATGTTAATAACATAATAGAAATATTGCCATTTTAGTTTCAAGGTAAAGGAGTTTACGTAACTAGTCAGCTCCAAAGTAATTAATTTTAAGTATTCCCTGAGATTATATTTAGAATTGTCAAAAAAAATTGTCTTTATATTTATTTTTGTTAGTCTTATGTCTCAGAACACATTTAGATAAGGCTGTGCAAAGAGCTGTGATGAAGTGAAAATGCAATAACCCATAGCAATCAACTATTACACATTACTAAACTGATCCAAAAGGGGGTATTTAAGGCAACACTATTGTGTGATTGGTGGGATTCCCTTATAAAAGGAGAGCATAGCATGGTGTAAGCATAGCATGATGTGATACAGTAGTACAAAGATCTGGACAGGGAGAGGTTGTGTTTTTGGTCTCCCTTAACCACTTCAATACCGGGCTTTTATACACACCTCCATACCAAGCCTATTCTGGCACTTCTCTCCTACATGTACAAATCATAATTTTTTTGCTAGAAAATTACGCAGAACCCCCAAACATTATATATGTTTTTCAGCAGACACCATAGGGAATAAAACAACGGCCATTGCAAAGTTTTATCTTGCACAGTATTTGCACAATAATTTTTCAAACGCCTTTTTTGGGGAAAAAAATTGTTTCATGAATTAAAAAAATAACAAAACAGTAAAGTTAGCCCAATTTTTTGGTAAAATATGAAAGATTATGTTACACCGAGTAAATAGATACCCAACATGTCACGCTTTAAAATTGCACACACTCATGGAATGGCTCCAAACTTCGGTACTTAAAAATTTCCATAGGCAACGCTTTGACATTTTTTACAGGTTACCAGTTTAGATTTACAGAGGAGATCTAGTGCTAAAATTGTTGCTGGCACTCTAACGCACGCGGCGATACCTCACATATGTGGTTTAAACAGCGTTTACATATGTCGGCGGGACTTGCGTGTGCGTTCGCTTCTGCGCGAGAGCTACCGAGGACAGGGGCGTTTTCATTTTTTTGTTATTATTACTTGTTTTACATTTTTTTTTTTTTTTATTTTTTTCCTATTACAAGGAATGTAAACATCCCTTGTAATAGGAATGTGTGTGACAGGTCCTCTTCATGGAGAGATGCGGGGTCAATAAGACCCCACATCTCTCCTACTGGCTGGAAACCATTCACCGATCTCATGAATACTGTTGCTTACAGCCGCAATCGCGGCTTTGTTTACTTACGGGACCCGGGCGTGACGTCATCACATCGCGCCCGAGTCCTCTGACGGTCATAGAGATGACTGGTGACCATGGCACGGGAGAGCCCGGAGAAGCACCGGATGGTGGCAGGAGGGGGGGGTGTCCCCTTCCACCGCCTTTAAGAACGATCAAGCGGCGGAACCGCCGCTATGATCATTCTTATGTTGTGCAGAATCGCTGGCAAAAGAGATGGATATCTCGATGATGCCTCTCGCTGCAGGCATCATTCAGATATCCCCCCCAAGTTCCAGGACGTCATATGACGTCCACTCTGGATGGGAGATCCACTTTGTGGACGTCATATGACAATGGCCTGGTATTGAAGGGGTTAAATGGTTGGTGGATGAAAAGATGCCATGTAGTCAGGTTCTGGGTGCCCCCAGCCTTGGAGTTTGTAGCAACAATGGATGCCACCAAACTTGGAAACAAACCTGCAGGCTGCTCTACTTGTCCAAAAAATGGAAATGCTTTGATTGCACTAATGTTGGGTGTGGCTTTAAGGAGCATGATTGTAGAGGCCAAATCCCTGATACCCAACATGCAGCCCCCTGATTCGCTGTGTATGTCCTGCTGGATGTTAGGCACCAGTTTAGCAGCAGGGTGTTGGGTTCCAGAACACTCTCTGTGTTCCAGCACCCGACACTGAATTGAAAATATGAAGATAACTTTGCCACAATACACGTAAAGTATTGACATGGGGAGCGAGAGAACTGCATAAAAGCATGCCAGCTCCGCAATCTAGCATCCGTCAGACCAATACTTTAGCTGTTTTATTTACAATCTTTCACAGGAATTTCTCTGCGCCTATTTCTTGACACTATCAGGTCAACCATGGGCCTCAACAAAAGTTTCTGAGTTGGTAGGAAAGTTAAAACAATTTTGCCGGGAGGACCAAGATGATGCCACAGGCCAGTAACCAGCTCACCTCCCCTGTTAGGGGAGAAGACAATTGGCCTGGATGGATAGAAAAATATACAGCCCTCTTGGGATATTTTTGTCTTGGAAGGATTATTATTTGACTTGGAATTCAGCAGTTGTCAACCACTATATACTCTTAGCCATTTAAGTCTATTGGTTAAAGTGCACCTAATGTATTGACTAAGTTGATTTGATTATTGCATCTAGAGACTGTTTGTGGTTTCACTAAATATGTTGGTACAGGTAACCACTGTGTGCACACGGCACTTCTCACTAAATAATTGAGTAGGTCTAAATGTAGTTTGTGGTTATGGGTCAATACAGCAAATACTTCATGGAGACACATTATTAAATAAAAGCAGTTGTCAAGTGGTGCAGTCTGATGACACAATCACGCTATGTTGCACACAGTCTACTGGTCTTTGGGCATACCCTTGAGAAGTGATGTCCAGAACAATCTATCTTTTCATTCCATTGCGAGGTCAGATATGAAAAGAACCTGATTGGTTGTTACTGGCATCAGACAGTTCCTTCCAGACATCTCATAAATAGGTCAGATCTTTTTTAAAAACACATGGCTGCATACTAGTACACATTTGGTAAAAACAAACAAAAAAAAAAACATGCATCTAATGTGTCCACACACTGCATAATGCCAAAGATAAGCAAATATTGAAATGTTTTCTCCACCTAGATTTTTGCGGGGTTTTGCACCAAAGACCTGTGCAAAGTTAATGTTTTGGCTGAACATGTCCCATCTAATTGCAAATGCATGACTATAAATTGCAATGGGCCACCTTAATCATTTAAGTTGAAGTATGTTCTATCTACCTTGTAAACTGCATTCTCTTTCAAGATTCAAATCTAGTGCTACACCCCTCCTCTCCAGGAGCTACTGGATAGAATTTTCGTCCTCTTGCAGGTACCAGTTATGACCTGCCCTGGACTGACCCAGAATTCACTAACATACCAGTAACATAAAGTGGGCTTTATTGGAGGAAGAATTAAATCCTTGTATAATATTATTTAAGATAGAGCAGCAATAAGGAGGAATATTCACAAACAATTACAGCAACAATTGCAATTAAAGTAGCAAACAGAGTTATAACCAGATGTAAGGAATAGCACTATGGCCTGTGTAATAAGAGTTCCTGCTTACACCACTGGCCGTAAATACAGTCTGCCAGGGCTCTGGACCTCCAGTTGGAGTTCTCAATCTAGGTGGCAACAGAGTTTGAGGAAAACCAATCCCTGAGGAACAGGCATCAGAGTATTGTAACCACAAATGGTCAAGGGGTCTCTCACCAAAAGAGCTGGTGGAAATATGTGACCTTAAGGCCAGTAGAAAGGTCATGCCACATATACAGGACAACCATCAGCTAGATTTGAGGCATTCTCTACCTTAATTCAGCAGTCTCATGCCGCGTACACATGATCGGTTTGTCTGATGAAAACGGTCTGATGCACCGTTTTCATCAGACTAACCGATCGTATGTGGGCCCCATTGTTTTTTTATCCATTGGTTAAAAAAGTAGGAACTTGTTTTAAAATTATCTGATGGTTAACTAACCGATAGAAAAAAAAAAGATCGTCTGTGGGCATGTCCATCGGTTAAAAATCCACACATGCTCAGAATCAAGTCGAAAGCATGCTCAGAAGCTTTGAACTTCTTTTTTCTCTGCATGTCGTTGTGTTTTACGTCATCGCGTTCTGACACAATCGTTTTTTTAACCGATGGTGTGTAGTCACGACTGATCATCAGTCAGCTTCATCGGATAACCAATGAAAAAATCCATCAGTCCCTTTTCATCGGACGGACAGATGGAGTACTTGCGGTTTGCAGATAGTTGGGGATGGATGAGCATCCTGGAAGCCTGGACCTGGTTGCTGTGAGCTGTAGCGAAGAAGGAGTCCTGGAAGTCCAGTTCAGGAAGCTGGAGCTTAGATCAGGTGAGTCTGGAAGCCCAGCTGACAGTGGCGTTATGTCAGCAATAGAGGAACACCTTCCTGTTAATGCTGGGAGTTTAAATAGGCCGCCCAGGAGCTAAGCAGTAGTGATGAGCGGAATACGCCATATTCGATTTCGCGATATTTCACGAATATATAGAAGAATATTCGCGAAATATTCGTTAATATCGAATATTCGTGATATTTTATAAAAAAAAAAAATGTTGCGAAATTTCGCTAATGCGAATGCGAAATTTCGCTAATGCAAATGCGAAATTAATTGCGAAATTCTCGTCAACACGCGAAAACGGAGATCATTTCCTGGATTACTAAACTAATATGCACTAAACACTAACTCTACTTACACAAACTTATATGACTAAACTAAAGCTAATTTTTTTTTTTTTATATACACAAAACACAGAAGGGCAGAGAAAGTATTAGCGAATATTCGTAATACGAATATTCGCATTGCGAATATTCGGCAACATAAAAGGATCGCCTCAGCTACTCGGCCCAGGGTCTCTAATCATACCAGCAATGCTTTTAGACGTCGATGGAGATCACTAGGATGTGATCTGTTTTAAAAATAAATTAGAAAAAATACGAATATTCGCAATAGCGAATATTCACCACGATATTCGATTTATTCGCGAATACTCGAATATGCAATATTCGTGAGCAACACTACTAAGCAGGAAGTGTGAGGCTATTCAGAAGGAAGGATGAGAGTTGACTGGAAGGAAGTACCAAGTGAGAGGCTCTTCAGGAAGAAGGATGAGAGTAACTGGGAAAGAAGTAACTATAATTGTACTTAGTGCAAAGTTATTGGTGAGACGTTACAGAAGACTGCTGCACTGTGACTGTCTGTCTCCTCACTAATGAAAAATGTCATGCTGCTGTCTACTTTCTATTAAAATCTCATAAAGAATTAAGGGCCCACAGATGACAGAAGTGTAAAAACTGGACAGCATCAGGACATTTTAAATGGAATGAGAATTGGCTGAAATTTATTAGAAAACAAGAACATGGATAGGTGTTTCACTACAAGAATTGGGAAAGTACAGATTACACAGCAGAGTGCAGAGTTGGCCAGCAGCAGGACAATTTGAAATATCAAGGCTAGACTTCAATTTACTAGAGCACAGGCTGGGGCTTTACTACAAAAATTTAGATACGGCAAAGGATCCCAATTGGCCTCTAGGCGGTCAGTTCCAATCAGTGACAACAAGCTGAAGTATACTCCAGACAAAGACTAAAGCTGATATAGTAGTGGTCAAGTGCCAAAAAAAATAGAAATCATTTGTTTCCTAACTGACCCAAATCTCTCCCTATGCAGTTTGTCAGCGTTCGCCTACAACGGCTTCCAATTCACTGGCACTATGACTGCTATGGGCTTACCCAAAGGCCGCAATTATGGGCCCTTCTAAGTCTTCTAGCTATATTTTAAATGTCATGCAGTGAATTATGGTTTAAAAAGTAAGATTCTTCTGGGCAAATATTCATGAATCTTCTCCTGGGTGAGTTACCTGGAGCAGCAAATCGTGAACCAATTGGATTTGCCTCAATCACATAATAGAAGCAAATCCAAATGTCACTCCTATACACCACCAATGCTGAAAATATATCCTTTATATACACACACTCCATCATGTTTATAAGCCTTATATCATCATCATACTTTTTTTTTTTTTTACAACCACCTATCAATAATCTTTATATAATATCACACTTTTGGTAGTACGTCCTGCAGACACAAGTGAAAGTAACCTTCCCTTCTTATTGTGTCCTATACTTTAGATAGAAGCACAGATAACGAGTGGAACATTTTCTCCTCAACTTCCTTACTGACACCCAACCTGTGGAGAGGTCTACACTTTTCTTTTTATTCACAAACTGGCTGGATTTGCATGGTCACGTATGTAGTACTAATGTAATTTTAAAGAGGAACATATGTATTGGTAATAGAACCAAGTGGCATTGCTTGTTCTGAAAAATAAAGAAATCAATTAGTACAAGAGCTGTAATTATCAAATTCACTGCTTAGAACAACATATGCCTACATATGTCACAATTTTTCTGGGGTCATGACTCACAAGGTAGTAAAGGCTGACAGCCAGTAATATGCACCAAATTAATCAATGGCATATTCTATACTGGACAGCTCTTCTCCAGACCTTGATGGGTAATCTACTAACCATAGTGTCACATAAAAGAGGTAGACAATACAAACATTGTTCACAGCATCTCCCCGCAGGGATGTAGTCTCAAGGGAAACAAAGAAATAAAACATTTAGAAGGAAAATCGAAGGAAAAGGTAAGTGAACCAACAATGCACTAGCTTGAAGGAACCTATTTAGAAAATAAAAACCGAACCTTTACAGCCCCTTAACCACTTGCCGACCGCGCTATAGCAAAAATACTGCTACAGCGCGGTCGAGCTACTGTGACACGACGTCCCTCCCCTGGGACGCGCTCGCGAAAGTGTCCGTGCTCGCCGGGTCTAGAAGACCCGGCGCATCACGTATCACGGTAAATTGCCGCTGATAGCGGCCGTTTACCATGTGATCGCGCGGTCGAATGACGGCGCGATCACTTGTAAACGAACCGGCGTCATTTGATGACGCCGGTTCCTCCCTCTCCTGTGTCTCCTCTCTGTACCGTTCGGTACAGTGTGCGAGGAGAGGGGGGTGGGGGAGCGGGGTGTCAGCAGCTGAGCTGTGGCTGGATCTGTGACAAATGCAGTCACAGATCCAGCCATCCCTCAATCCATCCCAGCTCTGCAATCCCCCCAGTACCCAGCAATCCCCCCAGTACCCAGCAATCCCCCAGTACCCAGCAATCCCCCAGTACCCAACAATACCCCAGTACCCCAATACTCAACAATACCCCAATACTCAACAATACCCCAGTACTCAACAATACCCCAGTACTCAGCAATACCCCAGTACTCAACAATACCCCAGTACTCGGCAATACCCCAGTACTCGGCAATACCCCAATACTCGCCAATACCCCAATACTCAACAATACCCCAATACTCAACAATACCCCAGTACTCAACAATACCCCAGTACTCGGCAATACCGCAGTACTCAGCAATACCCCAATACTCGGCAATACCCCAGTACTCGGCAATACCCCAGTACTCGGCAATACCCCAATACTCGGCAATACCCCAATACTTGGCAATACCCCAATACTTGGCAATACCCCAATACTCGTCAATACCCCAATACTCAACAATACCCCAATACTCGGCAATACCCCAGTATTCGGCAATACCCCAGTACTCGGCAATACCCCAATACCCTGCATGATACTTTGCAATACCCCAATACTCTGCAATACCCTGCGCGATACTCTGCAATACCGCCTATGGGGATTTTTAAGTAGCACAATTTTGAAGTGTGACATGTTGGGTATCTATTTACTCGGCGTAACTTCATATTTCACATTATGAATAAAAATTGGGCTAACTTTACTGTTTTGTTTTGTTTTAAGCACAAAACTGTTTTTTTTTTTAAAAACACGCGTTCAATAAATTTCTGCGAAAATACCGTGCGAGATAAAAAGTTGTAACGGCCGCCATTGTATTCTCTAGGGTCTTTGCTAAAAAAGCATATACAATGTTTTGGGGTTCTATGTAATTTTCTAGCAAATAAATGATGATTTTTCCATGTAGGAGAGAAATGTCAGAATTGGTCTGGGTGCTCCAGAACGCCTGATAGCGCACCCTGCATGTTGGGCCTCTGTATGTGGCCACGCGGTGTAAAAGTCTCACACATGGGGTACTCGGGAGGAATAGCAGAATGTGTTTTGGGGTGTAATTTGTGGTATGCATATGCTGTGTGTGAGAAATAACCTGCTAATATGACAGAAACAAGTTTTTTTTTTTTTACAGAATTTTCAGTCGTTTTTCTTTTATAGCGCAAAAAATGAAAAAACCCAGAGGTGATCAAATACCACCAAAAGAAAGCTCTATTTGTGTGAAAAAAAGGACAAAATTTTCAAATGGGTAGAATGTTGTATGACTGAGTAATTGTCATTCAAATTGTGAGAGCACCGAAAGCTGAAAATTGGTCTGGTTAGGAAGGGGGTTTAAGTGCCCAGTGGTCAAGTGGTTAAAAGATGGTGTAAGATGTTGTTGAACACCCAATACTTGCTTTTGTACAAACATGTTTCTGGGTAAAAAAATATATCTGAACATCTCAGTGTGTTTTCTGAAAAATCCAGGTTACCTCAGACTATGGCAAGCATCATGGGACAGTGAATACCGGTAATATAATTTACCTGGCTTAGTGGACATTCAGCAGCATCTTCTATTCCACAGACAGCACACCATTTATTTCCACTTGGCAATTTGTTCTTTGTATGGGACACTATAGATTTAATTTATACACTTTTTTGTGGTTATATATTTATAATTGTGTCACTTGTTGCTTTGCACAGTTTATTATTCATTCAGGTTAGCACAAAGTTTTGCGCAATACCCCTTTCATTATTATTACTTTTCATTTTTGTCACATTTTCTTGGTCAGCATGAGTATTTGCGCAATAGCACAATTTTAACATTACTTCATGGGACAGGGTTCTCAAAATGTCCAGCTTGTGTCCTCTGGTAACAGGAGGAAATTATATTGGACAGTAAAGGGGGCTCCTGTACCCTTCAACAGACACGTTTTTGCCATTTAATGCATGTTAGTTCACACAGGAACATGTAGGGCCATGAACATTCTAAAGGCTTGTACCCCGTTTTCCACACTTTGACCCCAATGTCACACACACATCCACTGCTCTTCCCTGAAGAGTCTTAAAAGCACTTCTTTCCCAGTTCCTCCGTGTAAGTATTCAAATGCCATGGAATTCCCTACCATGAAATGATAAGATAAATGTTGAAAAAACAGTGAGCAAGTCAAGTTGCATTTGATTTACTACCACTAAAATATCCTATGACTTATTACTGGGAGGGATGAGACTCATATGGCCAGTCTGGATCTCATTGCTGAGTCAGTATAATCCACACAGAAAAAAAATCTGCATTCTTGATGGAAATAAAAATGCCTCTATTTGCTGGGTGCCACCAGTTATTAAGATAGTTTAGGCGTTGACATTTTCCCTTCAGGGATTGTCACCAGAAGGGCTGTGCAAACGCATGCAAGAAGCCTGCAGTACATCTGAGTAAAATAGTTCTTATGAAGTTTAAAAAGTCGCATTTTACTATGTCAAATACCAAAGCGTCATGGTTTGATAATAATCTCAATCCCTTAAGACTTTGCAGCTTTAGATTCTTGAAAAGAAGAGCCCTTCACCCACAGAGAGCAAGACTCCCTCATCTCTTCCATTGGGAAAGAATATTAAATTAGCCTTAATAAAAACTACACATCACTTGTATCATAAGTGTGCAGAGCCTATTGCATTAGAGTGTGCACCATTAAGTTTAAACACACGTGTGTGTGTGTGTGTCAACATATATGGCCCTCGCACATTGATTTCCCTGCCAACAAAGGGAAAGGAAATTGAGTAAGCACTTATCTTTTGGCAGTACACAGAGTGATAATGCTAATTTTCATGTGCGAGTGAGGTGGCAAGGTTTCTTTGCCGCCCCCCAAAATATTGAGCACCAGCCACCACTGCTACACCCCTTGAGTAACTTCAGACCAGGCAAAGCAAAAGCTCTACTTGAACAACTTGGCATAACAGTTAGACCCCATGTACACAAGGCACTGGTAAACGCGTGTTCAGAGGCAGTTGGACACTTTTTTCAACTGCCCCTGAACACATTCAACAAGGGCAACAATCTTTCCCTAAACAAATCCCTAAACCAGGCTTGTGGCTACCCCAGCATACCTACACAGGAAAGATGAGATATCTGGCTGAGTCCATAATGGCAGTATTAAGGATTGGCATCTTCAGGGAAGACTCCAGTCCCAGAAAATCCCTTAGGCTATAACAGGCTCTTTGGGGCAGATGTGCATTAGCTGGCACTCCGGTTTCTGCATATTCAGCAAACCAACGGGACAGATTCCAGCAAAAGTAACAGCAGCAACCGCAGACTTTTAGTGATCTTTTGCGTACTCTCCCCCTCTCACTCTCTCTAAATAAGACCCCTGTTCTCTTTTTATACAACAGAGGACCAGGATGTCGGACCCAGGAAAGCCCACCAAGAAAGAACCAGGAAACACAATTAACACTAACCCTACTGGCTAGGAAAGCATGAAACCTTACCTGACTACACATACATTTGGCCCATGAAGAATGAACGTACCTACCCTCTAACAGGAAGTAAGCTCCCAAAAAAAAAACCTTACATAGGAACATGGGATTTTTAAGCTAAGTGTAAGCAGCTAGAAAAACACTCTGTCTATGCCCCCCCCCCCCATGGTGGGATAGTGCTGGAATAGCCGCATACTGGAGTCCTACCACACCTGGTGTGAATTTACCCCTTCAGTGGATCTAGCATTCTATACATTGTTTAAGTTAATTGAATGAATGCAAGGTAATGTATAAGGCCGCGTACACACGACCAAATACATCTGTTCAAATCGGTCTGACAGACCGATTTGAACAGATTTGTCTGCTGGGCTGTTTTGGTTTGATCGCTGTACACAGTGACGTGGCTATGACGTTGATGCCGCCACGTCACCACACCAGGAAGTAAAACACTTCCGTGCATGCGTCAAATCCATTCGATGCATGTGCGGGCAGATATGTCTGCTGGTTAGTGTACTAACCAGCAGACATGTTGGACGGACGTAATTCCCAGCAGACAGATTTTAAAGCATGCTTTAAAATATGTCTGCTGGCAAAATCTGTCTGTCCACCCGTACACACGATCGAATCTGTCTGCTGAAACGGTCTGTCAGACCGTTTCCAGCAGATAGATTTGATTGTGTGTACGCGGCCTAAGAGTAACTCTTCTCTGTATTTATTACCCTTCACAGAAAGTAATACCCATCCGCTATTCCCTCCAGAATAATGGAGAATCTTAGTAGATCATCCACGGTCACCACGTATTTGATATGCTAAATCAGAGATGACCCTGGTGTCAGTCTCTTTAAGTTGCAGATAAAACAGCTCTAAAATAGTAATCAATACCACATTTCCCTGGACACTTTACAGGTCTGCAAATTATTGCTGCATGTAAGAAATGTTTTCCTTTTGCACTCAAGATGTTTAGTCTGGAGAGTGGAAAAAGTTATTTTGTGTGTTGTGTAGTTGACATGCATCTAAAATTCAGTGACATTTTCCTAATTGCGATTTTGTTGTATTTCTCCAAGACTGAGCAATTCTGCTGGTGCTGAATGATTTTTCCACACACTCACGCAGAGTCAACATGCTGTGATTCTCCAACTAAATATTGTGACGACAACTTTGGGGGATAATTGCAGAGCTTTCACAAAAATGTTTCTTTCCCATTTTTTAGGGGAATGTATGTAGATATATTACTTTGAGGAATAATGAGATGAAATAACATGGTTGTTTGTGAAGCATTCAGTGTTGTCAACTTATTATTTTCAACAAAGAACACTGGGCCAGATTCAGATACACTTAATATTGCGCTGCGTAATCGAAATATCTACGCTGCCGTATTTAACCAGGCTCTACATCGAATTCTGGTAGATTTTTGCCCGGACGCTACGGCGGCGTAGTCTATTTCTCGCCGCGTAATTGAAATACGCGATTAGGAGGCGTGAAGCATTTAAATTAGGCGCGTCCCGGCGGCGATCGAACTGCGCATGCTCCGTTCAGAAATTTCCTGCCGTGCATTGCGCGAAATCACGTCGTTACGTCATTCGTTGTTTGAGTAGCGTCGTTTACGAACATTCCTATTCCTGGACGACTTACGTAAAAAATAATAAAAGACGTCCGAAAACGTAGAAATTCGATGCGGGAACGACGGCCATACTTAACACGGGCTGTCTAATATTAGAGCAGCAAAAAGCTGGTATAGTGTTACGCAAAAAAAAGATGACTAAAGGTGCCGTAAGAGATTGCAATAGACGTTATTTCTGGGATCGCCGGCAAAAGCTCATAAGCATACCGACTGGAAGTCCACCCAGTGGCCGCAATTTTATTGCAGCGTAGATCCGAAGGCGTACAAACACGTAATCCAGTCGAATTGAAGCCCGCAGCCGTCTATTCATGGTTTGAGGTTTCCGACTAGCTAAAAAACGCGTGTAATTTGAAATTACTCCAGTCTAACACGAGTTATGGCTCTCTGAATCTGGCCCACTGTGACTTTTGGGGGAAAAATTATGTAAAAGACATAGAAAAGTTATGTATTTTCTGAATTGTGTTAAAATTCATAGATGCTTCTTCTCAAAAGAGCAAAGGCAGGAATCTACTGTATATTACTTGGCTTTTTTAAGCCTAAAACTCTAAGGCCTCGTACACACGAGGGGATATGTCCGCTGAAAACGGTCCGATGGACCGTTTCAGCAGACATCTCTGCTCGTGTGTATGAGCTAGCGGACAGATTTCTCCACCCGACAGATTTCAAAGCATGCTTTGAAATCCATCCGGTGGAATCTGTCCGCCCGACATGTCTGCTGGTTAGTACACTTACCAGCAGACATGTCGTCCCCCACCGCCGCCGCGCCGCCGCCGAATGGATTCGGCGCATGCGCGGAAGTGTTTTACTTCCTGGTGCGGTGACGTGGCGGTGACGCGGCGGCGGCGTCAACGTCACCGCCGCGTCACCGCGCCGTCCGGCGGCGGGGAATTTGATCCGATGGTGTGTACACGCCATCGGATCAAACTCCCGATCAGACATATCCGATGGAAATGGTCCGCGGACCGTTTTCATCGGATATATCCGATCGTGTGTATGGGGCCTAAGAACCAAGTCAGAGTTAAGTTTGTTATTTCTTAAAAGCAGTTCAATACTGCCTGCGAAGTTTGGATAGGATGAGCCTCAGTTTGTGATTGAACAATAAAGGAGCAGCAGTATGTGGTCATCCCAGTGCTCTTAGGCCCCTTTCACACTGGGGCGGGAGGTGCGATGGTGGTAAAGTTAATTTCGCTGTGCTATTCGAACACCCCGCTAGCGGCTAAGAAAGGAAAGAGGCAGAGGCGCATTGCCAGTGGTAAAGCTGCGGTGTCCCATTGATTTCAATGGGCAGGAGCGGTATACATACTGCTCCTTCACCGCTCCAAAGATGTGGCTGACGGGACTTTTTTTTCCATCCTGCCAGCGCACCACTTCAGTGTGAAAACCCTCAGGCTTTCACACTGGAGAAACAGCAGCCACTGTTTCAGGTCGGTTTGCAACCGCTATTTTTAGCACAATAGCACCCTCAAACTGCCCCATGGTGAAATGGGTCTTATATCTTATAAGCATGACCCCAAGACTTCACTGTGCAATGTCTTGGTTGGCTGAGTGGTGCCCCCCTTTCCAGTATGTGCTGCTGTGCAGAGAACAGTAGACTAAAAGCAATACAAATTCATGTAGTTATTCCCATAAAAACAGATTCAATCTAAGAATACATTTTTAATCAGTACTATTTTGTCAGGTAAATACCTGACAAATGTTTTTGGGGTGTTCTTAGGTATGTGTCCTAAGGACACCCCATACCCTTCTCCCTGGGGTCCCTTGGCCTTCCCCCAGTGTTTGCTAGGGGGTGACTCCTTGTAAGCAGGGAGGAGGTGGGGCTCCATCTCTCAGGGGATTGGAAGCGCGTGGAGACATTTGGAGTCGGCTGGGCTTGGTTTGCTTTTAGAAGACCAGCATTTTTGGTAGGCCATGAAATACAACCTTCTCACTAAGGAACTAGTGAACACACTCAATTTCATGCTAACTAAACCTAATGAATAAAGTATGTATTTATTATCAGTATAATTTTCTCCTTTTCTCATATAGAACATATACCCCTGAAGAAGACCATTAGCCATAAACTTGTGAACATGAATTCATTGTTACTATTCTTGAGTCCATGTGTTTTTTGTTCCTTTATCCATGAGATGTGTTTTTGATGTTACGACCAGTAACTGCTTTTTATGACTCCCATGTAATTATGCCCCATTCCCTTGTTTGATTTTGATACTTTAATACATAAAATAAAATATACCGTATTTTTCGCTCTATAAGATGCACCTGGCCAAAAGACGCACCTAGGTTTTAGAGGAGGACAAGAAAACAAGAAAAAAAAATATTCTTAACCAAATGGTGTACTAAAATATTTACCAGTGCCCATGAAATGCAGCCAGACCATTGCCAAAGAAATGCAGCCAGACCATTGCCAAAGAAATGCAGCCAGACCATTGGCAATAATGCAGCCATACCATTGCCAAAGAAATGCAGCCAGACCATTGCCAAAGAAATGCAGCCAGACCATTGCCAAAGAAATGCAGCCAGACCATTGCCAAAGAAATGCAGCCAGACCATTGCAAATAATGCAGCCCAACCTGTGCTAATATTGCAGCCTTACCTGTGCCATCGCTCGGGCTGCTCTATCTTCTCAGCAAGTGTCAGGACATGTCGGGCTGGCACCTGTGTGTGGCTGGCTGGTTTCCTGGTGTGGGTGGCTGGCTGGCACCCTGGCCCTGCTGTGGGTATGTCGCTGTAGGTGACTGGCTGGCACCCTGCTGCAGGACAGTGGTTGGCTGGCACGAAGCACCCTACTGTGGCTGACAGAGAGGGGTGGGCTGAAGGAGGGGTGCTGATAGAGAGGGGGTAGAGAAAGGGGGCTGACTGACAGAGAGTGAGGGAGCGCTTCGTCCACTCTTTCTTTTTATTATTTTTTTTGTAATTTTTTATCACTTTTATTCCTATTACAAGAAATGTTCACATCCCTTGTAATAAGAATAGGGAATGACGGGTCCTCTTTATGGAGACATCTGGGGATCTAGAAAGCATGAGATAAAAAAATAAAAATAAACCAACCTCTGCTTTCCAGGACAAAAAAACTGGCAGTGTTTACATCTGCCAGTGGTGGAAGTGACGTCATAACGTTGCTTCAGGTGTCCCAGGTCCATAGAGACGACTGTAAACCACCTGGTCAACAGACATTTTATGGTAATCCGACGCCACCACTAGATCTTAAATTCCGCTTACCAATTGCATGGGAGGGCCCGAAAAGCCACCAGAGGGCAGAGGAAGGGGGTAAACGTCCCCTCTCATTGTCTGTAAAAACAATCCAGTGGCTGAATAGCCGCTAGGGTGGCTTTTATGTTACAGGGTATCGCCAGTTAAATACAAATATATCTGTATCTATATATTTAACTTTCGGACATCATATGAAAACCTATGGATGGGAAGAGGTTAAAAATCAATAAGATAATAACATTTTGCGATTTCAACTAGGCTGCAAATACAGTGATTCTGTATGGGTACTATTGTACTTGGGAGTCATGGAAGTAGGTGTTGCTACACTGCGAGGATCCAAACAAAAATAAAGTTTTCACTGCCCTGCAAAATCGACCTTTTTCACATGATACTCCTGTTTCAGCATCTACTTTTTAGGTATGTATTTGCGCATATTTAGGTGCATTTTCAAATGCACTCGCGCCCTAAATGTTTTCAACCAGTCTGTGTATCTTTGGTGATAAAATGGAATTAATTTCCCACTGGTTATCGTTTGACAGGCACATTTTTTAAAGTGTTGAAAACATTACTTCCAGAGAATTTTAATAGATCACCCTGTTTATATGCTACACACCTAAATGGCCTTTTTCTTTATCTCTGCAATTCCTAAATCTTAGCAGAAAATTACACAGTTTGGTAAGAATTCTGACTCACGCAGTCTCTTGTCTGTCATCAGCATTTGCTAACAACTCACTAATGTCAGTTTTATATTGTTTTTGCTCTAAAACCTTCCACCAAAGTCTTATTTTCCTGACTGGGAATATCTCTATTCTGAAAAAAAAAATAAAGCGGAAAAGGTCAAGAGTTATTAATATTTCTCCCTGTTTTGCTATCTAATCACAATTCTCAAATAGCAAGCTGTCATCACAAGCAGCACTGCCGAGGCACACAAAGGCAAAATGTCTTCAGATGATTAATGACTCTGGAATGCCACATAAAACAGTCATTTGAAAGTAATAATATATATCCTTCAGTACATTTATGATTATTCTTATCAATGGAGGATTAGTGTAGGTGTATTACAGTTAATATGTTTACATTCACACATACTTATTTCTGGAAAATGCAGGAAAATCAGTGCTGTTTACTAATGCATATGCCCAATCAGTCAGATTTGCGTGGCTTTCCAAAACACGAGAAAAAGCAGTGTTGTTAACGGGAGAAACTAAGCAGGTTTCATTTTTATAATAAAATAAATACTCCCTGCTTTCTATAATCAACAAACCATTTTTTTTTTAGATCTCATTAATCAGTCTCCATCTATCTTAAGTTCTGATACCCTTTCCTACAGACCCTCACTTTAAAAATGTGACTGTGACCAGACTGTGGACATCTAAATAGTGTCATATTTGTAACAAGCAATAAATGAGCTTTACAACAAGCCATCACTAACTTATTTAACTTTAGGCACTGTGGAGTAATTAATCCTCAAATTTCACTGCAGAAGCATGGAAGTTGTTCAAATTATTCTCTCAACAGCTCAACTCATCCTGCTCATTCTTACAGCATTAGCCCAGCAGCCTTCCAATCTCTACTGTTAAAAAATTACTAAACATGTAAAGAAAAAATATATTATAGCTTACCAATCCTGAAATGCATTGACTGCATTAGTTTATTTATGTCAGGCTAAGAACAT
Organism: Rana kukunoris; assembly: GCA_029574335.1. Lineage (NCBI taxonomy): Eukaryota > Metazoa > Chordata > Amphibia > Anura > Ranidae > Rana > Rana kukunoris. The sequence continues at coordinate 539,951,628 of CM056050.1, read as the reverse complement.
TTTCAGCAAGTTGATCTCACAAGAAATTCAGTGCAGGTTGCCTACAGAAATGTTAGTTAGACAGTGGCAGGCCCAGGCTGAGGGAAAGACTTAATGTGGGTGTTCCCAGGCTTTTTGGATTCAGCCTATCCACCTGTGATATAAATAAGGGTTGGGGAGTGGGGAGTGCGCTCAAGAAGAGGATGGTGTGATCACTGAGAACAATTGTGTCTTGCAGACGATCAAAGGCACAGGAGTCCAGAAATCTTCCAGTCTTGGAGAGCACAAAAAATGGACTACTACATTGTTGAGGTATGCCTGGGCATTCAAGTAGAGAGTTTTATAATTGTTCATGTTGGGCTGTATTGCTAAAGTGTTTCAGTAAAAGTGCATCAACTGTCCTAAGCCTGCTCTGAAGTTCTTTAAAGAGGTGTATGATGGTTCCAGGCATATGAAAGAACTATGGTTAGTAAAGCACATGTGTGGTATGAAGTAAAGCCACTACAAAAGATCTACTTGGCAAAGCAAACAGGAGGAGTAATGCAGTTGCTATGGGTAACCAAGGACTAGTGCAAAGTACCTTGCGGCCAGCCATAAAGCATGGTACCTGTGTAGGTGGCGGGTCCTCTGATAGTGAGGGCGTCAGTGATCTGGCTCCCTCCCCATCGGTCATTCAAACGTAGCAACCGGGACTGAACCTGTGTTATGGAGGCCCTTAGCCTAGCCACATGGTACGGGAAGTAAAGAAGTTAACAAGTATACAAATGAGGTCCACGCTAGGTGCACGGCAGAACCTCATTCTGTCACTGGGAGTGAGTATGCTGGACTGGTGGAGAGGGCACAGGCTCAGCAGTGTCTCTCCCAAATGCAACATACATCAGACAAGTTCTTGCCCACATATGCTTATAGCACTCAAGATTTGTTTTGCTGGTCCACCCTGGTGTCCATTATTCATGAGGCACCATCATACAATGTGTACTGTATTTATATGCTACGTCTAACTATTATATTCTTCTTTTAAATTGTTTATTTTATTTCTTATGTTGTTTAATTGTAATTATTCCCTTCATTAGGGCTCAGCTGCTTGCTATCCCCCGTCAGCTCCAGGTGAGGTTTTGCCATCCCTGGCAAGTCCTCCGATGGTTAATCACCCTGGTGAGGTCAACAGCCCCGCCCCCGGGGCTGTAACCTTTCACTTGGTTTCCTGTTCTGGGGCTATTTAAGGCACACTCCATGTGGATGCTTTTACTCACAGCGAAAGGGATGCCGCTTCTCGGGATCACTGTGTGATCTACCCAATCCACAGTAAGTTACCCATTTACTTGCATATAGCTGTCTGTTCATACCTGCCCTGGTCGCCCTCCCTTTATTTTTTACCCTTTTATCACGTATATTCAACACGCGTGGTCTTGCACTAATCCCTTCCCCCCCCTCTATATATTTTATTTTTTTTTTTCCCATGACCAGGCCCTCCCTATATTAATTATTAATATCTTTCACTCTACATACCTGTCTAGTGGATCCATCCCCATGTTCTTGCCCTCTGGCCTCTACATGGGACCTCGTTCGGTGATTCTCCTCTGCGGGATACACCTAGGTAAGCAGCTGAGCCCCCTCTCCCCATTTAAATCTTGTATTCCTAATTTATGTATAACCAATTGTTTTTTAACTTAATTGTAGACATACTTGTGATGAAGCGGTCAATACCGCGAAACCGGTCAAGATTGTCATGACCCCCAACGCATTATTTTGTTCCCCACCGGGATTATTATACTGGCGTTATGTATGGTCGTCACCATTTTAAGCTCTGTATTGTGTTTTTTCTTCTGTGTATTTAATAAAATTATTTTACCCTTATTTAGTAATCTTGTTATCCAATTCTACATGTACCGCAATAGTCCAACTGTGCCCCCCCCTTTTTTGTTTGGTCCTAGGTTTGGGGACCTTAGACCCAATGGGGCAGATTCACATAGATGTAATCTTCCGCTGCGTAATCGAAATACGCTACGCTGCCGTCTATCACCAGACTCTACGCCGAATTCAGGTAGTTTTTTTGCGCGTACGCTATTGTATCGTATTTTTTTTCCGCCGCGCAATCGAAATACGTGAGTAGGGGGCGTGAAGCATTTAAATTAAGCGCGTCCCCGCGACGATCGAACTGCGCATGCTCTGTTCAGGAATTTCCCGCCGTGCATTGCGCGAAATCACGTCGTGACGTCATTCGTTGTTTGAGTAGCGGCGTTTACGAACATTCCTATTCCCGGACGACTTACGTTAAAAATAATAAAAGAAATCGAAAAACGTTGAAATTCGACGCGGGAACGACGGCCATACTTAACATGGGCTGTCTAATATTAGACCAGCAAAAAGCTGGTATAGTGAAACGGAAAAAAAAGATGACTAAAGGTGCCGTAAGAGATTGCGTTTGAAGAGCGAAATTTTGTGGATTCCAGGCAAAAGCTCATTAGCATACCATGAAGGTGAAAAACAACAGGAAGTCCGCCCAGTGGCCGCAATTTTCAGGCAGCGTAGATCTGAAGGCGTACTAACACGTAATAAAGTCGAAATTTAGCACGCAGGTGTCTTTTCATGGTTTGAGGATTTCGACTAGCGTAAAAACGCTCGTAAATCGAAATTACTCCTGTCTAACAACATTTACACAGGCGTAATCGCTTTGTGAATCTAGGCCAATGTTTCTATATCATACATCAGACAACATTGTGTAGTGACACGGGACAGCACTTTTCAGAGGAACTTGTCTAATGAAACCCATTGTGTTAGATTTTATAAGTTGTGTATACAGCTAAACCATCTCTAAATATTCATTGAGTCTGTTCAAAGTACATTTTAGGAAGAGATTTGAAATTTGTGCAGTCAGTACTATTTAAAAAAAAACTATATTTGATTATAAGTCACTCAAATTATATATTATAGGTCACAGATACAATTATGATTTTAGTTTCTACTGACCTAATGATAATTCTGTCATAAGATACAAACATAAAGATTTTGATGTAGAACACATTAGAAGTAGAATTGTTTTAAAATATCAATCAATATTATGAAAGACATATGAATTGTGACTATAACTGTATAAAAATATACATATACAGTAGAATGTGTTTTTCTTAGATAAACAAATATTGATCGGATATACCAGAATTATACAGTTATCCATATAGATAATCATTTTATGTTAGATGATTAAAATATATAGCATGTGTTTTTCCTAGCTAGACCAGTCTTTATAAGATATACAAGATATACATTTATCTATCTATCTATCTATCTATCTATCTATCTATCTATCTATCTATATATATATATATATATATATATATATATATATATATATACTGTATATATGAATAAAACCATTTTATGTGATATTGATTAATCAAAATTATACTGAGTATTGTATATTATGTCGGTTGCCAGAATCCCCGAATAATATAAATAAATAATAATATAAATAATATATATATTCCTCAGCACCAATATACAAACAGATACGCATTATGAAAATAGAAAATATTATTTAACAGATAGTTCAGAACACATTTTTCTGCCCTCAGACATGCCTAGTGGTTGAAGGTGATATCACCTGAAATTCACCAAAGTAAATCATTAGATTTTTCTTTAACCAAAGGAAAAGAAGCCATACGTTTTGGGCTGAGCCTTTTATAATTTTTATGATCTTATTGTCTGAGATAATATTTAGAAGCAACAGAGGTCCAATGAGGAGGCACTCAAAAACACTCAAAACACCTGATTACCATCAATCATACATGAAGACACATACACCATTCATCAACTCACACTTTTAGGGTCCTTTCACACTAGCGGACCGTTCATCCGTTCATTACAAGTCCGTTTACGGACTTGTAATGAACCCCTATGGGAGCGGATCCGTTAGCGGATGATGCATCCGCTAACGTCCGCCAGATCCGCATCCGTTTTTGCGGACGATAGAATGTCCTATTTTTCTTCCGTCCGGCCAAACGGATCGGATGCAAACGGACAGACGGTCCGTTTCCATCCGACTCCCCATAGGGGAGAGCGGAGGAGAGACGGGGCGGTCCCTGCACAGTGTGCGGGGACTGCCCTGTCCGCCCGACAGCTCAGCGGAGACCCCCCGCTGAGCTGACGGACACACGGAGCGGACCGAAAAACGGACCGCTCCGTGTGTAAGGAGCCTTACATTCATGAAGATGCCTGAACACCTTATGCTTTGGACCTCGGAGGTCACAAGAAATAATTCCTTTTTAAGAGTATCCATCTTGAAAGCCACAGAAGCCATTCTAAAAACTCTTGTAACCAACAGGTAATTATGTTGTGTTGATTTGTATCTTATATTAATTTGTGTTGTTTTAAATATTGATTCATGGAGTATTTTACAATTGATAACTATTCTCCCGAATCAATAACCGCATTGTAGATTTTTCTCTAAAGATTACATTTTCAATATATTTTTCATTTGTATAGTTTCCATACTATTAACATAACAAACGTCTAATTTTATTTCACGTTGTTAACCACTTAATTGCCTGCAGTAAAGTAACGGTTGTATTTATGAACTACAGACGTTCTGTCTAAGGGCTCCTTCACATGGGGCAGATCATGATCCGCCCCGTGAACCTCCACTTGCTCAGCAGGGATTGCTCCGTTGATCCCCGCTGAGCCAGCGGATAACAGGGCGGTCCCCGCACACAGTGCAGGAGCTGCCCTGTCTTTTCTCCGCTCTCCTCTATGGGGGGATCTGATGAACACGGACCGCCTGTCCGTGTTCACCTGATCCGATCCGCAGACGGATGGAAAAAAGGGTTTTCCTCTGTCTGCAGAATCGGAGGATTGTGGCACCGGGCGAGATCGGGTGTCAGCGGATGTTCATCCGCTGACACCGGCGATCTCATAGGGACCAATGTATGTCCCTTTTTTATCCGTACACGGATGGATGAAAAAGTGGACATACGGTCCGCCCATGTGAAAGAGCCCTAATTGTCATTTTTTATAGAATTATTGATTCTACGGGGAAGTTTCAAGTTCAAGCTGTTATGTAACGCAATCTGTATTTTAATTTCATGTAACGTTTTTTTTTTTGTCAACCAATATATATATATAACTATTTTGTATGATTACATATCTGGTGAATAAATGTCATATTTTTAGACTGTGGTCATAATAGATTGAACTTGTATCTTAAAAATATCATTGTTAAAAATGACTTAAACCATATATACCGTGCAGGAAAACTTTCCTTAATAAGCACAACAGTGTGTACAATTCTGCTGTCAACCTGCATAGCAGTTAGTGGATATGTAGGAATAGGACAAAGCCATGTATAATAGGTTATATGCAGGTTTGGACTAACCTACCAACCTTAGATTTTTTGGGATGCTATATAACTCATGGTCTAAGCAGCAAACTTTCAGTAGACCCTACTTTTATCTTATAACTTTAACTTATCTTGTAACCTTTGAATATAAAAATAAACAGAACATTACCAGCAGAATAGAGACAATCAAATAGGTATACTCCTCTGTAGCATTTACAGTAAGCCTTTTTTACAAACAGGCTACCAGCCAAACTTGAATGGTTTATGGAACTGAATGTAGTGCTACCCCTGTAGGAGCCTTTTGAGTATATTTGGTTCTGTACTCTGCCTCTCAACCCCAAGAACAGTCTCAGCCACTCTGGCACACCCAAGGAAAATGTTAGTGCAACAACACCAATGAAAGACGCACGTTATAATAAAACACAAACAAATTCTTTACTGTGAAGTTTCTTTGAAGTGGTAACAAACAGTACCCATGTTATTATTTCGTACTAGTTTAGATTGTTCTGTTTTCTTTTCTCTTTTTTTGCTTATCTGTATAATAATTGTCTTTCCCTGAGTATATAAAGAAATGTACTCAATGTATGTTAATTTGCTGTACTCAAGCACCTTCTTGAATTTTGTACTGTGATTTTTCCTCAATAAAAACTTATAGGCCTCGTATACACGATCGGTTAAACAGAGGACAACGGTCTGATGGACCGTTTTCATTGGTCAAAACCGATCGTGTGTGGGCTCCATAGGTTATTTAACCATTGGTTAAAAAAAATCCAGTTTGTTTTAAATTTAACCGATGGATTCCTAACCGATAGTAAAAAAACGATCGTTAGTAGGCACCACCATCGGTTAAAAATCCATGCATGCTCAGAATCAAGTTGACACATGCTTGGAAGCATTGATCTTCATTTTTTCAGCACGTCTTTGTGCTTTACATCACCGTGTTCCAACACGATCGTTTTTTTAACCGATGGTGTGTAGGCACATCAGACCATCAGTCAGCTTCATCGGTTAACCGATGACAACGGCCCTTCAGACCGTTCTCATCGGATGGACTGATCGTGTGTACGCGGCTTTAGTGTAAAAAAATAAAACAGTAGCAGAATATCTGAACAGTAGGTAAGTATATCTCAAGTAAATTAACTCTATAGTAATGACTGAGAACCAAGAGCAATATACTTAATGGTACAATCAGGCTGCTTTTAGGGGATTCCTCAACAGCGAATAACTCTGAGAGCAAATGCGAAACAATTTAACAATGAGAGATCACAAGATGGCAAACACTATAACGGATTGGTCACCACTTTATTTAAATTGGGCTCAATGAGTCCAGGCAGGAGAAGAGTAGAGGACTGACCCTTTCTTATGTTAGACTTCTCTCTTCTGCACCTAGTTCAGTGGTCAATGGCGTAACTCCCAAGTCAGATTACCCCACTCATGTACTACATATACTGAGCCCATGGTATTTGTGTGCGTACCCGTATGGCACCAGTAACTTCAGTCCCTTGGAGAAAAAGGCCTTTAATTTTAAGCTAGTCACTTTTGTTGGTGCACTTAGATGTCCTGCTTGGTAGAGTACAATTGCAGTATACCGGCAGTATCTGAGTAACAAAGTGGACACTGTGAGTACTCAGTGGGGGGGGGGGGGGGTAAGTGTGTCCCAGGTTCTGGCAAGTGTGGGCTAGATAGGTAACATTGTGTGCATTGTCTCTGTTTCCCTGCAAATGGGCAAGTGGCAGCTCACCAATCCTATGGTCCAGTTCTGAGCAAAATGTCATGGAGCAGACAGGCTTTTCAGGTAACCCGACTGACTACTTCACAACTGGAACAGTTCACACTATCAGTACAGGTGCCTCTGGAGATGTGCCTAAGATCCCCCCTCAGGAAGGATTCCCAACCAACAGTGAATGCTTGAAAGGAACTGCACACTGACCTGGGAGGCAACACCTCTCCCCCAGGTCCAGTCTTCTCCCTTATCATATTGCATCCCCCCAGCTCCCAGGCAGCCTCCTCGAGTCACTTTCCTAATTTTTCTAAAAGCATACTGAAATCTGCAATCCTGCCCAGCATAGAAAGCTATGGGGCCATTTATGTTAAGGACTAAATGTCCCACAATCCCCTGCTGTAGTTCTGCTGGCTGGTAATTGGCTACTTCCTCCGTGCCAATAGGAAAGTAGGGGAGGCAGCAGAGTGAACAGCCATGCCTCGCTAGGCCATTCGGTGTGGTGTGGAGTGAGGAGAGGGAGGGGGAGAATTCTCCCCACAGGAGCTGACAGGCTTCTCTCCCTTTAGAGAGCCTGTGTGTCTGTGTCCCGGCGGTGGCCGGTAAGAGATGCTGGGCCGTGGGTGGGCTAAATGGTACCCACTACATGGGTAAAAATAAAAAAAGATTATTTGAGTCTATCTATAACAACGACAACCCTTATTAGAGTTTGCATTAGGGTTAGAAAATTGTTAAAAACAATGTGCTCTCTTTTTTACTGTGAGGCAGATTTCTCTTCTTTTCCTGTCCCACTGATGACAAATAAAGATGGGTGAATCTACAAATAGCAAACGATTTAAAAAAAAACCTTCTATGAATATGTTCAGATAAATTACAAACTAGGAAAAGGTTGGGTCTAGAGATACACTTTAAATATGAATGTTACAGTGACAGAAAAGCAGTAAATAATCAGCAACCATTCATTGCTTCATAAATGTGAACCCTATGACTACAATTGAAATAGAAAACAATAGTGAAATCAATAATTTGTGTGGAGGATAAACCATATCAACAGTATAAATGATTTTCCTATGCAAAAAAAGGACATTTGCCCGCAGGAGTTGTATGCTTCAGTTGACTTTTGCTGCATAGTAAATGAAGTTTGCACATTCATCTTCGCAGGTGAGTAGGTATGTGACATAGTGTTGATTCAGTGCCCTGACATCAGTCTAAATATTGAAGATATTTACTCACTGACACAGCCAGTTATTCTGCCTTTACTGCACTTTCATCAATATGAAGCAGACACAGATAATAAATTAGACTGCACATATACAGTGATGGTAATGCTCATTCATCTTTTCAGTAATATAGAGAAAAGAAAAATGACTAAATAGTCCAGGTTGTATATTGTGATTCCTACTTCTCTAATCCACTGTGAAGAAAGATGAAAAAGTGTTTGCTCTTATTTATGAAACATACTACTATATCTGGTGATATGGTAAGCTTGTTAAGTTTTTTCTTTGGCTAATTCTAAAGGCTGTAAATTTATTATTTACAAATAATATTGCAAGGTTCTCCAAGCCCTAACATATTCACTTTGTTGAAACTGCACCCCAGTTGATAGAATGGAAAGCCCATATACTTATACTGAGACTCTTCCATGAACAATTTCACTTAGCCTGAGACAGCAATGCTCCAGCCACTGACACTCCACAGCAGCCCCTGCAACTCCACTGGGCCGACTGAAGTCTGCTATCCCGATTTTGGATACTGGTGGTGGTTTGGATGTGTTCACAGCAAAGAAGCACTGTCCCACCGCTTGCTACTAATGTCACGGACCCCCATCCTCAACAGGATTATGTCCGCCCTTTAAGCTTCCTTTGCCCGATACTAGCACGATCCAAGATCCCTTAGCCCACCCAGTCACTTGTTGGGACATTTGTGTAGGGTAGAAAACATCAGACTGTTTATTCAAACACAGGTACAAAGAGATATACACACAGGGACATTCCCCCTTCTTTGCAACAGGGTGGGGTAAGCTACATTCAGTAACAAAAGACACACAGGTATATTTAAACTTCTCACCAGTAGACCGTATTATCAGTAGGGAGGCTGTTGGAGGAATGCCCCCTCTTTTACATAATGACACAAGGCGGGGTAAACTACATTCAACAACAGACACACAGACAACCTTTATGAGTGTTTGCAGGAGAAACCCCCCTTCTCTCTAGCAGCTAATCCACATACATATATACACCCCATAATAGCTTGCTCCCAAGGGATACAGCCACACCTGAAATAATCTAGTAAAAGTATACAACAGTCGCATGTGAAAGAACACCTTCATTCTTTCAACACAAACCACACATATAGAATCCAGGATAACGGGGGTAAAAGGAAAACCGGAGTCCGGTGTGGTTGTACGGTGATGGGTTAGGCAGACCAGACTTGGGTTCTAGGTTACCCTGTTCCCTATTAGACACAGGGTAAATTACACATTGGAGGGCCTGAGGGAGCTGGACAAAAAGTTTCCAGGGCTCTCCAAGGTAAGCTGGGTTCCACAAGCCCCCCTGTCCAAAGTGACTTCTGTCACAATGGCATACCTGGACACTATGCTCAATTGACCCTGAGACTAATCAATAACATCAAAGTGCCTCCAAGCTGGTGGAAGTTTTCTCCTGCTTAACTACTAATTGGCTCACTAGAATAGTGAAGTCGACAACACTACTCCAGTCACACAGCAGCTAGAGTGACCAAACTGATGAACCCTTGAGGAGGTAACAACAAAAACCAAGGGAATGCCCAGGGAAAAACCAAGCCTACTTACCGACCAGCTTGCAGAACAACCAATTAACCTGTCTAACAGTATGCGTTAAAAACAGGGGTTTTGTCCGCACGCATTTGCAAACGCATGCGTGAGCTACAGACCGGCGCCAAGGCACCCTGTAATCTGTGGTCCTAACACTAAACAATGAGTGTCCCCCACAATGGAGGCACATGCATTTTAATGACTAGGTAGGTGCAGGTGAACTGAAGGGGAGCCACCCCTCCTTAAAGTTACAGGAGCACACCAAACACCCAGCATATAGCACAATGGCTGCAAAGGTGTTGGTGCACTGCTGGACCAATATAAACACCACAGGTGAAGCATAAACGTGTCCACCGCCCCCATCTATAGCTGGTCATAGCAGTAAGTAGCATTGGAAGGCTAAAGCAGTTAACAACAAAAACCTGGGGAATGCCCAGGGAAAAACCAAGCCTACTTACCGACCAGCTTGCAGAACAACCAATTAACCTGTCTAACAGTATGCATTAAAAACAGGGGTTTTGTCCGCATGAATTTGCAAACGCATGCGTGAGCAACAGAGCCACGCGTGTTCTGCAAGCTGGTCGGTAAGTAGGCTTGGTTTTTCCCTGGGCATTCCCCAGGTTTTTGTTGTTATCTGCTTTAGCCTTCCAATGCTACTTACTGCTATGGCCAGCTATAGATGGGGACGGTGGACCCTTGAGGAGGTGCAAGCTGCTCTTTCTTTTCTTCCAGTTTCTTCCTCTGGCCACTGAAGCTGTCTTGGCCACAGCAAAATAGACTGGAGACCTCGTATAAAGTTAAGCAAAGGTAGAGTGGGCTCCCTACAGGTTATTGTTTATTTAATTTTGCCATTACCCATTTATTGCCATGACCATTTGTTCATTGTCCATGCATTGTCATAATTGCCCATTTTTTACCCATGTATCGTCATAATTGTCCATTTGTTGCTTTGTTTTGTTATGATGACCTGTTTGTTGCCCATGTTTTTGTTATGATAGCTTGTTCGTTACCCAAGTATATTTAAAACTGCCCATTTTTGCCCATATATTTTCAGGATTTCCCATTTATTGCTGGCTAAATATCATGATTACCTATTTGTTGCTAATGTATTGCCACGACTACCTTTTTTGTTGACAATATATTTGTCATAATTGTCTATATGTTACCTATCTATTTGTCATGATTGTCTGTTTGTTGCACACATATTGTCACGATTACTCGTTGCCTATGTATGGTATGTATGTATTATTTGTTGCCTATTAATTGTTTGATGTATGGTCAAAACGATCTGTTTGTTCACATATTTGCCATGATTGCCCGTTTGTTGCCCAAGTATTGTCACAATTGCCCATTTTGTTTGCAGGATTGCTAGGTTATTGTACATGTTTTGGTATGATTTCCAGTGTTTTACTCAAATTGTTGCCCACCTCCTGTTGCAGTTTTCAGCGTGTTGCTCACCTTAGTTGCCCAGGAATTTTCACAATTATTAGTGTGTTACCCACATATTGACTTAAATGAGTGCCGTAATTGCTCCTCCAAACTTGTAGAGAATTAAAGTGATATTAATGTCTCCTTTTTTTTTTGCAAAAAAATAAAGTTGTTGTACTTACCTGCTTTGTGAAACAATATTGCACAGAACAGTCGCTTACCTCTTCTTTGGTATTTTCTCATCAGCACTGCCCTCTCTCTCTTCCTAGGGGTGCCCCCTTAGCAAGCCATGTTCTATGGGGGCACCAGCACATGCGCAATCCCGATTCAGGTGGTGTATGTCCATAGACACACGCCAGTAAGTTAGGCCCTTGCACCCTCTTCACAGGAGTTTGACTGACAGAAGCAGAAGCCTATGGTAGTGTCCCTTGTGAGATTTCGGAAGAGAGAGGAGTGGTGCTGCAGCTGGGACAATGCTGGAGTGGTGAAATGAGCCAGTTAAGTGTTTAGGGATGGGAGGGCTGGAAGAGGTAGTGGGGTGTTTTTTTACTTTGATGCAGGGAATGCATTAAGGCGAAAAACCTTTTGAGTTTAGAATCATTTTAATTAACAAGAATGTGTGGATATGTGAAAGATATAGTTTATTATATGGGAAAAAGCAAGATAGACTCTTGGAGACTCTTGGCTTTCTTGTTGCATGTGAATTGTTATGGCATGAGACTGTCTTCTAGAAATTCACAGAAGTTTGAAAGTCTAGAGAGTTTTATAAGTGGGCTTGACTGGTATCACTATACTTTTGATATTACACAGTGGTGGGACAAGGTAATTCAGTGCCCAGGCGAAGATGCCAAAATGTGCAGGGGGTGGAGCTAGTAGAAGCATTTGCAGCACACAAAAAAATATATGTGATGGTTGCAGAGTGCACAAGTATTACTTTTTACATAGTGTTTTGTGATCATTGTGATGACCAAAGATTGGTCATCACAATGATCACAATGCACACAGCCATTTAGATGACGACTCAGTTAGCAGCCAATAATGAGTAACATGGCTGCCCAAGCATGATTTCTGAAGATTGTAAATGGTGCTCTAGAACGAGCTGAAGCTGATCTCGGCTTCTTTCAGATGATTTTGTTCAAAAACCCCCTTCGATCAGCAGGCTGCAGTGCTAATCATTGTCTTCTGACAGTAGAGGAGTCCTGCTGTCAGAGTGCAATAGCACAGAGGGGGATTCCTACATCCACCTTGATTGAGTAGATGCAGGGTTCTGTTCAGCCTGCTGGAAAAAAAAGTAATAGCATGTACTAGGGTTGCACTGATATCGATATCAGTGCAAATATTAAAGTAATTGTAACCCTTAAAAAAGAGATCCTGTTCCCTTATAGCAGGTTAAACAGCCCAGTGTTTCTGCTGTCTAACCTGTTCCCGTGGAAGCTGTAAAAAACCTGGCTGATCCATGGCTCCCCTCTGTAAACTGACCATGGTTTATCATGGCTGCTGGGCCCTGATACCGTTGTCAGTTTACATGCCTCCATCATCCGTTGTCTCTCCTCTCTGGCCCCCCATTTTAAAATTACAGTTTTAAAATTTGCCCCTATTTAAAAAAAAAGTGCCTCTAAACTTCTAAATACCCTTTTGTAATGTATCTTCAGGCCAGTCACGTGACTCCCAGCCACTCTCCTACTCCGATCTAGGGCTACAGTAGGAGGGGCAGAAAACCCAGCACGGTGGTCACGTGACCTCCAGGCTGACTCAAGAGGGAGATCTTAGCCCCCCTGTTGTAGCCCTGAAACAGAGCATTAGAGTGGCCAGGAGTCACGTGACCTACCTGAAGATACATTACAAAGTGGTATTTAGAGGCTTTCTTTTTTAACAAACAATTACACTGTGGATTATGTCAGCTTAAAATAGGGGGGCTATGCATCTATGACTTGTTTAGGGATCATTCACATGTGGCGGAGACATGTGTGTCCTCTGCAGGGCTCTCTTTTATCAGCATGGGGATACACGGGCACTGTGTGCATCCCTGTGCCAGTGTCCTATTCACTTCTATTGGGACCTGCACTTGCATGTCATATTAGGATAGATAGGCTGTGTCCATGCTGCCTAGTGTCCCCAGTAGAAATGTATGGGGTGGAATGGGGATGCACACAACACTCGTGTACCTCCTTGCTGATAAAAGTCAGCCCTGCATGGGAAACACATTGTTTACGCCTCTTGTGAATGTGCACCTACTAAAAATAGAATCTGAAAGAATAGTTGTCTCCATAGATATATCAGTAAAATCAAGCCTGAAAGTGTTTTACCTGTTAGTTGAGTAGTTAGTGCCAGCCTCAGAAGCATATGACAGAGACAGAGAAACAGAGAGAGCACCACTCAATTTGACCATAGGGCATGAGAGGAGGGGACCAGAGGGAAAGGGCACAGGAGGAGTCACTATACAGACAAAAAAATGGGCTCCACATAGTCCAGAGCAGGGAGAGAAAAAAAGCAGCAGACTAGGGAGTGATAGAAATAAATAAAGAGGGAGAAGCCAATATTCAGGCGAGCAGAGGAGCAGAAAAGTTTTATCATATGCATCTAGAATCAATCACGAAAACCACGGAACAAAGCCGCTGTCTGTCTACTGTGTTACATTGGCAGCATATTCTGTGCTGGGCATGACTGTACCTAGCAAACTGCGCCCTCTTCCCACATTAAATTATTATGCCCAGGGCAGCTTCCCCTCCTGACCCCCCCCCCAGTACCAGCCCTGGTAAAATATATAAGTGGATTATATTTTCACAAACAAGACAGTGGTCTAGGTTCCTCCACAACAATTGTCATTGTACAGCCAGGTTTTGCCACAATTACCAATGTGTTGCCTGCGGATTGCCATATATGTCCATGTATTACTATGGTGCCATCTGTGTGAGTATGGGGAGTGCTGCTGCTCTGGCCTCTCACTGTAGGTTTCTGTCAAACTTGATACTGTCTTTCTCTCAGATTTCTTGCAGCTCCTTGCTCCACTGGCCCACACCCTGGCCTCTGGGCAGGGGACCTCCTGTCTCCTGGGTGGACCCCTGAACCACTGCCAGGTCCTTGATTATGAAGGCTCTGCATACCTGCACACACAACCTGCTGGTCCCCAGTAAAATCTGAAACTCTTTGAAATCTCTGGAATCTAGAACCCAATCCGGTAGCTACAAAGCCTTATGCCGCGTACACACGGTCGTTTTTTGCGATGAAAAAAAACGACGTTTTTTAAAACGTCATTTAAATTGATCATGTGTGGGCAAAACGTCGTTTTTTGTCTTAAAAAAAACGACCAAAAAAAATTTCCAACATGCTTGAATTTTTTGTGTTGTTTTTCAAAACGTCGTTTTTTGTTTCACAAAAAGTCACCGTGTGTAGCAAAAACGTCTTTTAAAGCGACGTTTTTCAACCCGCGCATGCCCAGAAGCTAGTTATGAAGCGAGCTTCAATGGAAAAGAGTGGTGAACGTAACCTCGCTTTTTGTGAAAAAACGATGGTGTGTATGCAACATCGTCTTTGAAAAGTGACGTTTCAAAAACGTTGTTTTTTACTTCACAGAAAACTTCGTTTTTTTCATCACAAAAAATGATCGTGTGTACGCGGCATAAAGAATACTGAAATGCCATTTTTTTCCCTACCCAGAACTGACATTCCACATACACAAAATATATATATATATATACATATTAGTTTTCCCTAGTTTAACAGTCCTGCTCTACTACATTTAATAGCCACATATTATTATTTTAGGTTGGTTGTCATGGAAACATAAAGTACTGACTTTTTGAAAGGAAGAAAACACTTGTGTTATATTTTGTTTCAAACAGCAAATTCCAACCCTCCTCAATGTGCATAAGTTATCCGAATGGGAGTTTTTTTTTTACATTTCTGAGATCAACCATGGGATACAAACTTGTTTCTACGCCAAGGATTCTGAAAGCAACAAAGCATGATTTGGTCAAAAAAGGGCACCTTAAACTATAATCTCAATAAAAAAGAGCCGGTTCACACTGGGACGACTCGTCAGGTGACTCAGCCGCCTGAGTCAATAGAACCGCTCTAATAGGAGCGACGCAAGTCGCTCCGACTTAGAAAAAGGTTCTTGTACAACTTTGGGGGCGACTCGGGGCGACTTGCATTGACTTCTACACAGAAGTCATTTTGCATGTCACCTCTGATGTCGTCTTCAGGTCGCCTTGCCGAGTCGCCCCCAAAGTCGTGCCGCCCCAGTGTGAACCGAGACTGCTTTGAAAAATTGCTTTTTTCAATTATATATATTATACCAAATAAATTGCTATATAACCCTTGTTAATTAAAGCCATATTTCTTACTTGCAATTTGTAGATGTCTCTTGTAAAACATACAGTAATCATTTTCTCTCTTATGCCTGTAATAGTTTTAATCTGATAACCAAAGAAGGGCTCTATCTATTCTTTGACATATGTTAAATATATTTATGAACAGACTCTATAATGTACACAGAGAACTAGTAAAAAACATAATTATCTTCTTGGAATTTTAATAAATATGGACAAAATAATTACTTTCACACTGTAATCAATTAAGCACAACGCTTTCTCATGTGTTCCTTGCTGGGAATAATTATAAATGTTAATGTGTTAATCAGTGTAAAGCAAGCAAGGAGCCCAGGCAAAATGTTTACAGGAGATTGCAGCATTCATTAGGTGACATCAACAATTATCAAATAAAAGCGCTAGCGCACAATACGAAACAGCCTATAGAATAACAAGGACAGCAAAACCATTTTTCCATCAAGTGTGTCTGTTTATCATCTGAAATAATAAGCTAATTGTCATAATGGTGCACTCTGACACTTTACCATAAAACATTACAGGGTTACAGCCAGCTTAAAGTGGACTGTTACTGGAATAATAATATCACGCTATGTCAACAGTCTTGCTGAGATGGATGACAGTCTTGCTTTTGCCTTAAAATTGTCATAATTGCCTGTGTACCGTAATGGTTGCCTATTTAAAAATTAGATTCACCTTTAGGAACACATTTAGGGTGTAACACCTTGCTAAGCACCCACCCACAGTTACAGGGCTGATGCAAGGATTTTTGAAACCCTAGGCGAAAACCTCATTATGCCGCCTCCCCTTTGGCTCCACCCCTGACTCCACCCCGAAGACTTAGTTGCTTGCTGCAGAGAGAAGAGAGTAGGAAGATCAGTGCGGCTACCTAGTTTGCCTAGTGGTAGGACCGGTAAAAAAATAAACTTCAAGTCTTGTCTGCCACTATGACAGATGGATTTGTAAATCTTATTTTTTAGCGGTAATTATATCATTGTGATAAACCCACCATGATGTATGCTTATATGTTTTGTAATACTTTTGAATCCTTATATTTTAGAATGCCTATCCCCCTGAAGAGACCGATCGAACGGTCGAAACGCGTCGGGGATCTACATTGTGCATTCACCTGCAACATAACGATATGAATGAATGAATGAATGAATGAAAACTTGTATAGCGCGGCACATGCGAACTGAATCGCCTCTGGGCGCTTGTTGTTCCTCTCTCCTTTGATATCAAAAGAGAAAAGTCTTGGGAGCTAGCCGAGGACGGAGATGCACGCGTGCTAGCAGAGCTCCGGCACCAGCGGCTCTAACACGGCACATAGCAGACCTCCGAGGGGGAAAAATCCTTCACTAAAGCGGCGATCCAGACCCGGTCACCCTACAGACCCTACCCTGGTCATGACTCGGCGCAAGTCCGCGGGGAACCGGCCCTCTAAACTCACCGAGTTCTTCCCTATGGAGCGCAGGCAAGATGGCGCCGGGGCCTCTTCCACGCCGCTTCCAGGCCCTCAGAAGCGCACAGCCACCGAGGGGAACCCGAACAAGAGGAGCAGCCCTCCTAGGAACCTGACATCCCCACCAGCTACACCATCCTCTGGGAGCCCTGAGAAGACCAGGTTCAGGATGGATGTGATGGAGACTGCACACGAGGTGAGCTCTCTGTTAGAATCAGGGGAAGATACAAGGGAGCTACCAGACTCCATAGAAGGATTCCCCACAGCTAATAAGCCAGTCCTGGACACTGTATTGAAAGAGATGCTGGTCTCGTTGCGGGGTTCATTGCACTCAGATATGATATCTTGTGTTCACAAGTTCAGTACAGAACTCAGAGGGGTGGCTGACAGAGTGTCTCACATAGAGGACAAAATGGGGGAATTTGCCTCCACCATTAATGACCTAGTAGACGCGATTGATAACAAAGAGGATGATATTGAGGCTATGAAAACAAAGATGGCAGAAATCGAGGATAGATCAAGAAGGAACAATGTGAAAGTGAGAGGTGTACCAGAATCTGTTGGGCCTCAGGAACTGCGTGAATACGCCTCCCAACTATTCTCTGCCATACTGCCTGACCTATCTGGGCTGGACTGCACTATTGATAGAATCCACAGGCTTCCCAAACCTGCATTCCTAGCTGATGATGTCCCTAGGGATGTAATTCTACGCCTACATTTTTATCATGCAAAGGAAAAATTAATGGCAGCATCTAGAAAGAGGGACAGCTTCCCACCAGAATACGTGAATCTTCAGTTTTATGCGGATTTGTCACAGTTTACTCTGCAAAAACGCAGAAATCTTGCCACCATAACTAAGGCTCTCAGGAACCACAACTTGGTGTACAAGTGGGGGTTCCCTACCAAGCTCATCGTCACGAAAGACAACCGAGACTATGTGATGGACTCATTAGATAGAGGCATGGCCCTGCTCAAAGAATGGGGGATTCTTCCTGAGTCCCAACAAGCCATACGTCAAGGGGGAGGAGCCAGGAGGATTGAAAATGAGTGGCATGTAGTTGGCCGCAAAAATGCTAAGACCCATAACTAACTACCCCGGAGATCTCCATTGATACGGCGTGGCCGCTGAGGTGGAGCTGCCTCCGTAGGCCTTATTCTTGAGGATCCCTCACACCTGGCCATTGAGCGACTCTTGAAAGTCGCACACAGTACTTTCTTTAGTTTTTGGCGTTATGCCAGTGTTACCTTTCTTTGTTACCTATTCTAACGTTACTTCTTTTTTTTTTGTTGTTGCCCTTTGCACGTTTTTTGCCCTGCCACCCGAAACCTTCCCTCCCATTTGGGAGATGATGACGCCGGACCCCCCTGCCTCATACGGACTGGAGAAGTATCTGGCCCTTTGCTGCTGGCGAATGAGTATCCTAAACGAGCCACCCGCAGTGAGTACCTTCTTGATGTTAATAGCCACACCTGAACACGCCAACTGCATGCTGAAATGATACAATTCCTGACAATTAATGCTAAGGGACTAAATCACCCGGCAAAGAGGCGGTCTTTATGGAGAGAGGCCCTGCAGCAGAAGGCTGATGTCCTTTGTGTTCAAGAGACCCACTTCGACAGCTCAGCCCCTCCGAAATGCTCACATCCCAATTATCCGGTCACCTACTTTGCTAACGCTGACACCAAATCCAAAGGAGTAATGATCGCAGTGAGAGACTCTGTTCACTTTTCCTTGCATAAAGCTATTGTCGACCCAATGGGGAGATATGTGATATTGGTGTGTGACATTGACCTGGTATCCTATACAGTGGTGGCGGTTTATGCCCCCAATACAAAACAGACCAAATTTATACAGAGAGTCACTAAAAAAATTAGAGAGGAACAGAAGGGACTGTTGGTGATTTGTGGGGACTTCAATATCATCCCAGATCCGGTCATGGACTCCTCCTCCTCACCAAAGCGCACTCCCCCGTCATTGGCTCCCTTTTTGAGGTCGAATGAACTTTTTGATGCATGGAGATGCTTGAATGCTAATGAAAAAGACTATACTTTCTTTTCCACCCGCCACAGGTCCTATAGCAGGATAGACCTCTTCTTGGTCGACAAGGGGCTTCTCCTGAAATGTAAATCTGTTAAAATCAATGCCATCACGTGGTCGGACCATGCCTCTGTGGGAATGACAGTGGGGGACATACCTCCCAATACTCCAGTTATCATGTGGAGATCCAACCCCATGCTTCTCCGGAGCGGTCCGACCAGGTCATACATTGAGACGAAACTCAGGGAATTTTTTGCTAACAATGAAGGGTCAGTTACTAGCCCCTTCACCTTGTGGAATGCGCATAAGGCATGTGTGAGAGGGGTCATGATTCAACAAGGTGCTAGGGTTAAGAGGGAAAGGCAGCAGCGCACATTGACCCTCGTTGCTCAAATAAATGACTTAGAATCAAAGAACAAAATTAGACCATCCCTCTCCCTGACTGAACAACTAACCCATCTGCGCACTGACCTCAGGACACTGTTCCTTGACGACTATGAAAAAGCCTCTAGGAAGTTCAAGCTTGCTTTCTTCACTAGTGGTAACAGGGCGGGCAAGCTTCTAGCGAACAGACTTAAAGGACACAGAATTAAATCTAAAATTCCCTATATTCACCATCCAGAGACGAAGGTGAAACATTTTCACCCTCAAGCCATAGCTGACGCCTTTAGTCACTATTACGGGTCGCTTTATAACCTCAAGGATGATCGAACGATTACCCAACCATCCTCGGAAGCTATCGTGGCATTCCTAGAGAAAGTTAATCTTCCCTCCCTGACCCCTGACCAACTTTTAGTACTAAATTCCCCATTTACTGTAGAAGAAGTGGAGAGGACCATACAGTCTATCCCATCAAATAAATCCCCGGGCCCCGACGGATTTATTGGAGAATACTTCAAAACATTCCAAGACATACTCAGTCCCTACTTGGTCCAGGTGTACAATGCCGCTGCTGCCTCATCCTCGTTCCCAAGGGAAATGTTAAGTGCCACTATAGTGGCTCTCCCTAAACCGGGGAAAGATCCAGATACACCCCAAAACTTTCGGCCCATATCATTGTTGAACAATGATGTCAAAATCTACGCGAAACTCTTAGCTGCTAGACTGGTGGACATACTCCCGGGGTTAATTAATGTGGACCAATCAGGCTTTACAAAGGGGAGACAAACGGCAGACGCCACCAGGAGACTACTGAACATCATACATATAACAGAGCGTCGTCGAACGCCTTCTCTGCTCCTTGCGTTGGATGCGGAGAAGGCGTTCGACAGGATTCACTGGAGGTTTTTGGAAAAGGTCCTGGGGAGGTTTGGCTTCGAGGGGCACATTTATTCTGCCATAATGGCATTATACTCACATCCTTCGGCACAGGTACTAGTGGCAGGTACTCTTTCCACACCATTTGACATCACTAATGGCACAAGGCAAGGGTGCCCACTCTCGCCTCTGATATTCAACCTTTTGATGGAACCTTTGGCTTCCCATCTGAGGTCGCACCCACGAATCTCTGGGATCCAAGTGGGAGGGAAAAACCATGTGATTAGCTTATTCGCAGACGACATCATCCTGATGGTCACTGACATAGAAAAATCTGTTGAAACAATATACTCTTCACTGAGGGCATTTAACGAAATCTCATACTACAAAGTGAACGAATCAAAATCACATATTCTAGGTCTAGGAGTCCCTAGGGAAATCAAACTACGAATGAAACAGAAGTTCCCATTTGTATGGAAGGAGGAAGGCATTAAATACCTTGGAATTGTCCTAACTTCCACTTCCAAAGGTCTACTACAAGCCAACTACACCCCCTTCCTGACCTCCTTCCAGGCTAAATTAGACGACCTGGCCAAAACTGAACTGTCATGGCTGGGTAGGTTAGCAGCCTTTAAGATGCAGGTGCTACCTCAGCTCCTGTATC
The DNA here is from genome assembly GCA_029574335.1 of Rana kukunoris. Classification (NCBI taxonomy): domain Eukaryota; kingdom Metazoa; phylum Chordata; class Amphibia; order Anura; family Ranidae; genus Rana; species Rana kukunoris. The sequence goes on along the minus strand of CM056050.1, from coordinate 539,930,626 downwards.
TTTTCAGGACATTGCCTATTCCGATTCCTAATCCCTATTTCAGGTCCCTCCAATCTATACTAAACAGATACTTATGGCGGGGAAAGCGGGCTAGATGTGCCTTCAGTAAACTGACAAAACACAGAAAAGCAGGGGGTATTGGTCACGTCCACCTACAAGGTTATTACTTTGCCGCCACTCTGTCCCAACTGCAGCACTGGATGGTGCCTGCTTCGGAAGCATTGTGGGTGGACTTGGAACAGTCCCAAATTAAACGAGGCACACTAAGAGATTTTCTATTAACATCACATCTAAGCGAAAACTTGGACCCAACCATCGCGCCAACTATCAGGGCGTCGATTAGGGCTTGGGGCCACCTCCGCAGTTCCCACGAATGGTCAGGACCAGTGTCTCCGTTGCAATTCCCTATTACTGCTATACATAACATAATACCTGACATCAACCTGGATGGGTGGGTATCCAGGGGTATTCAGCAACTGAAAGATATAGTAGAGGGACCCTCACTTGTGACATTCCAGGAGCTGCAGGATAGGTACAAGCTTCCAGCAACTGAGCAGTATAAATATAGCCAGCTCTCACACATGTTTAAAAGGAACACATACCTTCTCACCTCACTCCCTGTTAACATCTCCCAATTCTACCAACAACCCAAAGTCACCCCTAAAGGGATCTCAATATTTTACATGGGACTACAGGAGAAACATAAACTATCTAAAATGCAACATATGGAGGCCTGGGAAAGAGATGTGGGGAGGGAATACACTATCCTTCAGTGGGTAAAATCTTTGAAGATCGTGTACTCTTCTACTAAGAGCACTAACCTGATGGAAACACACCAAAAGCTGCTGTTGAGGTGGTACCTCACCCCCTATAGGCTATCTAAGATATATCGGGATTCATCTCCCTTGTGTTGGAGGAAGTGTGGGGAGACAGGTACATTGGTCCACATTATGTGGTCTTGCCCGAAGCTGAGCTACCTATGGTCTGGGGTGTGGGGGATAGTCAAGGACATCCTGGACCCAGTTGATCCGCTGACCCCGGGATTGGCATTACTCTCACTGGAAATTGACAAAATTCCAACCTTTTGTAGAACTGTAGTGTCGAACCTCCTTCTGGCCACAAGGCTGGTAGTCCTACGCCACTGGAAGAACGTAGTACCGCCTTCACTTAATGAGGTAATTATCACAATGCATACACAGGGCAAATACGAGATTATGCACTCGTACACAATGGGTTCCTCTGAAGCCACGATTACAGCATGGTCCCCCTGGCAACAATGGTATTCAAACCTTACAGGTCTTTGAACTAGAGTGGACGCCTAGCGGACCACTATTATTTGTCATTAATGGGGGTTTTGTGCGTTTTGTGCGTTCTGTGCGTATTGGGCATATATGTTTTGTTTTGTTTTGTTATTTAGATTAACCTTTTATTTATTCCTTTTGTTTTGATACTATTTCTTTAAAAGCATATTTGATACATGGTTACATGAGAGGCACCTGAACTTCTATGGTTTTGCCATTGTTGTATATGGATTATACCTATAGTATGGAAATACATGGGGTGTCTAGGCCCTCCCGTACACTCACCTAGCACGGGGGCCGGGGGCTCTGGGCGGGACTGCCACTCTGACCAAATGAGAGGGATTGGAGGGGGCGGTCTGGGTCTGGGTCCGGGTTCCTCCGTTTCCATGGGCTACTCGCGAAGGGCTTCCACTGAAGGGGGGGGCCATTGCGCCATATCAATGCCTTGTCAAGGTTAGTCCGACTACATATAGTCACCATACGAAGTATTGCTGTATGCTATATGCTATTGTGTATGTACACTATGACATTTGCAAGTACCTTTTATGCTTAATGTTTTTGCATATCTGTGCATTTTTTGTTCCATGTATTGCACCTTTTCTAATACCTCAATAAAAAATATTGTTCAAAAAAAAAAAAAAAAAGAGAAAAGTCTTGACCTTTTTCCTAAATGCTAGGTGGTTCTCCTCCAACCGAATGCTGGTTGGTAAAGCGTTCCATAGTCTGGGACCTTGGATCGCGAATCTTTTTTCTCCTTTGGACTTGAAGTTGGCTTTCGGAACCTCGAGTAGGTTCTGATTCGTGGATCGCAAAAGGCGATTGGGATTATGCGCTTTTATTATTTCGCATAAATAAAGGGGGGCATTCCCATGGACACATCTATGCGTAAGACAGAGAGCTTTAAAAGTAATTCTGTCTTTGACTGGCAGCCAATGAAGGGCTCTCAGTGATGGTGAAATGGATTCCCAGGGTTTTTTCCCAGTCACAAGTCTGGCGGCCGTATTCTGAACGACTTGCAGACGAGCGATTTGGTACTTGGGGAGGCCGAGGTAAAGGGCATTTGCATAATCCAGCCTGGAGTTTACAATTGTTCCCACCACGACCGCTAAATCTTCTTTAGGGATGAACGCAGTGAGTCTGCGTAGTAGGCGCAGTAGATGGTGAGATCCGCTGAGTACTGACCCTATTTGTGCGTCCATTGTCATAAAGGAGTCAAAAATGACCCCTAGGCTTTTGACTTTGGCGCTAGGGGTGATGAGCTTGCCCAAAATAGGCGGGGGGGTCCACACTGTTGGAAGTTGATTCCTGCGCTTGGCGTGAAACAGGAGAAGTTCTGTTTTCGCTCCATTGAGTTTAAGATAACTCTTTGTCATCCAGTCCTCTATCAAAGAGAGGCATGTCTCTAGATTGAGGTGGTGATCCTGTCTGTTGCAGATGCGGAAATACAGTTGCGTATCATCTGCATATGAGTGGTAGAGCAGTTTTTGGCTGCTGATAATCTCAAAAAGAGGACGAAGATATATGTTAAACAGCACTGGTGACAGAGGCGATCCTTGAGGGACTCCGCATGTTACTGTGCGTTTTTTAGACGTAAAAGGTCCTAACTTCACTGTTTGCGATCGGTTTTCCAGAAAAGAGGAGAACCAAGATAAATCGCCTTCTGCGACTCTGGCTACTTCAGCAAGCCGAGTCAGTAACAGATTGTGGTCTACAGTGTCGAAAGCGGCACTTAGGTCCAACAGAACTAGAAGACAAGATTCTCCTTCGTCTGCGGCCTTGAGAACATCGTCCCATACTTTCAGCAATGCTGTTTCCGTCCCGTGTCCGGGACGGAAGCCTGATTGCAATGGATCAAGTAGCTTGTAGGTATCTAGATGCTGTTGCAGCTGTTGTACCACTACTTTTTCAATTATCTTTGAGAGTACGTTGAGGCTTGTTATGGGACGGCGGTGGAGTGGGTCCTTGGGGTCCAGGGAGGGGTTCTTCATGATGGGTAGGATTATACCCTCTTTCAACTGAGAGGGCACGATGCCCTCCAAGAAAGACTGGTTGATGAGCTGCGTGATGGGAGGAGCCAAGATGTAGGCGCATTCCTTCAGCAGTTTTGTGGGGATAATGTCATTTGGCGCTGTGCCATTACGCAGAGTACAAATGACATTCTTAGTGGTCTCGATGGAGATGGGTTCCAGGGTAAACTTACCTGATATAGGAGAATTACTATGGGTGCTGTGTGAGAGGCTGCAGGGGGGGCTGAGGGGAGAATTGCTTTGCTGAATGCTTTCACGGATTGCCTCGATTTTAGTAACGAAATAATCCGATAGTTCATTGCAAAATTCTTGAGTGTCCGAACTGGGGGCTTCAATGCAACTTGGTTTCATGGTCTGGGTGACCATCTTGAAGAGTTCGCGGGGGCGGTTTAGGGCACCGTTGATAGCCTCTGAAAAATACTTTTTTTTGGCTTGGAAAATTCCTTTGTGGTATTTTCTTGTAGTCGCCTTGTAGATGGATAGGTTTAGCTCTGAAGAACATCTTTTCCAGGCTGATTCTGCCCTTCTGCGTTCTTGCTTCAGTAACGACAGCTGGTTGTTAAACCAGCTGCGGTTGTTTTTCCGAATGCGGGTTCTTCGTTTCGGCGCTACCAAGTCGGCTGACTGTAGCATGGCCGAGTTTATGGCTTCCAATGTTTCAACGGCCGTTTGATGCGGCTGAGTTGTTTCTATTTTTTTCCTTAAAGTAGTTTTGAAGAGTTCCGAGTGGAGCTTCTTCTGACATCTAGTCCAGTGTGTTGTCACTGGATTTGATGTTTTTGTTGCAGGGGGGGTGGTGGAAATACTGAATATAATTGCATGGTGATCTGTCCATGGCAATTTTTAATTTTCCCAAATTTTTATTTCCAGAGCTTGTCTGAAAATAAGATCAAGTGTGTGACCTGAAGCATGTGTGGGCCCACATACTAGTTGCTGCAATCCTAATCCTTCGACGTGGTCAATACAGGCGTCGGCAATGGGGTCTTGTGCGGAGTTGGCCCAGAGATTGAAATCCCCGAGCAGCAAAAGATGTTTGCTGTTGAGGGTATAAGTGGAGAAGAAATCCGTCCATGATGATAGCAGCTGCGATTTTGGGCCGGGCGGCCTATAGCAGAGCAGAATGTGGACGGTCTCCTTTGAACTTGCTTGCAGTTGCAGAGTAAGGGTTTCCATGAATGGAAGAGGGTTTTGGCGGACTGGTTTGGTGATCGTAAGATGAGTCTTGTGGATCACCGCCAGGCCACCTCCTCTTTGCCCTATTCTGTTTTCCGTTATGATACGGTAATTTTCTGGCACCAGTTCTCCTAGAATGGTGTTACAGTCGGCTGTGAGCCAGCTCTCTGTAATAAAGAGACAGTCTAGATCCTTTTGTTAGAATGAAGTAGCGAATTTCTAGTCGGTGTTTTACTGCCGATCTTGTATTGATCAGAGCACATGATATGTGCTTGAGCTGGGGTAAATGGCTGAAATGTCTGACCGTCGATCTATGATCGATTCTCAATAGTCGCTCAGTTCTTAGGGCCTTTTTGGTGATGGCTGGCAGTATTGCGGCGCATTGCCTCAAACTCCAAATGGTGTCGGCAGAATATTGCCGACCTGCCATGATCGCCAATGCGCCGGGGGGGGGGGGGAGTTCAGGGGCAAATGGGGAGAGGAATTGGCTAATTCCTCTCCCTGACTTGGTCCAGAGGAAGGCAAAAAACCCTGGCGGCGCTAGGCCAATACGCTCCGGTAGGGAAAAAATTCCTTCCTGACCCCTGCAAGAGGCGATCGGGTGACCCCTGGATCAAGCTTCTGTTCGTTGGAGAGACTAGGGGGGGCTGGGGATGAGAGGTGAGTGTGTTGCTGGTACAGAAAGATGGTTGCCTGAACAGGCAGTGGGATGCAGACCAGGGCTGACAGGTGGGGTACTTCTGTAATGCTGGGGGGGCTGAGAGGGTGACAATAAGGCCGGGTACAAGCTATCATGAGGTGAGGGGGGATTTCCTGGAGGCTGGGTGAGGATTGTAGGGCGTGAGGAGCGGCGCGCCTGTTAGGCCGCAAGTGAAGCCGCGGTCTTTCCTAGATCGCGGCCCCGCGATTCAATGCCGTCTGGCGCGGGTCTCCAAAAAAGCCCTGGAATGGCGGAAATGTCGTGGGGGGGTGACAGAAGGGGGGCCCTAATGATGATGGGGGTATGGGAAAGCCAGGGACCGCGGAATGAAGCCGCAGAAGGAGCAGGAGAGATCCGTGTTGCTGAGGCTATCCTGAAAAGGACGGCCGTCCGCAGCTTACCTGCAGGAGAGCCAGGAGAGCCAGGGAGCCAGGGAGCCAAGGGGCTGATCTAGTAACGAGGAGAGGTCAGATTGGGGCATAGGTAAAGTCCAGGAGCTGGGGCTGGAGCTGGGCTGGCTAGCAGGCTGGGAGAGACACTGCCTAACTGCCTCCTACGCCTGCCTGGAGCTATGACACACACGCTCCTACTCCTAGGAGACGTGCGCCGCTGGGAGCTCCTGAAGCTAATCCGTCTGCCTCACTGACTACTGCACACTGACACATGTATATGTATAATTATTTATGTCTACTGCTACAAGGATTGAGATACTTTTGTACCCCTTTTTTTGATATACATTGTACAACTTTTTACACACTGTGATATCTGATATTATCGGTTAATAAATATCGTTTTTATATGGAAACTGTTTAATCCTTTGACCCCGCTGCCTAAAAACCCCGCTGGGGAACCTTTCTCTTTTCTTTACGCCAAATAATGGGGTGAGCAGCTCTTTCATTTCATCTCTACTATATGTGTATTTTTCTCAACCTGTCTTGGCTTGGCCATTTAAACAGGCCGAAGAGTGTGAACTCAGAAGACCAGGTGAAGGTGGAAACAGCGTACCAGTGGAGGACTCTTTTTTAAAGGTAAGTCACTCATAATGTGTTATTATGTGGTGCATGCTAGCACATTATGGCATACACATGGAGGGTTTGCTACTGCTTTAAACAGAAGATGTCAACAATGGCGTTCTATTTATTTTCTCTTTTCCTCAGTAATTTCCATAATAAAAGCAGAAAAAAATAGATTGTTGATGAAAATGCCATTCGCGCCTCCCAGCTATATTTTTTGCATTCATTTCCACTTAACATAAATACACATTTTGTGATATATATATATATATATATATATATATATATATATATATATATATATATGTATATATATATATATATATATATATATATATATAAAATAAAAACAGCAAACATATAACATCATAAAAATCAGCAAATAAAACTGCTATTTTTAAATCCTGTGTATTACATTTAATATTTCCTGAAAGATTTGCTTTTTTTCCAAATGAAATGGCAAGCTTCTGCATTTATGTATGTACGGTGCCTGGGCGAACAGAATTAACATTTGTTAATTGGGGCATAAAATGACTCATAATCTGTAGTCCAAAATGGCCATTCTAAAAATGACAAACGTATCTTAATTAGCAGAGGAGACGTATTAATACTCAGATCAAGTGCCTGTCTAATGTTTTATGGGCAGGATAAAAATAGAAATTGCTGTCACTGCTACCTCCTAATGTGCGAATGTTAAAATCATTAATTAGACCCATAGTGTGATTGTCTAACATTCATTGAAAGACATTGGGGTGATTTTTCAGCAGTAAGTACTATTTTTGTCATATGTATAGCCTTTGAAAGAACTTGCATGTCAGATTTATTAAAGTGATGTAAATTGTAAATGCGTTGCATCATAACGAGTCCATTTCAGCTTTTGGCACTATCATTGAGAAGGAGAGGGGAAGGAAAAGCATTTTAAAGAAATATATTTTGTGGACAAGGTAGAGACTCCATTGTAGTAAGAAATTCCATCAGTTGATTATTATTAATAGCCTGCAGTTTACAGTATAAAACAACACAGAAGCAAAGATACAGTATATGCAATTAAATGTAAAATAAAGTAGGCTGTACACTTTCACCTTGACATAGATCTTGCATTGTCTATATAAAAAAAAAAAATCTGCATATCTGCCAAATACTGGTAGGTATTTCCTTCTCTTTCTGTATCAACGATGGTAGTTACATGATAGTCTTCCAATAGAACACTTAGAACAATTAAACACTTTGTGGTATGGTTAGCTGTTCCTGTTGTGAATATTCTCCTCTATACGTGCATTTTCTTTCCTTTTGATTCCTTTTTTCGGAGATTTGAATTCATCTGAAATTCTGAATAACAAAAAATACAAAACAAAATTATAATGAGAGTAACTAATGCATTTGCTTTATTTGTTTCATTCAGGAGACATCACATGGTGATGGTGAAATTAAATACATTTTCGAATTTGTTCGATGATGCAGAGTCGGATATTCATTATCCTACTCCGTATCATCGAACAAATTTGAAAATTTTATCAATTAAGATAAGAATTTCCTTCCATTCCTTCATTTGGATGCACATGACGCCAGTTGATATTGTCCAATCAGATAATGCCATTTCTCTGGGTGGGCTGGACTAGCATTCGAAAATATGGAACCTTTCTAATTTGAATCCATCCGATTTAATAATATATCAAATATATTACATTCTTTTATATTTAAAAAAAAAAAAATGCAACATTTTTTAAATCTACCTGGACCAACAAATATATGAAACACATGCTGAAGATACAAATATAGTTCTGAATTATCAATCGGGTAAACATAACGATTATGACGAAACTAAAAAGTCTATTCTCCAGTGCCAGTAACAGTGATCATCACTAGTAATGGCGATTTCATGCATAGAGACCCAGACAGCAATAAATACTTGGCAGAGCTTGTAATTCTCCACCATTCTATAAAAAGATAATGAGTGAAATCTACTAAAACTGGTGTACTGTGCATGGTTACCAATCAGCTTCCAACTTCAGCTTGTTCAATTAAAGGGTAACTCCACTTTCATGGGGAAAGAAAAATAGCATATTAAGAAAAAATAATACAGCGTATACAATTATGAAACAAGTTATATTATAATTGAATGTTATTAAAAATGAACTTTCTTTTTCAATCTTCAGCGCTGTAATTTTCTGTAAAGTGCAATGCAATATGACAGCCTGGAGTTGTTGTGTACAGAACGCCCCCCAGAAACATAATTTCCTGCTTGTGTGATTGGCCCAACAATTTCTCCAGAAGTCTGCCTAAGATAAAAGTCAGATTTCAGGCATCCCCTGGAACAAAAATGTAATTGTTGGCATGATACTCCCAATAGGAAAACGTGTAAAGGGATGCAAGACCAGCAGCTTTCCTCATTAGTGCTCTGCAGCTGCACAGCTGATAGATAATTATGAAAACCCCTCCCATTAGACTCACTTAGCATAGAGGCACAGACAAACACGCAGGGATTTCTTCAGAACAACAAAGGGTAGGAATCTGCAACAAAGTGCTATATTAATAAAGTAATAATGCGCTAAAATCAACCTTCCAATATCACATAAGTGTATACAAATTCCAATGGCATAAAAAGCAATAGTTGTAAAATTAGAATGCAGCCATGAAAGTTCAATACTATATGTGATATTCAAATTTTTCAAGTTTTACCTGTAAAGTAGAACTCTAGATAAGCAGCTAAATACTTTCTTGGAAAGTGTTTCTGTTGATAAAAGATTTTTGTTTTTGTTCTCCCAGTCATGAGATCTAGACCATATAGCCAGGTCCTCAACCATTGCACTGTAGCAATTTGGCATCTAGCCCTTAAACTGCACTCTAGCAGCCTAAATTTACAGAGCCCTATTTTTATCCAAAATCATGACCACTGACCTTTATTACAATGTATGCTGGCTTGGATTACAGAAAACCTGTCTCCATGCACATGTGGCCACAATGCAGAACATGCATTCCTCCCATCCTTTGGGACAATGCCTTTCACTAATAAATAAAGGATTAGCGTGAACACCTAAGAGGATGAAAAAATAAATGTCCATCTTTGGTGCCCTGGTAAAGCAATCTAGCTTATATCCATCAGCACTAGAGGTTTTAAACATCGCTTCAAATTACTCCTACCTTGACTATAATGACGAGGACACAAAAGCCAAGCATGCTTAACATTAAAAAAAAAAAATCTAAGAGCAACATGCTCATACATGAAAAATGAACATATCAGCACAGAAACGTTCCCCGCTAATTTTACTCTCTGTGCCAATTGTGGCTAGATGTGCCAGTACTAGCACCGCTCCAGCTGGTAAAGGACAGACTTCTACAGGGATAGGGCTCCACTGGGGGCTATGGGGATTTTGTGGTTGACTCATTCAATTGTTGACACTCTATTACATTTTCTGTTTTTCGGAGGATATATTCATCCTTCTTTTTTCCGATTTTTTTTCCATTTTATTATCAGATTCTGGCTTTGTTTTCTTTAAGGTACTTTAGGTATGTTTTCTTTCATATATTAATATCACTTACATAAATACATATCAGTCTGTTGAGGGTTCATATTCACAGTAATATATATTTGTATGTTTATGCTATGTACCAGTATTTTGTGCCCTATTTGATGTCTGTACAATTCCTGAAATGAATTATTTAAAAAAAGTTAAAACTGACATATTAATATTAATTAAACAGATAAAATGATGCACTATTGTGTAAAATAAAAAATCATTTTTTTTTTCTACGTTCATTGTATTGTTTCATTGACACCGTTTAACTGCTTGCCGACCAGCCGCCGTCATATTACTGCGGCAGGTCGGCACTGCTACGCGAGAGCACGTAGCTATACGTCCTATCTTTTTCGGCCGCTAGAGGGCGCACACGCTCGTTCGTTACAGAGCGGGGAACGGGAGGTATGTGTGTAAACACATACCTCTCGTTCCTGTCAGCGGGGGAAACGCTGATCTTCTGTTCATACAATGTATGAACAGAAGATCAGTGATTTCCCCTAGTGAGGCCACCCCCCCATACAGTTAGAACACACCAGGAACATACTTAACCCCTTCCCTGCCCCCTAGTGTTAACCCCTTCCCTGCCAATGGCATTTTTATAGTAATCCAATGCATTTTTATAGCATTGATCGCTATAAAAATGCCAATGGTCCAAAAATTTGTCAAAATTGTCCGATGTGTCCGCCAGTACCGAAAAAAAATGCTGATCGCCGCCATTACTAGTAAAAAAAAAATATTAATAAAAATGCCATAAAACTACCCCCTTTTTTGTAAACGCTATACATTTTGCGCAAACCAATCAATAAACGCTAATTGCGATTTTTTTTTACGAAAAATATGTACAAGAATACGTATCGGCCTAAACTGGGGAAAAAAAAAGTTTTTTTAGATATTTTTTGGGGATATTTATTATAGCAAAATGTAAAAAATATTGCATTTTTTTCAAAATAGTCGCTCTATTTTTGTTTATAGCGCAACAAATAAAAACCGCAGAGATGATCAAATACCACCAAAAGAAAGCTCTATTTGTGGGAAAAAAAGGACGCCAATTTTGTTTGGGAGCCACATCGCACGACCGCGCAATTGTCAGTTAAAGTGACACAGTGCCGAATCACAAAAAGTGCTCTGGTCAGGAAGGGGGTAAATTCTTCCGGGGCTGAAGTGGTTAAAGTCTCAGGCCCAGATTCATAGAGAATTAGATTCTCGTAGCGTATCAGAAATACACTACGCTGCCGTTTTTTACCTGGCTCTACGTGGAATCCAGGTAGATTTTGTCCAGTAAACGGCGGCGGCGTAGTGTATTTCTCCCGTCGCAATCCATCTACGCGAGTAGGGGGCGTGAAGGATTTAAAATAGGCGCGTTCCCGCGGCGATCGAACTGCGCATGCTCCGTTCAGAAATTTCCCGCCGTGCATTGAGCGAAATCACGTCGTTACGTCATTCGTTGTTTGAGTAGCGTCGTTTACGGACATTCCTATTCCCGGACGAGTTACGTAAAAAAAAAATAAAAAAAATTAAATTCGACGCGGGAACGACGGCCATACTTAACATGGGCTACGCACCGTTAGACCAGCAAATAGCTGGGCTAACAGTACGTAGCAAAAAAATGACGTAAGCGATTGCGAAGACCACTCGTATCTTCGTGGATCGCCGTAAAAAGTCATTTGCATATCCCGACGCTGAAAACGACGCGGACTCCTCCCAGCGGCCGCAAAAATATTTCAGCGTAGATCCGAAGGCTTACGAAGACGTAAGCCTCTCGGATCGAAGCCCGAAGCCGCCGTATCATGGTTTGAGGATTCAAACTAGTGATACGGCGTGCGAAATTTGAAATTACTCCTGTCTAACACCAGTTAGACAGGCGTAATCGCTCTGTGAATCTGGGCCTGTGTTTCTCCACTTCATTCCATTACCACAACTGATAAGGGCTTTTAATTGACAAAATATTATTAATTAACATATCAATGTCTTGTTGCATTTAACAACATGGTGTGCTAATTCTACAATTTACTACAAATTAGGGGGATATGTTTAGGTCTATATAGGTCTAGTTGAGACATAGACAGATGGAGGTGTTTTACATAAATCTGCTTGTTAGGAACAGCCATTACACACCCTCTATCTATTGTCAGGCTGAAAACACAACTTTAATTGTCAATAAATCCAAAGGAAGCAAACACTGGACAAACCTAAATAAATCAGACTGATTGATGCAGTAGAAAATTACTTCACCCCATCAACATGTCAATATTGGCAATTTGATTTATACTTCCTGATCAATGTCCATGTTATGCCGTTAGCAGTTTTCTTCCCCAAAGTTCTACAAAAGTACTGTGCTTTTCAAACACAATGAGGCAAGGAGGATGCAGAGAGCTTGCTTGCAGCAGATTGATGCCTACATATTGTAGAAGGAGAGGACCATTTTTTTCACATACAGTATCCTTGGAAAACTCTTCTAAACCTCTAATAACCACAATTTTTATTACTTAGTTACCCCTGATAGATTTTTCAAGAACCGTATATACTACAAGGTATTCAGCCATTTTTTTATAAGGCTGAAAATACCCCCCTTGGCTTATACTCGAGTCAGTGTACCTGAAATTCTTGACAGGCTGCGGGCTTCTATTGTTTAAAAGTCGCAGTCTCCTCCTGGTCCCTTTCGTGATTAGCGTTTCCCAGCAGACACAGTTCCGCCTATCACGGACGTTCTCTCATCCTCAGACTCAGTTTCCCAGCAGACACTGTGTTCAGTGTTCTGCCAATCACGAACGTCCTCTTGATGAAAGGATGTCCGTGATTGGCGGAACAATGAAAACCTTGTCTGCTGGGAAACGGAGTCAGAGGATGAGAGAATGTCCGTGATAGGTGGAACTGTGTCTGCTGGGAAACGCCTATCACGGAAAGGACCAGGAGACTTTCAAACAATGAATGGATGCCCGCAGCCTGTCAAGAATTTCAGGTACACTGACTCGGGCACAGTGAGGTCGCAATGGGCACAGTGAGGTCGCAATGGGCACAGTGAGGTTACAATGGGCACAGTGAGGTTGCAATAGGCACAATGAGGTTGCAATGGACACAGTGAGGCGTGCAAATGGGCAAGGTGAGGTTGGGCACAGTGAGGTTGCAATGGGTATAGTGAGGCGTGCAAATGGGCACAGTGAAGCTGCAAATGGGCATTGTTGACCCTCTTTTCTGCTTACAGTAGCTGCTGCATTCTCACACTGGGCTTATACTCGAGTCAATACTTTTCCCATTTTTTGTGGTAAAATTAGGTACCTTGGCTTAAACTCGGTCGGCTTATACTCGAGTATATACGATAAGTAGTATCCCAACCTGAATATAATATTTTTTATTTTAAACCTAATAATTAGTATAAAGGCCATTTCATGTTTAATTGAAGGAACATGTAACATGGTTGTGTTGGGTATAGAAACTTTATGTAAGATAATGAAGAACATTTCCAACAGCTATATTGATTGTCTAACTAAAATGTTCAGATCATACCTACACATATAAACCCACTGGGTCATCCAGATCTGACACATCTTTCCTCACTAGATCTCAGTTCTTATCAAAAGGAAGGGAAAATCTCTCCCTTTCACACTGATGGACCAATACAGTCCACCTGTCAGCTTTTCAGGCGGACCTGATCAGACATCCATATCTCTCATGTCCGCTGACACCCACTGGCATCTGATCTGATCCTGTCCCATAAAAACAGACGTATGGGGATATTCCCCATCCTCCTGGGGGATCATATCGGATGACAGTTGGATGGAAATAGACAGGTGGTCCTGTTCCATCAGACCACCCATCGAGAACAGCGGGCTGTGGTCGGTGTCCACACTGCATAGGAGATCAGACACAGACCTGTCATCCTCCTGCTCAGCGGGGATCAGTGGAGAGATCTCTCGCTGAGCAGGCTGATCCGCTTGATTGAGTCCACCCCAACTAAAAGGGGCCAACGCGACCTTGGAGAGAAGTAAAAACCTAAGGCCGCGTACACACGATCAGACCGTTCCGATGAAACTGGCCTGAAGACCAGTTTCATGAGACCAATTTGATCGTGTGTACGGCCCATCGGACCGTTGTCCATCGGACCAAAGTTTTAAAACTTGCTTTAAAAGCTGTCCGATGAACACCTGTCCGTCGGACCAAAGCGATGGTTAGTACACAAAAGCATCGTACCAAAAACCTGCGCATGCTCAGAATCAAGTCGACGCATGCTTGGAAGCATTGAACTTCGTTTTTTCAGCACGTGTTCTACGTCACCGCGTTCTGGCCCGATGGGATTTTGGACTGATGGTGTGTACGCACATCAGACCATCAGACCACTTCAGCGGTGGTCCAATGAAAACAGTCCGTCCGACCAGTCTCATCAGTTTTGTCTGATCGTGTCTACGCGGCCATGGTAAAATATCTGCTAGGAAACCACTGCTAAAGAAAGGCAACAAGCAGAAGAGACTTGTTTGGGCTAAAGAACACAAGGAATGGACATTAGACCATTGGAAATCTGTGCTTTGGTCTGATGAGGCCAAACTTGAGATCTTTGGTTCCAACCACCGTGTCTTTGTGCGACTCAGAAAAGGTGAACGGATGGACTCTACATGCCTGGTTCCCACCGTGAAGCATGGAGGAGGAGGTGTGATGGTGTGGGGGTGCTTTGCTGGTGACACTGTTGGGGATTTATTCAAAATTGAAGGCATACTACCACAGCATCTTGCAGCGGCATGCTATTCCATCCGGTTTGCGTTTAGTTGGACCATCATTTATTTTTCAACAGGACAATGACCCCAAACACACCTCCAGGCTGTGTAAGGGCTATTTAACCAAGAAGTAGAGTGATGGGGTGCTGCGCCAGATGACCTGGCCTCCAGTCACCGGACCTGAACCCAATCGAGATGGTTTGGGGTGAGCTGGACCGCAGAGTGAAGGCAAAAGGGACCAACAAGTGCTAAGCATCTCTGGGAACTCCTTCAAGACTGTTGGAAGACCATTTCAGGTAACTACCTCTTGAAGCTCATCAAGAGAATGCCAAGAGTGTGCAAAGCAGTAATCAAAGCAAAAGGTGGCTACTTTGAAGAACCTAGAATATGACATATTTTCAGTTGTTTCACACTTTTTTCTTATGTATATAATTCCACATGTGTTAATTCATAATTTTGATGACTTCAGTGTGAATCTAACATTTTCATAGTCATGAAAATAAAGAAAACTCTTGGAATGAGAAGGTGTGTCCAAACTTTTGGTCTGTACTGTGTATATATATATATATATATATATATATATATATGAAGACCATCAACATATATTTACAGCATATAGTAGACATTCTTACATATCTTTAGTACATATCATCTCTATACTGGAAAAAGATAAAGAAAGAAAGAGAAAAAAAAGGCAGATTTGTGTGTCCCAGCAGAAGTCCTGGCTTAGAAACAGAGCGCAATACACGTATAAAAACAGTAACTGTAGAAGAGGGGAACATAGCACAATTCATAAGCTTCAGGATGACAAATATGAAGCCATTTGTCAAATGTATTTTGATGGGTCTGTGAGCATGTATCATCCAGCCTGAAAATGCATGCAACTGATGAATGTCAGTTTGTAGACGCTGGTTCAGTTCATGTTGGTAGAGCCTGGCTTCCAGACATTAAAACAGAAAGAACGGAAGTAGGAATGTGGGCCCAGATTCACGTACATCGGCGCATTATCGGTCCGGCGTAGCGCACCGCCATTACGTTAGACTTGCGCCATCTAGCCGCGTAATCCCCCGATTCACGTAGCTTTTGCTCAGGAAATTGCGCAAGCGTAAGATTTTTTCCTGAGGCGTAAGGAGGAGTAATACAAATTGGGAGGGACGTGGGCGTGTTACATTGAAATGAGCCGTGACCCCATGCAAATGAAGGGCCGGCCGGCTCGCGCATGCGCGCTTGAAGGAGACCATGGTCAGCTCCGATGTGCGCATGCTCACAACTCAGGAGCGGCGCAATCAGTGAAATTGGAAATGGACTAGGGCAACTTTATGAACTACGCAGACAGCATAAAATAGACAGACACAAATGCACTTCCTTTGCAAAAATACATCCCTTTGTATCCCTCCCTCTACAGCAAGGTGCTTTTGTTTGTTTGTGACGTGTCTTTGAGATATTTGAGGACTGTTTTGCAGAGTGATTTTTGTCTTTTATGTGTTTTCTTTATTGTTATTTTGTTTAAATTATATTTTTGCTGGGCATTTTTTATTTTTGCTCGTCATTTATTTAATTTTTTTGGTTCTGTTTGTGTATGATTTTGGAATGTGGGGGTGATATTCCTGCGGGAAAAGGGGTGTCACCCTCATTTGTGGTGGAGAAGTGATCCCCAGGTCTGTGTGAATGGTGTATAAATGTACAGTGACATAATTGGAGCCGTGGCATGGCGTTGCAGCTCACAAGTCCTGCATGGTGGACTGGTGCCAATCCAATGTGATGAGGATGTGGGGTGTGTGTGCTAGGGACCACAGTGGTGTGCATGCATGCATTCTCATTGTGCCATGATTAATGTGTGTGTTTAACGTGCAAAGATGCATAATGTGAGCTGGCATGAGATGGGGTCATGAGATGGGGTACCAGTGCATATGCAGAGTCACCTTGAAGGGAAAAGACAGGAGGATGTTAGTCATGAATGTGCCACTTGTGAGGTGTGCATCACGGGAGGGGATAGTCATGCCTGACTCCCATGTCACTCACCAACCAGCCAGCTGTCCCCATACATGTTCTGTTCGAAATCTGTGGGGATGGGGCTCTGATTGTATATGTAGCTGTCATGGGTGTCATGGGTGGTGCCATGTGTTGGGCTGGTGATGTCCTCCTGCAAGGTTGTGGTAATTCCATGATGGCATGAGGGGTGAATCTGAAGATGCGAGACACCTCAGAATCACTCATGCCAAAGATGTCTATGCGTGTGTGATATATCAAGTGAAGAGTGAGGGGCTTGTATCAGATAAGAATATTGTATTAGATTAATTTAAATTGTAAATTTTATATAAGCAAATAAAAAAAAAAAAAAAAACATCTCCCGTGCCCTTCTTAGTGCCATCCTCCGTGCCCTCATCCTTCTTTGTTCATCTAAAGTCAGTAGTATAGCTATGCGCGACGATGCCCCTGGCATGTTGGCATACAGATTGTTGGGCAACACGTGTGACTGCTGAACTCCTCACTAACAGTGTTGCTTTATCTGACAAGTAGACTTTTTTTCATTTTTTAGACCAGCTTTTAGGTGCTCTAACTTTAGACAGGACATTTTGCTGTTGCGCACATCGCGTAGCCTGCGCAGCAACTGCGTTTTTTTGTGGATCCCCGCAACTCCCTCATTAGCATATTTGACTAGCAAATCAATGGTGTGTCTAGCGCATTTTTGCGCGGACGGATGCGTCTGTCTAACGAAATTACGCCGGACAAAAAAAAGTAGATTTCTGGCGTAATTCGTTTTCTGAATCGCGCGCATCTAAACGCACGCGCACATTTAGACTTACGCACGCGCAACACCAGTTGCGCAGGCGTAATCGCTCTGTGAATCTGGGCCGTGATTCCTAGGCCACTGGTTACACATTTTTATCTGTCCTGCAGGCTCTTATCGTTTTCTCATGACTTTCAGCAATACTTGAAATGTATCTGTTTTCTTAACTTCATATTATGTAATGTTGTTTGTATACTGTATATCAAGTAAATCTAAACATGTATTGCCAGTGTGCCACCATGGTTTAGTAACGTTTTCTTGTTGGCGGTTTTTATTCCTAGATAGACTAATGCCGTGTACACTTGATCAGTCCATCCGATGAGAACGGTCTGATGGACCGTTTTCATCGGTTAACCGATAAAGCTGACTGATGGTCTGATGTGCCTATACACTATTGGTTAAAAACCTGATCGTGTCAGAACGCGGTGACGTAAAACAAAATGACGTGCTGAAAAAAATTAATTTAGTGCGTTATATACTAAGAGAATTAGGCGAAAAGTTGTACATTAAAGGCTAATTCGCTCCTAAATCTGAACTCCAGACAGAAAACTTTCAATTAAACATATTCCTCAATAACCTCAATAACCACAAAATATATACAGTATATCCACTTTCTGTTTACCATATGCTTTTTCAAACCTACAGGAGGGGGCGGATAAAAGACCAGTAACTGTGTACAAGCAAAGATAGCAACAGTAACCGGTCTTTATGAGGCCCCGTACACACGACAGAGAACCTCGACGGGCAGAACACATCGTTCCGCCCGTCGAGGTTCTCTGCCGGCCGTCAGAATCTGCGACCCGCCCGTCGGGAATGGCAACCAGCCATTCATCCTGACGGGCCGGCGAGCAAATAGAGAACCTGCTTTCTATTTGCTTGACGGGTTTCCCAAAAGGCGGGGCGAGCAGAGAGCGTACACACGGCCGAGGTTCTCGCTGGAATGCAGCTCCCAGCGAGGTTCTCGCTGGTTTCTGGCGAGAACTTCGGCCGTGTGTACGGGGCCTTACAGGAAGCTTCTGCACAGGATTAAAGTTTCACAATGGATTATTGCAGGACTCAAAATGTCAAGTCCTGAGCTACTAGCCAGGCCTCAAGGGTTACTCGCCACCAGTTGCTCTGCCCCTAAACACGCCCTCATAAATTATCTCATGAAATGACACTTAATGTTTTATGCAGAATTAAGTTATAAAAATAAATATTAACAATAACTGTTTCCGTGCCCACCAATGCAGGCTGCCTATGCCCACCAAATTTCCACCATGCAGCCCGCATCCACCATGCGCAGCCCGCGATCACCAAATGCAGCCCTTGCAATCACCAAATTCAGCCCCTGCGATCACTAAATGCAGCCCCTGCGATCACCAAATGCAGCCCCTTCGATCACCAAATGCAGCCCCTGCGTTCACCACATGCAGCCCCCATGTCCACCACACGCAGCCTGTGTTTATCAAATGAAGCCTGTGTCTACTATGCAGCCTACCTGGTTCCTGTGTGCAGGGAAGGAGAGGAACAGGAGAGCCGCCCCAGGTCATCAGAGCACAGCACGGGGAACACAGGATAAAAGTTTTCATTTTACTTGCCGTGTTCCCGCCGCTCAACGTCATATTTAGCTCCGCCCCCTGGCCGGGGAACTTTGATTGACAGATCACCCGTCACCAGGATTGGACGGGTGATCTGTCAATCAAAGTTCCGGAACCAGGAAACGGGGCTGAATATGACAGTGAGCGGAGGGGAACACTGCAATTAAAATAAAAACTGTTATCCTGTGTTCCCCGCGCTGCGCTCTAAACAACGGGGTGGCTCTCTCTCTCTTCCCCCTCCGCGGTCACAGGGAGAAGGACTCCCATTCTGCACAGGCTGCCGGTGGTGCCTGCCCCCCGTCTCCCAGGAGGCCCTTCCTCGCCAGACCTCAAAATCCACTCGCAAAATGCGAGCAGGCGAGTGGATTTTTTAAAGGGCTGGATTATTGTATAGATTTGGAAAAAATACACAAAGCACCCCAAAGATCCAAGAGAGAATACACGTGACTCTTGTATTTAGAAATGTTTTGCTTATCTTGGAGTTCAGCTGTAAAGTGTCAGCCAAATGCTGGGCTACGGCAACATAGAGAAGGGAGCAATGCCCTCTGTTACTCCACTTTTTACTCTAATTCTGATATTGTGCTGCATTATTCCCTCCAACCAGCAGGGGTAGAAAAGGTCAATCAGCCTTTAAACTCCTATGTGGAGAGTTGTGAATTATGGGAGTTGTAGTTCAAGACAGCAGCCATGCTATGGGCGGTGAACTCTTTACACTTCAGTCCCTCAAAATTCACTGAGAAACAGGTGAAGGGGCAAGACGGTTTTTACTTGGCTGCCCAGGAAAATTCACTCTCTTGGCACCAGGGAATAAGGGAGCACACATCTGCATCCAGGGTTGGCTACTGCCAGACTGGGTAAGGAGAGTTTGGTTGGGGGCCCTAGGATGAAAGAGAAGGAGACACCCCTGTTGCACCCGTCTCACCCTCAGCTTCCCACCACAAGTTTTTGGCGGAATCAGAGAGAGAGAGGGCGGGTGCCCCATCTCTTCTACAAGCATCCAGATGAATTGCAAGGAATGGTGAGAGGGCTCATTAACTACTATATGCCTCTTAATGGGAAAGGTTTCTGATGTGAGGCAATACGAGGGGGAGCACGAGTGCAGACACCGGACACACCACATGTTATCTGTGGAATTTCTGCCTGTTGAAACAGTGCTTTTACAGCAGCACTTTATGCTATGGAAACGTGTTTTTTTCTTGATTGATTTGTGGAAAATGAGTACTCTTTTTTTAACGATTGTCACTTTATATATAATTTGAATCACTTAATGATTTCATACTAGAACACCAGTAACTTGTATAAGCTAATTTTGCGCAAATCCCTCCTGTTTGGATTCACTATTCACTTAATGTACATATTAATCATGTTTATTTGATTATGGTTTGTGTATAGTTTTGCATTAAGGCACAAATTTATAGCAGTGCCACATTCACTTTTTAAAACACTCCATTCATACTTTGACACTACTTTGGTAGTCAGAGTGGAGGCAGCAGCTATATACCTATAACTATATTAATATCTGACCATAGTATGAAATCACTTCACATCTTACCATAATAAATCCGTATGCAAGCAGAAGTAACCCCTACACACGATCACTTTTTGTGATGAAAAAAAACAATGTTTTCAAAAACGATCGTGTGTGGGCAAAACGTTGTTTTATGTCTTCAAAAAAAACGACCAAAAAAAAATTTTCATCACAAAAAGTGATCCTGTGTACGCGGCATTAGGATGAGGAAAAGCATAAGACTTGAGCAGCAAGTTTACTTTAATAAAAATAGGAGAAATGTGTTCCTCTGTAGCTAAACTATAATAATAAAAAAAGTGCAATAGCTTTTCAAATGTAGCTGTGACTCCAAGCACACATGCATAATACATATAATTTTTATTACAGGCTAGTTAAGGCTTCATACATAATAAATGAACTGATTTGCACTAGCAATTAAAATGTATCTAGGGGCCCAGCCATAAAGACGGGATTCAGAATGAAAACAACATATTTTTTTTCATATCTGAATATTTCCAGCAGATATGTTTGTAGTATCATTGTGGTACATGCAATTTGGCTATGTGTTTTACATCATCCCTATAAATAGCCATCAACAGTGTTTATTAACCCTGTGTACGAGAACTGGTGTTCTAGGAAGGAGTGATTCTTGGGTAAAGGCAAACTGCTCATCGGTTAAAGGTGAACTCCAGCCAAACAGGTAAATTTACAGATAAAATAGGAGCTGATTTACCTGCCAAAAGATTTGTGTCCAACTAGTCCTAGCATTTACGCAACCATACTACACAGCATACCTTCTAATTTAAAGGGTAAGCTCACCTTTACAGAAAAATCTGTAAGATAAACTTACACAGGAACCCCTCTTCATCCCCCTGGTCTTGCTGACCTGGAGCGCGGCGATCACCTGCATGGACACATTGGGTCGCCGCCTCACCGTCCAGGCCTTTGAAATCCCCCGCAGCTTAATCTCCAAAAGGTACCTCGTCAGGAGGTACGTTTAACAGCATTCTAATTGGTCAGCTCCATCAGAACCCATGTAGCAGTCCTGTCACCACGGGTGAAGAGGAGAGAAAGCCGCAGGGATCTTAAATCCCTGGACCGGTACAGCCGCAATACAAGCTGTCAGTGCCCCAGGGTAGCGGGACCGGGGGGGATGGGAAGGGGGTGGGGGTCCAGTGTAAGTTCACCTCACAGATTTTCGGTAAAGGTGAACTTACACTTGAACTTTTGTCTGCAGCAGTGAAAGAATATTGTTCCCAGGCCCAGTCTGCTGCTGGACAGCGAACCAGAAGTAACAGACTAATATGTTTATTTCTCTGCTCGGTCTCTCTCCCCATGTGCACCTTGACACATAACTGTCTCCAAGTACTGCCCCCTCCCTCTCTTAAAAATAGACCTTTCCCACCTTTTACTAAAATTCACATCAACACACATCTCTCTGCATGCTGATGTGTAATCATCTAACACTGATTACATTTTTTTTTAATGTTTTTTTACTCTATTTACTAGGGTTGCACCGATACCTGTATCAGTGTCAATACTAAGCATTTGCAAGTATCAGAACTCGTGCAAATGCTTTAAAAACCTGAAACCGATATTTTCAGGCTCAGTACTTTCAGCTGTCAGTGGGGAAATCTGAAAAGACAGCTGAAATATAAACAAATAAAAGCTGAAAATGACTGGTTGTTAAAGAGAGAGGCCGTCGGGGCCTTAACAACTGATGACTCATTTAGCTGTTCCAAAAATAAAGCAGCCGGCAATGTTTATCAGCAACATTGCTCAGCCGCTAAAAGAGAAAGATAAAACAAAACATTGTTTCATTTTGTATACTTCTGTTTATCCATCTACAGATCAAATGGATGAACTTCCCTTTGATCCCTTTTATTGTCCAGTCATGTGACTCTGAACCCAAACAAAATTGACGTCCTTTTTTTCCCACAAATAGAGCTTTCTTTTGTTGGTATTTGATCATCTTTGTGGTTAAAAATTTTGGGCTATAAACAAATAAAGAGTGCTAATTTTGAAAAAAAAAAACACAATATTTTGTACTTTTTGCTATAACCACTTAAGGACCCCCGCACGCACATATACGGCCACAGAATGGCTCGTACAGGCACAAGGGCGTAAATTTACGTCCCCGCCTTCGTGCGGTTCGGGGGTCCCATCGGGACCCCCTCCGCGGCGTGCGGGGGTCCCCCTGCCTCTGGGAGCGATCGCCGACGAGCGGGCGGATGTCCGTGATTTCCGCCCCCCCCGCGATCGCTCCCAGCCAATGGGAGCGCGCTCCCATCGTGTCAGTTCCTCCTCCTGTGTTTACACAGGAAGGAGGAAATGATGTAATCTCTCATCGCAGCGCTGTTTCCCAGCGCTGCTGATGAGAGAAGACATCACAAGTAAGTGTGCACCAACACTACACTGACAAATTAACCCCTTGTGATCGCCCCCCCCCCCACCCCCCTGTCACAGTGTCACTGAATGCAGTGATCTAATCACTGCATTTAGTGTCAGTGTGACAGGCAGTGTAAAAAACAGTTAGTGTTAGGTTCAGGATAGCCCCCCCACCCCCCCTAATAAAGTTTTAACCCCTTGATCACCGCCCTAGTTAACCCTTTCACTCCCTATTGCCAGCGTCACTAAGCGATCATTTTTCTGATCGCTGTATTAGTGTCGCTGTTCCCGCTAGGTAGCTATTTTTTTTTATTGCGATTTTTTTTTTTACTAAAGACATGTGGCTGAATTAATTTTGGCCTAAATGTTTTACTAAAATTTAGTTTATTTGATTTTTTTTATAACAAAAAGTAAAAAAATTTGTTTTTTTTTTCAAAATTGTGGCTCTATTTTAGTTTATAGCGCAAAAAATAAAAATCACAGAGGCGATCAAATACCACCGAAAGAAAGCTCTATTTGTGGGAAGAAAAGGACGCAAATTTTGTTTGGGAGCCACGTCGCACGACCGCGCAATTGTCTGTTAAAGCGACGCAGCGCCGAATTGTAAAAACTCCTTGGGTCATTTAGCAGCGTATGTGTCCGGGTCTTAAGTGGTTAATATATATGCCCAATATTTTTTTTAAAAAAAAAGCTAATTTTTTCCTCAGTTTAGCCAATAGGTATTCTACATATTTTTATAATTAAAATCGCAATAAGTGTATATTGATTGGTTTGCGCAAAAGTGATAGCGTCTACAAAATAGGGGAAAGATTTATGGCATTTTTATTATTATTATTTTTTACTAGTAATGGCGATTTTACAATATGGCGGGCAGTTTTGACACATTAAAAATATGGCGGACACTTTTGACACATTGAAAATTATACAGCAATTAGTGCTATAAAATTGTC
Source organism: Rana kukunoris (assembly GCA_029574335.1). Lineage (NCBI taxonomy): Eukaryota > Metazoa > Chordata > Amphibia > Anura > Ranidae > Rana > Rana kukunoris. Next base: position 539,906,972 of record CM056050.1, on the reverse strand, counting down.
ACTGGCTTTAAAATCTGTCTGCTGGGAATCCGTCCGACCGACATGTCTGCTGGTTAGTATGCTAACCAGCAGACATATCTGCTCGCACATGCGTCGAATGGATTCGACGCATGCGCGGAAGTGTTTTACTTTCTGGTGCGGTGACGTGGCGGCGTCAACGTCACCGCCACGTCACCCCGCTGTCTGCCGGCGGGGATTTTGGTTTGATCGTGTGTACAGCGATCAAACCAAAACAGCCCAGCAGACAGATCTGTTCAAATCGGTCTGTCAGACCGATTTGAACAGATGTATTTTGTCGTGTGTACGCGGCCTAACTGTAAGGGGATGGGACTGACTAGAGGAGATGACAGATCGTTGTTCCTAGCTAGTTGGAAAACACAATCTGTCTCTCCTCTCCTCAAAGAACAGAGATTTGTGTGTTTACACACACACATCCCAGTTCTGGCTTTCGTGCCTGTGATTGCATGTGGCTAGCGGTTATTACGACTGCCGGCTACGCGGTACAGCTACGATGGTTAACGGGAAAGTGCCAAACTGCCGCAGTAAAACTGACGCCGGCTGGTCGGCAAGCGGTTAAAGCAACCTCAATCTGTCAAGTAAAACATTTTTTTTTAAATTAATTTATCTATTTATTTCTCTGGTTAACCCCTTATTAAGCCTTAATTTACAATAATCAGCCCTAATTTACTCCTTATTGTCCATTTAATTATTATTTTCCTGCTGATTCTTTATTTTATTTTACAAACTAAACTATTAATAATTACAACTTTTTTTTGCTTGGTACATTAATATTTTTACACCTTTAACCACTTAAGGACCAAACCTCTTTCTCTTTTTAAAATGTGTTGTTAACAAGTTAAAAACATTTTTTTTGCTAGAAAATCACTTAGAACTCCCAAACATTATTCATTTTTTTTTCTAACACCCTAGAGAATAAAATGGGGGTCATTGCAATACTTTTTGTCACACTGTATATTCACAGCAGCCTTACAAGCGCACTTTTTTTTGGAAAAAATACACTCTTTTGAATTAAAAAATAAGACAGCAGTAAAGTTAGCCGAATTTTTTTATATTGTGAAAGATACTGTAATGTTACGCTTAGTAAGAATGATATCACTATGATGTGTCCCTTTCCAAAGCATTTCGTCACACTGAATTTTTCAAGAGTGGTTGGAGAACTACAAGGAGGGGATGGACACAAGACCAGTCATCCTTTACAAGGAGAAACCAAACTTTATTACAGCAACCTCATGCACAGAGGCAGAGTTTCACACTGGATTACTGCACAGATATTATTCCAGAGTTCAGTTTTTAGAGTAATTGCAGCTTGATATCACACATAATACCAATTTGATGCCAAAATAAATAAACTGGTACATATACAGGTATGTATTTTTTATAAGATACAGATTACAATTTTTTGTGCAATAGGCAAAATATTTAAAAAAGCCAAAGACATTAACACCTTCTTTTTAGCTCCCCTATGTTCACTTGCCATACAGCAAGCCAGTGGATTACATTGCAGAATAAGTTAAAAATATTGTGAGCTGGATAGGTTTCTGTGGGCCACACAGAGAAATATTAGATACTGTAATAGATGAGGCTGATTGCAAACACTGAAGGAATATGGATGTCACCCATAGTACCAGTTAAGCTTCATCTTTCTTGCTGATATCTGTTCTGGAGGATTGAAATATGAAATATGAAATAATATTGAAGGCAACAGATCATGTTTCTTTACTACAGGAAATATGTATTATCAAGAAGTCACAATTTAATGTGTATGCTCACGGCTGATTTTTGATCTTACCAGAATTCCTCAAAAGAAAATGTTTGGACCTTGAAGTTCATACTGTTTACTCGTACTGATAGGACATACTGCGTAAGGCCTTGTACACACAATACTTTTTAATTTACAAGGTGATCTGAGCACCACATTTCAACTTGAGTTTAATATAGTTTAATAATCATGAGCACTTAATTTACAAGATTAATCCTTTTCTAATGCCAATGTGTGTGCATACTTTTGGAGCCATGCCACTTAGTATGTAAGAATATTTACTATTGTATATGCAGCCTTCCATTTGCACCTTACTCTAAAAGAAATTTATATCTTGGGGTGATTGCCATTTTGTTTAGCTTGCTAAAATTTGCATGGGGACACATTAGACACCTTCGGCCGTCGATGTGTGGAGTGTCCCTTCACCTTTAAGAAGAAAATGGCTCCATCCAGGCATGCCTACCTTTAATTTATACATTGCTATATATGCTCCAACGTGTATACTCTCACAAATTGGTTTTAGAAGTTATACGGAAGGTCAAAGGGCCTTGATAAATCATTGTGGCTTCCACATATATTTACAAATGTTGTACAACTAAAGCCTTATTTTTTTAAACACAAATTGTTAGGCAGTGTAAATTAGACAGCTGGCTCACTGGCAAGTGTGCTAGCTGTGAAAACTTTATTTTATTTGTTCTAACACATAATTAGGCTTCAATTCGGCTTTAAAAAGTTGTTATACAATTACAATCTAACTTTGGCTCTGTTATCCCTACCAAGTATCTTCCCCTCCCCCAGGAGACCCCCGGGGAACCTTTTTTTGTCTGCCTTTTCTCCAGGTTGAGCAGTCCTAGATTTAGAGAGTGGTACTGACATAATGATGTAGGCACAGCTCTCTGTTCGATTATAACAGTAATTGTTTAGTGCCATGATGACCTCCCCTCAGGCAGCAGGTCCATTATGCAGCACATTCACAATATGTCCCCAGTCTTCCACATTAAGTGACACTTGGTGACATCTAAAGACTAGGGATGAGCTTCTCGTTCGACACGAACGTATGTTCGACTCGAACATTGTCTGTTCGTACTTTCGACTAAAATCGAACAAAAGCGGTCGTTCGCGCCAAATTCGAGTGACGCAAAACGGCCCATAATTCACTGCGGCACTGCGTGCTGATGATTGGCCAAGCATGCTGTATGTCCCGCATGCTTGGCCAATCACAGCGCGCAAAAAACGAAGAGCCATAATTGGCCAAAGCCTGGGTGGCTTTGGCCAATTATGGCTCAGGGCTTTAGCACACACCTCACACTATATAAGGCCGCCTGCTGGGCGGCCTCTTGTAGTGTGTTCCGGCTTGTTAATGAAAGCAGTCAGAGAGACAGAGAGATTGTCTTTTTATATAGCTAGATAGAGCAGGCAGGCAGGCTAGTCAGTTTAGCTTAATTTACAGTGTGTAGAGGATATATTTACATCCCTAGGAGTTGTACATATATTTATACACTGTATAGCTTAGATAGATCAGTTCTTCCTAATTTACTGGCAGGCAGGTGATTGTGCTATTTAAAGACGTTATCACAGGCATAGACACCCAGCAGGTACAATATTTAAAGGAATTATTTTTTTATTTTTTATTTAAGCATTAATAAAATCACTGCTCCTGGAGCAGTGATTTTATTGATGCTTACCTTAAAAAAAAAGAAAAGAAAAATTCCTTTAAATATTTTACCTGCTGGGTGTCTATAGTTTGCCTGTGAAAACGTCTTTGAGAACCCGGGTCTTGCCCGAGGGAACATGTATCAATGGATAAAAAGTTTTAAAAACGGTAATTTTTTCAGGAGTCCTGCTCCTGAAAACACAACCGTTTTTTAAACTTGTTTCCATTGATACATGTTCCCTGGGGCAAGACCCGGGTTCTCAAAGACGTTTTCCAACAATCGCTTGAATATTGGTCTTTAAAATGATCGTTTTTGAATTCGAACGTTCGAGTCCCATAGACTTCAATGGGGTTCTAAATGTTCACGCGAACGGTCGGTCTCTTCGATGGTTCTGGTGTGAACCGAATGCGGGGGGGTTCGGCTCATCCCTACTAAAGACATCTTGTGGTACTGTGGGAATTAGCTCTAGTTTGAAAATGAGTATTGCAGATAATTCAGATTTTTTTTCAAAAACAGGCTGGTGGACATTTGTATATTTAAAACAAGCCCAAAAATGTAGTGGACTTTAAAGGTTTTATGAGCTTCTAGTGAAGGACAGGTCAGTAATGGGTTTATACTTCTGTATGTTACCCTTAGGTTTCCTCCATATGCTTCCTGTCACATCTATTTTATAGTTTTCTTTACACCCAAATCCTAACGTATGAAATTTATCTGCACCAATCATTCTAATGTACAAAATTGTAGAAACTAAATTGTTTTTTGTTTTCCTTATTGTTATTTTTTTTTATATTTGAAATTAGTAACTTGGATAGTTTTCATTTTATATCTTCTCAGTGTAGAACAAACAGATTGTATCTGACAATACTAGTTAGTGAAAGAGGTTCAGTCGGCAGTGCAACAGCTGTAGCGTTAATTTAACAATGTGAAAATTAGATCTCAAGTCATTCAAAAGAACTGTCATGAAGATATTGCACAAAAGAGATTGTGATCTCAGGTTGGAGCTCCAGGATATGAGCCTATAGGTTATAGGCTATCTGCACACATCTTGTCTCTTATGATCTGTGTCGCTGTAAAGTGCCACCAAGTGAACTGGTTAAAGATTGTTTGGGTTCATGAATGGGCTCTTCTTTCCAGAACTGGTCAAGACATAATTGTTTTAGTGGAGTAGAATAAAGCAAAAATTGTTTAAAAGGTAGGTAATAAAATATCTTTTAATAGACTACAATTATTTTTTAGTGGTTAGTCTTGTGTTAAACTGTGAGCAAAGTGGGCTTGAGTCTTACCTTTATGGGGATTAAAGCAAATGAACTGTTATCGGTGGTTTAGCTACCCATGTTTTATATTCTAGTACTGCTGTCTATGAACGAACAGGATCCTTCCATATTGTGCTTCATGTGGCTGTCATGATAAGACAAAGCTTAGTTCCTGTTGACTGCCATTGACCATAGAGTGGACCTGAACTCAAAAAGTGAATATTTGGTAGGAAACATCTGGAAATGTTAATTGTACCTGTAGGGAGGTGCAGCCTACTTTCTCCACTGTAGGCACGGCTTAATCCCCACAGCATAGCAGGGGAAGAGGAAGTCAGGAGGAAAATGGTTTCTCCCTGATTTCCAGGGTCACTGGGAAAGCTATCCAATTGGATGCTGCCACCCATTGTGATTTTGGCAGCAATCTTGGCTCAGGCAGAGTGCACATTTAGCCAGGGCCGGCGCTACCACTAGGCGAAGTAAGCAGCCGCCTAGAGCTCACTACCACCTAGAGCACAACCACAGCCCCTGTCATGTGTGAGCTCGGCTCTCCTGATCGTTTTTGTGTGCCGTGGCCGCCACCAATCCCCAATGTGTCCCGCTGAGCGCCCCGCTGCACTGTTACATCTTTTTAGGTGTTCACAGCGCTGCTCCAGGACGCCTTTGCTCCAGCCTGTCCCTCTGGTGCAGCGCTGTGTGTCTGTGTGTGCAGCGGAGGGGCGGGGATCAACGGAGATGGTAACATTGAGAGGCACAGCTGACCTCCCGCCCAGCAAGGACTCTGTGAAGCCGCGGGTGGATGGATGGCGCTGGCCTGGCCCCGACGGGGACACGTGGAGCCGCGGGTGGATGGATGGCGCTGGCCTGGCCCCGGCGGGGACACCGTGAAGCGGGTAGATGACGCTGGCTTGGTCTTGGTGGAGGACGGATCCTCCCGGAGGTAAAGGAGGATGGACTAGATTAAGCTGTATGTGAAGTGGGAGTGGTGGGGGGGGGTCAGTGTATGTGTCAGGGGGGGGTCAGTGTATGTGTCAGGTGGGGGGGGTCAGATGGGGGGGGCAGTGTATGTGTCAGGTGGGGGGGGGGGTCAGTGTATGTGTCAGATGGGGGGGGGGCAGTGTATGTGTCAGGTAAGGGGGGGTCAGTGTGTCAGGTAAGGGGGGGTCAGTGTGTGTGTCAGGTAAGGGGGTCAGTGTGTGTGTCAGGTAAGGGGGTCAGTGTGTGTGTCAGGTAAGGGGGGGTCAGTGTTTTGATAGGTAAGGGGGGGTCAGTGTGTGTGTCAGGTAAGGGGGTCAGTGTGTGTGTCACGTAAGGGGGTCAGTGTGTCAGGTAAGGGGGGGTCAGTGTATGTCAGGTAAGGGGGGGTCAGTGTATGTGTCAGGTAAGGGGGGTCAGTGTATGTGTCAGGTAAGGGGGGGTCAGTGTGTCAGGTAAGGGGGGTCAGTGTATGTGTCAGGTAAGGGGGGGTCAGTGTATCAGGTAAGGGGGGTCAGTGTGTGTCAGGTAAGGGGGGTCGGTGTATGTGTGTGTCAGGTAAGGGGGGTCAGTGTATGTGTCAGGTGGGGGGGGGGTCAGTGTATGTGTCAGGTAAGGGGGGGTCAGTGTGTCAGGTAAGGGGGGGTCAGTGTGTGTGTCAGGTAAGGGGGTCAGTGTGTGTGTCAGGTAAGGGGGGTCAGTGTGTGTCAGGTAAGGGGGGTCGGTGTATGTGTGTGTCAGGTAAGGGGGGTCAGTGTATGTGTCAGGTGGGGGGGGGGGGGTCAGTGTATGTGTCAGGTAAGGGGGGGTCAGTGTGTCAGGTAAGGGGGGGTCAGTGTGTGTGTCAGGTAAGGGGGTCAGTGTGTGTCAGGTAAGGGGGGTCGGTGTATGTGTGTGTCAGGTAAGGGGGGTCAGTGTATGTGTCAGGTGGGGGTCAGTGTATGTGTCAGGTAAGGGGGGGGGTCAGTGTGTGTGTCAGGTAAGGGGGGGTCAGTGTGTGTGTCAGGTAAGGGGGTCAGTGTGTGTGTCAGGTAAGGGGGGTCAGTGTGTGTCAGGTAAGGGGGGTCGGTGTATGTGTGTGTCAGGTAAGGGGGGTCAGTGTATGTGTCAGGTGGGGGGGGGGGGTTAGTGTATGTGTCAGGTAAGGGGGGGTCAGTGTGTCAGGTAAGGGGGGGGTCAGTGTGTGTGTCAGGTAAAGGGGGTCAGTGTGTGTGTCGGGTAAGGGGGTCAGTGTGTGTATCAGGTAAGGGGGTCAGTGTGTGTGTCAGGTAAGGGAGGGTCAGTGTGTCAGGTAAGGATGGTCAGTGTGTGTGTCAGGTAGGGGGGTCAGTGTGTCAGGTAAGGGGGGTCAGTGTATGTCAGGTAAGGGGGGTCAGTGTATGTGTCAGGTAAGGGGGGGTCAGTGTGTCAGGTAGGGGGGGGTCAGTGTATGTGTCAGGTAAGGGGGGGTCAGTGTGTCAGGTAAGGGGGGTCAGTGTATGTGTCAGGTAAGGGGGGTCAGTGTAGGGGTCAGGTGGGTCAGTGTAGGGGTCAGATAGGTCACATGTGTTGCAAGGGCAGAGTAAAGTAAAGTCAGGGGTGCAGCGGGGGCGGCAAAATTAGGATTCGCCTAGGGTGTCAAAGATCCTTTCACCGGCCCTGCATTTAGCGTATGAGTAGTGCAGGGATATGTGGGTGACTATATCAGGTTCCCACCCAGCTGATTGCAGAGCTGGCTAATAACTTCTTGGAGGATGAGGAAGATCGGGCCACCCTAGAACAGATTGTGTCATGCCTAGAGGGCCTGTTCAGAAAGAAAGTGACGATCCCAGAGTTGAGACGTAAATTCTTCATTCAGAGACAACAGCACAACAAGAGCCCCACTCATTTTTCAGTGGCACTAAAAAACCTATGGAAATGCCTGGAGAAGAGGGAGTGCAGGGGGTGCAGCTGTTTTGGGCATGTAAGCAAACATTTCAGTCATCCTGAGTTTAAAAGTGATGACCCCTGGGACAGTCAACATAAGGTCCCAGCAAATCAGTCAACATAAGGTCACGCCAAGTTTTGGGACACAAGACCAACTGGACTCCTCCTGGCTATTCCTCAAGGCAACCAACAATTTTGTAATCCTGATCAAAGGAGTCACCTGGGTGGGAGCTGTGGTGGCTCAACGTGATTGGCACTGCGCTGACAAGCCGTTCACCTCTGCAGCCAAGGGTTCGGATTCCGGTCTCGGCTACATGTGAATTGAGTTTGGTGGTCTCAGCCCGGCTCCCGGTGGGTGTGCTATGCAAGGTACGCCTGTGCTTAGTATGCCGACCCCCACCCCCCAAAAAAAAAAAAAAACACCACACTGGCACGCACATAAAAATGGTTTAACACACACGCACTTTGGCCATAAGGTCTCCTAAAATAAAGAGAGGCGAAGGACCTACGGGGCTGGCTGGTTGGGCTAGACCCCCTCACTCCCTCATAGGGGGAGTCCCTCTGCCCCGTTGGGCCCCAGTCGGGCTCCCAAGTGGAGCAGGTAGGGCGGGGTGAGTGGGAGGCCCCCCCTCACACCCGCCATTGCCACCGGGGGCATGGAGAAGGATGGCGATTGCCTCCGGGGGGAGGGTCTGCCTACTCCCAACTCCTGCAGTCCGGCTCCTCTCTCTTTCGAGTTCACGCACAAAATAAAAAAAAATAAAAAAAGGAGTCACCTGGGTGAAGATCCAGATCGACGATAAAGTGGTGGACTGAGTGGGAGTAGGTGTGATTCGTGGCCCAGTAAGCTCAGCAGTGCCTATTCTCCTGGGCAAAGGACCTGGACTTCACCTGCTTACTGACCAATTTTGAACATCCTGGCCAACGTGCATGGGGCTACAGTCTGCAGGCAGCGAGGAAACAACCTGAACACGTGTGAGTCATCTGCATGCCGTTCAAGCAAAAACTACTCCTGACAGCTCGCCAAGGCATAGACTGATCTCTTCCTATTGGGGCTCACAAGAAGTTTCAGGGGCTCACAGTAATGGTGGAACCCCACAAGCAAGCAGTGGTACCAGGGAAGTGGCTAGTGGCACACTCCTTGACTAAAGTTCACATACAAAAGGTCCTGGTGCAGCTCATCAACCTGGGGATAGCCCCAGTTTCACTTCCCAACCATACTATCATAGCAGACCTGTATGTAGTACCCCATCACTGCATCTTGATGGCTCAACCTGGAATAAAGACCATTTGTGCCCTAATACAAATAATCATGTCCTCTACTGCAGCAGAGATAGCTTCAGCAACTACTTGAAAATTGGATTCTGCTGCCATCCCAGGAGACGATGGCTACACTGAAGCCATTGACCACCCATTCCATACGGGGAATGCTCCACCCATTTGGGAGTGATACCACCAAATTACCCTGGTGCTGTGCCAGGAGGTCAAGAGCAGGGTAATTCGAGAGATTTGTAGTTTATGGGCTGCTTTAGTATGAAAGAAAGACAGAAGTGTGCAGTTTTGACTACCACAAATTAAACGCCTTCACTTATTGGGATGCTTACTAGGGATGAGCTTCGAGTTCGAGTCGAACCCATGTTCGACTCGGACACCGGCTGTTCGACCGTTCGCCAAATTTCGAACATTATGGGCCGTTCGCGCCAAATTCGAGTGGCATGTCACGGCCCATAATTCACTGCGGCATCGCAGTGCATTGCTAGCTGATGATTGGCCAAGCATACACTATGACCCGCATGCTTTGGCCAATCACAGCACGGAAAAAAATGAGAACCATAATTGGCCAAAGCCAGGGTGGCTTTGGCCAATTATGTCTCAGGGGGTTTAGTACATGCCCCACACTATATAGGGCCATCTGCCTAGCAGCCTTGTGTAGTGTCTTGCGGCAGTGGTTAAAGACAGACAGAGACAGAGAGAGAGAGAGACAGTGTCATTTATTTTTAGTTAGATAGAGCAGGCAGGCAGGCAGGCAGGCGAGTCAGTTAGCTTCAGTTACAGTGTGTAGAGGATATATATGCATCCCAGGTGTATATATCCCAGGTATATATATATATATATATACGTATATATATTTATACACTGTATTCAGTTTAGCTAGATCAGTTCCTGTTATTCTCTTCATAATATAATGACAGGCAGGCAGGTGATTTTGCTAGCTGCAGTATTTTTACTTAGGAAAGTGGCAATGGATGAGAAGTACATTTTTGTTTACGGTCCCTCATTAGAAATGTCTAACTGCTGGCCAATTATACACTGCTCTGTAATCTGTGGTCTCTTAACTCTTAAGGAGAGTTTTATAGAAATGTACCAGTGGAGGGATAGTTTTGCTTTAGAGAAATAGGGACAGCCTTGACAATTTCTACCTGCCATCTATCTCAAAGAGTTCCTGTAACCACTTGATAAAATAAGCATGCATTGCTGCTAAAACGACCTTTTTTTAAACTGTATTAAGACAATGGTAATTTTCAAATGATCAATTAATATCCACAGCCAAATATGCTCTGTATCAGCATATGCTCTTTCTGCCCATGAGAATCATACTGTTCTGTAACATCATGCATAACTATAAGGCAACCTCCCAAGCATGGCATTTAAATTGATACATGTTCCCCGTGGTAGTGCATAGCTTCCCATTCTTGTTTGACAGTAGTTTGCCATTAGCCCTAAAAATTACCAGTATTTACTAACAGGATTCTTCCCACAGATTCATCATTAAGTTCAGGTTAAAAAAAATTTAAGCAGTAGTCACTAAACCCTTAGTGACTCAATTCTGAGCGAATTTGCTCATCACTAGGGACCACCATCCCTAGGACAAAAATTAGAGGGAAACTTTTTTTCATTCAATAAGTTTGAATTCAATTTCAACTTCCAAACCCTTGATGTCCATTTTCCCTTAGTCAAAATGGTGGACCGGCATTATTTAATGGAATGCGTAATGACGCGAGACATGCAGCCAATCCCAGACGACGTCCGTGGTGACGAAATGCGTAGGGGTGGCTTGCAGCTTTGACGTCATCACGCTGATCTTTACGAGGAAGTACTGAGCATTCACGAGCAGGAGAAGGAGGCACAGCCGCCGATCGTCCATTGCATTGAGATCACACATCGCGCACCTTTGTCTTCTAAATTGTAAGTGCAATCGCCCTTTGGCTTATTAAATTTTGCCTCTGGTATTACGCCATGGTATCTCTCTTTTTTATTTCACACTGTTGAGTGTACAGAGAACAACACCCGGATTTCACCAAGGTCAGGAGGGAGACCTAAAATCCCCACGCTCATACTGACCACCTATACAGGGGTAATTTATAGGGTAAGGAGACTACAACACTTTTCCCTGGGTGTCTCTTTGGTGGATAGGGATCACATTATTCCCTATTCGTTTTTGAGGACGAATTGAACACACTTCTATGGGACTTTACTCAATACATGTCACTTATGTCTCTCATGGTGCACTTTGTCAGTCTATTGTATAAGCACGAATTGATGTTTTTTTCTTTTCATGTTTCATATTCCATATTGGTCATCATCACATTATTATATATGTGCACAGTATAGGAAATTCATTCATTTACTCAGCACAAAACTTTCTTTCATAGCAAGTGCTTTTCATTTCTTAAGCACCGTATCATCCCCTTTTTTCCAATTTCATAGTTAGCAAAGTTAAATCTAACAAGCGCAATAGTAGATTCTTGTCAAGCCTGCCCTTGCCTACACACGATCGTGAAAAAAAAAAATGCTCGAGCAAAGCGCGTACAACACGTACAACGGCACTATAAAGGGAAAGTTCCATTCGGATGGCCCCACTCTTTGGGTTGCTTTTGCTGATTTCGTGTTAGTAAAAGTTTGGTGAGAGACGATTTGTGCTTTTCAGTCTTCGTGCTTTTCAGCTGCGTGACGAATGTGCTATCTCCATTACAAATGCTAGTTTTACCAAAATGAGTGCTGCAGTCTCATAACTTGCTTCTAAGCATGCCCGTTTTTGTTTCCGTCATTAAAGCCTACACATGACCGTTTTTCACAACACAAAAAACTACGTGAACAATTAGAGCATATTCTAAATTTTTAATGCCCATTTTTCTCGTCGAAAAAATGCTCTGGAACCCACAAGCGATCGTTTTTAATGACCAATTTAAAAAAATTGAATTTTTCTCGTCACGAAAAATGGTCATGTGTACGCGGCATTATACATCTCCTGAGACAGGATAGGAGAGGAAAAACAATGAAATAAGGAAGAAAGTGCGCATTTGTACACTTTTTTCACTTTTTTTATTTACATTCATGCTGAACTGAAATAACATATTATATACCACTAACCTAAATGTCATGCGATTTCTATTCCTCAAAGCTGGACCAGCTTTTTATCACCAGACCTACACTGTGTCTGTAACACTTTGAGTGATGTGCCAGAAGAAGAATCTAAATTCTTGAGCATGAAACCAACATAACGTGAGTTAAATGTACAGTACAATTTTTTTCCCCGTTGGTTTCATTGATGACTCATTGACTAACTTCTAAAGGCTGACAGCAAAAGCAAACATCTCTGAACTTAGGATATAAATCCCCCTAGGCATGCACTTTTGAACTACAGGCGAAAAACATGAAGAATGACAAGACAGGATCCAAGAGGGATTTGATACGTCTTCCAAGCCTGCCAAAAGCTAAAATCAAACTATGAAAAGGTTAAGGATAATTGTCAAATGAAGAGAATAAGGTATAAAGGGAGGCTGCAGCATTCCAAGCTATGTTCTAATATCTGGGTTAGAACTTGGTCCCATAGAATTCTACCAAGCTTGGAATAAAAATGGGCAAACATAAGAGCAGAGAATATCTAGCTATTCAACAAATATTCTGATGATAATAACATGACGTATGTTAACCTTTGCTTAGATTAAATGTCATTTCCTAAAATGCTACTTTTATATTAAGAACTTTCTTAACAGCAATGTAACTTGATCCATTTTTTTCCTAAATGTCACTTGTAAAAGCAGCCAAATGTTAGAAATGAATCCCTTGTACTTTCAGCGGTGTTCTTTGCAGATAAACGCCAGACTTGTGTAAAGGGCAAAAATAATTCTACTGAAATTCTACTGAAATTATCACCAACAATCCTTTGGCAGGACAGACATGAGTCATTGTTTAGTGACTGTGCTTGAAAAGGAGAATGAAACTCCTGCAGAATGCACCGCTTGAAATATCTAAATCCCAGAAAATATTTAAAATTCCACACAGTAGAGAAACTATGATGTACCAGCCTTGTGTAAAAAGTTGCTTTAAATAGGCTTAACAGAAAAATATCATTATATACTGTAATTATCGGCATATAACATGCGCCGGCGTATAACACGCACCCTAATTTTAAGAGGGACGTTTTAGGGGAAAAAAACATATTTTTAAAGTAAACAACTTTGAAGCAAATTAAGGGTCATCAATGTCTATCTGTAGCCTGATCAATGTCCTCAGTGCAGCCCAAATAAAGTCCTCAATGCAGCCTGATCAATGCATCAATGCAGCCTGATCAATGCAGCCTGATTATTGTCCTCAATGCATCCCAAATAAAGTCCTCAATGCAGCTTGATTATTGTCCTCAATGCAGTCAATACTTTGTAGAACAGTGGTTCTCAACCTGGTGGTCGGGACCCCCTTGGGGGTCAAATGACAATTTGCCAGGGGTCACCAAATCCTGGGTTGTTCCTGAAGCCTGCAGCACCCTCAGCCTTTTCACAGCCATCCAGCAGGGCTGTCCCTGGAGCCTGTGGCCGCCCAGCTGCGCTGCTCCTGGAGCCCTTGCCTGCCCATTCAGTTCACAGCATGGCTGTGGAGGAGAAACTAGAGCTCAGCTGACCGGTGAGAAATGCTTAGTGGGAAGGGCTGGAGGAGACCCTATCTTCTGATTTTGGCATAGGTGTCACTGCTGCCAGACACCACAGAGCTGGCGACACATTGAGTAACACTACCTGTGATTAGAGTTGCCATTTAATGTCCCCACTACAGTTCTCAGATCAGCAGATGATCTTGATTTAAGCTAACTGATTAAAACTCCCCGCCAGCACTCTACCCCCCCCCCCTCTGATCAAGAGCATCTAAGCTGGCTGATCAGAACTCCCCGCCAGCACTGCCAGCACTGCCAGCACCCCCCCCCCCCCAAGGAGTAAGAGAAGGAATAAAAGTATAGAATACATGGAAAGGAGAGGAAAAGAGGGAGAGGAACAAGGAAAACAGGGAGAGAAAGAATAAGAAAAAGAACAGGAAAGATGACTAGAGAGAGGGATGGGGGGACAAGACATTAAGATAGATAGATAAAAGTGAAAGAAAGGAGAACATAAAGAGAGTGGTACATCCTAAAATGTACCATAAGGGGTTTTAATACTGTACACGTGTAATGGATTAAGGGATCCCTAAATGTCCGTGGTCTAGGGGCGCAAATTACTTGTCTGGCCTTAGGTGTTGAAAACCCACGCTACAAAAATTCTACTGTTAGGGTCCCCACAACTTGGGAAATGTTATCTAGGAGTCACGGCACTAGAGGGTTGATAACCACTGTTGTTGAACCACCTTTCACTGCAATTACAGCTGCCAGTCTTTTTAGGTATGTCTCTACCAGCTTTGCACATATAGAGAGTGACATTTTTGCCCATTCTTCTTTGCAAAATATCTCAAGCTCTGTCAGATTGGATGAAGAGCATCTGTGCACAGATTTCTACATTTTCAAGTCTTGCCTTAGATTCTCAATTGGATTTAGGTCTGGACTTTGACTGGGCCTTCCTAACACATGAAAATGCCTTGATCTATGCCATTCCATTGTAGCTCTGACTGTATGTTTAGGGTCGTTGTCCTGCTGGAAGATTTCAAGTTTCAAGTCTTTTGCAGACTCTTACTGGTTTTCTTCTAAGATTGCCCCGTATTTGGTTCAATCCATCATCCCATCAACTCTAACCAGCTTCCCTGTCCCTGCTGAAGAAAAACATCCACACAACATGATACTGCCACCACCATGTTTCACGGTGGGGATGGTGTGTTTAGGGTGTGTGATGTTCGTTTTCTGCCACAAAATGTGTTTTGCTAATAGGCCAAAAAGTTCAATTATGGTCTCACCTGACCAGAGCACCTTCTTTGACATGTTTGCTGTGTCTCCCACATGGATTCTGGCAAACTGAAAACTGGACTTCTTATGGTTTTCTTTTAACAATGGCTTTCTTCTTGACACTCTTCCAGATTTGGAGAGTGCAGACTAATAGCTGTCCCGTAAGATAGATTCTTCCACCTGAGCTTTGGATCTCTGCAGCCCTTCAAGAGTTACCATGGGCCTCATGGCTGCCTTTTTGATTAATGCTCTCCTTGCCCGGCCTGTCAGTTTAGGTGGATGGCCATGTCTTGGGAGGTTTGAAGTTGTGCCATACTCTTTCGATTTTCCGATGATGGATTGAACAATGCTCCGTGCGGTGTTCAAAGCTTGGGATATTTTTTTATAACCTAACCCTGTTTTAAACTTCTCTACAACTTTATCCCTGATCTTATTTTCAGTTTTCCAAGATGCTTCCTGTGAACTACAAAATAAAGTCTCCCTATGTAATGGAGATAACGAGTGGAGGATGGGTTAGTAGTCTCAGGCTGTGTTTACATATATGCGATTGGATGCAGGTTACCCTACATCCAATTTGCATGATTGGCGAGTGTGATTAGCTCTCAATAGAGCCGGTTCACACATGTCTGTGGGGGGGTCTGGATTGCAGAAGGGTCCTGGGTGTCTTTGGGTCCGTTTCAGGCAAAATTTCGGACTTGAATCGCTCCTGAGCTTGTCTACAGAAACGCACTGGACCCCATGCTGTGAACTCCGCCTAAATCAAGAAAGTAGCCTTTTGACAACCATGTCTCCTTCCATAGATACAGTAAAATGAGTGAGTGTACCCATCCGGGAACAGGAAGTGTGTTATTTGTAGCAAGTTCAGCTACCAAATATAAAAACTGATAAGCTGCAATACATTTTTGTTTTCTGGTTTAGATACACTTTAAAATAAAACTGAATGGATGCCACAGGAAATTTGAAACATTGAGATTCAAAAAGGGATGAATACAGGTCAAAACTGAATTTTATGAAAAAAAAAAAATATATTTATGATAGACAGGGTTTTAGCAAACTAAATGTCATCTAGTTAGGGGTTAGAGTCACTTTAATTCCTGTCAGAACATCAAATAATAACATGAATACTGGGATTTTTTTCTCTTTTTGAAACTTGAAGTTTCCTTTTACTACAACCGGAAATTTCATGCCAACATGACTGTGACCTGGGTCTTTTGCTGCATTCATACCTGTGCTGAGCATGTTTGGTCATTTTTCAGGCTTTTGTACAAGTGTTTTTTGGGACATATGAGGCTTGAGCATTTTTTCCATATTGTTGTTTTTAGCCAATGGAAAGCTAGTTACTAGGAAAATGCATGATATGTGTTTTGTAGCTCAAAAATAGCTTTCATACTTTTTTGAGCTACAAGCTTTAGGCAACACTATGCACAGGTATTTAGAGGCATAATCCATGAAACATAGGCTAGCTGGTAGGCAGAGCAAACAATGAGTTACAAAATATAACCATTTGTGTTAACGTGGGATTATTGAGGTAATAGTACATCTGGTGTTGTAGCCTCAGGTATATTACAGAGATAGGCTGGTTGTCATAAAGAAGCCACTGGTAAAACGATGAGAAAATCAGTGTTTCTATGGTTGGCTAAATAGTAGAGGGTGCTTAGGTAGTGTGTCTAAAAGACTGGATTGGGTTAACAAAGTGCACCTCTTCTCATCTCTACTAAATCTAAACTGTTCATAGCGAGATTAAATAGGACACTGTAAATTATCTTAAAATATATCTAAAGGCATTTTTTTTTACAATTCTGGGGGATGGAAAAAACCCTTGTAATGTATTGTTGCTATCTGTGCTCCATAGGGAAATGTGTCTTCACTTGGAAATACAACAGGTATATTCCTGTTCTGATGTCAACACAAAAATTTGTATTTCACCTCACTTTAGGTCCCAATTAGGGTAAATATTCCCAGTAGGGACACAGACAGCAATAAAACCTGACAGGGGTTCTTACCCTTCTCTCTGCACAACAAATATGGCTTTAGATACAATTTAAGATCATGTAGACTTATCTCTTTTGATTTCTTTAAATCAACTCTATTTGTCATTTTTAATGTCATTATTTAAAAAATGTAAAAATTACATTTTCAAATATATCTATATATATAAAACTCAACGTGTGTGTGTGTGTGTGTATGTATGTATGTTCCAGCATCACGTCCAAACGGCTAAAGATATTAACATGAAACTTGGCACACATGTTACTTATATGTCAGCAACAAACATAGGATAGGTGGTTTAACCCTTACCCACCCCCATTTGCCATGGTCAGGGTTTTTCTTTAAAGTCCCATTCAACTCTATGGGAAAGGGTTTTTCTTTAAAGTCCCATTCAACTCTATGGGAAATATATATTTTCCTCCCCAAAAGGTTAAGATAGGAAGACCGGGCTACGCCGGGTATTCAGCTAGTTAGCATATAAAATACTGAATATCAGTGTGTAGTTAATTAGTGTAGTAAAACAGGACTGACTGGCTGCTCTTTATAGTACACTGCCCAGATAGACTTCAGGCCTTGCTGCCTTCTTCAGAATGGGGAGATCCTTGGAATTAAAGAATAAAGCAACATGAAGGGTGTGCCAGCCTCGTGTAATACTTTTGGCATCATTTATTAGTGAACGAATAAAAAAAACACTAAAAAAAGTCATGTATTCATAAGATAATAACATTGCTGAACCAGCAGGCCTGTGAACGGCTTAAAGCAGACGTAAACTCCGCCCCTCGAGCAGGGCTGTCTTAATAGGGCACACCTGGGCACTGCCCAGGGGCCCCAGCTGCATAGGGGGACCCTGCACTTTACCCAAATCAGCTGGTCCTTGAGCCCCCGCTGCCCCAAAATTGGGGGCCCCATGATAGCACTAAGAGTGATAGATACACAGGGGAGGCAGTCCTCCTACTTACTTGATGTCTGTTTACCTGTACTGTCATCATTCTAGGGGCCCGGCTGGCCCCCCTCCCATTTTTTTTGTTGCATTACACCTGTAAGGCCCCCCCGGGGCCCCTTACAGGCCCAGCCAGCCCCCTCCTGCTTTTTTTTTTTGCATTACACCCGGCCGGCCCCCCTGCTTATTATCTTGCGTCATCCCTGCCTTAAGCTGTGTAGGGGGCCCCAAATTTGTGATTGCTGCCTAGAGCATTACTTTGACCAGGGGCCCAAGATGCTATTAAGACGGCCCTGCCCTCGAGTGCTACTTCTCAATGCGGCCAGCATAATAAAGCTACCCATTACATTCTGCCCTTATTAGTGATCCTTTCAGATGTTTCTTACTGTTATTTGGTGTGTTTTTTATTCTCTTCCTTCATGTCTGAAGCTGGGGCCATCTTGTATATTGTTTTCAGAGACAACAGCGGTGTTGGCTTCCATCCTTTCTGTTTCTGCCTGACATAATCTCGCACATGCCCAGTGAGTTTTTAGCCAAGGCTAGTTTTCTTTCAGGATTACCATGGCAGTCCTGTCAGGTGAGCTCCCTGCTGCTGTCTCATACTGTGCAAGTCACATGGGGGCACAAACAAAATATTCTGAATGGGTCTGTTCTCTCGCAGGATTGTAGAGCAATGCTGCAGAGAGGACATTATGGAGCCATGGCATGTTACTGAAAGGACTAACGGCACGACAAGCATGCCGTAAACAGGGGAGATTGCACATGCGCCAGTGACATCACAGAACCGAACAGTGACAGATTGCAGGAAAAATACGTTGATTTAAAGATAACGTGCTGATTATTTAAATAGGGACATTTTTACTGGAAAAATGTACTACCACTTTAAGAACTTGGATGTTAAATAACAGGACACTCTTCAACACAGTAAGAGCTGGTACGTTTCAAGGGGTATAACCTCTTCATCAGAACTAACTTGTCAACCAACAATCCAATGTTTAAATAGTGCAAATGCACCAAAGGATAATGACAAATGCCTCATATCAGTTACTATTAGCAAGGAGATATGAAAAGACAGACAAGTAGTTAAACCATTTAGGAGCAGAAGTCAAACATCACAACCTGGTTGTGGTGTTTAACCGCTGCTCCTAAATTATTAATTGGCTATTTGTCTGTTCAAGTTTCCTTTCTAACATTAATTGCTAGGAGGGGTTTGCCATTAGCTCTTGGTGCATTTGTACTATTTAAACATTGAATTTTTGGTTGACAAGTTACCTCTGATAAAGAGGGTACATCCCTCGAAATGCATTAGCTCTTGTCATGTAGATTGTGTCTTCCAGGTTCCTGTTACTCAATGTCCAAGTACAGGTTGTGGTGTTTGACTTCTGCTTCTAAATGGTTAATCGGTTGTCTGCCTTTTCACGTCTCCTTCCTAAGGTCTCATCTACACAGGGTGTTTGGCCAGCCTTTCCTCCTGATAGCCTCATTTTGGCAGAAAAAACGCTTGACACATTTAAACCTGCTTAACATGTTTAGGTGTGTCAAGCGCTTGGGCGTTAATTAATTTCATTGGCCAGACTAATGAATCTACTTTCAAGTACTTGATGCACCTACCAGTGTTGCCAACCTACCAGATTGAAATTTACTAGCACCACACCTGAAGTTTACTGGCGCAGCCACGTTTTTACTGGCTTTTCACAAAAGTTACTAAATTAAATTTTTAGGTGGAAATTTCAGTATTTATGCTACAAACAAGTACAATGTAGCAATGTGATTTAAGGTAGATATTAAGGTAAAAAACATATTTTTGTTATTTTCGATATAATAAGGGAAACTTATTAAGTCACCAACACCCCCTGCCTCCATCCCCCTCTGCGGTGCCACAATCTCCCCCTACCTCCAATCCCCCCCTGCCTCCATTAACCCCCTCCCTCCATCGTTCCCCTCTGCGGTGACACCATCACCCCCTGCCTCCATTGGATCCCCCTCTGCCACCATCACCTGATGTCACTGTTGGCTGGGCTGTCTATCACTCTGTCCACCCGCGACTACCCTGTGAACTTTGTATTGCCTGGATGCAGCAGGCTCCTCCATTCCGCTGCCTGCTGCTCAGACTCCGAGTCCTGTCTCCTGCTCCAATGCTCTGCTCCTCCGACCTCCTGGTTAGTTACAGATTTAAAATTCTGGCGGGCTGTCACTCACTGGCGCAGCGCGACACAGGCTTTTGAAATTCGCCCCCCCCCGCCGGCCGATTACAGCATATGCTCGGCTCTGCAAGCTCCGGAACTGCGCATGCGGACTTCCAAGCCAAACCGATCTCGGCACATTCCCACAACTACAGACATTTACGCACGGGGGGGAAGTGCCCGTTTTTACGGACTGTCCGTAAAAATATGGACAGTTGGCAACACTGGCACCTAATAGTGTTAAATTTGTTGCACGTGTTTACATGTGTCAGGCATTTTTTTTCTGCCAAAATACTGCTGCTCCTGGATATGCTGGCAGAGGTTTTTTTTCTGCCCCATCTAAAAGCCTCTGCCTCTAAATGCCTATGTGTGTAAAGACACAAACATGGAAGGGCATTTAGAGGCAGAGAATTTTTTTTCCAGATGCCTCTTAAAGCAGTGTTTTTCACGCTCAATGTGCATGAGGCCTAATAACAATAATAATTGGTATGCAGAGGTTTGACAGTTTTTTTTTGCATTTGCATTATTTAACCACTTACCTACCGCCCATAGACATATGATGTCTACAGATGGGATCTCCCTTCCTAGGTGGACGACGTATGACATCCTGGGCTTCCCAGCCATCTAGGGGTCACATGCCTGCAGCATCGCGTGGGACAGGGACATGTCCAGCGGCCGCGATGTCCGCCGGGCACCTGCGATTGCCCGAAATCATGGCAGGACTGTGGATCCGGTCCTGTCAGGTGAGGAGACCAATGTGTGTTCCCAGTACAGAGGAACACACATCGGTCTCCTCCCCTTGTGAGCCCCTCCCCCTACAGTTAGAATCACACATTAGGGAACATATTTACCCCATTCAGCGCCCCCTAATGTTAACCCCCTTCCCTGCCAGTCACATTTATACAGTTATCAGTGCAGTATTATAGCACTAATCGCTGTATAAATGTGAATGGTCCCAAAAATGTGTCAAAAGTGTCCGATATGTCCGTCGCAATGTCACGGTCACAATAAAAAATAGTAGATCGCCGTCATTACTAGTAAAAACATTTAAATAAATAAAAATGCACTTATTGAGATTTTTTTTTTACCAAAAATATGTAGAAGAATACATATCGGCCTTAAATGAGGAAAAAAATCTTTTTTTTTATAGATATTTTGGGGATATTTATTATAGCAAAAAGTAAAAAAAAAATTGCTCTATTTTTGTTTATAGCGAAAAAAAATTTAACCGCAGAGGTGATCAAATATCACCAAAAGAAAGCTCTATTTGTGGGGAAAAAAATATGTAAATTTTGTTTGGGAGCCACGTCGCACAACCGCGCAATTGTAAGTTAAAGCGACGCAGTGCCGAATTGTAAAAAGTGATCTGGTAAGGAAGGGGAAAATTCTTCCGGGGCTGAAGTGGTTAAACACTGAGGGCCAGATTCAGGTACACGTACATTTGCGCTGCGTATCCGAGATACACTATGCAGCCGCATTTTACCAGGCTCTACGCCGAATCCTGGTAGATTTTGTCCCTTACGGTACGGCGGCGTAGTGTATTTCTCGCCGCGTAATCGAAATACGCGATTAGGGGGCGTGAAGCATTTAAATTAGGCGACCGAACTGCGCATGCTCCGTTCAGAAATTTCCCGCCGTGCATTGCGCGAAATAACGTCGATACGTCATTCGTTGTTTGAGTAGCGTCGTTTACGGACATTCCTATTCCCGGACGTTTTACGTCAAAAATAAAAAAAGACGTCGGAAAACGTTGATATTCGACGCGGGAACGACGACCATACTTAACATGGGCTGTCTAATATTAGACCAGCAAAAAGCTGGTATAGTATAACGCAGCAAAAAGATGACTAAAGATCTCGTAAAAGATTGCGATAGACGTTCGTAATTTCGTGGATAGTCGGCAAAAGCTCATTTGCATACCCCGACGCGGAAAACGACGGGAACTCCACCCAGCGGCCGCAATTTTATTGCAGCGTAGATCCGAAGGCGTACGAACACGTAAACCAGTCGGATTGAAGCCCGCAGCCGTAATTTAATGGTTTAAGGTTTCAGAGTAGTGAAAAAATGCGCGTAATTCGAAAGTACTCCAGTCTAACATGAGATAGACAGGCGTAATCGCTCTCTGAATCTGGCCCTGAATTTTTTGGTTGAAAAGTTTGCTCTGATGAAGAGGGTATATCCCTCAAAACACGTTAGCTCTTGTCATGTTAAAGCATTTCTTTCAGGTCCTGTTATTCAACATCCAAATTCTTAAGCCATTCACAGGTCTGCTGGTTCACAGATTTTTACTTGTGAATGCATGACATTTGTGAGTATAATTTTATTCTTTTACAATAAATGCGGCCTAAAGTAACACATAAAGCTGGTGCCCTTCTTGTTGCTTTGTTGTTTATACAGTAAATACTGTATCAAGGCCACGTTATAGCAACCACTTGAAAAAAACACATTTGCTTGCTCTTATCTAAAAAGCAATTACATTTTTTATTAGCTTTACCCTATATGTTCTTTTCTCAAGATTTAAGAAAAATATATATAAATATTCACTGGCTTTATGGAAGATAATATTTCCAAACTTGTTTTTCAACGATACAGAACAATTTGTAAATTGTCTTCGGTGATATAAACCAAACACATTTCTCAGTTGTCTTTTGGTATGACATGATGTAGATATTTTTACAAAAAAATATCTACAGGTTATCTAAATAAAATGTCCTGTTAGTTCATGTGCAATGAAAAAAAAATGATAAATATCAAAGCTGGAGATAGAAACACATAATGGACTTTGAGAGCCCTATCCATCAAAGGTCACATATAATTCACAAGTGACATAAAAACAGCTCTTATGTGTCATTTTGTGCAGAGAATCCATCAAACAAATAAAAAAAATTGTTGACACTTTAATGCAGAAAGCTGAAATAACATTCTATGTTTAGATGTTACAATTGAAAAATGCTTTATTTTCAGGAAATAATTGTCACATAACCAGAACAATTTCCTATGAATTATAAAGTAACAGTACGAACAAGTAGATACATAATAAGGCTTACACCAAAAACAAAAACAAAAAATGTCTGTCTCCTCTAGTAACTGAACTTTTCTCCTTGGAGAAGTTCTCTCTTGAAGAACTCCCAGCCACTTCATAGCCTCCAGCTCATGAAGGGCCACCTCTGGTGCTTCCTTAGAACTTCATCCCTCATAGAATTGTTTCCGGATCTTTAGGATGCTTTCCTCAACAGGAACTTGAACATGCAGATAGGCCTTAGATAAGCCTAACAGCCGACGGCCACCTGGATAGGCCTCACGACTCAGGCCTAGCAGCCAGGAGCTGTTCCACACACACATCCACCCAGGCCGTAGCCCTGGACGGAAAAACTCCGAACACCTGACCTGTCCTGAATAAATACCTTTTTCCAGCATGCATAGAGGCAAATGTTATTGGCTGAGAAAGACATGTTTATCCATAACTTGAATGCACTGTAGCTCATCATACTAATGTCAAGGGCAACAGTGCCGCCTACTGACAAAAGGGAGAAGCCACCACTGGAACAGGATTAGGATCAGAAGTCATTTGACCACTAAACACTACAAATTAGCTAGGCTGGCTACCACCAAGCATAATTCAATTTACCTGTAGCCCTATTGTAGGATGAGGGTGCTACATATAAATAAACTGTATACTTTTTATGGAAAGTAAATCCGTCTCATGCAATGCCATTAAAGTACATTACAAGCAGGGCCAGTCCTTGCAACCCTTTTTCCTACTTTAATATAATAAAGGAGTAGAAGGGGAATTAAACTTCAATTTGATCAATCTGAACAATCTGAACTGTTCACAGACCCTATTAGTGTGCCTCCTTTATATAACTTTCTACACAGTTTTGAAGGAGTAGCTGTCCTTGAACCCCTAATAAATAATGAATTGTATTTCTTTCTTTGGTTAGAACACTTTTATATGTAGAGCTCATCAATTCTGCAGGCATCAATAGCATAATGCATATGACTATGCCAGTGAATTAGATGCAGAGACATCACTTCAGTTAATGCAATGTCAATACATGTGCTTGGCTCCACAGCTGTCACCTTCATCTTCATCTCTGCCTAATTAGAATATATGATAAAGTGAATTTACTGATTTTAGCAGAAAACTGAAAATTCCTGTTTTGTAAGAATGCTTACATCAGCACTTTTATTTAATCATCTTAAAAAAGCCAAGCCAGTAATTACATTAAAACCACACAGGACACAATAACAATTGCCATAGTTTGGGAAAGTCTGTTGCCTAAATGACTAATGTGTCTAATTAGCGTGTTATGCACACAAATGCCTTTCCAGCCTGTACAGGCTAAATCTAGATATGTAGAACTTAAAGGGGTAGTTCCCCCAAAAACCTTTTTTTTAACATTTATTCAGGCTCGTTATGTCAAGGGGAATCAGGTTTTTTTTTTTTAGAAATGAAGCAGTACTTACCGTTTTAGAGATGCATCGTCTCCGACGCTTCCGGGTGTGGGCTCCGACTATAGGCGTGCCTATTTGATTGACAGGCTTCCGAGGTCGCATACATCGCGTCACGATTTTCCGAAAGTAGCCGAAAGACGGTG
The DNA here is from genome assembly GCA_029574335.1 of Rana kukunoris. NCBI lineage: Eukaryota > Metazoa > Chordata > Amphibia > Anura > Ranidae > Rana > Rana kukunoris. The sequence goes on along the minus strand of CM056050.1, from coordinate 539,882,559 downwards.
CGCAGGCGCAGTATAGAGCCGCACCGTCGCTCGGCTTCTTTCGGCTACTCGTGACGCGATGTATGCGACCGTCGGAAGCCTGTCAATCAAATAGGCACGCCCAGACCAGACGATCATACCCGGAAGCGACGGAGACGATGCATCTGTAAAACGGTAAGTATTGCTTTGTTTCTAATAAAAAACCACCCGATTCCCCTTGACATAACGAGCCTCAATCAATGGTAAAAAAAGGTTTTTGGGGGAATTACCCCTTTAAAGAGCAATTCTAGGCCACTAAAGAAAACAATCAGTAAACTGACAATAATGGCAATGAAATATTGAAGACGTGCCAAAGTTAAGAAATCAATTCAATATAGTTTTGAGTAATTCACTGCTCACAGGTGGGTCTGCTTCTGAAATCTGTGCTATACAATTTATTCTCATTCTTTGTTTATCATCAAATTTAAAGTGACTTTCTTTAAAATGAATATGAATCTGCACAATTGACTGTTTCCTGCAAAGAAACCAATGCATACTCACCTTTATTACTGCCCATGCTGCAAATCCCTGCAGTAGTGAAGAGAATTTGTAAGATGAAGATTCTGCAGAAAGAGTGTCAAATTCCTGGACCCTGCCCCAACCCCCCCCCCCCCCCACGCTGGACTTTAACACTTTGTTACAAATGGCTGCATGTTCTTCTGGGTTGTAATTTTTTTTTACAATCATGCAATATTTCTCATGTGACGTTTTACTGTACAAAACCAGTACACATTACATGAAAATCATAAACTCTGTTCAGTAATTGAAAAAGTGTGCGATTTGCTCCTTCAGTAATTGTCTTTTAGAAGGTCTGAATTGGCTCTTTAAATTTGTGTACACACTATATGAAAATCTTATGATCATTCCGAAAAGAACATTTTCTCTATAACCCCTTGCCGCCTAGCGTACGCACATATGTGGCCCTCGGCTTTCAGGGTTATACCGGGATGATGGCCACAGCTGAACCATTGTTTAGAGCAGGCGATTTGCTATCCAGGCATAACAACCGATGCGGCTAAAAGCCGCTTGGTTGCTATACCGGAGGAGCGGGAGGGGACATCCCCTCCCACCACCTCTGTCGCTCTTACAGGGCCTTCCGTCCCATTGGGAGACCCGATCCACGATGCGCCACCTCCAGCCCCTAGCCACAGACTGGAACGAAGCCGTAAACGGCTTTGATCCAGTCTCCTGAATGTAAACATGAAAGTCAACGTCACTTCCAGTTTACTCTGCTGCCGAATACAGTATTCAGAATTGCCATAGTACGCCTAACCAGCGGACCGAAATCCCCCCGCATGCGTCAAATGGATTTGACGCATGCGTGGGAGCATTTTACTTCCTGGTTTGCGGACATCGCGGCATCAATGTCACCACCACGTCACCGCGCTTTCTGTCCGCGGGGGTTTTGGTTTGATGGTGTGTACATTAATTTTTGCTATAATAAATATCCCCAAAAATATATATTTTTCCTCAGTTTAGGCCGATACGTATTCTTCTACCTATTTTTGGTAAAAAAAATCGCAATAAGCGTTTATCGATTGGTTTGCGCAAAATTTATAGCGTTTACAAAATAGGGGATAGTTTTATTGCATTTTTATTATTATTATTTTTTTACTACTAATGGCACCGATCAGCGATTTTTTTCATGACTGCAACATTATTACACTTCAGACAATTTTGACACATTTTTGGGACCATTGTCATTTTCACAGCAAAAAATGCATTTAAATGTCATTGTTTATTGTGAAAATGACAGTTTGGGAGTTAACCACAGGGGGCGCTGTAGGATTTAGGGTTCACATAATGTGTGTTTACAACTGTAGGGGGGTGTGGCTGTAGGTCTGACGTCATCGATCGAGTCTCCCTATAAAAGGGATCACTCGATCGATGCAGCCGCCACAGTGAAGCACTGGGAAGCCGTGTTTACATACGGCTCTCCCCGTTCTTTAGCTCCGGGGAGCGATTGCGAGTGGGCGGCTAGAAACGAATTGCCGCGCCCTCTTCCCGGATCGCTCCCCGCGGGTTTCCGACCGCCGCATGTAGCGGGGAGGGTCCCGATCGGACCCCCGACCCGCGCAAAGGCAGGGACGTAAATATACGCCCATCTGCCTGTACGTGCTATTCTGTGGACGTATATGTACATGCGACGGTCGGGAAGTGGTTAACCACCTGAGCCCCGGGCCATTGTATAATGACGGCCTCACGGTGGCTCTGAAAATCCAACTGGACGTCAATTGACGTCCTGGATTCTTCCGGCCACTGGGGGGTGCGCATGCCCAGCGCTTGCCCGCGATGCCGATGCGCATGCCTGGCGGTCGCGATGTCCGCCAGGTACCCGCAATCGCCAATGACAGAGCAGGGACATGGAGCTCTGTGTGTAAACACAGCACTCCACATCCTGTCAGGGGAGAGAGGAGACCGATCTGTGTCCCCACAGTTAGAACACAATTCAGGTACACATGTGTCCGCCATAATGTCGCAGTCCCAATAAAAAAATCGCAGATCGCCGCCATTAGTAGTAAAAAAATAAATAAAAATTAATAATAATTCTGTCCCATATTTTTCGCTTATTGCGATTTTCTTTTTTTTTTACCAATAATATGTAGAAGAATATGTATCGACCTAAACTGAGATTTTTTTTTTTTTATTGGGCTATTTATTGTAGCAACAAGTAAAAACTATTGTTTTTTTTTCAAAATTGGTGCTTTTTTTTTTTTTTATAGCGCAAAAAAAACAAACAGCAGAGGTAATCAAATACCACCAAAAGAAAGCTCTATTTGTGGGGAAAAAAAGGACATCAATTTTGTTTGGGAGCCACGTTGCATGACCGTGCAATTGTCAGTTAAAGCGACGCAGTGCCGGAAGCTGAAATTTTACCTGGGCAGGAGGGGGGTATATGTGCCCAGTAAGCAAGTGGTTAAACAGTCTATGAACAAATAATACCTAACTAATTTTTGGATATTCAAATCGAATTGATATTGATTAGAATCAAATTCAAATTAGTTTCGAACACGGACAGAAAATTCTAATAAAATTTAAAACAACAACATGAAACAAAATGAATTCCAAAAACAAATGATTCTAACATAAGGAATGTAACCAGCAAGTTAACAAAACCATCTGAAATAAAACAAAACTTCTGATTTCTTTCTCTCAAACAGGATTGTTGGAAAATGTTTTACTACTTTGATAAAAAAAAAAATGAATCCATGGCCAGCCTTACTTTACCAACATAGTCGCTTTCACCTTCCAAGGCAGGTTTGAATTTGATAGCGTGTTCAGGGAATTTAACGTACATACATCAAGTTTCCTGTGTGTTGGTCTCGGTTCACACTTTGCGATGCGAGAACCCGTGCAAATCCATCATGGGTTCCCGCATCGCAGGCAGTTCACACTGCCCTTTGTGAAATGCTGCGGGTGTCAATACAAAGTTAATGACACCCACAGATCAGTTTGCATATTGCAGTGCAAACTGTCAATTTAGACAGGAATCCGATCACATGGATGTGGACAACCATGAGATCCGATTCTGGTGCGGACCAATAAAAGGGTCCTACAGGATCTTTGGTCCAAATGCCTTGCAAATTCAGCCATACAAAATGTACAGCTGAAATTGCATCGCACAGACATTGCATGTGATTTGCACAGCATGATGTCTGATATCTCACCACTGTGAACTGAGAATAATGGAGAACAAGATAACTAGAGAGGGTGTGTTTAGAAATACCTCTCTAAAATTACATAATTGTAAAAACAATTCTTTCCCCAAATCAGGTATTCTGCAAAACAGAGTGGGATGGATCGTGAATCCAAAGATGGAAACACTTAAACTCTAAGCATTTAGTATGTGTTTCCTGTGTTCACCTTAACCACTTGTCCTCTGCCCACCGTCAAATGACCGCGGGCCGAGGAATCCATTATCCTGACATCACGTCATATGACGTGATGTCCTTTTAAAGCCGCGGGCGGGCGCGCGCGTGCCGCCGGCGGCGCGCGCGCACCCGCCGCTCTGCTGGGATCCCGTGCGAGTGCCCGGCGGCAACGATCGCCGCCGGGCACACGCGATTGCTCAGTAACTGAGCGGGGACGTGGAGCTCTGTATGTAAACACAGAGCTCCACGTCCTGTCAGGGAGAGAGGAGATCGCTTGTGTCCCTTGTACATAGGGACACAATCATCCCCTCCCCAAGTCACCCCCCCCTCCCCCCACAGTTAGAACACTCATAGGACACACATTTAACCCCTTTCCCGCCCCCTAGTGGTTAACCCCTTCACTGCCAGTCACATTTATACAGTAATCAATGCATATTTATAGCATTGTTCACTGTATAAATTTAAATGGTCCCAAAAATGTCAGAAAAGTGTCCGAAGTGTCCGCCATAACGTCGCAGTCCCAATAAAAAAATCGCAGATCGCCGCCATTAATAGTAAAAAAAAAAAAAAATGCCATAAACTATCCCCTATTTTGTAAACACTATAAATTTTGCGCAAACCAATCGATAAATGCTTATTGCATTTTTTTTTACCAAAAATATGTAGAAGAATACGTATCGGCCTAAACTGAGGAAAAAAATATATTTTTTATATATTTTTTGGGTTATTTATTACAGCAAAAAGTAAAAAATATTGAATTTTTTTAAAAATTTACGCTCTATTTTTGTTTATAGCGCAAAAAAACAAAAAACGCAGAGGTGATCAAATACCACCAAAAGAAAGCTCTATTTGTGGAAAAAAAAGGACGCCAATTTTGTTTGGGAGCCACATCGCACGACCGCTCAATTGTCAGTTAAAGCGACGCAGTGCCGGAAGCTTAAATTTTGTCTGGGCAGGAAGGGGGTGTAGATGCACAGTAGGCAAGTGGTTAAAGCCTAATTTTCACTGGAGTAAGGGCATTTTCCTTTGAGCTACCAATGCCCTCTTTTGACAGCACTGAGCGGCTTTTTAAAGTGCTCATGCTTTTGAATCTTGTGTATCTTCCAAACAAACATACTGACTCGTGTGATTTTATGATTGTACCAAACGTGGTGCTATGGTAATATGGATGCTCCTCGATATTGTGTCACATATTGATTTTTTAGTCCAGCTCCCTATGGCATCCATTATATAACTATTAAAGAGGGGGTTCACCCTTAAAACCACTTTCTCCCATCCCATCCAGCATACTGGCGTCAGCGCCAGTATGCTGTCTTTTTTTTTTATAGGTGTACTTAACTACTTACCTCTTAATAGATAATTTAATTTTCGTCCTACCGCGGGGTATGGCGCCGCTATATAGCGTCACGCCTTCTGAAAACAGCCGACTAGCACTCGGCTGTTCTCGGAGCTATACGGCGCCTGAGCACAGACCTATGAGCTGACTGCGCAGGCGCCGTATATAGCCGCGTCACGCCCTCCGAAAAAAGCTGAAATAGGACTCGGCTGAATACGGCGCCTGCGCAGTCAGCTCCTGGGTCTGTGCGCAGGCGCCGAGAACAGCCGAGTGCTAGTTGGCTGTTTTCGGAAGGCGTGACGCTATATAGCGGCGCCATACCCCGCGAAAAGGACGAAAATTAAAATATCTATTAAGAGGTAAGTACACCTATAAAAAAAAAAAAAAAGACAGCATACTGGCGCTGACGCCAGTATGCTGGATGGGATGGGAGAAAGTGGTTTTAAGGGTGAATCCCCTCTTTTTTTTTTTTGTTCCACATCACCCAAGGTCCCGCCCGTATGACCAGCTCACGGAGCTTTCCGCCCATCGCTTATCATTATTAGTCATTGCATCATTTGTGGTTCTCTTTATCTTCATTCTATTTCAATGGCTTTTTTTTTCCCCCTTCCATACAGGTTTGATTCCACTATCTCTCCCACCCAAGTGTACCCCCTAGGTTTAAATCAATTTCCTCCTCCATATTCAAGGTACTCTTAGATTTTCTGCATAACTCCAGGTTTTTTTAAATTCTCTCCATGGTCCCCACTTCTTGCGTGAATCCTCGCTGTCATCCACCCCTCCAGGTTTCAACTCCTCCCTCCTATAGGTTTCCTCCACTGAGTCAATCCACTCCCATATTTGCGGGCTGTTCTTATCCCTCCATTTTTTCGGAATTAACCGTTTTGCTGCATTGAGGAGGTGGGGTACCAAGGACTTTTTATAATCTTTTAAGGGCTCCACTCCTCCATGGAAAATGACTTCCCAGAGATCTACTTTAATCTCTTTTTTAGTAATATCCTTAATTAATGATAGAATACTATTCCAGAAGTTTTTAATTTTGGGACATTTCCACCAAAGGTGGGCCATTGTCCCCATTGTTGGACAGCCTCTCCAGCACTCCCCTGACTCCCCTTCTTTAAATTTACTGGTTTTGTCGGGGGTGGAGTACCGTCCCGTAATAAGTTTGAAATTCATCTCGGCCGTTCTTACGTCTATTGCTGAGGAGTGGGTTAAATTCATTATTCTTCCTACTGTTGTTTTCCCCCTGGTGACTTCAAGTTCCCTTTCCCATTTCAAGATATACCTAGGCGTCCCCAACTCTTCCGCCCTCATCAGGATTTTATATAATTTTGAAATGTTTCCTTTTGAGCTTTCCACCAGGCTTAGTTGTTCCAAGGGTGTATAGTCCTTCTGTTCCCGGATGGGGCCTGGTAGGCTCCTGATGAAGGAGGATAGCTGTCTATATCGCCATTCATTCCACCCTGTGCATTTACTCTTGGCTTTAATTTAGTGAAGTGTCATTATTTTACCTTTCTGTATTATATCTTTTACCTGAATCCGATCTTTAATCCAATTCCCACCCTCCCCTTTTAACCCTGGTGAAAAAAATACGTTGTCTTTTAAGTCAATGAGTGGTGAGTTATAAACTGACCCTAACTGTTTATGTGTTCTATCCCATATCCTTAATGCTGTCCGTGTCATTTCATGAGTGGTTTTGTGTAACTTTCTAAACTGTGGTGGATTCCAAATAATTCTACCTAATTGTGTATTTGCAAGTGCACACTCGATCTGAACCCATCTTTTATCGTGCTTTTCTTTGGCCCACTCTATTATACGGGATATTATTGAAGCGGTATAATACTTTATAATGTCCGGCACTCCTAACCCCCCCAGTTTTTTTCCCTGTTTTAAGACCTGGAGAGATATCCTGTGTTTTTTTTTTATTCCATATGAAATTCAGTAGGAGGGAATTGAGTATTCTAAAATAACCTTGGGGTACATATACTGGGACCATCTGGAACCTATACAGGATTTTCGGGATTAATATCATTTTTACTAAATTTACCCTACCAAACCAGGAGATCGGTCGATTCTTTATTTTTTTTATTTCGCCTTTTATTTCCTCTAGTAGGGGGATATAATTTGATCTATATATGTTTTTTAAGGATTTTGCTAGCTTTATTCCCAGGTATTTGATCTCTTTCTGCCAGGTAAAATTATATTCCTTTTTAAGAAATCACACTTCGTCTTTATTAATGTTTACATTCAATATTTCTGTCTTGGCCATATTCATCTTGAAATTAGAAATTTCTCCGTATTGTTTAACTTTCGCTATTAAATGGGGAGCGTGAATCTTGGATTTCTCACGAAGAATAACACATCGTCAGCAAATACTGACAATATGTGTTCTTCTTCTCCTGCTCTGACCCCCTTAATATTAGGGTCATTCCGTATCATAGCAAGAAGAGGCTCGAGCGATAACACAAAGAGGAGGGGGGACAGAGGGCATCCATGCCTAGTCCCATTCCCCATCTCAAAGGAAGTCGAAAGGGATCCATTGATCTTAACTCTTGCTCGTGGGTGGCGGTATAATGTTTGAATTCTCTCTCTCATCCTTGGGCCTATCCCTGCATTTTCCAGTGTTTGCATCATGAACCCCCAGTCCACCCTCTCGAACGCTTTCTCAGCGTCTACTGAGAGGAGTAGACTGGGGGTTCGGTTTTCTTTAATTTGCTCTATAATTAGGAGGGCTCTGGTTCCATTGTCCTTGCCCTCCCTACCTGATATGAATCCCACCTGGTCAGGATTAATAAGGAATGTCATTGTCTCCTTCATACGATCTGCCAGAATTTTAGCATATATCTTTATATCAACATTCAACAATGAGATTGATCTAAACCCTGAACATAACGTGGTGTTTTTCCCCTCTTTTTCTATAACCGTGATATTTGCCATGGCAGCCTCTCTACTCAACTCATAGTCACTCCCTAGTCCATTGTAATACTGGCAGAGTCGTGGTATTAATATAGTTCCAAACTTTTGTATGTATCTAGTCGTAAAGCCATCAGGGCCGGGGCTTTTCCTTTTGGTGGAGTTTTTTAAGATTTTCCTTATTTCCTCCTCAGTTATGGGCTGGTCTAGATTTTCAGCTACCTCGTTATCTATTCTGGGAAGTTTGCCTTTACTCAATACCTCCTCCATATTAGCTTCTTTCTCACCCGGTTTCCAGTTTTTTAGTTTTACATTATATAGGCCCTTCTAAACTCTTCTGCAATGTCACTGGTTTTATATACTAGGTCCCCATTCTTTTTCCTTATTTTTTCTATATAGTTCCTGCCTTTTTTTTTTTTTTTACCATTCTGGCCAGGGATTTACCAGGTTTGTCTCCCCAGATATATCTCTCTCTTTCGATAATATTTAGTTCTTTCTTAAACTCTTGTTCTGTAAGCGCTCTATACTCGTCCCTTTTCAATTTTACTTTGTGCCATGTTTCTATTTTTTGTCCTTTATTTTTATGTTCTTGTTCTAGTAATGAGATTTCTTTCACTAATTCCTTTAACTCCTTTGTTTTTTCTTTCTTTTTCCTGGCCCCCTCCATATTGAATATTCCTCTTATATAGGCCTTATGGGCTTCCCACAGTGATGCCCTAGAGATCCCCTCCATGTCGTTTTCTCTGAAGTATCTTTCTAGTTCTCCCTGAACTCTTTTTACTATTTCTTCATCGCCCAGTAGGCTCTCATCTAATCTCCACTCTGGGGGGTTTGTTTTCTGGTCTGATACATTAAGCTTCATAGTTATAGGTGCATGATCGCAGATTGTCATAACTTCAATACCGGTCTCAACTACCCTTTCCAGGAGTCTATGATCCACGAGGGCATAATCAATCCTAGAGTACGTCCCGTGCACAGAGGAATAAAATGTATAGTCTAATTTTTTGGGATGTTGCAGGCGCCATATGTCTACCAACTGGGCCTGATGTAATCTTTGCTTTACTAATTTCAACTGATCATTTCTCATCCCCTGTGCACGGGACGTACTATTCATCGCAGGGTCCATGCAGAAGTTAAGATCTCCCATTATTATCAGATGCCCAGTCTTAAATTTTTCAAGTTTTATCAAGGCTTTAGTCACGTAGTTTGCAAAATTATCGTTAGGAGCATATATATTTGCTAGTGTGTATTCCTCCCCTCTTAGTTTTCCGTTTAAAAACAGGAATCTACCTTCGGGGTCCGTTAATCTGTCTCCCAGCTCAAAACGTATAGAAGCTCGGATGCCGATTGCGACTCCTCTGGCCCGTTTTGTAATTGTATCCCCGTAGTACTATATAGGGTGACAGTGAGAGGACAGTCTTATATTAGATTCCAACGTCAAGTGTGTCTCCTGCAAAAAGACTATGTCCGCTTTATAAAGTTGTAGTTCCATAAGAATTTTATGTCTCTTTGCAGGAGAGTTTAACCCCTTAACGTTGTATGATAATAATTTAATTTCTGTCATCTGTACTAATTACATTTTTGCTTACTTGTCTATACCCGTCCTCCTTTTCTTGGGGTCTTGCTTGGGTGTGGAAAATGGATCGATGTGGAATCAACGAGATGTCCCCCCCTCCCCAGCCTCCCTCCCCCCTCCCATACCTCCCTTCCCCAACCCCTCCTTCCACACCCCCCTCTCACCCAATGGCCTATTAGAGGCCTGGAAGCCGTTCTTGGTCTCCTCCTCTCCCTTACCCTCGGCTCCTCTCCCTGAGGTTGAGCCTAGGGACTGCTCCATGGCTGTCTTGTCTCCCTTCTTTCCTTCTTCCCCTCCCCCACCCCACCCCCCCAGTCCTGTTCATCCTTTAAACTACCCAGTCTGGAAGATCAGGCGCTGTGATATCCATTTTTTGGCAGAACCTCTCTAGTTCTTCCGGGAATCTTAATCGGGCGGATGCCCCCCCTTAAACCCGATAAGGCAAGCCGGGAATCCCCATTGGTACTTGATGTTCTCCGTACGCAACCGGTCTAAAAGGGGTCTCGGATGTCGTCTCCTTTCTAGGGTTTCTCTTGATAAGTCCGAGAAGATTTGAATCTCCTTTTCTTTATATTTAATGGGGGATAGCCCCCTCAAGCTTCCCCAGATTGCAGCCTTATCCTCGTAGTTCCGGAAGCGTACTATAATGTCTCTGGGTCCCCTTTTCTCTGCCTGTTTGGGGTTTCCTATCCGGTGGACCCTCTCAATTTTAATGTGCTTGTCTTCTGAAGATTTTCCCAACAGGGGTTTAAAGAGCGTGTTTATGATCTCTCTTAAGTCCTCCCCCTGTACTTCCTCTATTGCATGTATTCTAAGGTTCTGTCGCCTGTTACGATTTTCCTGGTCTTCCAGTCTGTATGCCAGGGTTTTTTGACTCTCTGTCATCGCTTGTACTTGTGATTTTAATTTAACCAGTTCTTGGTCTTCTACTATTCTTTTTTCTGCCCCCTCCACTCTTTCAAATAGCCCCCCCAGTTCTGTTCTTAAACTGTTGATTTCTGTTTTTATTACATTTTCCATCCTCAAGAGCATCACATTCATCTCTGCTTTTGATGGTGGTTGTGTATCTTGGCCCAGGTCTTCCAGCCTACTTTGCTCGAGTTCCCCATCAAGGGTCGTCTCGCCTTTAGACCAATTTGCCATGGCTTCTCCTGTTCTTTTCTTGTCCGTTTTCTTTGCAGCGCCTGGGCTTTTAGCGGTAGATTCCTGTGTCATATACTGCTGTATCGAGCTTATACCGGCATTACTTTTAGGAGGTTTTGAGGCGGCACCTCTTGTTGACCTACTCATTTTAATTCTATTGTTTGGTCTAATTCTTTTCCCCAGTTTGGCGTTTTGAGAGAAAGAAGGGGGGTACCCGATCACTTTACTGGTTCTTCCCGGATTCTGGAGGGTTCTTGCTGATATAAGTACTGGCGCTATCGGCTCTTTAATTCTGTTAATCAGTTGCTTACTGATGTGGGGTTGTTTACCTTCCCCTTATTATATATTTGTTTTTATTATTTATATCCCCCCTTAATATGGGGCTCTCACATTTGCTGATAGTTTTTAATTCACCTACTTGCCCCCAGCCTACAATCTTTTATATCTCATCCATAGGGCTCTGTTGCTAGGGAGTAGGTTATTTTTTTTTTTATTTTTTTTTTTACCAGATAGGCCTCCACATCCCCATCCCTCGGATATCTAAATACTTTTCCTTTTAGTTTTAGGGCTAGTCCCTTAAGTCCTGTTACCTCTCTATTGTATTACCCCAGTATGTGGGCCAATATCGCACTACCTAGTCCTTTAATGGGGCGCATGGAGGTGTGATTTTCTGTCTTTCTGTCTTTCTGCTTTTTACTCACTTTTTACCCCCCCCCCCTTAGTGTCCCCAATCAAGAGAGTTGACTGAGACACCCGACTCAGGGCCGCGAGATATCCAGCCCAGGCTTACAAAGAGATCAGACACTGAGTCGCATTGAGTCGCAAGATCAAAATTGCATAGACTTCAGACTTTAAATCGCCAAATCCTCCAACTCCAAATTATAAAGACATCTACCTTGAGGTTGCAAGGACATCAGACTCAGATTGCACAGCCCTGCACCAACTTCAAAGTCACAGTTGAAGTAGCCTAGGCTCATGATTGCATAACCATCCAGGTTTCAGTAGTTTTCAAACTCAAGGTTGTGGAGGCGACTGCCTCAGAGTAGCAGAGACATCATAACTGACCCAGGTATGCAATACCATCAGACTTAATAATAGAGTTAATAAAATTCACCAATGTTCATTCCCTGCCTTACTATTATGCATAGCTTTACGAGTGTTTTTACTCTGCCCTGCCGCATACAGTAATTTCTCCACTTAGGGGGGGGGGTAGTTGCAGGGGGGGGGGGCTCACCGGACCCTGTCAGATCTCGGCTCCTCAGAGCGCCTCACCCAATCCTTATTTCGCCTCCCGTTCGATGCTGAAACGCATGCTGTGAAGCATGTCTCGCTGGCTCCACAGGGGGCTGCGTGCACCTTCGCCACAGTGCCGCCGCCTCTACGCCCTGCGGACTCCAAGCATAGGGGGCTTGTTGCGGTCCAGATCCACATCCAGGCGGGTCGCGGGTTGCAGGGATTCCGGGTGGGTTCCTCCTTGTGGTGCGGATCCAGCCCAGCCTCTCACGCCGGGTCGGTCCGCCTCGAGTCTCATGGAGCTTCGCTACACCGCTCACAGCCACGGAGCATTCCTGCAGCCCCTCCCTCCTACACGCGTCACGTCCTCATCACGTGACCGGAAGTTACTTACGATGTAACATGAAACCCCCTCTTTAAATAAGTACTGTGACCTTGTGGTCTGTTTATTTGTTGTGCTTGTCACTTTATGTAAAACACAGACCTTCTAAGAACAAGTCTGTATGGACAATATGGAAACTTGTTGACTGAACAGGATCCACAGGCAACATCAACTCAGCAAGAAGGTTTAAAAGTGAAATCCAGCTTAGTTACAAGAAATATATTTCTGGATATCTCTTGCAAGTGAAACGACATTGCTACCACAAAGCCTGGATACTCTCTAAAAGACATCTAACATAGTAAATTTAAAATTGTTGACAATAAAACTGGGGATGCTGGGAGCTTTTTGCTAGGGTCTATACTAACTGACAAACAGAAGGAGATACACAAAATACACAAAAAATAACACAATACTAAGTTCAAAATATAACAAAGAAAATGGTTGGCTGCTGTGGTAGCACATGTGTATATCTCTGTCCCACTACTATGTTGTTTATCCCATTTTGTTTTATATTTCCACTTGTTGTATTCCTGCATTTGTGTCATATGTAACCTAAGGCTTAAAAAAAATCATTATATTAGCCCAACACACTGATGGCACCCTATACTGATATTTGAAAGACAAAATGTTGTTTTAATTTAAAAAGAACTTCTTCCATGCTGGCTTCAACTTCTACCCGTGTATAAATAAAAGCAAGATAATTAATCATTCTATCTCAACTTTTATGGGGTTTGCAGTACTGTGTCTCCTGAGCGTAGGATGGAATATGCAGCCTCAGCAGCACGTTCCTCGTAATTGAAGGGGGCATTCATAATTCCCACCACTATTACATCACAAACAATGGAGAAACCTGCTTAGTAGGTTTATACAATTTAAAATCAAGAGCCTATTACTTAGCAGTACTACATGCCTGACATATAAAATGTCAGCTACAAAGTGTGTCTTGATGTCTTATTTCCCCAGGATAGGACCTTCTTGCTCTGCTGAGCTTCACAAAATCTCCCATCTTCATATCCTACAGGCTCTTTATAGATGCATGAAGGAAACATTTCTATATAAAATGGATGTACACTGCAGCTGTGGTCAAATCTACTGCTTAAGGTTTCACAATTGAAATTGCATGCATTTTAATTTGAGTTCAATATACTGAAAAGTCTATTTACATTAACTGATTATTATTTTTTTGAGTATATTAAGCTTTATTTTATGCTTCATACACAAATTTTATGCATTAACGTTTATTACAATGTATATTTATTATATGTTCTCTATCAACAGCTATGAATAATTGTATTCATGCTTCTACCTCCAACATGTTTCTAATAAACACTCAAAGGTTCTTGCTTCAAAATGGATATTTTTCCAAATTTATAATTTAATGACCTCCACATGTCTCAAAAAACAGTGATTGTCTACGGTCTTCCCTGTCCCCTCATGATCTGTACTACTTGAATATTTTGTTTATGCAAGTTGTAACACTTTCTAATATTCTTTATACACATATTCCAGAGCCATTCATTGACTGTGGTTATTCCCAAATATCCTAAAAAGTTCACATCACTTTAGATTAGGTATTATTCCTTTATACTGTAATATATAGTAAGAGATCTTTCAACCAGAACCACCTTTCTATTTGCAGTTGCCTCCTGTATTGCAAAGACTACAGCTCTGCCACAACTCTGTAGCCTGCTCCATCCCCATTCTAACACACCTGATTATATGATAGAAGGTTGCAAACACCTCTTTAACTTAAGTATTAGTATACTTCCATTCTATATTAGCATACAGGTAATAGACCACAGGCTACTTGATAGTATATAAAATAAATAAATTATTGAAAAGCATGATAAATGCAATGTACAAAAAAAGTGAAAAAAAAAAAAAAAAAAAAAAACAGATAACTGAATACGTGTGAATGCACCAAATTAAGTAACAAGAATTCTGTGATTATATCCCTGGATGTGGGTATACTGTATGTAGGTGTTCCTGGACTGAGTACCACTGGAAGGTGTTTGTATAATACCTGATACCAAATGTGTAAATTTACGTTGGGGCCTGTCTGTATGGTGGTGCACATGTTGCTGTCTCTTTTGAACTGCATACAGTGAGTGTCTGTTGTGCTGCTAAATAATGGGCAGTCTCTACTGGCATTAAACTGCTGATAGTGATGGTATAAACACAGCTGACATCGCTAATTAATTTTAGCACACAGCAAATCTGGTCTTGCAAGCTTGGCAGCCTGCTGTCCTCAGGAATCCAGTCTTCATCAGCTCAGTCCTCATAATCAGGTCCTCAAAGCGCTCAGTCCCAGTGCTCAGACTCTCACCAGTCCTCTCTGGTTGTAGGCACACACACAACAACAGGCCTCTCTAGCTTTGGTCCCAGCACAATAAAAGACTTCTTTGGCTCAGTCCTCAGGCTCTCTCAGGTTGAGATTCTCTGAATGTGAGCACAGACAGGTATGCACCACCCCAGCTCCCCACACATGACTCGGCTGAGGACTTGGTCTGTGCAGCTTGACTCTCCCCTCAAATTACCCTGTTACAAAAGCCCAGGAAACTCACCCTGCTCTCCTTCACTAGGTGCATAGAATCCTGTGTGTTGAAGTCCACAGCCCCATTCATTTGCACTGTATACTGCTCTGATAGAATTACATGTCCCATAAGCCTCCCTGCAGCGTCATCATCGCCTCTTCGTAGGCTCACCACTGCTGGCAGGTAGGAGGAGGAAAGCAGAGGATTACACAGCCACTCTGTCACAGTGCAGCAGCAAGAGAGGAGAGAGAACAGTCACCAAGCACTGCCTCCTCTGCAGCCACACAGCTGTGGGAAGGGATAGTGAAGGAGAGTGGGCACAGGAGCACACATACCACTCCTCCACCTGTTAGCACACTCGGCTACATTTGTAGAGTGCTACAAAGAACATTTCTAAGCAATCTATAATATCTCTAAATGACTATTATCGCTATTGCTAGTCTTGGGAAACCATACAAGAAATATGTACACAAGGTGAAAAAAATATATATTAAAAATACATATTTGAGAAATAGAGGTTAGTGGTAAATTAACCCAGTACTGGGTTGCAGTAAATAGCAGTATGCACAAAAATGAGAAAGGAAAGGATTATACTATATCAGTCAGAGTTCACTACACAATATGTTTACTTGGCTACAGCAGCATATCAATGGAGTGCTTTGCAGCTAAATTAGAGTAAACCTGGTAATTCACAAAATCAGCAATAATTAATGGCACTAAAAAACAGTAACAGCAATGATAATCAAAAATGTTTTGTCTCCTCTGTAAACAAAAGGCTAGTTATACTTTAGGCCTTGTACACACGATCGGACATATCCGATGAAAACGTTCCGCGGACCGTTTCCATCGGATATGTCCAATCTGGAGTTTGGTCCGATGGCGTGAACACACCATCGGATCAAATTCCCCGCCGGCGGACGGCGCGGTGACGTGGCGGTGACGTTGACGCCGCCACGTCACCGCACCAGGAAGTAAAACACTTCCGCGCATGCGCCGAATCCATTCGGCGGCAGCACGGCGGCGGTGCGGGACGACATGTCTGCTGGTAAGTGTACTAACCAGCAGACATGTCGGGCGGACACATTCCCACCCGATAGATTTCAAAGCATGCTTTGAAATCTGTCGGGTGGACAAATCTGTCCGCTAGCCCATACACACGATCGGAGATGTCTGCTGAAACGGTCCATCGGACCGTTTTCAGCGGACATGTCCGCTCGTGTGTACGAGGCCTTAGAGTGCACTCTATATGAATGCCAGTGATGATTTTAAACTCCCTAAAAGGATACTGCTTACTCAGCAAATAAGTTCTTGTGAAGCAGCTATCTGTGAGTGAGCAGTTGAAGTTCTATGGAATGAAACATGTCAGGTTTCCTTGCCTACGATTGCGCTTAACCCCCCCTTTTTATCTTGTGATAACTTTTTATTCATGTACACACCGAAGGGTTTATTTTGTACAAACAGTTTTTATTTATATTAAATCCCTTTTTGATCTACGCCATGTGGAGGCTTTTTTATTCTCTTTTTTTCTTTTGATCCAATTTATACCACCCCTGATGTCGTTCATGTGAGGGGTCACCTACCTTGTCACCCTGTGCACCACAGAGTTTCCTTTGACATCAATCATTGGCTGGAATTCCTAACTTACCTTTTGGAGACATCTCTCAGCTGTGCCTTGGAGGATCGTATGAGGCAGCGTGAACCACACCTATGCTGTTTTGACTCACAGCGGCCAGTGGGAGAGTCCACATTTCATGGTAAGCGTACCCATCTTCTTCCTTTCGGTGGTGGATTCACTAGTTTGCAGTGGTGCCAGTATCTGCACAACATCAGAAGTACTACTAGTCACAGATTTTGTTGAAAAACACTGTTGTGTGCAAATCATGTCATACACATGAACTTTTTTTGATGCAGTTGTTGCACTTTTTCCCTTTGTTTTGCACATTCGGGACTTATTTATTTATTTATTCATTCTATATCACATTCATGAATTTGATGTTTATTTTCATTCATTTGTTTTTACTCATATGAAGACATGTATCAGTGTTTTTTGATTCAAGTTGTATTGCAACCTTTGGTGTTTACCTCATGAGTTTTACCCATATGGTGCATACCTAGTCATACACTGACACTGTTTTAGCGCTGCACTTTTTCTTTACCTATATCTGAGTGAGCAGTCTTTAGTCCTAGTTCTTCAGCCAGCTAGCATTGAGGTCCAGTCTTTACAGTGGTGCACAGTAAAGTCTGCATGCAGTGATTAATGTGCTAATTCAAGTAGTGTCCTATCAACAGTCTCGGCAATACAGCAACAAGGGTCCTACTGTTCAGATGTTAGCTCACTTATGGATCTGCCTGTAGCAACTCTGTTCCTCAGCACATGGCCACAGACTTTTAGCAGGTTTATGTGCACACAGTAGCAGTGATGGACCTTAGTCTCCTCAAAGCCAAAGAGAAAATTCCTTGATTGTCAGCCTGTGAAATTACAGTTCTCTCACACCTTGGAAGTTATTACTCCTATTTGTAGTTCTATAGTCCATTGACTCCCATAAAATGATCCTCCCACTGCACTATATATCCCATGAGTCAGTTCTGCCAACCACATAGGCACTTGAGCTACATCTGCTTGTCATCTCCCCATGATGGATGGAGTTGAGGTAGTGTTAACCCATTCATCTGAAGTTCATTGGTAGCACAGTGTTCTAAAACACTCTCTGTCTTTATCTAAGCACCTGGCTACACATAGGTGTATTTTCTTTGTAATGCTTTGGTAGAGAACACAATTCGAATCGAACTTCATGAAAAAAATCGTTTTTTGAAACATCACAATTAAAATAAGTTACCTTCAATGATGATCATGCTAGGTCTGAATAGCTATTGCTTACTGTAAAATTATAGTTACACTAATGCCAGATACTAAAGGCACTGCTCCTCTTCTGGCCCTGCAAATGATAGTTCCTGCTATTGTACAGTGCAAGGATTGAAATGACCAGTCATGTCTCTAAAGAGATAAGTGTTTGTATGTATGTGTATGCAGTGAGTATGTATGTGTATGCAGTAAGTATGTATGTGTATGCAGTGTGTAGTGTAAAATGTGTATGCATGTGTATGTATGTGTTAAGTGGTACTACTGCGCTATGTATAAGAAGGTACATTCTGACTTTTGATCTGTGTACATTAGACACAACATCCCTGCACTATGCATGTTACTCACCATAGAACCCTGCACTCCTACCACCTGCACTCTGTACATAATATACTCTTGCCACCTGCATGCTGTACATTACATACTAATGACCCCTGCACTCTGTAAATAGGTTCACCGCAGTGTGATACTGGTACCACAATTATTTCTTGCAAGAAATAGGCTTGGACATTAATCTATACAATGGAGGATGTTAGTCTTAAATAGTTATAGCTTTAAAGAAGGGGGTGTCCCCCCCAAAACATGTAAGCTTATCCATCTGTTCCCCCCCAAAACACGTAAGCTTATCCATTATCTATTGGTTTAACAATTAACCACTTCAGCCCCGGAAGATTTTACCCCCTTCCTGACCAGAGCACTTTTTACAATTTGGCACTGTGGCGGTTTAACTGATAATTGCGCAGTCATGCAATGCTGTACCCAAACAAAATTTTGCGTCCTTTTTTCCCCACAAATAGAGCTTTCTTTTGTTGGTATTTTATCAACTCTGTCGTTTTTATGTTTTACGCTATAAACAAAAAAAGAGTGACAATTTTAACCACTTGCCTACTGTGCACCTACACCCCCTTCCTGCCCAGACAAAATATAAGCTTCCGGCACTGCATCGCTTTAACTGAAAATTGCGTGGTCGTGCGACGTGGCTCCCAAACAAAATTGGCGTCCTTTTTTTCCCACAAATAGAGCTTTCTTTTGGTGGTATTTGATCACCTCTGCGGTTTATATTTTTTGCGCTATAAACAAAAATAGAGCGTACATTTTTAAAAAAATGCAATATTTTTTCCTTTTTGCTATAATAAATAACCCAAAAAATATATAAAAAAAAAAATTTTTCCCTCAGTTTAGGCCGATACGTATTCTTCTACATATTTTTGGTAAAAAAAAAATGCAATAAGCGTTTATCGATTGGTTTGCGCAAAATTTATAGCGTTTACAAAATAGGGGATAGTTTATGGCATTTTTTTTTTTTTACTATTAATGGCGGCGATCTGCGATTTTTTTATTGGGACTGCGACGTTATGGCGGACATTTCGGACACTTTTCTGACATTTTTGGGACCATTTACATTTATACAGTGAACAATGCTATAAATATGCATTGATTACTGTATAAATGTGACTGGCAGTGAAGGGGTTAACCACTAGGGGGCGGGGAAGGGGTTAAATGTGTGTCCTATGAGTGTTCTAACTGTGGGGGGAGGGGGGGTGACTGGGGGAGGTGACCGATTGTGTCCCTATGTACAAGAGACACAATCGATCTCCCCTCTCCCTGACAGGGACGTGCAGCTCTGTGTTTACATACAGAGCTCCACGTCCCCGCTCAGTTACTGAGCAATCGCGTGTGCCCGGCGGCGATCGTTGCCAACGGGCACTCGCACGGGATCCCCGCAGAGCGGCGGGTGCGCGCGCGCGCCACCGGCCACGCGCGCGCGCCCGCCCGCGGCTTTAAAGGGACATCACGTCATATGACGTGATGTCAGGATAATGGAGTCCTCTGCCCGCCGTCATTTGGTTAAATAAAAACGCAATATTTTTTCATTTATGCTATAATAAATATACCCAAAATGTTTCACATTTCTTCATCAGTTTAGGCCAATATATATTTTTCTACAAATTTTTACGCAATAAGGGTATATTGATTGGTTTGGGCAAAAGTTATAGCATCTACAAACTATGGGAAAGATTTATGGCATTTTTTTAATTATTTTTTTTACTTGTAATGGCGGTGATCTGCGATGTTTAGCGGTACTGCGACATTTTTGGGACCGATGAGATTTATACAGCGATCAGTGCTAAAAATATGCACTGATCGCTGTATAAATGTCACTGGTAGGGAAGGGGTTAACACTAGGGGGTGATCAAGGGGTTAAATATGTGTTAGATATAGAAGAAAGTTTAGCGCTAACATGGGGACTCCAAATGAAACCCTCTCAGTGTATTCAAAAAGGTTGGTGTATGAAGCCTACTAAACACACAAATAAAGGGAAAAAATATATTCAAAAACTTTTCCTTATACGTGACTATATGAACATATCATCTAGTAGTACTCAGACTTATCCAACAAGATGATATAAAAGTGTTATAGGTTCATGTGATATGAGAGCACATAACAGTACAAAATCCCCTGTGAAATAAATAGGGACAATCAGTCCTACAGAACTTCAGTCCTGACACCTAGTAGGTGTGACACATATGTCCTTTCTTGTTAACCGACTTCGGTGCGATATGTATTTCAAAGGAGTAGTCTTCACACTTATGGACATATAGAAATAGACGGGTACCCTTACCGGATCAGGTGGACCCTCAACTCACCATACGGCGGGGGGTCTTACGAGCTAGTGTAGACCGATTGTCTAATCCGGTTGTCCTCGAGATTGTAGTCCCAAGTAGAAATGGTTCCCAAAATGTATCGATATCCACAGGGTGTGTCGATTTAGGAGTTCGCACTGTGATGGTGCCCAGTAGCTCTCAAACGCAGAAAGAAAAAATAAAGAAAAAATAGCTCCTCATAGTGTAAAAATGCTTATTTAATAAAAAATTCCACAACATCACACAATTGTGATAGGAACCACATAAAAAATAAAAAGAAATTAAAACTGCAAAACCACACGTGAAAGTAATTATAAAAAACAGCAGCAACTTTCCCCCTTTGATGGGTGGACAGGGGTGTTTTCAAAAAATGCAGTGGAGACTTCAAGCAAGTCAGCAACCCGACCGGTTTCGTCTCAGGCCTCGTACACACGAGGCAATTCATTTGTTCAAATCGGTCGGACCGACCGATTTGAACAAATCTGTCTCTTTGGATTTTGGTTTGCTCGCGTGTACACACAAGCAAACCAAAATCCCCGCCAGCAGACGGCGCGCTGACGTGTCGGTGACGTGGCGGTGACGTTGACACCGCCACGTCACCGCACCAGGAAATAAAACACTTCCGCGAATGCGCCGAATACATTCGGCGCCGGTGCGAGACGACATGTCTGCTGGTAAGTGTACTAACCAGCAGACATGTCGGGCGGACGGGTTCCCACCCGATAGATTTCAAAGCATGCTTTGAAATCTGTCGGGTGGCCAAATCCGTCGGCTCGCCCGTACACACGATCGAATCTGTCTGCTGGGACGGTCTAGCAGACTGTTTCCAGCAGACCGATTTGATCGTGTGTACGCGGCCTAAGATAGACTTCAACTGGGGTATCTGGCAAAGACTTACCGCTCACCTGCATTTATATCTGTTGGCTCCTCCTCCATGAGACCCCCTGAATTCCTCATCATGCCTGCTTTGGCGTGCGTGTCAGGATACATCTACCTGTCGCCATTGTGCGTTTCAGAAGCCGGAAGTACTAGGGCGGGGACTTCCGCTTGTGTATCACCATCATTACATTGGTCACAATACAATGCCCCAATAGGCAGGCAGCATTGGTGCGCACAGTCAGCGTGACGTATGACGTCGCCAATGTGCATAACTATGCGTTCCAATCCCATCCAAAGGGGAGATGGATATTTCCTGTGCGTGACCGACGTGGCATTGCGGTGCGTTCCGCGGTGCGTTCCACGGTGCGCTCCGCGGTCCGTCGGAACGAGAATAGGCACTTCCCGTGTGTGTAGCCGACGTGGCGCGTGACGTCATCGGTCCTACGCTGCGGTGCGCTCCACGGCGCGTTCCACGTCGCGTATCTGGCTGTGCATCACATGGTGCGGAAGCCAGCTATATAGTCCTATTGCTAATAGGGTGTGCTCTACCACCAAAAAGGAAGGAAGGGAAAGGCATCCTAGGACACTTAACCTCCAATGGAGGGGAGGAGGGGGGGGGGGAAACAGGAAGAATCCAACTCACACAGAAACCAGTGTGATGTTAGATAAAATCCTTAAACCTTTCCCTTGTGGGAAAAGCGATTGGCAAGGAAGGATACCCTTAGTCTCATGGGGGTAGGAAATAGCCAAATATTGCATTATAACCCATCTAGAAAAAGAAAACCAGAAAGTATAATGTATACTTATATGTAAGTTATACAAAAACACATTTCAAAGTAAGTTATACAGGAACGAATTTCAGAATACATCAGGGGTGTAAATACATAGATCATTACATTGGAACCCCAAAACAATGTCTATATATAGAACATTCTATTATGTATCCACATCAAGACTGATTTATAAAGGCATTTACGTCCCATTCTACGTTTAACCCGTATGGCACGTAACTTTTGAGTAGATAAATCCAATAGACTTCCAATTTAGACACCCCTCTTGTACTGGGTTCGCCTCTTCAATGGGGAACGAACTTGTCTATAATTTGGAAGCTAGTACCTTCAAGTTTTTTGTTGTGTATATTAAGGTAATGTCTAGGCACAGTGTGTTTGGTGTATCCTTTCTTAATCTTGGCGATATGTTCACCTACCCTTGTGGAAAAGCTCCGTATTGTGCGACCAACGTACTGTTTTCCACAAGGGCAGGTGATAAGGTATACTATGTGCGAGGTGGCACATGTAAAGAAATGTTTCATGGGGTATTCCAACCCCGTGTGAGTGGATTTGAAACACACTGACTTTTTCTTCCCGTTTATATTATGAATGCAAACTTTACACTTCTTGCATGGGTGAAAACCCTTAGAAAGGGGAAAAAAGGAAGGCTTCACTGGGGGGTCTGGGATATTGGGTGCGACCTGTTTTTTTTAAGATGTAGCCCCTCTATAGATCACTGCCGCATTTGTTGGAAGTGATGGTCCCAAGACGCAGTCTTCTTTCAGAATCCTCCAATGCTTATTAATGATGTTCTTAATCTCTCTATACTGTGCAGAAAAAGTCGTAAAGAATGAGTTCTTAAATCTGGATTCTTGAACCGTTTTTTGTTTTTCTGTTGTTAATGTGGTACGGTCTATTCTCCCAATCCTCTCTATTTCTATATCAACTTCTTGTTTGGAATATCCCTTGTCTAAGAATCTCTGCTTTAAGACTTCTGCTTGAACAAAAAAATCTTGAGTGTTCGAGCAGTTACGTCTTATTTGTAGCAGTTGGCTCCGTGGTACGGATTTTAGCCAGGCAGGATGATGACAGCTGTCTGTCGGGATATACCCATTGCGATCCGTGCCTTTGAAGTGAGTTTTGGTTATCAACTGATTAAAAAGAGGGGGGTTGGGACTTTGAATGAGGCATATAGCAATCTTGCCATAGGCCTCCATCCCTGTAAGTGGATAAAAATGGTAAAAGTGGGACTTTGAATGAGATGCGATTTTAGCAAATATGCAATTAAATATAAACATGGATAATAAATTATAAGTAACCATGTGACCAGGCTCAGAATTGTCAACCAAAAAGCACTAAACCAAATTAAACTGTCTAACTGATGTAAGTAAAAACAGAGGTTTAGTTGCAAGCATTTGCAAATACCTGGGAAGCTGCAGTGCCAACTCCACGGCACTCTGCATGGCTGCAGTCCTATCTATAAATTTAAGGTCTCCTGAAAGGGAGCCCAGGTGTGCTAATCACCAGGCAGAGGACAGGTGAGGACCTAAAGCCCGCCCCTACCTAGTTATCAACTGATTATCCCGAACCTGGATCTCCAGGTCCAAAAAGTGAATGTTGGAAAAACTTGCTTCATATGAGAGGCTAATTCAGACCTCGTTGGAATTTAAGATGGACATGAATTCATCTAGGGACTGCTGGTCTCCTTTCCACAGGAGGAGGATGTCGTCTATGTATCGAGCCCAGAGAACGATCTCTGGTCGATTAAAGGCATAGACAACATCCTCCTCCCACTTGGCCATAAAAATGTTGGCAAGACTGGGGGCAAACTTAGCCCCCATCGCCACGCCCTTTTGTTGTAGATAGAATTCCCCCCCATACCAGAAATAGTTATTGGAGGTGGCAAACCTCAATAGATCTAAAATGAATTGTTTCTGTATGTTAGGGAGATAGTCGACACGACCAAGAAAGCATTCTACTGCTTGGAACCCCAAATCATGGGCAATGCTGGTATACAGCGAGGCGACATCAGCTGTGACCAGCATGATGTCGCTACTGTATACGACATCCTCTAGTCGTTCAATGGTGTGTCTTGTATCCTTCAGATATGAAGGTATATTTTTAACTACTGGCTGTAAGTGGAAATCAATGTACCTCCCTAGACGGGAAGTGACAGAATTGATCCCACTTATAATGGGCCGTCCGGGAGGGCATCTACTGTCTTTATTGCTTTTGGGAAGGTAGTACATTACGGGGATTCGTGGTACCCTGGGGATAAGGTAACCCCGTTCTTTTATGTCCAGGATTCCATTGCGAGCTCCAGTTTCAATCAATTTGGTCAAGGAAGCTTTAATCTTTAGGGTGGGATTGGAGGATAGTTTTACATATGTTTCCTCATTCCCCCAGAATGCGGGACATTTCCCCATGGTATGCGGTTTTGTCAAGAACGACAATTCCCCCCCCCCCCTTGTCCGCAGGGCGGATAACAAGGTCTTTATGTTCACATAGGCTCTTTAGGCCGATCTTAATGTTAGGGTCGGAGTGAATCCTTTTGAGGGGAAGTTCATCCAGATCTCTTAAGACTAGATCCCTGAATACCCTAACATTCGGAGCCATAGGACATGAGGGATTGAATAACAATGGATTTGAAAGTCCAGTATGTATGATGTTAGAAGAAATTTCTGGGAGATGAGGTCTGCTGGGATTACTAATAAAATATCTTTGAATATTAAATTTTCTCACATATTTTTGGACATCAATGAAAGTGTTGAATTTGTTCAAAGTTTTAGGAGGAACACATTTTAACCCTTTATCAAGGACTATCTTTTCTGCTTCTGTAAGTTGGACCGTACTCAAATTAAAAATGCCTGATCCGGCTAAACTCGTCTTCTTTTTCGACCGGGCACGTCGCCCCCCTCTCGAGCCTCGTTTTGTTCTCCTCCCCTGGGGTAATCTTACTGGTCTCGAGGAAAATCCCCCTGGTGGGTAGACCTAGGCTGGTTGTGGTTATAGGAGTATGGGGATCTCTCATAATAATTGTCCTCTCTCTCCATATAACCGTATTGTTGGTTGGGCGGTCTGTATGGATGATTCCCTCTGGGTGGGGGGGGGGTCTACCGCCACCCCTTCTGGGGGTAGTTTGAAAATTTCTTGGAGGGTAATCATAATAATCTCTACTGGTGTAGGGAGATAAATCCTGAGTCCGTGTGTCTTGAGGGTAGTCCCTCTGGTTCCTAGATCTCCCCCGGGGGCCTTTCCCTTTGCCTCTATGGTGGGGATATCCTCCCTGTTGGAGATTGGGGGTTCAATGCCCACCCCCTCTGTTACTAGGTCCTTCAGTTGTGCTTGGGGGTAGTATTACCGGGACAGATTGAGAAAAAGCTTGAACTTTAACTTCATTGGTTGAAGGTTGTGATACCTCCATATCTGAATTCTGTATTCTGGGACTCATTATTTGACTCATTATTTCACTCATTTTTTGATCTCATACTATCTGTATTTTGCCACCTAAAGACGCCGCTGGTTTTGTAGTCAGCAACATCTCTGGTGTATTTCTTTTGTTTTTTGTTTTTTTGTTCACGTTCCCTTTTTTTCTAGATGGTTTTTCAGATTTAAGGATAATGTATTATATTCAGGTGTGGATTTAGAAGATGTCAGTTTCTCTTTAACCTCCCTGGCGGTATGATTCTGTCTGGAATTACGTACCAAAAGCGGTACAACTATTTTGCATGGAAATTCTGCGTTTTATACTGTAGGCCTGCAATTTTTAGGAATAACTCACTTAAATTTGTCCAAACCATAGTCTAGTAGACATCCCGGGTATGATAAAGTTTGAAACACAAAATCATAAAATTATAATATAATAAATAACTATAAATAATTATAACAAATAATAATGTAATTATAATAAAAATTATTCACTAATGTAATCAAATCAAAATCACTGAAATTTGCTCAGTTGCAGAATTGTCGCTGTCATCACTTTTATTTTTTTATGACGAATTTCCCTCCCAATCGCTATCGCTCAATTCTGCAAATGATTATAATTTATTATCGCTGTTTTCTAGCTGCTCTAAAATCACTTTTGACATAAAGGGACACTTTTGGTTGCTATGGACAATCTACAGTTTGCAGGCACAAAAAAAATGTTTTTATTATGTAAAAGAACATGCAGGGCACTGGGCAGACCACTAGGGACAGGGGGGGTGTGTACTTTTTACATACAGTACTGTAATCTATAAGATTACAGTATTCTGTATGTAATGTGTTTGTTTACATTTTTGAATTTGCCTCCGGTCTCCGCCCCCGTGCGCCGTTACGTCGCAGGAAACGGAGATCAGCGGCGCGCGGGCACTGTGTGAGCCGAATGGAGGACGCCACTCGCTCACACAGCGGGGATGCATCGCTGGATCCAGGGACAAGGTAAGTACAGTATGCAGGCTCTGCATTCACCCCGAGCGCGATATCGTTATATCGCGCGATATCGTTATATCGCGCAATATTCCTTTTGCCGAATATTCGAGTTATTCTGATTGGCTCTGATGCAAAAAAAGGGCGGAGAAGATAATCGCGCAATATTCCTTTTGCCGAATATTCAAGTTATTCTGATTGGCTCTGATGCGCCCTTCTTTTGCATCAGAGCCAATCAGAATAACTCAAATATTCGGCAAAAGGAATATTGCGCGATGATCTTCTCCGCCCTTCTTTTGCATCAGAGCCAATCAGAATAACTCGAATATTCGGCAAAAGGAATATCGCGCAATATTTCTTTTGCCGAATATTCAAGTTATTCTGATTGGCTCTGATGCAAAAGAAGGGCGGAGAAGATAATCGCGCAATATTCCGTTTGTCGAATATTCGAGTTATTCTGATTGGCTCTGATGCAAAAGAAGAATTTTCGGCAACATAAAAGAATCGCATCAGCTACTCGTCCCAGCGTCTCTTTCTAATCATACCAGCAATGCTTTTAGACGTCGATGGAGATCACTAGGATGTGATCTGTTTTAAAAATAAATTTGAAAAAATACGAATATTCGCCATAGCGAATATTCGCCGCAATATTCGAGTTATTCGCGAATACTCGAATATGCAATATTCGTAGCGAATATTCGCAATGCGAATATTCGTGAGCAACACTATGGACGACTTACGCAAAAAAAAAAATAAATTTGAAATTCGACTCGGGAACAACGGCCATACTTAACATGGCCCGTCTAACTATAGACCGGATAATAGCAGTTTTAACTTTACGCAGCAAAAAGCTGACTACAGATGCCGTAAGAGAATGCGACGGCCGATCGTAACTTTGTGGATCGCCGGAAAAAGCTAATTTGCATACCCCGGCACGGAAAATGACGCAAACTCCACCCAGCGGCCGCAAAAAGATTGCAGCGTAGATCCTGAAGGCGTACAAAGACGTAAGCCTGTCGTACCGAAGCCCGAAGCCATAGTTTCATGGTTTGAGGATTCAAACTAATGATACGACGCGGGTAATTTGAAAGTACTCCGGTCTATCAGGAGATAGACCGGAGTAATGGCTCTGTGAATCTGGCCCTCTATGTTTTTGAGGATTCTAATGTCGGTGGAAATTCTGGATTAAATAATAGAGGAGCCATTGGCCCAATCTGCATAGAAAGCAGTATTTTCCTTACCACTCAGTCCCATTTTTTCAACGTTGAGGAGCCAAAAAAAGGTAGATCTTTTGTCTCAGGTCGAAACTTAGGGCCAATCCTGTTTAATTGGGACAATATCTTATTCTAATGTCACCCATTGTTTAGATTTCTTATTATAGACCAGTCTATAATTCTATTCACGGATACTGATCTAAATAAAATATAAAATCTGGAAGTACAAGGCCTCCTTTATTTTTAGTCCTGATTAAGATTTACTTTTTAATTTGAGCCCAGATAAAGCTTCCCACGGATATTTGTAACTGGCCCAGGAGAGTGGTTGGAGGAATTAGTCAGACTGTTTGGAATACATAAAGTGATATTGTTAATATGTCCACCTTCACTATATATATATATATATATATATATATATATATATATACATATATATATATATATATATATATATATATATATATATATATATATATCCTCCCAATACAAGAAAAGACAGATCTTTGAAGTAATCATATTCTATTACGGAATATAGGAGAATAATTTAGCTCCTGAAGTTTAGTCGGGTCTCTAGGGATAAATATCCCTAAATACCTATTGGCTTCTTCTTGCCATTAAAAATATTTAATTTTTTTTTGAAGGAGCTGTTGAATTTTAATTGGTAAAGAAATGTTTAACACTTCTGATTTATAACAGTTGACTTTAAAATTACTCACAGCACCAGAACGTTTAAATTCTTGAATAAGGTTTGGTAGTGTCACTACTGGGTTAGTAACATAAATCAACAGATCATCTGCATACTGACATTTGTTAGGTCAGGTGCTGATTTTGTCAGAGAAGGCCTGGCTCGTATTCTCCGCTCTAATTCACCCCAAAGGTTTTCTATTCAGTTGAGGTCAGGTCAGTCAAGTTCCTTCCCCCCAAATTCGCTCATCCATGTCTTTATGGACCTTGGTTTGTGCACTGGTCCAAATAATTTGGTGGATGGGGGATTATGGTGTGGGGTTGTTTTTCAGGGGTTGGGCTTGGCCCTTTAGTTCCAGAGAATAGAACTCTTAAGGCGTCATTATACCAAAACATTTTGAACAATGTCATGCTTACAACTTTTTTTTTACTTTTACCTACAGGTAAGTCTATATAAAGATTAGAGGTGCACCGAAAAGAAAAATTTCAGAACCAAAACGAAACCAAAATAAAGAAAATGTCAGGCCGAAACCGAAAATTACTTTTCTTTTTTCCCCCTATTTCAATTTTTTTTTTAAATAATTGTATGTATTACATGAGACATTTTAATTAGCTTCATTGATTTAAAATAACCAGAATTGAAAAGCTCCAAGTCAATATAATAAAATAACCAAACTTTTATTTAAAGATTGGACACAAATACATAGTATATTAATATATAAAACTTATTGTTGCAAAACAGGAACAACAAATCCAGTAATAAACTCAAACAGCAGCTCTAGACTTAAATTTGTTTCAGTGTAAATGGGCAAAATACCATTGTGTTTATTAGCAAATCTGCTATTGGGTATTTCAAAATGCAATAGGTTAGCTATTGTACCCGCCCACTGCCTGTAATTATCGGCAAATTATTAGTTGTTTCGGCATTGCCCCAAAAGAGCTATTTTCGGACGATATGTATCGGTCTCCGATATATCGGTGCATCCCTAATAAAAATATCTCCTAAATCTGTATGGTTTATGAGATATTCCCCTCGCAATGAGCCACTGACTGCAGCAGTGCATGCGCACAGGGGATTCTCAGGCTGCAAGCCCGGCAGATGCCGGAACCTTGCCGGAAAGAAATCACACGCACGCATGCCCGGGAGAGACAACATTGCGGCTACAGCTACTCAGAGGGCTGGAGCCGTGATACCTGGAAGGTAACATGTCAGCTACCTCTGCGTGGAACAGGTGAGTTACAGACACCTCGTTCTAACGTAAGTGTTTCATAATGAGCTAGTAAGCGGTGCATACTAGCTCATTATGCCATTTGCCTTACAGGGGTAAAAAAAAAAAATCCGAGGGTATACAACCACTTTAAGGAATGTCCCTTTTTTATGGAATGCTGCTGAACCTTGAGCTAATGTACACAGTGCTAATTCAGTAGATTAATTAAAAATATGTATCCAAGGCATTCTTTTTACTTTTGTTTGTCTCTCTTGCCTAACACACATTCCCACTGGCCATAGAGGCATCCCATCATAGGAATTTGGGGAAGGATGGGAGAGAGCAGGCAAACTCCAACCCTCCCCTGAGATATCTAAGCCACGGCCATTCAGAATGGCTCACTGTTCTGGCATAGGAAATGGAAATAATAGGTTCTGCCGGGTACATTATGGGGGTTATTTACTAAAACTGAAGAGTGCAAAATGCGGTGCAGCTCTGCATCGAAACCAATCAGCTTCCAGGTTTTATTGTCAAAGCTTAATTGAACAAGCTGAAGTTAGAAACTGATTGGCTATCATGATCAGCTGCACCAGATTATGAGTGCATCAGTTTTACTAAATCTCCCCCTTTGCCCAGGTTCACACTAGGTACGATTTGGTACGATTTGAGATGCGATTTCACATGTCAAATCGCATCTCAATTCGGCAGAATTTGCTGGCAATTGTTGGCAATGACACCGTCCTAATCGGTGCGACATTGCATCTGCGGCGCTGCACCGATTTCAAAAAGTAGTTCCTGCACAGATGTCTCTTAAATTGCGGCCAAAATCGGGACTGCCAGCGCGAGTGAAATCGTGCGAGTTCAGCTGAACTCGCACGGCTTCACTCCCACAGCCCAGTGTGAACCTGGGCTTAATACTTTCTTTCTTAAAGTAGCACAGAGTCCCTTTAAGCTAATAAAATGGTAGATGACAGACGAGTCATCTTTGATATTCTTTTAAATGGTAAAGATATAATACAAGTTAGAGTCCCCTTGCTATATTTCTCTTTACTGCACCTTACATTTTCCATCAAACAAAAAACCCTTAAAAACTGCTAACAGCTTCAGAACGGCATATTCTCCAGCATTTTAGCCAGTCGGTTTCTTAGAAATAGGATCAAAAGTCTATCAACAGAAAAGACCCTGTTCTAATTATGAAAACAAATCATACTTGTTAATTGAACTTATATTGCTTTAGTGGACCTCTTTAAAAGTATTCAAACTTGCTCCCTTTGTTGATTACTCCTTTCCTAATTTCTTTAAAAAATCCAAGCTCACCACCGGCACAAAGTTACAACAACAATTACAAGCTAAAGCCTGCTGATGGCTGACAGGGCTAGTCTGTTGAAGCATGTTGATTGCTGACAGGGCTAGCGTGTCATTACCCCGTGTGATGCGATGTTCTTCATTGTTATGGACAGGTCAATAAAGCTGTAAGAAGTCAATATGCATAGACAGGGCTGTCAGAGCTTCTTGGCTATTGTGCAGTGATTTAGAGACTTTCTGAATGCTATCAGTGCATGCCGACAGGTTCAGCATTGATTGGGCTTCATACAGATACAGGGCGCCTCAAGGCTATTTTATACCACATAAGTATTCTGCATGGGAATCAGCTGCATAAAGAACCACACTAGAGATTATCTGTTACTGTATAATTTATTCACTTCTAAGAAACTACAAAATAAATATATAAAATAAATAAAACTTAAAATTTATTCTAGGAAAAGTCAATGACTGGTGCTCAAGGACGGATCCTTATGCCTCGTACACACGATCAGTTTTCACGTCAAGAAAAGTGTGATGTGAGCTTTTTGTCGCGTATGTATGCTCCATCACACTTTTTCTGTGACAATTCCTGCCAAGAAAAGATTGAGAGCAGGATCAAAATTTTCGTGACAGGAAAAATTCCTATCGGGAATCACGGTCGTCTGTATGCAATTACGACTTGAAAAAAAAACCTGCATGCTGAGAATCAAGCAGAAGAGCCGAACTGCCTATTGAACTTTATTGAACTTGGCTTGTCGTATGTGTTGTAGGTCACTGCATTCTTCACGGTCGGAATTTTGTCCAAGATAAGTGTGACCGTGTGAATGCAAGACAAATTTCAGCCATTTTCCTGCTGAAAAAAAAGCACAGTGTTCCTGTCGGAAAAACTGATTGTGTGTACAGGGCATAACTGATAAAATATAGTGTCAAAGGGGTTGATTTACTAAAGTCAAATAAACTGTGCACTAGAAGGACACCTGTAGTGCAGTTGTAAGTGTACTTCAAGTGCACTGCAAGTGCAGTTGCTCTAGATCTGAGGGGAAGCTCTGTTGATTTCTCGGGATGAGCCGAACACCCCCTGGTTCAGTTCGCTTTCAGAACATGCGAACAGACCAAAAGTTCACACGAACATTCGAACAAAGTCCATGGGACTCGAATGCGAGAAATCAAAAGTGCAAATTTTAAAGGCAAATATGCAAGACATATATCACTGCAAAAAAAGTTTTAAAAACTGAAGTTTTTTCGGAAGCAGTGATTTTAATAATGTTTCCAGTGTTTAGAACTGTCCCTGCACAAAATGTCATTTCTGAAGGAAAAAAATAATTTAAAACTACTTGCGACTATTCATGATTTGTTGGTCCCGGCAATACAGAGAAAAGTCATTGAAAAAAATAACAGGGGTCCCCCCCCAGTCCATTACCAGGCCCTTTGGGTCTGGTATGAATATTAAGGGGAACCTCTGCCATTTTTTTCAATCACTTTTATCTGTATTACCGGGACATTAATAGCGCAAGTAGTTTTACATTACTTTTTTTTTTTCAAAAATGACATTTTGTGCAGGGAACCAAAATTAAAAAAAAAATGTGTGTGGGTCCCCCAAATTCCATATAAGGCCCTTCAGGTCTGGTATGGATATTAAGGGGAATATTTAAAAAAAATGGCGTGGGGTTCCCCCCAAAAAATCCATACCAGACCCTTCACGTCTGGTATGGATTTTAAGGGGAACTCCGTGCCAAAATTAAAAAAATAAAAATAAATGGCGTAGGGTTCCCCCAAAAATCCATACCAGACGCTTTATCCGAGCACACAACCTGGCAGGCCGCAGGAAAAGAGGGGGGACGAGAGAACCATACCAGGCCACATGCCCTCAACATGGGGAGGATGCTTTGGGGGTCTGTGACCCCAAAGCACCTTGTCCCCATGTTAATAGGGACAAGGGCCTCATCCCCACAACCCTTGCCTGGTGGTTGTGGGGGTCTGTGAGCGGGGGGCTTATCGTAATCTGGAAGCCCCCTTTAACAAAGGGGACCCCCAGATTCCGCCCCCCTATGTGAATTGGTAACAGGGTACCATTTCACAAAAAAAGTGTCAAAAAAGGTAAAAAAACACAGACAGCTTGGGAAAAGTCCTTTAATAAAAATAAAAAAAATTCCAGCGATGTACATCTAAATGGTATGGTATGTATTTTTTGAGGGACCCCCACACATTTCCTTTTTTTTTTAATTCTGGTTCCCTGCACAAAATTTCATTTTTGAAGGAAAAAACTTTATTTAAAACTACTCGCGCTATTAATGAATTGTCGTGTCTTTACATGCATACTTTAGACACCCCCCAGGTACGAAATTAAAAGGAATATTTCACTTTTATTGTTTCACTTCAAGCATTGCTCACGGCTCCCGAAAAAACAGTAGTTTTTAAAACTTTTTTTGCATTGATACATGTCCCCTGGGGGCAGGACCCGGGTCCCCAAACACTTTTTATGACAGTAACTTGCATATTAACATTTAAAATTAACACTTTTGATTTCTCCCAGACTTTTAAAAGGTGTTCCGCAGCTTTTCGAATTTGCCGCGAACACCCCAAATTGTTTGCTGTTTGCCGATCGGGCGAACAGCCAATGTTCGAGTCGAACTCGTGTTCGACTTGAACATAAAGCTCATCCCTACTGATTTCTATCATCCAGTCAGGTGCAAGCAAAAATGTTGTCTTTTTATTTTCTTTGCATTTTTCCCTCAGAACTAGAGCGCTTGCAGTGCACTTAAAGTCAACTTGTGGGTGCACCTGCACTGTATTTTCTGACCTATTAGAAAAGTATGCATGCAGAGTTGCAATGTTACTGAAATGTCCACTTTAAAATAGAAACTTTTTTAGGTTGTCTTGTGTAGGCATGTGATGCAAAATATATTTATAATAACGCACGGCAACCAATGATTTTTTCCTCTGATTAGGTGGGTCTAGTATTAGAATTGTATTTATTTTTTTATGTTAACTGCATGCATGCTAAGTAATTTGTTATGCAGCGTACACACGGTCGTTTTTTGCGATGAAAAAAACCCGACGTTTTTTAAAACGTCATTTAAATTGATCGTGTGTGGGCAAAACGTTGTTTTTTGTCTTCAAAAAAACGACCAAAAAAAAAATTCCAACATGCTTGAATTTTTTGTGTCGTTTTTCAAAACGTCGTTTTTTGTGTCATAAAAAGTGATGGTGTGTGGGCAAAACGATGTTGAAAACGACGTTTTTTAACCCGCGCATGCTCAGAAGCAAGTTATGAGACAGAATTTCAATGGAAAAGAGTGCCGTCGAACGTGGTGTACGCCACCACGCTTTGCTAGAGCTTTGTAGAAAAACGATGGTGTGTACGCAACGTCGTTTTGGAAAATGAAGTTTAAAAAACGTCATTTTTTTTTCATGATTGAAAACGTTGTTTTTTTTCATCGCATTAGGCCTGGTTCACACCTATACATTTTTTCTGTGATTTTTTCAATTTTGCAGAAACACAATACAGTCCATTTAACATGGATGGATGTAGTTCACATCTGTGCATTTTATGTAAAAGACCAGGGTTTTTTTTCTGGTTTTTGGTTCCATAGACTTCAATGGTTTTAAGATGTGTATTGAAAAAATGCAAAAAAATGCACCTGCAATATGCATAAGTGTGAATCAAGTCATTGGATGCCCCCATACATAGAACCTATAGTACAATGTGGAGTAAGGCTGGGTTCACACTTAATTCAGGTGCAGCTCACAGCAGGGGTCCAATGCATTCTTTTTCAGGGACGAATCAGGCCTGAATTTTTGCCTGAATTTGGACCTGAAACGTAGCCAAAGACACACAGGACACACACTCAGGGCCGGATTTGCCACAAGGCCACCGAGGCCAGTCCTCGGGTTGGCAGTGGTGCAGGGGCGGTGACTTCTCGGCTTTCACGGCCGCCCCCCGAATTTACATAGCCGGCCGGTGTCACATGCTAGGGGGGGGTGTCAGGTGGCTGCGGCACCCCCGTCCTCCAAGTCCCCTGTATGCATCAGAAACAGCGCAGCATGGTAGAGCAGCGAAACCCTGACAGTGCAGGGAGAGCCCAGCTGTGACAAGGTGTGGGGGTGCCCGAGTTGAGCGCGGACTGTACCGCTACCCAGGTGACAGTCACACACAGGAACAGCTGCCGCGAGCAGAAAAAAAAAAAAAACACAGTCTCTGGCTCTCTTGTACAGCAAGGCGACTGGAGGGAGAGTGAGACGGTAAGGCAGTGTGCGTGTTGAACAGAGGACAGGAAATTCCAGAGGAGTTGCAGGTGATTGGTTCCTAGGTGGTCCTAGCAACTAATCATTATCTGATTCTGAATAGGAAAGTGCAAAAAGTAAGGTAGGAAAGAACACAGAGCTATACAACATGGGGGGGGGGGGTCCAGAGCTGTGTGTGTGTGTGTGTGTGTGGGGGGGGGGGGGGGTTATTGTGCAGGGGGTTCAGAGCTATGTGTGTGTGGGGGGGGTTATTGTGCATGGAGTCCAGAGCTGTGTGTGTGTGTGGGGGTATTGTGCAGGGGGTCTAGAGCTGTGTGTGGTGGGGTATTGTGTAGGGAGTCCCAAGCTGTAGGGCGGTAATGTGCAAGGGGTCCAGAGCTGTAGGGGGGTAATGTGCATGGGGTTCAGAGCTGTAGAGCGGTAATGTGCAAGGAGTCCGAAGCTGTAGGGGGATAATGTGCATGGGTCCAGAGCTGTAGGGGGGTAATGTGCAGGGGGTCCAGAGCTGTAGGGGAGTAATGTGCAAGGGGTCCAGAGCTGTAGGGGGCTGTGTAATGTGCAGGGGGTCCAGACTGCTGTGTAATGTAATGGAGTCCAGAGGTGCAGGGGGTTGTGTAATGTAAAGGGGTGCTGTGTAATGTAAAGGAGTCCAGAGGTGCAGGGGGTTTAGTAATGTAAAGAGGTGCAGGGTACTGTGTAATGTAAAGGAATTTAGAGGTGCAAGGGGTTTTGTAATGTAAAGAGGTGCAGGGTGCTGTGTGATGTAAAGGGGTCCAGATGTGCAGGGGGTTTTGTAATGGAAAGGGGTCCAGAGGTGCAGGGGGTTTTGTA
Organism: Rana kukunoris; assembly: GCA_029574335.1. Lineage (NCBI taxonomy): Eukaryota > Metazoa > Chordata > Amphibia > Anura > Ranidae > Rana > Rana kukunoris. Next base: position 539,846,501 of record CM056050.1, on the reverse strand, counting down.
ATGTAAAGGGGTCCAGAGGTGCAGGGGGTTGTGTAATGTAAAGGGGTCCAGAGATGCAGGGGGTTTTGTAATGTAAAGGAGTCCAGAGGTGCAGAGTGCTGTCTAATGTAAAGGAGTCCAAAGATGCAGGGGGTTGTGTAATATAAAGGGGTCCAGAGGTGCAGAGTGCTGTGTAATGTAAAGGGATTCAGAGGTGCAGGGGGTTGTGTAATATAAAGGGTCCATAGGTGCAGGGGGTTGTGTAATATAAAGGGGTCCAGAGGTGCAGAGTGCTGTGTAATGTAAAGGGATCCAGAGTTGCAGGGGGTTGTGTAATATAAAGGGGCCCAGAGGTGCAGGGTGCTGTGTAATGTAAAGGCATCCAGAGGTCCAGGGGGTTTTGTAATGTAAAGGGGTGGAGGGTGCTGTGTAATGTAAAGGGGTCCAGAGCTGCGGGGGATGGCTGTGTAATGTAAAGGGGTCCAGTTGTGGAGAGGGGTTACAAAGTATTGACAAAAATATATTAAAGGATGCAGAGGTATGCAGGAGGCACAGTGGGGTGTTTTTACATTTTAAAGTGGAGGGGCGGGGGGAGGGGTGTTTGTCAGTCTGTACAATTAAAGCCATTTATTTTTAGTGTTCTCATGTGTGGAAATATGTTTTTACATGATCTATTGTAGCAGTCATCGATAAAGGATGAGAATGATGGTGTGTGTGAGTGTGGGTAAAGGGGGGGCGGCATTGAAGGACTCCGCCTTGGGGCGGCAAAGGGAGCAAATCCGGGCCTGCACACACTGAGCCGCCCAGAGATAGGTGAACTGGCTCTACTGAGAGCCGGTCACAGTCTCCTGTCATGCGAATTGGATGCAGAAAAGCCACATCCATTTCGCATAAGTGTAAACCTAGCCTAAATCTTAATATTTCTATGTCAGCTATTTCTGTTTTTGTAGAAACATGATGCATGCTGCATGGCACTGCACAGCTTAATGCATGAACTCTGTAGTATAAAAACTAACATTTCTGTATGGAAACCACATATCATAGAATCCCAGAGTCTCTCAGTCTAGTGCTGTTGCAGGTGAGAGCTACACAATATTTAGATCTGACAAAGCTACAAGCAGACAAAGCGTTCACAGACACACAGAGAGCCTACCTTGCAGCTGGAAGTTTTTTTCTATTACATTAGCACTCCCACATTTGTGATGCACCACCGAGTAAATGCATTGGACACTGTGACACGGAAAAGTAAACTGTCTTGTCCAGAGCTTTTTTTCTCAGAAAATAGGTGCAGGAACTCAACCACGACCCGTTCGTATTTCACAAACAGTAGAAGGGTCTTAAAGGGGCATTAAATACTATGATTGCATTACCTACAGAATGCAGAGTTCAGGGGGGTTACACACAGAGTGAAGAGCTGTAACTTGTAAACACATAAACCAGAATGCTGTGTTTACAAGTGATTGTGGTGAGCGGGCACCAAAGGGTCAGAGCCAGAGGTGGTGGAACTAAGTTCCCCCAAGTTCCCCCTGAAAAAAAGCCCTGGTCTTGTCCCTTTAGCAAATAGGGAAAGGCTAGCTTTAGCAAATCATGGACATAGGGGAATTGATCAGCCATGACACTACAAACTGCAGCCACAACATGTGAGCCCAACATTACAAGGTAAGGCAAAACATTGCACAGGGAATATAACTACACTAATACCTAGTAAAAAAACAACAAAAACATTTAAAAGTTTAAAATACAGCAGCCTGTCTGACAGAAGCATGTTGGAAAACCAGCAGCTGACCGTCATCTGATCAGCGCTTGCACCAATGAATGCGGTCACTGATTGGTGTGTTCTGGCAAGGGGGCGGTCCTCCTGTCAGAAAACAATAGCTCAGCGGAGAGATTTCTGTACTAACATTGCTGTACTAACATTTCATAGTTATTACAGTGAGCTTCTCAGTTTTTTTTGTTCAGCCTGCTGATTGGATAAAAAAAAAAAAAAGCGACCTTTGTGTAACAGGTAAAAATGTACAAATGTTTCCCTTCTCCACCACCCACTACCCTTTTTCTTTGTATTGTCTACACTTCCTTAAACTGTCTTGGCCCCTTGTTCTTACTACCTTATTTATTTGACCAATTCTCACTAAATTACTGCTTTTTGGATCCCCATATATGTATCCTCATTTTTCCTCCCCAGACCCACTGGCCTACATGTTGGTCGGGGAACCTTATCTGCCTTTTCTGGACTTTGTAAGGTACTAAAGAAAATCTATATAGGGATCTGGAAACATGACTGTTGCATATTGCTCATTTTTTGTTAAATGTTTTCTCATTTTCTCAGATGTTATGTTCTCCTTATAAATACATCAAAAATACCTAAACCAGTCAAAGTACAGATCTTGTAAAATTATATCTGCTGTTGTGTAATTTGACATGTCATGGAATTTAGTCATTAAAGCGAAGTTCCATCCTAAAGTGGAACTTCCGCTCATCTGATTCCTTCCCCCCTCCGGTGCCACAATTGGCACCTTTCAGGGGGAGGGGGTACAGGATCCTTTCCCACTTCCGGAAGTCCGGGCCATGGCCCCTAACGTCACCACGGGGCTCCCTCCTCCTCCCCCGGCCGCCAGGCAAATATAGAGGAGATCAGTGAAAGTCATATACCTTCACTAATAAATATTTAAGCATATTTGAAAAAAATACCCCTAATACTGATATTTCAGTTTTGTTTGGCTGCTGGTAAGTTGCACCAACTAGTAAATATAACAATGTGCAAATATTATTTTTATTATTTCTCTGTGGGAGGTGACAGAAAAAATAAATCTACTGTTGGTAGAGAGAGAGCGAGTTTCCAAGAGACATAAGAAAATTACAGGCAATTTTAAGACTCGCCATTGCCCACCTAAAACAGAACTAATCGTTATGAGTCATGGAAGCCTTTAAAAAGCTAAAAAATATTTTCTTTGGAGAGTAATTGTTATGCCAAACATTTAAATTCTAAAAATGAAATTTTACGGCGGTGGCGTTGCGGCGGCGGCTGTTCTGAGTATCAGATCTGGCATCGGGGGCATTTGCGGGAGTACAAGTACTCCCGCAAATGCTCATTATCGGTCCCGATACCGATACTGGTATCGGTATCGGGACAACCCTAGTTACTATGTATAACTGCACTGTACACGTCGCCATATTTGCTCATGACTGCAATAACTTGTTGGTATGTTTGGATGAAGACCAAAGCTTTGCGTGTGGTGTTTTAAATTAAAATGCTTGCCCAAGAGAATTTTAAATTGTTTAGCTGGCTAAGTGTAGAATCACCAATGATTGTAATTGCAATTTCTGGCCTCCTGTGCACCGCTGGAGGAGAGTCTGAGAAATAAAGCAGAGAGAAGTTCTTAAGACATTAATGAGGTTTATAGAGACGGAAGATTGGCTTAGACAAGGGAAAGGCATTACAATAAGATGTTCTTTTGTCAACAGGAATGACAAATTATTTATTAAATTCAGTGATTGCACCAGTAGGGAAATTAAAATACGCTAATTGCTTGTCCACATTCAGAAGAGCTCCTTTTACACACATGGTGAGTATGTTAATAAAATTATTAGCTAACTAAAGTAAAAATTAGAAGTTCATACCTGGTGTTCATGGGGGACAGATTATATTTATGTGCTCACTTAAAGGGGTTGTAAAGGTAACATTTTCCCCCTAAATAGCTTTCTTTACATTAGTGCAATCCTCCTTCACTTACATCATCCTTCGATTTTGCTTTTAAATGTCCTTATTTCTTCTGAGAAATCCTCACTTCCTGTTCTTGTGTCTTGCGTTTTGATGCGCCGCATCCCCAAAACGATATACACATGAAATCTACTTTTTTTGGACCGGCGTAATTTCGATAGACCGGCGTATCCGTCCGCGCAAAACTGCGCTAGACACACCATTGATTTGCTATTCAAATATGCAAATGAGGGAGTTACGGGGATCCACAAAAGTAAGTTGGTGCAGCGCAGGCTACGCGCTGTGCGCAACAGCTGCACGTCCTGTCTAAAATTAGACCATATAAAAGGTGGAATAAAATTAGACAATCCGTCTACATGTCAGCTAAAGCAACACTGTTAGTGAGGAGCTGAGCAGTCACACTTGCTGGACAACAATCTGTATGCCAACATGCCAGGGGCATCCTTGCTCATAGCTATACTAATGACTTTAGAGGAGCAAAGAAGGAGGAGGGCACGGAGGAGGGCACGGAGGCATGAGTGATTCTGAGGTGTATCGCATCTTCAGATTCACCCCTCATGCCATCCTGGAATTAACCACAACCTTGCAGGAGGACATCACCAGCCCAACACACCGCTCACATGCAGTGCAGCCACTGGTCAAGGTCCTGGCAACACTCCATTTCCTTGCCAGTGGCTCTTTTCAAAGAACAAGTGGAGTGGTGGCTGGGATGTCACAATCCTCCATGAGCAGATGTGTGCACCAGGTTGTCCCCGCAATCCTCAGACGCATGGCCAACCAAATCATCAAACCAACCACTGAGGACCTGCGGCTGAAGGCAATGACAGATTTCTACAGAATTGCCAGATTCCCACTCACCGTGGGAATCATTGATTGCACACATGTGGCACTCCAGCCCCCCCCCATGAGACAGAGCACATATACCGCAATCGGAAGCATGGGCATTCCATCAACGTACAGATGATAGTCGATGCCCAAGGCCTCATATGGCACGTCCGTGCCAAACACCCCGGATCCAGCCATGACAGCTACATATACAATCAGAGTCTCATCCCAATGGAATTCGAACAGAACGTGTATGGGGACACCTGGCTGGTTGGTGAGTGACATGGGTGGCAGGCATGACTGTCACCCCCCACGATGCACACATCACAAGGGGCACATGCATGACTAACATCCTTCTGTCTTTTCCCTTACAGGTGACTCTGCATATGCACTGGGACCTCTCATGACTCCTATCCGGAACCCCCAAACCCCCGGAGAGGAAAGATACAATGAAGCCCACGCCCAAACACGTGCAGTGGTGGAGCGCACCTTTGGCCTCCTGAAGTCACGTTTCCGATGCCTGGATAAGTCTGGGGGGACCCTGTTGTATTCCCCAATCTTCGTGTGCCAGATCATCGGTGCATGTTGCCTGCTGCACAACTTCGCAGTAAGAAAGGGCCTGCAGATTGACATACGTGATGACCTGACCCCTGAACCAGACAATCCCCCTCTAACCGAGGATACCCCGTCTTCTGAGGGAAGAGCAGCCAGGAGACAGCTCACATTAGGCATCTTTGCACGTTAAACACACACATTAATCATGGCACAATGAGAATGCATGCATGCACACCACTGTGGTCCCTAGCACACACACCCCACATCCTCATCAAATTGGATTAACACAAGCCCACCATGCAGGACTTGTGAGCAGCAACGCCACGCCACGGCTCCAATTATGTCACTGTACATTCATACACCATTCACTCGGACCTGGGGATCACTTCTCCCTGGTCCCGGGGAACCCTTCTCCACCAAAAATGAGGATGACACCCCTTTTCCGGCAGGAATGTCACCCCCACATTCCGAAATCATTCACAACACAAAAAAATAATAATTGTCCAGCCCAAAAAAAAAAAAAGTCCCAAAAAAAAAAGTCCAGAAAAAAAAAAAAAAAGGGGGAAACCAAATTAATGCCACGGCCCCGGCTCCTCAGGGGAGACTCATGGGGGGGTAATCCGGGGAAGGGGGAGCAGCCCCTGGTCTCTGCCCACCTGGCGGCCTGCCCTCCAAGGCCACGGCAATTCTGGTCAGGCCAGCACTTAAAGGGGTGTTCCACCCAAAAAAACGACCTTTTCTCAATCCACTCCTCACCCCCATACATGCCACATTTGGCATGTAATTTTTTTGGGGGGGAGTGGGGGCTTCAGTAGGAGTGGGACTTTCTGTCCCACTTCCTGCTTCCGCCGAGGGGCTGGTTAGGCGATTAAGCCTTAATCGCCTACACCAGCCCCTCCCTGTAGGCGATCACATGGGACACTGACAGGTCCCATGCGATCGCCTCTCCAATCAGCGGCGAGCCGCGCCGCGCACGCATGCGCAGTACGGCTCGCGCATGCGCAGTGGGTGCCCGGCCGTGAAGCCGAAGGCTGTCACGGCTGGGTGCCCACAGTCAGGATGGAGACGCCGGCCGGGGAGGGGGGCAGAGGAGCGGAGCCCCGGTCGGCGCGTCGCTGGAACGCAGGAGCAGGTAAGTGAGTGTTTATTAAAAGCCAGCAGCTACACTTTTTGTAGCTGCTGACTTTTAATAAACACAACTTAGGGCTGGAACAGCCCTTTAATGTTGCCATATTGGCTTGGATAGCCTGGGTGAGGGCCCTCACATCCTGCCCAACGTCTGCTGTAGTAGTCTGCAGTTCGTTTAGGCAGTTTGTAAGAGCCAGGGAGTGGCAGTCCAGGTCCCCTAGCGTATCCTTTATGGAGGACAGGCTCTCCTCCATTCGCACCAAAGTCTGGCTGACCTGTCCCAGATGGTGGGTCTGAAGGGCCTGGTCCCTTCTGAGATTGGCGGGCAGAACCTCGGCCACCCCCCTGGTCTTATGGGACGACTTCCTGCCTCCAGCTGATGCTTGGGCCGGGGAGAAGGGGAGGCCCTTGGGAGGGGAGCCCTGTTGGGGGAGGAGTGGGAGGGGCTACCCCTTATGGAGGGCTGGCTGCTGCCAGCCAGAGGGGAAGACTCCTCCAAAAACAACAATCCACTGGCTGACATGACCTCCTCCTCCTCCTCAAACTCCTCTGAGGACTCCGGCCTTGTCTGGGGGTCCTCATCAGGCTGGTGTCCTGGGGATGGTGCAGTCAGGCCAGATGGCCCAGCACCCTCCTGCACATCTGTGGATGACACAAAACATTCACAGGTTGGAGGATCCACACACTTGCCCCATATTCCCTCCCCCTCCACATGCTATACACCAGATAGGACAAAAAAAACCTTACCTGTCATCATGGGCTCCTGACTGGAGACATAGCCAGGCAGGCCCTCCACTTGTTGCCTATTAAAGGTGTGGGCCACCGCACGCTCCTCCGCTGTCAGACTAACAGGGCATGGTGGGCCCCCTCCAGTGCCCCTGGCATGGGCTGCCATTTTGGCCAGCTTCTTTCGGACCAGACGCCGGAGATCATTGATCTTATTTCCGATCCCCTCGCATGTCCGGGTCTCCCCCCCCAATGAATTTACCTGGTCGGTAATATTCTGCAAAATCTCCTTATTCCTGGCCGGGGTGGTGTTGGCACTCTCCAGGCCGTGAAGGAAACGGCCATATTGGGTAAGGGCCTGGGCAATAATTTGTTTCTCCCCCAAAGAAAAATTGCTCTTGCGCTTCCTCTCAGTCATACTCATACAACAACTCTCTCCCAAACAATCACCAAAAATCACACACAAAAACAAGCAGGAAAAATCAAGCAACAAAACAAACAAACAAAATCTATCAACCAAAAAGTCTCACAACCAGTCACTAAAAAACACTATCAAATATATTCTACAAAACACTAGATAAAACAGTCAACAAATATCACAAAAACAAGTCACAATGCAACAAACGCGAACACACAACAGAACAAAAGCACCTTGCTGTATAGGAAGGGATACAAAGGGATGTACTTTTGCAAAGGAAGGGCGATTGTGTCTGTCTATTTAAGCTCTCTGCGTAGTTCACTAAGTTGCCCGGATCCACTTCCAATTTCACTGATTGCGCCGTTCCCGAGTTGTGAGCATGCGCACAGAGGTGTGAACCATGGTCTGCTTAATGTGCGCATGTGCGATCCGGCCGGCCCTTCATTTGCATGGGGTCACGGCTCATTTAAATGAAACACGCCCCCGTCCTTCCCAATTTGAATTACCCCGCCTTACGCCTCGGAATTTACGTTACACCGGCGCAAATTTCTGCGCAAATACTACAAGGATACGGTGATTGTGCCTCTACATTGTGCCAGTCTAATGTAAAGGAGGTGCGGCCACACACGATTGACACCATCTGAACCAAATATGTTTATCTTGGTCTTATCAGACCACGGGACATGGTTCCAGTCCTTAGTCTGCTTGTCTTCAGCAAACTGTTTGCGGGCTTTCTTGTGCATCATCTTTAGAAGAGGCTTCCTTCTGGGGCGAAAGCCATGCAGACCAATTTGATGCAGTGTGCGGCGTTTGGTCTGAGCACTGACAGGCTGACCCCCCACCCCTTTAACCCCTGCAGCAATGCTGGCAGCACTCATACATTTATTTCCCAAAGACAACGTCTGGAAATATGATGCTGATCATGTGCACTTAACTTCTTTAGCAGACCATAGTGAGGCCTGTTCTGAGTGGAACCTGTCCTGTTAAACCGCTGTATGGTCTTGGCCCCGTGCTGATGCTCAGTTTCAGGGTCTTGGCAATCTTCTTATAGCCTATGCCATCTTTATGTAGAGCAACAATTCTTTTTTCAGATCCTCAGAGAGGTTTTTGCCATGAGGTGCCAATTTGAACTTCCAGTAACCAGTATGTCACGGTCTGGGGTCAGGCTCAGAGGTCAGTAGCTATAGCAGCAGAGCAGGTCACCCTGGCTGATGACACGGGGTCATCTGAGGTGTGGAATCTAAGCGCTTACCGGTGTTCACCAGAGCCCCTGAAGGTGGAGATGGATTTTGCTGCGTGTTAGTCACGGTCCTCAGGATCGCCCCACCAGGAGGCGAGAAAGCCGGGGTACAATAGCAGATAAGCAGGTAAGGATCAAAACAGAAGAGTGGTCGGTAAACAAGCCGAAAGGTCGGTAATGAGTATCTGTAGGTTGGGATCAGGCAGAAGCGTAGTCGATAACAAGCCAAGGGTCGATAACGAGCAGTAGCAAATATGGATGACAGCAGAGAAGACAGGAGCAAGATACAGGCTGGAGATAGCACAATATTCTGGCAAGGAGGAAGTGCAGAGACATGACTTATATCAGGAAGTTTGTGGGAGGAGCAAGGGTTTAAGGTTCAAGACATTCAAGACACAAGGCAGCACGATCCAATGGATCAGATGGGTTTGTCCAGCAGAACAGACAGGGAGCTGTCCAGCATCCCAGATAGCTCAGTGAGAAGGCTCACTGCCAGACACAGCTGAGGTCCCAGGTTCAAAACCTGGTCCTGACACAGTATGAGAGAGTGAGAGTGATAACACTAAATTTAACACACCTGCCTCCTTGTAACACTAAGGCCGCGTACACGCGATCAAACATGTCCGCTGAAACTGGACCGTTTTCCAGCAGACCAAAGTTTCAAAACATGCTTGGAAACCTGTCCGTCAGACAGGTTCGATGGTTATGTGCAGGACGCCAGGGTTGGGTCCTGGATGGACGCTACATAGCGCCAATTTTTGGAATCTGGTCCCTTTAAACACTGGTTCAGGAGGTCACCCAGAGGGGGTGAGAGGTTCTGGAAAGTTAAAATAGATCCAGAGAGGACGAGCTAACGGTCCTCTCTGGTTTTCTCTTAATGTTATTTGCGGGTCCGGAATTTCGGAGGCTCTATAAAGCGACAATTGGGAGGGAAGAGAGCCTCCCCTTCTGACCCCTGGCTTCAGGTACGCAAGGGGTTAACCTCATCCAGGAAGTCAGTTAAAAGGAGAGGAAGTGCTGACAGAGGGTGGAGGAGTGTGAAAGTAAAAGTGTCTGCAGAAGTTGTAAGCCTGCTGAGAAGGACTGGGATACTCACCAAACCGTATGTGCCTGTATTTTGTTTTGTTTGCTGTGCTGAAAGGAAAACAGACTTTTCATTTGTGCTGAAGACAAACAGGACTTTTGTGTTGATGATTTTTCCCATGCTGAAGTAAGCATTGTTTTTGGTTTGATTTTGCAAATAAAACCCCTTTTTTTTCATTATCACGGTTTAAGCACTTGTCTCGCTGAGCTAAAGAACCCCCAAAGTTCACAACTGGTGGAGAATGCGGGCAAAGTGCATTTGCAGGCGCAAAAATCGTTTAAAAAACTGACATTTAAAGAGACAATGTACTTATGGCATGTCTTGGGTGAAGTCAGCCCAGACATTACAAACAGCACGCAACGACATGGAAGAGGTCATTAGGGCTTTGGCACATGCCACTGTGACCCAGCAGCAAGCGTCAGCAGACGCCAACCATCGCCATGAGGAAGCGATGGCTCAGCAGCAGCAGGCCCTGGCACAGGCTATAGCTGCAGAGCAGGAAAACACACGGCTGCTAGCTGCCCAGTTTACAGCCAAGCAGGAGTCCACTCAAGCAAAAGTGGCTGCCTTGCAGGAGGCAGTACAGAGGCATTTCTTGCAAAAACTAACACCCAGCGATGACGTGGAAGCCTTTCTTACCACCTTTGAAAGGATGGCAGAGAGAGAAGCATGGCCCCGGGACCAATGGGCCGGCATTATCTCCCCTTTTCTCACTGGTGACCCGCAAAAGGCCTATTTTGACCTCCCAGCTGAGCACATCAAAGACTATGAATGTCTAAAAGCTGAGATCCTGGCCCGCCTGGGGGTGACCACAGCTGTCCGGGCTCAGAGGGTGCATCGCTGGCGGTACAAATTGGACCAACCACCCAGGTCCCAAATACATGAACTAATTCAGTTAGTTAAAAAATGGCTGCAGCCGGAAAAGTTGACAGGTCCACAAATGGTGGAACGGGTGGTGATGGACTGGTACCTACGGTCCCTACCAGATGACCTACAGCGCTGGGTAAGCCATGGAAACCCCACTAACGCTGACCAGCTGGTCGAGCTGGTTGAACGGTACACCATGGTGGAGGACCTGCTTGGGCCCGCCAAGCATCGGGAACTCACGCCAAGGACACCCAGACCAGCCACCACCCCGAGGAGAGAAGCATTGCCAGATGTTGGCGTCCGCAGATCTACACCGTCGGCCATAGAACCACGGAGGTCGGTTCCTGTGCCAAAGATGGGAGACATTTAGTGTTGGCGATGTCGGTCCTGGGGGCATACCCGGGCACAGTGCACGCTCAAGGAGGAGCCTATGGATTGCAGGGCTGCCCGAAGAAGCTCTTTCTATGCGCAAAGAGCGTGTGCCACGCATTTTGACCTGGCTTCCGGACAGTTCGAGTGTGAAGTGTGGGTAAACCACCTTCCAGCCAGGGCTCCACTGGACTCTGGTAGCATGGTCATGCTGGTACATGCCCGGGTACTTGGAAGGATTGGGCCAGTAACTAAGACCCTACGGGTAGTGTGTATCCATGGGGACACCAAGGAGTACCCCTTGGTCCCAGTAACTGTGTCCTATGGTCAAACCTCGGTTACCCAGGAGGTTGGGGTGGTAAAAAGCCTGATACATGATATCATAGTGGGGCGGGACTGTCCAATATTTTTGGAATTATGGAACCAGGTACAGACGGGTCTGCCAGGAGAACTAAGGACACTGAGTTCAGAAGGGACAGAGTCTGGGGGATCCGGGCCTGAAACCTCCACAACACACCCCTCTAATGTAGAGAGACTTGTTAGTGATAATGATGTTGTAGAAAATCTTAGTTCTAATAATAATAGTCCTGTGTCTGGTCTGAAAACCGAGTTGACCTCTGAGGGGGGGGGGGAGTCTCCCCATTACAAGTCATGCTGGGGGAGGATGACGAGGAGCTTACCCCGGTTGAGGAGGGTGAGGGGGAAACATCCCAAAGGCCAGTGCATCCAGACCTGGACGTACCCAGGGGTGCGTTTGGCACCGCCCAGTTACAGGACCCTACCCTGGTCAATGCTCGAGAGCAGGTTTCTGTCATTGATGGGGTTTCACAGATACCAGATGCAAATCAGAGGTTTCCTCATTTTGCATTGAAGGGGGACCTAGTCTATCGTGTGGTTGAGAGCCGAGGGAAACCCATAGAACAGTTGCTGGTCCCTCAACCGTATAGGCGGATGCTCCTTGATCTAGCCCACAACGATGCACTAGGAGGACACCTGGGGGCGGAGAAAACGGAGGCCAGGATAACCGACCGGTTTTACTGGCCAGGGGTGAAGGCGGAGGTTAAAAGATATTGTGAGTCTTGTCCTGTTTGCCAGTTAACTGCCCCGGTGCCTCGCTATAGAAACCCCCTAGTACCCTTGCCAAATATTGAGGTCCCGTTTGAGCGGATCGCTATGGATCTTGTAGGACCCCTGGTAAAATCGGCAAGGGGGCACCAATACATATTGGTCATCCTGGACTACGCCACTAGATACCCAGAAGCAGTCCCATTAAGACTGCTAGTGTACGGACGGAGGCCCAGGGGGTTGCTTGATCTGGTAAAGGAAACATGGGAAAGTGAGTCCTCCCCGCACAAAACCGTGGTGGAACATATTTCTCAAATGCGAGAAAGGGTGGCTAAGGTGATGCCGCTGGTAAGAGAGCACATGCAGAAGGCTCAGGATGCCCAAAGAAGGGTATATAACCGGTCGGCTAAGGTGAGACAGTTCCAAGTAGGTGACTGGGTAGCTGTCCTAATACCAACGGTAGAAAGCAAGTTCTTGGCCAAGTAGCAAGGTCCATTTGAAATAGTGGAGAAAGTGGGTGAGGTAAACTATAAGGTACACCAACCAGGGAAAAGAACAGCCTACCAAATTTATCACGTAAATTTGTTGAAGCTCTGGAAAGACAGAGAACCAGTGTCCGCAGTGGTGGCGGTACAGTCAGGGGACCTGGTGCAGGTTACAGCTACCCTAACTAGGCCCCAAACCCAGCAAGCAAAAGAGTTTCTGCAAAGGAATAGGGACATGTTTTCAGGGTTGCCAGGACTCACCAACGTCATCGAGCATGACATTGTGACCGAGCCCAAGGTGACAGTCCGGCTTAAACCCTACCGTATCCCAGAAGCTCACAGGGTGGCAGAGGTGAAAAGGATGCTTGAACTTGGGGTCATCGAAGAGTCGCAGAGCGAGTGGTCCAGTCCGATCGTATTGGTGCCCAAACCCAATGGTACTCTCCGCTTCTGCAACGACTTTAGAAAACTCAACGAGGTCTCCAAGTTCGATGCATACCCCATGCCACGGGTAGATGAGCTGATTGAGAGGTTGGGTCCTGCCAGGTACATCACCACACTGGACCTCACAAAAGGTTACTGGCAGATTCTCCTAACCAAAGAGGCCAGAGAGAAAACAGCTTTCTCTACCCCGGAGGGTCATTTCCAGTACAAGAGAATGCCGTTTGGTTTACACTCCGCACCCGCCACATTCCAAAGGGCCATGGACAAAACTTTGCGTCCCCACCAACGGTATGCCTCCATTTACCTTGATGACATTGTCATTTTCAGTACGGATTGGGATTCCCACCTTCCCCGAGTACAGGCAGTGGTAGACTCCTAGAAGGGCAGGGTTCACCATCAATCCGGAGAAGTGTACGGTTGGGGTGGAGGAAGCCAAGTATCTAGGATACATTGTAGGTAGAGGGTTAGTGAAGCCCCAAATGAGCAAAGTAGAGGCCATACAGGGCTGGCCCCGCCCCCTAACAAAGAAACAGGTCAGAGCATTTTTAGGCCTAGTGGGGTACTATAGGAGGTTTGTCCCCAACTTTGCCAACCTTGCGGCACCGCTGACTGACCTCACCAAAGGCCGAAAGTCCATCATGATCAAATGGAATGCCGAGGCTGAAAAGGCATTTCAAAGGCTTAAGACGGCACTATGCCAGGACCCAGTACTTGTAGCGCCAGACTTTTCTAAGGATTTTATAGTGCAGACAGATGCCTCAAGTGAAGGGCTAGGAGCAGTTCTGTCTCAAGAAATCAATGGAGAGGAGCATCCAATAGTTTTCCTTAGTAGGAAACTGACGCCAGCTGAGAAAAACTATGCGGTGGTGGAACGCGAATGTCTTGCCATCAAGTGGGCTTTGGACTCCCTACGGTATTTTCTCCTAGGCAGAAAGTTTCGCCTCATATCAGACCATGCTCCTCTTAAGTGGATGAGACAGAACAAGCACACCAATGGCAGGGTAACTAGGTGGTTTCTGTCTCTGCAGGAGTTTAACTTTGTGGTGGAGCACAGACCCGGGAAACAGCATCAGAATGCCGATGCCCTCTCCCGAGTCCACTGTATGATGGCGAGTGGTGCCTCCAACACCTCCGCGTTGAGGCAGAGGGGGGGGGGGGAATATGTACAGGACGCCAGGGTTGGGTTTTCTCTTAATGTTATTTGGGGGTCCGGAATTTCGGAGGCTCTGAAGCGACAATTGGGAGGGAAGAGAGCCTCCCCTTCTGACCCCTGGCTTCAGGTACGCAAGGGGTTAACCTCATCCAGGAAGTCAGTTAAAAGGAGAGGAAGTGCTGACAGAGGGTGGAGGAGTGTGGAAGTAAAAGTGTCTGCAGAAGTTGTAAGCCTGCTGAGAAGGACTGTGATACTCACCAAACCGTATGTGCCTGTATTTTGTTTTGTTTGCTGTGCTGAAAGGAAAACAGACTTTTCATTTGTGCTGAAGACAAACAGGATTTTGTGTTGATGATTTTTCCCATGCTGAAGTAAGCGTTGTTTTTGGTTTGGTTTTGCAAATAAAAACCCTTTTTTTTCATTATCACGGTTTAAGCACTTGTCTCGCTGAGCTAAAGAACCCCCGAAGTTCACAGTTAGTACACAAAATCATCGGACCAAAAACCAGTGCATGATTAGAATCAAGTCGACGCATGCTTGGAAGCATTGAACTTTTTTTTTTCATCACGTCGTTGTGTTCTACGTCACCGCGTTCTGGTCCGAGGGGATTTTGGTCCGATGGTGTGTACGCACATCAGACCAACAGACCACTTCAGCCTGGTCTGATGAAAACGGTCCGTCGGACAAGTTTCATTGGACATGTCTGATCGTGTGTACACGGCCTAACAATTCACATGACACGTGATGGGAAAATGGCCCAATTTGGATATTTTTACTTCGGAGTGTACTCACTTTTGTTCCCAGTGGTTTACACATTAATGGCTGTGTGTTGAGTTATTCTGAGGGGACAGCAAATTTACACTCTTGTACAAGATGTACACTCACTAGTCACTACTTTACATTGTAGCAAAGTGTAATTTATTTAGTGTTGTCACATAAAAAGATATAATAAAATATTTACAAAAATGTGAGGGTATCATCACCTTTGTGAGATACTGTATATGAATATAATGTTTTAACTACATTTTCTAATAAATAACAACATTTTAATAAAGTCCTGGTAATTGGTATGTTGCGCCTGAAAAATCCCTATACTTTTTCCTTCATTGCACAGTTAGTCACATTCAACTGGACTTGTGTACTATTGAAGATGTTTCTCCAAGATACTTCTTCAGTTCCAAAGAGCATCAAGAAGATTGTAACATCTTTTGTTCGCCTCTCCACCTTTACCAATCAGCCTTGAATTCATTCATAAACACACAATACTTCCAGTGAATGGCTGAGCAGCACTCAATTGGCTCTGGCAATGGGAAGGGAAGTCCCCATACTCATGCTGGAACTCAGTACTGTATACTGTATGTCGCTGATGCTACACACAGTTTATACAGCACTGCCAGCAAGAATCAAGACAATAGTTTGTTTGGGCCACATTAAAGTCATAGAAAACCTGGAGATCAGCTTTAAGTAAAGAAAAATCTGCCTAATGGGGACCAGAATAGTCTTGAGAACTTATCATGTGTCCCAACTTATCACTAAAAAATAGTTTTGGATAGACTTTGCAAGAAAAGTTCAGAAACAGAGTATTTTTTCCCACTGATGGGTCAGGTTGGGGGTCTGAAGCAACCAGTTAGTTGGGTTATTTTTATAATGTATAGCTTTTAAGTAGCTGAAAGTCATACAGCATTGCGATTGGCTGTTTTGGAATTCTATATAATGCTGCCATTTGTACTGTTATTAAATATGCCCGGTTCTCCCTGTTCACACTGACAGCTGTGAACCACTGTGTGTGCAGACACAGATGTACAGTATAAACTACAAATACCCCCGGTAATTTGTGTCTTTTGTACGTTTCCATGGAAACTGTGTGTATGACTTTGCTGTGTCCTGGGGAAATGATTTATAAATAAATAAGAGGGTAATGTGGTTTCCCTTGGTTGTGCTGAATTGCTTCAGGCACCAAGAGAGATGAATACGTTAGTAATGTGAGGCAGCAGTTATAATAGGACAGTTTATACAAGCCTTTATGATTGCAGAGCATACTGTATATTAGAAGTCCTATCTTACAATGTGAATTTGCCAGATTACCTTACAATAAACATTTTAACTGGAGATCTCTGACCTTCTGCAAAAAAAGATAATTAGCTTATCAGTTTAATACGTTTTGGAGTGGAATTCGCATCCACAATCCTGAAGATATAGAAGTATTTTATTAATATTTGATTCCTTAAAAATTACAGTATTCACAGGATAAAACTGTATGCAGAAACTGAATTTGCTCGTTAATGGCTCATTATGCACACCCCTTTTGTTGGTCTACTCTAGAGAGTAACATTTTCTGTTTTCCACTAATGAAAAAATCAATAATCGACGCAAGATATGTTATCAAGGGGCTAGAAAAACTGCAAGGAAGAAAAAGCAAATGATTGATGTAGACCAATAATGATTTTTGCAGTGCTGTTTTAAAAAAAGGTTAGTGTACAAAATGAACTTCAGAAAGATGTACACCATTTAACCACTTGCTTACTGGGCACATAAACCCCCTTCGTGCCCAGGCGAAATTTCAGCTTCTGGCACTGCGTCGCTTTAACTGACAATTGCGCGGTCGTGCGACGTGGCTCCCAAACAAAATTGGCGTCCTTTTTTCCCCCCACAAATAGAGCTTTCTTTTGGTGGTATTTGATCGCCCGTGCGGTTTTTATTTTTTGCGTTATAAACAAAAAAGAGCGACAATTTAAAAATATATATATATTTTTTACTTGTTGCTATAATAAATATCCCAATTTTTTTTCAGTTTAGAGCGATACGTATTCTTCTACGTATTTTTTGTAAAAAAAAAAAAAAATCACAATAAGTGACTGCTTTGCGAAAAAGTTATAGCGCCTACAAAATAGGGGACAGAATTATGATTTTTTTTTATATTTTTTTTTTACTAGTAATGGCGGCGATCTGCGATTTTTATTGGGACTGCGATATTGCGGCGGACACATCGGACACTTTTGACACATTTTTGGCACCATTCACATTTATACAGCGACCAGTGCTATAAATATGCACTAATTACTGTATAAATGTGACTGGCATTGAAGGGGTTAACACTAGGGGGTGAGGAAGGGGTTAACTGTATTGCCTGGGTGTGTTCTAACTGTGTGGGGGGAGGGGGTGACTGGGGGAGGTGACCGATGCTGTGTCCCTATGTACAAGGGACACAGATCGGTCTCCTCTTTCCCTGACAGGACGTAGAGCTCTGTGTTTACAAACACAGCTCCACGTCCCTGCTCTGTCACCGCCGATCACGTGTACCTGACGGACATCGCGGCCGCCGGGTACACGCATCGAATCCTCAGTGATGCGACGGGACTGTTTTTCCCCGCCACGCGGCACCCAGTGTCGCGCGCGGGGAATTACAAATAGATCACGTCCAAAGACGTGACCCCGGCCCCTCAGGTCCACGCTGTTGACGTATTCTGTCAATAGCGCGGACCTCTAGTGGTTAAAGAAGACCTGAACTCCGTGCCCAAAAGCTACAGGCAGAGGGCAAAGGACTAGCCACTCTATGGTCACTTGTGGTTTTCCTACATTTTATCTAGACTTTGCTGACACGTGCTCTTCACTAGTCTTTACATATCTATATTAATGTTTCAAAGGAACTAGAACACCTTTGCTAGTTGAGTACTAAAGAGAATGGTCATGTGCTTTCCTTCAGAGAGGAGACTCACAACAGGCAATGTGAACCACCGCAATAAAAAGCTTCTGCTAGTAAATAAATTAAACTTCTATGTATAAATAATCATTTGGTTACAATTATAGTTCCTGGAAGTTCATAGTGGAGGTTAAACCCAGTGGTACACAGAATCAGGTCACGGCAAGCTGCCTGTATATTGATTTTTGTGCATTTGAGGTAATGCAGCATATTACTATTGTATTTTACTCTATTTAATATCTTTATTTACTAATGATGAGGCCAATGTAGTTTTATTCAGCTGGATACATAACTATACTCTGTTTAAATAATATTTATTTTATAATGCCGATTTCTCCCATTTTAATATTTTTACCTATACTGGCAATTGATGTTGATATTGTTTCTTCTTTTTGGTTGAACAGTCCTGGCTTTACCATTTAGATTCATAGAAGAGTCTATAACAGATCGTACCAATAAAATGATATAGCATTAGCTGAGGTCCACTTTTTGTTGTTAAAGCTAAAGGCTTTCTTTTCCTTTTTTTAAAAAATAACTAAATGTCTTTTAACTGTGGATTGGTGGCTTGTTGTTAACCCTGTGCCCTTTAAAGCACAGCACTAGACTAATAGCCTTTGAGCAGATGGTCCACCTGGCAATCGCTATGTACCAAGCTGTCATTAGCCAGCTTTGTGCATACAGACACTGCACAAAGCTGTTCCGAGGAGCTGGGTACCAAATGTTCGCAGTAATTGGTAATCACGTTGATCACATGCTATTGTTTACAATGTTGTGTTGGTGATCTGGTGACCTGGGAACTCTTTTGACTGTGATTTGTGATGGTAAAGGTATTCTCCCCCCCCCCCCCGATGACTTCTGTATGACAAAAATGTGTTGAATATACCAAAATGTTTATATGTTGGCGTTGTCATGCCACTAAGGGTTTGCTAGTGCATATCTGGTGGGAACGCCCATCTTTCTATGATTTTTGGGAATGCGATTCTTCAGCTCTATACTGTACACTTGGTACTGAGATAACTGTCCCCAATATGCCATAAATTACTTTGTTATCTATTTTAACTGGCTCTTACAAAGGCATAAAAAATGGCCTTCTTAGGCATTGGTTGAAAGCAGCAAGAATAGTCATACCACGCCACTGGCAATCGGACTATGCCCCACTTTTGATTGAGCGGGTCATGGAGATGGACCATATTTTAATAATGGAGATGTCACACAAATTGAACAATGTTGCCAAATTTGGCTTCCATGGAAATTGTTTAGGGAAGTTTCTGAAATAAGAAATATATCTGTGGGTCGGTTGTAAGATTTCCAGGACTAGAGTTAAGATGAGTTAAGATGAGGGTGGATATGTTGGTATATACTGTTGCCTATTACTGACTGTGCTATTTTTTTAATATTTTTCTTGGGGTTGGGGGGGGGTTTATATGTCTTACAACCTTGCGGGCTTTTCAAATGTTCGTTTACGGACTCACAATGCATCCCTATAGGATCGCGGATGTTAGCAGATTATGCATCCGCTAACGTCCGTAATCATCCGCCTCCGTCAAGATCCGGTTTTTCGGACTGAAGAAAATCCTATTTTTCTTCCGTCTGGCGGATCGGATGAATACAGACACACGGTCCGTATTCATCTGATTCCCCAAAGGGGAGAGCGAAGAAAAGACAGGGCGGTCCCCGCACACTGTGCGGGGACCGCCCTGCCAGCCGACAGCTCAGCAGGGATTTACGGATGATCCCCGCTGAGCAGACGGAGACACACGGGGCGGATCAATACGGATCTGCTCCGTGTGAAAAAGCCCTAAGTGAACATATTGTTGGAATATACCAATAATACCATAATTATTCAAGGCCATTATTATTTGTGCAAGGGTTTATATATGTTTATGTTTATGAGTAATATGTCTTATGTGATGTCTTTAATGAAGTATGCTGACGTTTTCTTTTGTTTGTATTGTAAAACTCTG
Organism: Rana kukunoris; assembly: GCA_029574335.1. NCBI lineage: Eukaryota > Metazoa > Chordata > Amphibia > Anura > Ranidae > Rana > Rana kukunoris. The sequence goes on along the minus strand of CM056050.1, from coordinate 539,826,781 downwards.
AAAATTTCAATAAAATCTGGTTTATTGTATCTTGTCAGTTTTGGATATATTCGATTTGAGGATGTGGTGTGACCCAAGTACAGGTTATTGGTTTCAGTCTAAATACCCTTTTAGCTTGTACTGTGCTTTAAAGATGGAGTATGAGAGTGTAAACGACAGTAAGGGTATTCTGAATTCCCTACTCCTCTCTCCAATGTGTGGCTGCAAAAAAAAAACACTTTAAAAATACCTTATTGGGACTATCGCCCGATTGCTACACATCACCCAACTTTTAACCATGGATGCAGTCTTGGGATAATGCTAGTCCACCCTACTACTTGGTTTACCTAACATGCTCCTGTGGTGCTACATGACTACCACAGGCTACTTGCTATCTCTTAAATGCAGAAAGTCTGAAGTGTTTTTTACTTGGAGGTTTGGCTGAACTTGGTGATGCTGCAAACTAAGAGACATTTTTATGAAGCAGACCTTCTTACTGGATGAAAGTGTTGTGTAAAATCTGTCTGCAATGGATTACAGTCAGATTAAGATAAACTGGGTGGAGCTTCTGACTTTAACACAGTTTCAGTGCTTGCCAGAAAAGATAAGCAGTTAATTATTGGCTACAAAAATCAACTCTTCCAACTCAAGTAAATCTTACTACTTTATGAAAAATGTATTCATTCAAATTCATAGTAACCTTTGTTATGCAACACTTAAAAGCAGGAACATTAAAATGTTGTTATGTGCTCACATGTTTAAGTGCTGGAGTTGGACACCTGAGAATGAACAGAACACCAGTAATTTACCTCACATTTTATTGCACCAAACTATTTGTTTACAATACTCAAATGTCAGCTCAATTTTCCATTCAGTAAAAAAAGTACATACAGTAGGTAATAGTATGCTCCCTCCTCACTCTTGGTGGTGTGGAAAATATTTTGACAAATATAACTGCACTAACAAAAATTAATGTGCTGATTATGATTACATGACAAGCTTTAATCTCATTCAGAATAACCAGATGTTATGATACACTGTGACAGCCGTAAAGGTAAGACATCAACACAAGCATTTGATTGAGATTTCTTCAAGTCCAAACACCACTACTAACCTATAAAATGTAAGTGCAAGTTATATATAGGAAGACTAATGAAGATATCCCTGGGCCTAGGAGGCTGGCTAGGCTCCAGCCTTCTCTCTTTGCACCATGAGATCTCAGCTTAATCTCTGTTGTCAGTATCCTGTTTGGCCCATGATGGAAGTTATTTTTTGTTTAAGATGAATCTTTGCTGGGGCTATGCGAGCAAAGCATGAGGTTCACCTAACTGCAACACTCCCAGGTTGCACAAACACTATATGGCCAAGAGTATGCTGACATCCCTCCAAATGAGTTCAAGTATTTGCAGTGGGTATTGTTATTGCTACAGCTTTAAGAAATATTAGGCAATTGTGCACTTCCAACCTCGTGGCAAATGTTTGGGGAAAGCACGTTTGGGGAAAGCACCCTGTGCACAAAGCCTGCTCCATAAAGACATGGTTTGATGAGTTTGGTGTGGGGAAATTTGAGTGGCCTATACAGAGCTCTGATCTCAACCCTAGTGAACACCTTTGGGATGAATTGGAATGTGGATTGCAAGTCAAGTCTTCCCATCCAACATCTGTATGTAGAACTACCCTGGAGAAAATTGCCGGATAGATAAGTCTTTGGTCTTGAGTAGATGGACTTGTCTGTCTTCTTGCATCAGTATACAGTGATGCAAGTGAAAAAAAAGGTGCAGCACTACATCACAAAAATTGTCATGGTCTTACCTTCTTTGCAGCCATCTCATCACTGTCTTGTGCTGGCGGCCATCTTACTTCCTGTGCTTCTTGTAACTTCCTACATCCTTTGGCTCCTCCTTCCCACTGGGAGGAGCTGGATGCTCAGCTCATATATAACACGGCTGCTGCAGTAGTCCATTGCTCGGTCCTTGTCTCACTAGCCTCCTGTGACCTTGCTGCTGTTTGGATCACTGACCCGGCTCCTACGGACGTTCCTTCTGGTGCCTGATCCCAGCTTCGTCTCACCACCCTTTGGCTACTACTCCGGCTTGGCTGAGTTCCATCCCTGGCTTTCGACCCTGGCTTCGGCGGAGGACCCTTCTGGCTGTTGATCATTTGTACGGACTTTACCTTGCTGTTTTTTTTTTTAATAAAGACCTTCTTCTTCATTAACATCTGTGTACGTCTGATTCATGCATCCTGACAAAAAATATGCATAAACCATGTATAAAACCAAATACAACTTTTTTAGAAAACCTTTGATTTGCTTGTGTTGCTTTACCGTGTCTTCATGTTCTGTCCTGAAATATAGAAACTATACTAAACCACAGATTATTGGTCCACAACATCTGCAGTGTATTGGTCTTCAATCCTTTCAGGTGTCTTCAGTTTATGCGCACAACCATACAACTGTGCAAAACTTCAGATTATTGGTCCATGCTATCTGCAGAATATTAAGATGTGTTTAAACAAAACCCTGTCTTCTGTTTAAATCAACATAAAAAACATAAAAATAAAATGTACTTTAAATCCATATCTAATTTCTGTACAAAACCATGTAACTGTGCAAAACCACAGATTGTTGTTTCATTACTATCAGAACAGTATTATTCTTAAACTTACTCTTAGACCTCGTACACACGATAGGTTAACCAGAGGACAACGGTCTGATGGACCGTTTTCATTGGTCAAAACTGATCGTGTGTGGGCACCATCGGTTATTTAACCATTGGTTAAAAAAAAGTCAACTTGCTTTAAATTAGGTAGGCACGACCATCAGTTAAAAATCCACGCATGCTCAGAATCAAGTCGACGCATGCTTGGAAGCATTGAACTTCATTTTTTTCAGCACGTCGTCGTGTTTTACGTCACTGCGTTCTAACAAGATCTTTTTTTAATCAATGGTGTGTAGGCACATCAGACTATCAGTCAGCTTCATCGGTTAACCGATGACAACGGTCCTTTAGACCGCTCTCATCGGATGGACTGATCGTGTGTACGTGGCTTTAAACTTATAATAACATGTATTTAAACACTGTTGTGTCATATGTGCAAATAAACATTAATTGTGAAAACTGCAAAATATTGTTCAGCAAGACATGCATAATATTGCTCTTATGTTTACAATATGTCATAAAAAAAACTGCAGATTATTGCTCCATAAAATCATGCAAAGTGTATTATGTTTCCTTAGTCTTTGTGCATAAAAAAATTGTGCAAACTGCAAATCATTCCTCTGTGGGATCTGCAGAATATTACTGTTGTTAATTTATGCCATTGTTGTGAGCAAACAAGCCAAAAAGCGCCTCTCCATGTGCCCCTATGTGCCGCACCCACTAAATTAATAGGAAGGTCTGACAGCACTATTTGTTCTCTTCCACAGCAACACCTCCTCTTTTGGCACCTTCGAAGGACTTCTCCAACATCCCCTCCTTTCAGCTCCACTCTGTTATATCAAGCACTATAGAAAAACAAAAATATCTGCATATAGTGTAAGTATACTGGAGATATTAAAGAAAAAAAGGTTTTACACTATATTTAGATATTTTGGGCTATTTATGGTGCTGGGTATGGCGGACAGGAGCATGGCAGATTGGCCTTTAACCACAAATGTTGGTCTCTGCCAGTTCCACAAAAGGCCAGGCAGTAGGTGACACCAGACATCCCAAACCTCCCCTCTCAAGTTAGCATTCATTCAGCACAGCAGCACAGCTCAGTCCTCTCAACAAACCTAGGTGGTCCTGGACACTGATCCAAAGCTTTAGTCAGTGTTCTTTTTGGCTCAGCCTTATATTGCTCTGCCACTATAGTTACCTGCAGCCAGTCTCACTCTCTCTCTCACTCCTCTCCATGCAGTTCTGGCCACAAACCTCCCACAGGCTTTGTGTCACTCCTCATTGCTCTTAACCACTCTGTAGCATTTTCTCTTGGCAGCACAACACAGTAGCTTAACAAAGTCTCTGGCTCTGCACAGCTCTCTGCCCTGCTCAACACACCACTGTTTCCCTACTACCACAGATCCTATGAAGTCTAATCATTGTCTACACAGTCTATCCTCTGCTCCAGGCTACTGGCTTTTGCCCCTACCTCCTTAGATGCCTCACTATTCTTTGGCTCTGGTATGTGGGTCTGGGTTAACAGAATGGTTGCCACCCCTCCTGTATTTAGGCACTTTCTGGCACCGGTGGGCAAGACTAAAGGTCCAAGATTGCAGCTGCCAAACAGCTTCATCCTTCCTCCTCCTTGCAAACTGTTCATCTAGGCCAGGGATAGAAAAACAAGCTGCTTCCATGGTGCACTGTTCTGTTGAGTGGCTTAAAGGGGCCACCAGCCAGCTATACAAGTATAACAGATTAGGTTAACAGGTTTTTGGGCTGAATAACCACTAATAGACACCTCAAAATCTTGTGGATAACTTTCCGAGAAGAGTACTTCTGGTTATGGGGTGTAAGTTTCTCACCCCTCTTTCTCCCAAGTGACAGCATTGGTGTTCAGATAGTCGTCAGCACTGTGAAAGCTTTAAGTCATGCCTTCCATCTTACACTGAGGATCCTCTATTTGTTTCCAGTTAATGGGTGAGCATGTGCATCTGAAAAGGGCAGCAGTTAAATTAAAGCAGTAGTAAACCCACACATTAAAAAAAAAAGGAAAAAAACCCTGCAAGGCAAAGACATAATGAGCTAATATGCAACGATTACCTCAGAACAAAGCCCCCGTATCGGAGCCCAGTCCATGCCAAGGGAGCTGACATCTTGCGGAACCACGATGGCATCACTGAACTGCATACGTGCAGGAGTCTTCTTCCCGGCATGGTCTAGCAGCATCTGCCAGACCTTCAGCTGGGCATTCAGAGCGCATGCGCCACTGACGTCAGCAATGGCATGCAAAGAGAATATCTCCTAAACAGGTTTAGGAGATATTAATTTTACCTTCAGGTAAGCCTTATTATAGGCTTACCTGTAGGTAAAAGTGTCAAATTTGGGTATACAACCACTTTATTCATTTTATTTTTTTGCTCATTTTAAAGCTATGATGATTTTTGAATGTCTGTTATTCTGTATTTATCCTTAATAAAAGCTAACATACTAGATGGGAAGATGACTTCCAGTTTTGTATCTTACAATGTCGTTTAGTAAATTTCCAGCTCAATAACCTGCTGGCTTTATTAGACTTCTTTGGAAATTGAATGCATTTAAAGCAAACCTTACTGGATATGTAGCCATGAATATGCATGTTTCACATTACTGGTACATTGGGTTTTATTCTAACATTCAATCTGTAATTTAGAAACATGTTTAAAGACTCCACACAGAGAACAATGATTAATGATTATTTCTTTAATTGGTTCAAGGTTGTTGAAGTGGCTCTCAAAGTTCTGTTTAAACAATGTATAATTGTAATTAAAAGTATCATTATTGAATATATAAACAATAACAAGCTACTTATTGTAATACTGTCCTTGTACAAAGTCTCTAGATCTCAAGCACATGTGGACGAAGGAAAGGTATACCGCTCTAAAAAACTGTTAATCCCCGTTGCTTCCGTCCCAACGAACCAAGAGGGTGCTGGCTGTGCACAATTGCATGGGATGAAAGAAAAATCCTGGACCGCCGCGCTCCTCAAAAAACGATGTCTTTATTCAGAACATAAAAAACAAAAAATCAATCAAATGAAAAAACAACCAAAGTTGATGCAGTCAAAGAAAAAGAAGTGGGCAAAAGGAAAAGGCTGACATGTTTCAAATTGTGCGATGCTTACTCAACTTTGGTTGTTTTTTCATTTGATTGACTTTTTGTTTTTTATGTTCTGAATAAAGACATCGGGCCAGATTCACAGAGCGATTATGCCTGCGCAACAGGAGATGCGCGTGCGTAAGTCTAAATGTGCGCATGCGTTTCGATGCACGCCATCCCCAAAACGAGATACGCAAGAAATCTACTTTTTTTTGTCCGGCGTAATTTCGTTAGACAGGCGCATCCGTCCGTGCAAAACTGCGCTAGACAGACCATTGATTTGCTAGTCAAATATGCTAATGAGGAACTTACGGGGATCCATTAAGAACGTTAGGGCAGTGCAGGCTACGCAGTGTGCGCAACAGCAAAATGTCCTGTCTAAAATTAGACCATATAAAAGCCGGTCTAAAAAGAGAAAAAAAAGTCTACATTTTAGATAAAGCAACACTGTTAGTGAGGAGCTCAGCAGTCACACGTGTTGCACAACAATCTGTATGCCAACATGCCAGGGGCATCGTCGCGCATAGCTATACTACTGACTTTAGATGAACAAAGAAGGATGAGGGCACTGAGGAGGGCACTAAGGAGGGCACGGTAGATGTTTTTTTATTTTTTTTATTTGCTTATATAAACTTTACAATTTAATCTAATCTAATACAATATTCTTATCTGATACAAGCCCCTCACTCTTCACTTGATATATCACACATGCATAGACATCTTTGGCATGAGTGATTCTGAGGTGTCTCGCATCTTCAGATTCACCCCTCATGCCATCATGGAATTACCCACAACCTTGCAGGAGGACATCAGCAGCCCAACACATGGCACTACCCATGACACCCATGACAGCTACATATACAATCATAGCCCCATCCCCACAGATTTCGAACAGAACATGTATGGGGAAAGCTGGCTGGTTGGTGAGTGACATGGGTGGCAGGCATGACTGTCCCCCCCCATGATGCACACATCACAAGGGGCACGTGCACTACTAACATCCTCCTGTCTTTTTCCTTCAAGGCAGTGCTTTAAGTGGTCCGGAACACGGCGGTACTCAGTACCGCCACTTCCAAAAATGGCCCTGGAGAGTACCAGCACCTCTCCGTGCGCCCAGTACGTGGGTTTCCCGGACCAGAACGCACTGGCGTAGCGGGGGGGGCTCCTGCACCGGGCGAAAAATTGCGGGGGGGCAAAATCCTGGCGTCCGCGGAATGCGCCGCCGCCGCCGCCTTAGGAGAGGCCGCGGCTTTGGCCTAGCTCTGGAGCTATCGGCCATCTTGGTACACCCGGCGGCGGCGCGCAATGAGTTTTTTTTTTCAGCCCTTCCACCTGGTTGGCTGGTGGAACTGTCTGTCTCCCTTGATGTGGGAGTGGCGGGAAACACCAGCCAACTAGGCAGAAAGGCTAAAAAAAAAAAAGATAACGGCGCAGGAGATTGGCGGGCGGTGGAGTGGGAGGCGCTGTACCTCTGTGCTGCGCTGATTGGCCTGGAAGTTGGAACATGTGTTTACAGCGCGGCGGCAAGTTTCTCCATCTCCAGCAAGGTAAGCAAAACACTCTCCTGTACCACAGGGGAGAGAGAGAAGGGGGGGGGGGTCGGTGTAAATCTAAAGGGGTGCACTGCCTGATCCCCACCTATCCACCTCAGAGCCTGTCATTTTAGTAAGACTGCTGGGACTTGTAGTTCTCCATCTTCTCCTGGGGCTCATGGAGATTGGAGAACTACAAGTCCCAGCAGGTTATACATACAATAAGGCTCTGAGGTGGATGGGTGTGGATTGCATGCACCTGAGCCCCAGGAGAAGATGGAGAACTACAAGTCCCAGCAGGTTATAATATAAGGCTCCGAGGTGGATGGATGTCCGGACACCCATCCATTTCGGAGCCTTATATTATAACCTGCTGGGACTTGTAGTTCTCCATCTCCTGCATGCGATCCACCATCTATGGGACTACAAGTCCCAGCAGTAAGAAAAACTGAACAGAGATGGTGGATCGCATGCACCTGAGCCCCAGGAGACGATGGAGAACTACAAGTCCCAGCAGGTTATAATATAAAGCTCCGAGGTGGATAGATGTCTGGACAGTGACAATTGGTGACACAGTGGTGACAATTGGTGGCACAGTGGTGACGATTGATGGCACAGTGGTGACAATTGATGGCATGGTACAGTGACTGCATTTGATGGCATGGCACAGTGGTTGCGTTTGTTGGCATGGCACAGTGGTGACAATTGATGGCACAGTGGCTGCATTTGATGGCATGTCACAGTGGTTGCGTTTGGCGTGGCACAGTGGTGACAATTGATGGCACAGTGGTTGCGTTTGTTGGCATGGCACAGTGGTGACAATTGATGGTACAGTGGCTGCATTTGATGGCATGACACAGTGGCTGCGTTTGATGGCATGGCGCCCTGTGATTGGGCGTTTGTGGTCATGCGCTAGCGCCGGGGGTGGGGGGGGTGAAAAAATAATAGAGTACCGGCACCTCTTTTGGCCCACTTAAAGCACTGCTTCAAGGTGACTCTGCATATGCACTGGGACCCCATCTCATGACCCCATCTCATGCCAGCTCACATATGCATCTTTGCACGTTAAACACACACTAATCATGGCACAATGAGAATGCATGCATGCACACCACTGTGGTCCCTAGCACAGACACATCACATCCTCATCACATTGGATTGGCACAAGCCCACCATGCAGGACTTGTGAGCAGCAACGCCATGCTACGGCTCCAATTATGTCACTGTACATTCAAACACCATTCACACGGACCTGGGTTTCACTTCTCCACCACAAATGAGGGTGATACCCCTTTTCCCACAGGAATATCACCCCCACATTCCAAATCATACACAAACAGAACCAAAAAAATTAAATAAATGACGAGCAAAAATAAAAAATGCCCAGCAAAAATATAATTTAAACAAAATAACAACAAAGAAAACACATAAAGACAAAAATCACTCTGCAAAACAGTCCCCAAATATCTCAAAGACACGTCACAAACAAACAAACAAACGCTAATAAACAAAAGCACTTTGCTGTATAGGAAGGGATACAAAGGGATGTACTTTTGCAAAGGAAGTGCATTTGTGTGTGTCTATTTATGCTGTCTGCGTAGTTCACTAAGTTGCCCTAGTCCACTTCCAATTTCACTGATTGCGCCGTTCCCGAGTTGTGAGCATGCGCACAGAGGTGCTGACCATGGTCTGCTTCAAGCGCGCATGCGCGAGCCGGCCGGCCCTTCATTTGCATGGGGTCACGGCTCATTTCAATATAACACGCCCACGTCCTTCCCAATTTGTAATACTCCGCCTTACGCCTCTGAAATAACGTTACGCATGCGCAATTTTCTGCGCAAAAGCTACGAGAATAGGGTGATTACGCGGCTACATTGCGCAAGTCTAACGTAAAGTCCAATAATGCGCAGATGTACCTGAATCTGGCCCATCGTTTTTTGAGGAGCACGGCGGTCCAGGATTTTTCTTTCATCCCATGCACATGTGGATGAACCTATTGATTGGGCACCTACAGGAAAAATACGAATTGATGTTATTAGTCATACACTTGGGCCCTAAAATATGCATGCATCATCCAGTCTAGGGTGGAATCAACAATCAAGAATTATCTTGGTGTCCTGGTAGATCACAGATAACAGCATGTAAAGCCAATCTACAGCTTCTAGAACAGGCAAGGTATTTTCATTTAAAGAGGCACTAGCTAGATCATGGGTGCTCAACCTGCGGCCCTCCAGCTGTTGTGGAACTACAAATCCCATGAGGCATTGCAAGGCTGAGAATTGAAAGCATGGCTCCCAAAGGCAGAGGCATTGTGGAAATTGTAGCTCAGCAACAGCTGGAGGGCCACATGTTGAGCACCAATGAGCTAGATGAACTCTCTCTATTCTATTAGAAAATAAAACTCCAATGAGTCAGGCGTTCAATTCAATTCAGTTGTAAGTGTGACATGTCTGCCTTATAAAATATGTAATTATTTTGGTTACCAGCTCTTCACAACAGAATTCTTTTGAAAAGAAATATGATTTATTTGGAGGTTATAAGACTTGCCAAAAGACAATTTGGACCAAACAATCATCATGGCTTTATCTGAAGTAGGCCATTCAAAAAATATCTAAATATGAGCATGAACCAAACTATTTTTGAATGCAGGTACGCTTGAAGGTATTCCTTGATAGTTTATAATTATGCAATATTTTACTAATGATTCACAATCATTTAAATCATTTTTTAATGAACTGAAAACATCAGTCTACACCTTTATCACAGAAACTGACTGACCCTTCACAAAACCAATTAAATTAAAGTTTGTTATCAAATTAAGGAATTCAAATTTGACACAGGAAAGGCAAAGAATAATAGATAATCTATATGAGGAATGCTTAGGCACGAACCTCTGGTATTCTTGAAATAACCTGATATTCCAAGAAAAGGGGATAGTTACAGGTGATGGACCTTGGCAAGGCTACAAATTAAATTGTCAGGGGTGATTTAACAAAGCAGAGGATATGAAATTTAATTAGGCTCCATCAATAGAGAACAACTTGCAAACTGGGTATCTGGTTAAATAAATCTGGTTAAATAAATGTATTGAAGTAAATTAAAGGAAAACTTCATGCAATTCACTTTATTAAATGATAAATATGCTTTTGAATAGTTATAGACAGGCAGTCTCTGTGTTACAAACAAGATAGGGTCTGTAGGTTTGTTCTTAAGTTGAATTTGTATGTAAGATGGAACCGGAAATTATTTTTAGGGTAACTACAGCCCAAAAAATATTTTTTTAATTTTTTGAATGACATAGGGAAGGGTTATTCCCCCTGTAACATTTGTTTTACTGTCTGTGTCCCTGTTCAAAAGATTTCACCTCACTTTCTGTCCGTGTAACAATTGGATTTTGAAAATGTTGGGTTGTTGTAGAAACAAGGATTGATGATAAAGCTTCATAGAGTCACTTTTTCCAATGATGACTCTTAGGCCGCGTACACACAATGAGACATGTCCACTCTAACATGTCCGACGGACCATTTCCAGCGGACATGTCTCATCGGATTTTGGTCCGATGGAGTGTACACACCATCAGACGGAAATACCCTCGGGCTGATGACGCGGTGACGTGGCGGTGACGTCGACGCCGCCACGTCACCACTCCAGGAAGTAAAATACTTCCACGCATGCGTCAAATCCATTCGACGCATGCGCGGAGATTTCTGTCCGCTGGTTAGTGTACTAACCAGCGGACATATCTGACGGACATGTCTCCGGTGGACAAATTTCAAAGCATGCTTTGAAATTTGTCCACTGGGAAAACATGTCCGCTAGCCCGTACACACGATCGGAGATGTTTGCTGAAACGGTCTGTCGGACCAGTTTCAGCAGATAAATTCGATCGTGTGTACGTGGCCTTACAGTAGTGAATTTCCCTTCCTAGGAGTAGATTTCTTCTCACTTCCTCTTGGAAGTTTGTAACTCGGAACTGCCTGTATCTGTCTTCTTTTTGCTTTTAAATGTACTGCCCATAAAATAAATATTCCACACCAATTTTCAATCTCTATCAACCCTCAAAGTTTCTCACTACCATTAACTTTTCTTTGTAAATTATTGTTGTGCTTTTTAAGGACAGTTTTCCTGCACAGTAATTATTATTGAGAAATTTTTAACGAGGATATTTTAAGACACAAAATCAATCTATATGACACAGTCTATACATATGAAACTTATCCATGGAGACCTGTGATCATACTAAATAGTTACATTTATTGGTTGACAAAAAAAAAATATTTACAAGAAATACCGATTGCGTTACATGAACATCTTGAAAATCCATAACCTTGTGAAAATGACAATAAAACAGAACGTCTGTATTTCATATGTCCAACTGTTACTATACTGCAGGTAAGTAAGTGGTTAACAATGTGAAATAAATTAGACATTTCTTTTGTCAATAAAACTGGAAACTATGCAAAAAGAAAATAATGTTATCTTTAGAGAAAAATCTACAAGGTGGTTATTGATTCGGGAGAATAATTATAAATTGCAGAATATTCAATCCATCAATATTTTAGAAAACACAAATGAATACAAGATAAAAATCAACATGACATAATTACCCATTCCAAAATGGCTACTGTTCCAAATGACTGGTTACCAGAGTTAGAATGGCTGTCGTGGCTTTTAAGATGGATACTCTTAAAGAGGAATTACTTCTTGCGACCTCAGAGTTCCAGGTATTAGGTGTTCAGGAATCTTCATAAATGTAAAGATATGTATTGATGCTTGGTGCATGTATGAGAGTGTGTGTGTCTCCCGGTGTCGTCGCCCCCCCCCTTGGGGTTCCTTCCCTCAGGGTGTGTCCCTGAGTGTGTTCTCTTTCATCTAATTTTTCTTGTCCTAAATACTATTTCAGACAATGAGATGCCCAAAAGGTATGTGTTCCTTCTTCATTGTTAAGCAGGACCTAATCATTAATCTTTCCTGTGAATTTTGTGAGTTAAATAATATCAACTTCAACCATCAGGTGTCTCACATGTGTTTTGAGCTTATCTCTTTAATTAATATATTCTATTTTTCAAATTGTGTTATATTTTATATAATGGTGAGAAGAATATATATCTTTGAGTATTCTGGTAACTGGTATCCTCTAAAATATGCTTAGTATACTTTTGATGAATTTTTATCACAAAAATGGTTTCTATATTTATTTATATATAAGTGTATGCCTTTTAAAGGGGTTGTAAAGGTACAATTTTTCCCCCCTAAATAGCTTCCTTTACCTTAGTGCAGTCCTCCTTCACTTACTTCATCCTTCGATTGTGCCTTTAAATGTCCATATTTCTTCTGAGAAATTCTCACTTCCTGTTCTTCTGTCTGTAACTCCACACAGTAATGCAAGGCTTTCTCCCTGGTGTGAAGTGTTGTGCTTAACCTCCCCCTTGAACTACAGGAGAGTCAGGATGCCCACTAACACACAGCTCCTTTCTCTATCTGCAACGTTGAGAGCATCCTGACCTGTAGTCCAAGGGAGGGGCGAGCATGACACTCCACACCAGGGAGAAAGCCTCACATTACTGTGTGGAGTTACAGAGAGAAGAACAGGAAGTGAGGATTTCTCAGAAGAAATAAGGACATTTAAAAGAAAAATTTAAGGATGAGGTAAGTGAAGGAGGACTGCACTAAGGTAAAGGAAGCTATTTAGGAAAAAAAATTGTACCTTTACAACCTCTTTAACTGGTTTTCTAGGAGTGACACATGTCATATATATATCAATCAATATCACACACAATGATTATCTATATGGATAAATGAATAATTCTGATATATCCGATGAGTATATGTTAATCTAAACATAGGCTACAGTCTTAGATAATAATAATTGTGTGTATTTCATAATGCTAATTAGCTTTTCCAAACATTTCTAAACATTTATACTTATAAAATCACTACTTATATATATATTTCTTTCTTATAACAAAGGTCATCAGATACTAAAATTATAATCATCTCTGTCACCAAAAATATCTTAGATAATTTGATTGATTTATAATAACATGTAAGTATTTTTAAAATGTTTCTGGCTTGCATAACAAATCTTTTACACCATGTGTTGAGATGGACTAAATAAATACTATACTTTCATAACAATGGGGTTTGCTAGATAAGGTGCAAGAAACGAAAACCGAAAGATCCGACATAAAAAATGCTTTATTTTCGTTTTGTTTAGAACCGACGATTTTCGATGCTTTGTCGAATTTCCGTCGTTCAATTTCACAAAGTCAACCAAAATCGTTGTTCTGAATACAGTGAATAGGTATATTCACTGTATTCAGAACGACGTTTTTCAATGCTTTGTCGAATTTCCGTCGTTTAATTCGACAAAGTCATCGAAAATCGTCGTTTTCGGACGAAAACTTTCCCGATGAAAACGAAATAAATCAAAACGATTTTCGAGAGTAACTAAATAAATTTATTTTCTGGACGAAAACGAAAAAACAAAACAAAATATTCCAGTCTGCACATGTCTAGCAGCCTGTATAACTTTTGTCTCAATGTCTGTATTTGTCACTACTGTTTATCCAGCAAAGATAAGTATACATCTTCTTGTTTGGTGACGAAAGTTACCATTGTTCCAGTAGACTTTGTATAACACCGGCTTGTAAAAACCTTCAATCATTGATGTATTGAAGACTTGTAATATCTGAGCTCATCTGCTTTTCTCTAAAAGGTTTTTAAAAGAGCAATAGTTCAATTCATCTGTTTTTGAGGCCTAAGCAAACCTCACATTTTTGCCAGTGATATAATATATAATATATAATTTCATGACAACCCATTACAAGGCAAATAATGCAAATGATCCAAGTGGATTTACATATAATGTTGTTGATTGCAGACCTATCGATGTAGTGAGAAACGGATCTTTTCAGGCTCAGTCACACAGTCCGTATCAGATGATAGCTAATGGCCATTTAAATTGATCTTAGTATGTTATCTATGATATGCAGGGCTGTCTTTAATATGGTTTGGGCCCTGGGCAAAAAAATTTTTGCCCCCCCCCCCCTCCAATGCAATTTTTCTCTTTACCCCAATATCTCAAGGGGAAAAAAAGACACTAGGGTTGCCACCTGTCTGGGATTCACCCGGACAGTCTGGGTTTTGAATCATGTGTCCGAGTTTCCGTTCATCTGAAACCCGGACACATTATCCAGACAGGAATGTGGCTTGCAAAAGGGATTGACAGGAGGGTGAGTGGGCACTATGTGTACCGCATTACTATTCTTTTTGTGCCTAAAGGTTTCTCAGGTCTGTTACAATCCTACAGAGTATACTAAAACAAAAAAAAAGTACTATGCGCCGCTAAAGTGTTCGGGTTTGGCTTGAAGAAAAATTGGCAACCATAACAGACACACACATAAAATTAGCTAAAAAAAAAACTTTGCAGACCCCCTTCACAGCAGTCCCACGGTGCCCTCCGTTCCCTTTCATGTCACAACACTCGATACATTGCAGCCTCTTCACATCACAGCGCTCCATTACATTGTAGACATTTCCACATTATAGTGCCCCTTCACATCACAGCGCCCCATTACATTAGAGTCCCCTTTGTGTCATAGTGTACCTTTACACATTACAGCACCCCAATTACATTGTAGCCATTGTCTCATCACACATTCACATGCATGTATTTTGGCACTCCCACATTTGCGCAGGCACAGCAGCTCATTAATTTGAATGGGCTGTCATGCCTGCATTTCCTGCGGAAAAAAAGGTGCATGCAGCATTTTAAAATGGCAGTGGCCTTGAAATCCATTCTGTTTTTGCACCAGGCGACTTACCTGCAGTTCCTGCACACACACAAATGCACTGTTTTTAAAAGCGTGGCCTAAACATCGCAAGCAAGTTTGCCCATGCAGGAACTGCAGATAAGTCAACAATTGATGGTTACAGTGGCTGTGTGTGTTGGCACAGTGGCTGCGTTTGATGGGCACAGTGGCGACAATTGATGGCACAGTGGCTGCATGTGTTGGCACAGTGGCTGCATGTGATGGCACAGTGGCTGCGTTTGATGGGCACAGTGGCTGCGTGTGATGGGCACAGTGGCTGCGTGTGATGGGCACAGTAGTGAGAATTGATGGCACAGTGGCTGCGTGTGTTGGCACAGTGGCTGCATGTGATGGCACAGTGGCTGCTTGTGATGGGCACAGTGGCAGCGTTTGATGGGCACAGTGGCGACAATTGATGGCACAGTGGCTGCGTGTGTTGGCACAGTGGCTGCATGTGATGGCACAGTGGCTGCATTTGATGGGCACAGTGGCTGTGTGTGATGGGCACAGTGGCGACAATTGATGGCAGTGGCTGCGTGTGTTGGCACAGTGGCTGCGTGTGTTGGCACAGTGGCTGCGTGTGTTGGCACAGTGGCTGCGTGTGATGGGCACATCGGCTGCGTGTGATGGACACAGTGGCTGCGTGTGATGGGCACAGTGGCGACAATTGATGGCACAGTGGCTGCGTGTGTTGGCACAGTGGCTGCATGTGATGGCACAGTGGCTGCGTTTGGTGGCATAGTGAGGCTGCAATTGATGTTTGTTTGTTTTCTTGCTAGTCAGAGAAGGCAACTAGGCAAGCATGGCTCAAAAACATTTTTTTGTGCTGGTCACCTCAGTCAGCCACAATTCCCCCCCCCCCCCAATACAGCCATAATTATTTTCTCTAACATGTTCTGTTCTGCTTACATTTTAGTTCAGACAAGTTCAGACTTCTTCTTCTTTGCAGTAGCACATTGCTGGTTCCTAGGCACTGTGACTGTAGGCAGGCAGGCTCCTCATGGCTCCTTGTGACTAGTCCTTGCAGTGCAGCTCAGCAGCGCCGACACAGCTCCCTGCACAGTCCTCCCTCTCTCACCTCGCCTCCAGCCATGACGTCACATGGCTCACGCCGCTGGAATGAACCAACTTACTCCTCCATAGGGGGAGTAAACAAACAGAAAAGGAGCCAGGAGGTGACGGTCAGACGGTCCCAGATGCAGGAGGCACACAATTTGTACGGTACCACTGCCGCTTCCCGCGCTGACTAGTCTATGATGACACACAGACACAAGTGTACTGCGGCTGCCTGTGTGTCAGAAATGCGCCCCCCTCCTATACAACATGGTAGCACCCAGGGCACTCACCCACTCTGCCCCAGCCTTGTACCGGCCCTGCCTCTGATCATGTACACTTGTACAGGCAGCAGTGACTGGGCACGCATAGCAAGGGGCAGGGTCAAAATGTCAGTGGAGCTTAAGGCCCTGCCCACCCACCGCCTCCTGGGCAGCTGCCCTGTTTGCCCTGCGGTAAAGACGGCCCTGATGAGATGTGTGTGGATATGCCATTACAGTGGTAAAGAATAGTTTATTAAAATATTTGTAATTATTTAATGCTTACCAGTGAAGGGTCTTCTTTAAAGCCCATGTCCTGGAAAGTGTTGTCAACTCCTAATTCCTCCCTCCCACCTATTTAAAGCCATTTAAAAAAAAAAATAGTCCTAAGCTGGCTTGCCGCTGACCGATGCTCATGATAATGTTGTTATTCTATTGAATTCTTCTGGAGCCTGTGAAGGCACAACAAATGAACAGCCAGTAGGAAATGTCTATTTCACTCAAGTAGCAACGTGCGCACCCAAAGACAGTCCCATACACTCTGCACACCAATAGATTCAGGATCAAGCATGTTATTTGCCCGCAGATTAAGGTGAGTATGTATGGCTATTAGTGCATTTTTTTTTAAATGACAAAACGTCTAAAACAATTGGGTGAGGAAGTAAACTTTGGCGGGTAAATGGCTGCACATCCAAAGTTTCCAAAAGTGCCTTTTATTGCAGACGGTCAAAATACACCAGGGTCACCAGGTGTTAGTCACGTAGACGCATTTCTCCAGTGTGTGTCAGCCGGTTATACTGGGAAGAAGAAGCAGCCAGGTGGGTTGGCATTTTCTGCAGAAGTGGAGCTGGGATCAATGTTTATAGGGAAGCATAAGGAGTTACAGAATGCAGTTCACTCAACATGTGCTACTTTTTCACAGGACTTAGAGTTCCTAGCTTGTAATAGTATTTTACTTAGCTGACAAAAGGACTGTTAGCTTCTAATGAAGTGAACCCAGCAGGAGGAAGAATTGTGCAGGAGTTGTAAATAGGGGGGAAGTTGTCCCTGGATTTATTGCTTGTCAAATTGGGCATTCCATAATCCCTACACCATCCAAGTTATCATCCTCTAATAAAACAACAAAATTAAGTCAAAAGACAGTTTTCTGTGTCTGAAATGCTACGTGACTAGCTGTGCACCAGTGGGGAGCCCTGGCATTTGCAACAATTACGGGGGGTAGAGCTACACATCTATTCATCTATCTTTTGTTTAGAATTTATGATTAAAGTAGTAGCTGTGACAATTGAGTACTTCTATTTAGCTTGGACACCTTAAGCTTTTCAGTGACCTATTTTAAGGACACAGTGAGCTTTTAGTCCAACGTTAGTTCCATTCTACAAAAACCATCTGTCATCAAAAGAATTTTCCTAACGGTCATAAAAGATGACTTAAGCAACAAATCTAAAATGATAAAATGCACACAATGACTGTGCTTTATAACAAAAGCAGTAGAAACGTTTTAAAGTGATTTTAAATATTTATGTGAACTATGATAAAGCCGAGTCAAATGTTGCTTAAAAGCTTAATTTTTTAAATTTTTCTCTAAAACTTGATATTAACATTTTATGTTAGTGACATGTTAATTTGCATATGATGACACTTTTTTGAACTATTGAGGAAGAAATAACCCTTGCTGGGTTCATGATTTTTGGACACACAGGGCCAGATTCAGAGAGCCATTACGCCAGCGATACAGGAGATGCGCGGCGTAAGTCTAAATCTGTGCATGCGTATCGATGCGCCGCATCCCCAAAACGATATACGCATGAAATCTAATTTTTTTCGACCGGCGTAATTTCGAGTGCTGGACACACCATTGATTTGCTATTCAAATATGCAAATGAGGGAGTTACGGGGATCCACAAAAGAATGTTGGTGCAGCGCAGGCTACGCGCTGTGCGCAACAGCTGCACGTCCTGTCTAAAATTAGACCATATAAAAGGTGGTATAAAATTAGACAATCCATCTACATGTCAGCTAAAGTAACACTGTTAGGGACTAGCTGAGCAGTCACATTTTCAGGACAACAAACTGTATGCCAACATGCCAGAGGCATCCATGCTCATAGCTATACTACTGACTTTAGATGAGCAAAGAAGGAGGAGGGCACGGAGGAGGGCATGGGAGAGGATTTTTTTTTTCCAAAAACGTTTTATTTGCTTTTATAAACATTACAAATATATACACATATATATATACATCAATACATAACATACATACAAATTACAAACACGGTCTCACTATCTTTCAAGAGCCCTTTAAAACCTTGATGGATATAATAATCTAATCTAATACAATATTCTTATCTGATACAAGCCCCTCACTCTTCACTCTTCACGGGAATGGATATATCACACACGCATAGACATCTTTGGCATGAGGGATTCTGAGGTGTCTCGCATCTTCAGATTCACCCCTCATGCCATCATGGAATTAACCACAACCCTGCAGGAGGACATCACTAGCCCAACACATGACACCACCCATGACACCCATGACAGCTACATATACAATCCTAGCCCCATCCCCACAGATTTCGAACAGAACATGTATGGGGACAGCTGGCTGGTTGGTGAATGACATGGGTGGCAGGCATGACTGTCCCCCCTATGATGCTGAAATCACAAGGGGCACATGCACTACTAACATCCTCCTGTCTTATCCCTTCAAGGTGACTCTGCATATGCACTGGGACCCCATCTCTTGACTCCTATCCGGAAACCCCCCATGGTACCCTGTTGTATTCCCCAAACTTTGTATGCCAGATTATCGGTGCATGTTGCATGCTGCACAACTTCGCAGTGAGAAAGGGCCTGGAGATTGACATACGTGATGACCTGACCCCCGAACCAGACAATCCCCCCCTAACCAAGGATACCCCGTCTTCTGAGGGAAGAGCAGCCAGGAGCCAGCTCACATTAGGCATCTTTGCACGTTAAACACACACATTAATCATGGCACAATGAGAATGCATGCATGCACACCACTGTGGTCCCTAGCACAGACACATCACATCCTCATCACATTGGATTGGCACAAGCCCACCATGCAGGACTTGTGAGCAGCAACGCCATGCCACGGCTCCAATTATGTCACTGTACATTCATACACCATTCACACGGACCTGGGGATCACTTCTCCACCACAAATGAGGGTGACACCCCTTTTCCGGTAGGAATGTTACCCCCACATTCCAAAATCATTCACAAACAGAACCAAAAAAAATAAAAAATTGACCAGCAAAAATAAAAAATGCCCAGCAAAAATATAATTTAAAAAAAATAACAACAAAGAAAACACATAAAAGAAAAAAAATCACTCTGCAAAACAAGCCCCAAATATCTCAAAGACACGTCACAAACAAACAAACAAATGCTAATAAACAACAGAACAAAAGCACCTTGCTGTATAGGAAGGGATACAAAGGGATGTACTTTTGCAAAGGAAGGGCGTTCGTCTCTGTCTATTTAAGCTGTCTGCGTAGTTCACTAAGTTGCCCGGGTCCACTTCCAATTTCACTGATTGCGCCGTTCCCGAGTTGTGAGCATGAGCACAGAGGTGCTGACCATGGTCTGCTTCATGTGCTCATGCGCGAGCCGGCCGGCCCTTCGTTTGCATGGGGTCACGGCTCATTTCAATGAAACACGCCCACGTCCTTCCCAATTTGAATTACTCTGCCTTACGCCTCGGAATTTACAACGGCGCAAATTTCTGCGCAAATACTACGAGGATACGGTGATTGCGCCTCTACATTGCGCCGGTCTAACGTAAAGGAGGTGCGCTACGCTGGTCAAAATATGCGCCAATGTACGTGAATATGGCCCATAGCATTCTTTGATAAAATACCAGAGCGTAATTGTTTGTACAATAAACTTCTTTCTAATAATGAATTTGAATTTACACGGGGAAACGTTACAATATTCCTACATCTTCTATAAGGATCATATGAAATGATGAGTGGCTCTTGATCATCCAATAGTTAGGGGCCTTCAGGGCTTGACTGGCTTACCATCCTCATCATCTACATAGAATCTTTGTATATGTAAATCCCTCCTGCCCATTTTCTTGTTAAAACCAATCCATATTAAGGGCATTAAATGGGTTAATTGTAAAGTTATTATTGTTCATTCTGCTCAACAATTTTATCCTCTTCAATGCCACATTTTTACTACAAGTGGGATCTGCCGGGTCATTGGTGTACTGGTGCCTGCACTTAGATAATTGGGAGGGGGTGATGATATGCTTTGTATATCAAGCATGTATGTGGTTCTCTGCCTATTAATGTGGAAGGAAAGAAAACTATAATTCAGAGAGTTTGGGGAAACTCCTGAAGTAGTGATAGTTAAAATAATGGTTTTGGACCTGTTCATTCAAAGGTAAGGTTCTAAAGCCTGGTACACGCAATCAGATTTTCCGGGGACAAATCGTAGGACTTTTGTCTGAAGGGCGTTGGCTGTGATCTTGTATTGCATACAAACAACAAAGAATTGTTGGCCAATAAATATGAAACTGCATGTTTTTTTTGGCTCTTTAGCACCACCCCTTGAGCAACTTCTGCTAATGTTGTGTTATGGTTAGCATTGCTTCTGAGCATGCGTGTTTGTACTTTGTAGTTTTGTCCATGTACACACAATCGAATAATCTGAAAACACACATTTGTTGTTGGAAAATTTTAAAGCATGCTATCCAACATTTGTTGGAGGAAAATCTGATAACAATTGTCCGATGAAGCGTACAAACGAGAGTGGGGGAGAGGAGCGAACCATGGAGAGCTGGAACCAATTATTAGGAGTGCATTGAGACCCTTTTAAAATCTAGGGGTCACATATTCTGGCTAGTGCATTTCCACTGGGGGAATTTGGCACATTTGGTCACCAATATACGATAGGAGATAATGTTTGGCTTACTATGAAGCATCTGGATGGAATTGAAGCTAAACACTGGAGTGCTTTGCACATGAACTTTAAAACTAACTATAAGTATAAAAGATTTTGGGGTAGATTTACACTCTGCAAGTGCATTTGCTCCAGAGCTTAGTAAATGCATTTTATTTTCTTGCATGTGATTAAGAATTCTTTGCAAAGTTATTTACTAAGCTCTGGAGCAACTGCACTTTGGAAAGTGCACAGCCTAATTGACAGTAACTTAACCCCATAGTGTATAATTTTGGGGTACATGTGTATAGGAAGAATTTTAAATGATTTATTGAACATATAGGAGGCACAAACATAAACATAAAAGGAAGCATTTTTATTTCAATAATCGCAGCACATTTAGGGGGTTGCATATTTTTTTGTTTTTAGAATTAATTTTTGTTTTTTAGAGCGCTGAACCTTTATTTGGTTTGTTTACTTTCAGGAGAAAGTCTGTGCCGCTCAATGCAGAGCAACACAATGAAGATTACTGGAACAGGGGGCAAGGTAAGTGTTAGTTGGGGTTCATAGTGCTCAGTGGGGTAGAAGGAACTATGTATAATTGTACCAAAGGCACAGTTGTCCTTTAAGCTAAAAAGTTATAATCAACATAAAATAACCCACAGAAAATTTATAAAAATCACCCACCAAAACAAAATACAACTATTCACAAATTTCACCCTTTAAAAAATAAAATGGGTGTGGCCATTCATTATATTGTCTTGTCTCAGTTCTCTTCCACTACTGATTTTCTTATGTTCATAATCATCTCTAGTGATGAGAATACAAATGACATTCCATACAGGCACAGCTGGCAGATACAATAGAAAATAGCCCAACTCTCTACAATTCCCCACCTAAAACCACAGTAGTTTTTAAAGTTTAATATGTAAAACAAATGCTGAAATTGTTTCATGAAACTAAAAAGCGCCAAAAGCCGTAACTGAAACCTTTGTGCGGAAAGCAGTTCTAATAATAACACATAGCAATATCCTTTACCACATTCAATGCAATTATATTCCCTTTCTCTGTACCACAATAGGAAATACATTACTCTAATTTATTTCAGTATCCTAATAAATGGTTTCATAAACCTACCATTGTTGCCAGCTCCCCTATGCTGAGATTGTCATGGTATTAATGCAATAATTTCTAGGCTATTAGCTCACATATTGTCTAGAACACAGAAAAAAAGTCTGGGAGCTTCTATCTTGTATATTATTTACTGTAAACATTTCAGTGACTGTTTAGGTTAAGTTCTCAAATGAAACCTCTAAATGCATTTTTCCAGCAAATTATTCCTTTCTCAAGACTGTAGGAAACAGCAGGTGCAATATATTGGAAAGCTAAAGTCATTTAAGAGAAATGTCCAATTGTGCCTTTTTTGTGATTTGCATTTGCATTACATGCAATTTAAGTCGCAACTTCTGCCTGGGTACCCATTAAAACTGTCAAACTTTAGGACATTGTATACATACAGTAGGAGCTGAATCCTGGTTCTGTAACATTAGGTAACACTTAGAACCTACAGGCAATGTTTTTGCAGGAACAACTTAAAAGAAAATCAAAGAAATACTTTGCTTATCTATTTAGACCAAATGGCTAAATTTAAAAATCCAGAATGTATTTTGCAAGGTGTTTTCATATGCGCAAATATAAGGTTTCTTTAAAAGAAAAATAATTTGTGTAGATGACATTTTCATATCATTGTACCAATCGAAATGTAACTGAGAAATTACATATTTTACATTACAAAATGTGCATACATATTCAGGTTGTAAATAATAAAATATGTTGATCAAAAGTTGTTTAAAAGTTCCTGACACATTTTTTTTTTTTGACCAACAACCAGTTCTGCAGAGGAACATTAGCTGATAACATCATTCTAAGTAGGAAAATGTGCAGGGAGGAGGAAAGGGGTAGTCAGTTAATTGGCTAAATCCTGGATCTGGACTTTTAAGTACATGCAAAATATAATTGTATGACATGTTGTATGCTTAGAACTTAAGGGTCCCATGCCCATATGTTTAAATAAATATTTGTTTTAATCTTTTTTAATGCTTTGTTGCATATCAACAATGCTGATCTCCTGCAGTATTTTTGCAGATACTCAAGCACTCCAGAAACTGCTGCACTTTATTTCTCGAGTGTGTTTCTTCATGGTTAAAAGAGTAGGACATGTCTTTGCAATCTGCATTGGCATGGTTGCTTGCAGCCTACGTTGGTAAAGTATGGCACATAATGACAACACGGGAGCACAATTCAGATACAACAGGGCTTTGCCACCATAGAACAGTTTGTACCTGATCAAGTACCATAACAAGATCACTAGGTATCATTTATTTAAAAGCTGCAAATAAGAGTTATTAATGGGACTTTAAGTATTAGGTTTTGTAAGAAAACTTGCTTGTTGTGGTATAGTGCCCATTCTAGTCACAGTTTCCATCTTTAGCAGCTTTCATTACTTGGTTTCCACCAGGACAGACAGTGGAACTATTATATCAAGTTACAAGCCAGAGTCCAAAAACCCTTTAACCCTTTAAAAACTAAAATGTGCGTGTTCATTCATTATATTGTCTTGTCTCAGTTCTCTACTACTAATTTTCCCATGTCCATAATCATCTCTAGTGATGAGAATACAAATGACATTACATACAGGCACAGCTGGCAGATACAATAGATAATAGATATATAAAAAAGGTGATAAGCGCTAAAGTATATGTGAAAAGTGTACAAAGATAAATATAACGTGAAATATAAATCAAAATCAAACAAAGTCAAACAAAGTGCTAAGCTGGTGGGTGGTGAGACAGACTAACACAATGAATGTTAGTGGCTACACCCTGAAAGCTAGGTGAGCAATGTGTAACAAAGGTGAAAGTCTATGGTAAGGAGACACGATGGGTTATAGTTGACTGGTGGGTCTTCTGTAAGGGGTGAACTCATCCAGAAAATGATCTCATATTGCCCTTACCTTAAGGTGATGGTAACAGTGCAGTAGGTAGGCAATGATGGTTCCTTCTCTTGTAATCTCTATGGGGCTTCCTGGCGCTGTGTTTAAAGTGGTCATCCGTGGTATAAGGTCCAGAATCTAGCAGCTCATGATACCAAGTCAGAGCGTGGGATAAAGGATACCAAAAATAGTGAAGCCCGTTTAACAAGAGGGGGGTTTAATAAAAAATAAGCCTCTTACATAAAAATTGGCTGTGAGTGTCACGTGGTCGCACTTCCTACGTCGTTACGTCACGGTCTCGTGACTTCTCCTGAAGAAGTCACGAGACCGTGACGTAATGACGTAGGAAGTGCGACCACGTGACACTCACAGCCAACCGGAGGCTAACAGACGCAGGACGGCGTTTGTATTCGCCGTGCTCTGTATCCATTTGTTTGTTTGGCGTGTTTTTACAATTTTTATGTAAGAGGCATATTATATTATATCTGACTATTGATTCTATTTGTAATTACATTTTTATTCTATATACTTTGGGCCAGATTCAGAGAGCCATTACGCCTGTCTAACTGGTGTTAGACAGGAGTACTTTCAAATTACGCGCGCCGTAACACTAGTTTGAATCCTCAAACCATGATACGGCGGCGTTGGGCTTCGATCTGACAGGCTTACGTCTTCGTACGCCTTCGGATCTATGCTGCAATCTTTTTGCGGCCGCTGGGTGGAGTTCGCGTCGTTTTCAGCGTCGAGGTATGCAAATGAGCTTTTTCCGGCGATCCACGAAGTTACGAGCGTCGTTCGCAATCGCGTACGTCATTTTTTCGCTACGTAAAGTTAAACCAGCTATTAGCTGGTCTAACGTTACACGGCCCATGTTAAGTATGGCCGTCGTTCCCGCGTTGACTTTCACATTTTTTTTTTTTGCGTAAGTCGTCCGGGAATAGGAATGTCCGTAAACGACGCTACTCAAAAAAAAAAGACTTAACGACGTGATTTCGCGCAATGCACGGCGGGAAATTTCTGAACGGAGCATGCGCAGTTCGATCGCCGCGGGAACGTGCCTAATTTAAATGCCTCACGCCCCCTAATCGCGTAGTTTGATTCCGCCGGGAGAAATACACTACGCCGCCGTACCTTACGGGCCAAAATCTCTCTGAATTCCTCGTAGAGCCAGGTAAAGTACGGCGGCGTAGAGTATCTCTGATACTCTGCGGGAATCTAATTCTACCTGAATCTGGCCCTTTGTTTTTAATATACATATTCTAACATGAAATATTATTTGTTATACAATCCATCATTGTATAATCTTCTTTATCTTCATTTTATTTTAAATTACACAAGAAGCTTTATTGTACGTTTTAACTTTATATTAATTTGTTATTACAAATACTGATTTATTGAAATGTATTGTAATTTAAAAATAATATATATATATTCATAGAGATAAAAGATGACTTAGCAATCAGGAATATTATATGACTGTAAATATGAGTTGCAGTAAATTGGTAAAATGAATACTATCCATGGAATCTTCTCACCAGGATACAGAGAGCACATTAGGGTTGTCAGGCTCATGCTCTAGTCTAGGGCATCCAGGCCAAAGAATATAAAATACTGAATGATAGCAGCCTTTTTTTTATTTTTTTTTATTTTTAGGCTTGAAAGAATGTTCCAAGGGGACCAAACTTAACTTTGCTATTGACTAAAGTAAGCATGCATGTACCATACCTGTCCGATTCCTGTGTCAGCTGGAAATCAGTAACAGTATCTACTACAGTGATCACTGCTATTTTCCAGGTCCTGTACCAAGCAGCTCCAAGCATTCTGATTGGACAAAGTGACCAAATTATGTTAACTGTAAATGTTCTTGCTGTCACTGGGGGCTGCAAGTCTGTTTACTTTTGGTCTGCTTGCTAGAGTTGCAATGTAATTTTTAACGTACATATTTATTGTTAATTGTGATAAGTATTGTCAATGGGAGGGCATAAGAGGAACTGAATTCTGAAAGCTGTGTCCTGCTTGCAAGAATATAATATACACTCTTAGACTGAAGGCAACATTGAATACAAGAGCTCCCCAAATTTTCTGTTTATAGATTTTTTGGAGTTCCTCCAAACAACATGAACATAATTTACACATGCATCTTTGTGTGCAGTCAGTAATGGCAAAAGAGGCATGTGTAAATTATGTTCATGTTGTTTGGAGGAACTTGAGAGAAGTGGACTGAACTGGAGAAAAAAAATCTATTGTAGCGTTACCCCCTCAGGAGCCGCTGGATAGATTTGGGATGGCGTGTTACCTGTATGGATGTCTAGGGGTATGATGATGATGATGATGATGAGAACAATGACGGAATGTCCAAACAGCCGGTGTCCTTCTGTGCTTTTATTCTTGCCCAACACGACAAACAGTGAACTTGGAGTAGATAGAGTAAAGATGGGTGAAACGGAGGATCTGCAGACTCAGGCCCAAGAACGACGGAAACAGTCCTGCCTCCAAATGGGACCCCGACCTCATCGCCACTCCAGCCGGAGTGGGTACAGCGCACCCGGACAGTCTCTCTCACAGAACTGGTAGCCAGAATATCACTGAGAATCTTGAGAAGGAAAACAAGTCTCTGACACAGACTTGACTGAAATAGAAATAGGAGTGAGACCTCTGCCACAGGCCTGTTGCTTTAGAACACAATTCGTGAGGTGAATCCTTTTCAAGATTATTGATGCCTGAATCTCCCTCAGGTAGTTTTCTTCAAATAGTCACCGATTGACAGGTTGCCATTAGACAAACTCCCAGTGTCTGGTCACTTCGATCCCTGATGGTTCGTCTAGGCCCTATTGGATTGCCTGCCTCCTGGCTCTCCTCAGACTGACTCCCCACTGAACAGCACAACTCGCTTGGGATCTTCTTTTCAAAGATGGGGGACCCAATAAGTCACTGGCTCCCATCACAGCTTCAGTTACTACGGGCCAACATGACCCAGGAACCAAGAACAATGTGCAGCATGCACGCCCCGGCCTGGTAGGCCACACCGCCAGGGCCGTGATGTGCGCACACCCTGAAGGTGGGTGCCGCACCAGGATCCAACCATGAACTCCCGCCAAGCGGGTGTCCGCTCAAGAAGTACCCTCCCCCAGCATGCCCCGCAAGGGAAAAACCCCTCTGATTGGCTGCTGGCAAGAAGGCACTCTGACCTGAACTCCACTGCTGCCACCTATCGCCCCGGGGTGGAAAGGCACCTCAGGAACACAGAATGAACTGACAGCAAAGCCCAGCTAGAACGGAAGCTGAATTTGTGAAAATCACCTCTAAATTTGAAATAGCACCTGGACTGAAAGTACACAGGCGCTACACTATAAACAGAACTTTTTTTTTGGGAGCTCTTGTATCCAACGTTGCCTTTAGCCTAATGCCTTGTTCACAATTGTTCACAATTTCCGATAGAAAAGTCAGACAGAATTTTTTCATCGGATATTCCGACCGTGTGTGTGCCCCATCGGAGTTTTTCCATCGGAAATTCCGGCGGACTTAGAAAGAGAAAATCTGTTTTTTTCTTAAGAAAAAAAATTTCCATCGCAAATTCCGTTTGTCTGTATGGAACTGCGACGGAGAAAAAAACACGCATGCTCAGAATCAAGTCGACGCATGCTCGGAAGCATTAAACTTAATTTTTCTTGGCTCGTCGTAGTATTATACGTCACCGAGTTTTGGACGGTCGGAGTTTGGTGTGACTGTGTATATGCAAGACAGCTTGAACGAAAAATCCATCCGAGTTAATCCAGATGGAAATTCCGTTTGTGTGTACGGGGCATAAGAGTGTGTATTATATTCTTGTAAAACATTGGACTTTTTCTTTTTGTTCCCTATTAGCCCCAGTTACACATATGCAGTGCAGGATCTTATGCATTTCTCATACTGCATTGCAATCGCACTGTTTCTGATCTCATACAGGTGTCAATACAAAGTTATTGACACAACCAATGGACCAACAATGCAGTGCTGTTTGCCTGCATTGGATTGCACCGGATCACATGGTACAAAAAATCCATGCAACCCTGTTGCAGTGCAGCTAAAAAAAAAGTTCCTGCACGTCTTTGGTGCAATGCGGTGTGATTTGAGCCCATTCAACGCATATGAATTGCACAGGAAGGGATTAGCTACCCCATGTAAAGTTTAGGAACCAACAGGGGTTCTAACCTTTCACTACACGAAATCAAATAAAACGTTTTAGCTAAAGATATACTTTAGGTCAGGGGTACTGATTTAAAATTCATGGTGGTCCATTAAGTAAAATTTTCTTCCAGCAGAAGTCTGAATCGCGTATCTTTGTTCAAGGAGTTGCGATCTTTCAGATCCTTCCTTTATTTCCTGATCCCTTATTTACATCAGTGTCCTCAGTCCCCCTGCACATCAAAATACCCTTCTTCACATCAGTTTCTCTTTCCCAGCAGTGTTCTTAACCCTTCTTAACAGTGGTGTCCTCTGCCCCTTCACATCCCAGATCCCTTCAGCTCTGTCCCTCATTCACATCACAGTACCCCCCCTGCAGCTCTGGACCTCTTCACTTAACAGACCCTCCCACAGCCCTAGCCCCCTTCAAATCACAGCTCTGTCTACCTCGTCCTACCTTATTTGGGCTAACAGAATGGGAGCCATAGCAGCACTAGATGGAAGGCGGGAGCTAAGAGTTAACTTTTTATTTTAAGAAGCTGGTGATAGGTTGCTAGGACAGACATGCATCCTAGCAGCCAATCACCAGCTTGTCAATATTAAAAGTCAATTCTGGCTGCTCATGCCCTCCATCTAGTGCTGCTGTATCTCCTACTCTTTGTGCAGAATTGTTCTACATCCCACTCTCTGCTTTGGTAGTGGCAACAATGGAGGACGGGAGAAAGAACCAGCTCCTAAATGGCGGTACTGCATAGGTCCGGATGGGACAGTGACTCAGTTCGGATCTGGACCTCAGTCTGCCATTTAGTAATACCTGCTTTAGGTCCAAGTCTAGTTATTTTCTCTTCCAGTTCTTAAAATTAACTCCCCACTATTTTAACCCTGTCTGTCAATCTACTCTATTACAAATACAATTCTCATACAAGGGTTAAAGTAAAGTCAATGGGCTATCCTTTTTAGGTGTTGCAGTCTGCTCACATATGGTCAGCATTCAAGCTTCTTTTATCCATTTAAAGGGGAGTTCCACCCACAATTTCACTTTTTAAATATAAATACCCCTGTAATACACACGCTTAATGTATTCTAGTAAAGTTAGTCTGTAAACTAAGGTCCGTTTTGTTAGGTTGTTACAGCATTTAGATAGTTTATAATCTAGAAATGGACCCTGGCCATCTTAAGTGTGGGCATCATGAAGCCAGACTGTATGACTTCCTGGATTTCAGCTTTGCAGATCTCGCACATGCTCAGTGCTGCACAAGCAATGTAATAGGTTTCAGTCGGGTTTGCAAGGACTACTGGGAAACATGATGCCTATCCCAGAAACCCTTGCAAAAAGCGATGTGACTTAATAGCCTAGGCTAATAAGGAGGAGGAAGTAATGAAGGACTACAAAATAAAGGTATTTACAAGCAACAAAATAAATAAAAATTGTCCATTCTGAACACTATGAGATTAGGGCATGCAGCACAGACAAACATAAAAAAATGGGTGGAACTCCACTTTAAGAAGCAACACATCACCTCTTCATAATATTTAAGTAATTATTTTGTTAGCCAGTTGCTCAATGCTAGTATTTCCTTTTTACTACATTATTGTATTGTAGTATTGTATTATTTATTAGTGCATGCTAATATTCTTTTTTAGCAGCCATTTTGGACTCAAAGGGGCTGTGTCATCCTATATTGTGATTATCACTACATCCACCCACACTGTGCTGTCACTGGAGCAGCTGGTGTGGGACCATGAGTTGCAATGTAAATTTGCATAAAATCTGTAAGCAGATAATAATTAAAGCTGAATGACACAGAGAAAGATGCTAAAGGAGATTAGACGTGAGCCTGGGACATGCCCTTCAGGCACAAACAGATCAATAGGAAAAGACAAGCTGAAAAGTAAGAAAAAGTAGCAATACATTTTTCTTTTTTCATTTTAGAAAATATTGATGTTTAAAATTAAAGGCATTGTACGCTTTCAAATGTTGTTCTAGTTTTTACTGAGTGTTAAGCCTCGTACACATGATCGGATATCTGATTGAATCTAATCTGATGGATTTTTTCGTTGGATATCCAATGAAGCTGACTTTCATCAGTCTTGCCTACAAACAATCTGTCAAAAATCTGACCGTGTCCAACGTGGTGACGTAAAACACTACGACGTGTTGAGAAAAATGAAGTTCAATGCTTCTGAACATGCGTTGACTTGATTCTGAGCATTAGTGTATTTTTGACCGGTGGACTTCCACACAGATGATCGTTTTTTCTATCGTTTTTTTATCCATAGGAAAAGTTTAAAACATGTTCTATTTTTTTTACCAATGGAAAACAAACCGATGGGGCCCACACACGATCGGTTTATCCGATGAAAACAGTCCATCGGTCTGTTTTCATCAGATGAACCGATCGTGTGTACAGGGCTTTAGTGTAGTTATATTCCCTGTTTTGTTTGTTTGCCCTACTTTGCCCTACTTTGTAATGATGGCTGCAGTTTAAAGTGTTATGACTGATTCCATTATGTCCATGTGTTCATTCACCTAGCTTGTACCCATTTAATGAAGGGGCAGATAACGTCTAATTCCAGGTTGCACAATACCAAATCAATGATTTTGTAGGCAGGTGCAGGTTTTCCTCCATCTAAAATGTGTTTTTTTTAGAGGGAATTGTTACCTTAGGGACTCTGTAGGCAGTACACCTGTAAGGGGCCCGGGGGTCCCCAGGTGCCCGGATGGGAACCTCTGAAAAAAAATACAATCATTTTTTTTTAACAGTCAGGAGGGCCCCAGGGCAACCCCCCATTTTTTCATTTTTTTTTAAATATATATATTTTTTTATTAAAGAGCCAATGTTTTTTTTAGGGGTCTGGAGGTCCCCAGGGGCCCGGAGATCCCCAGGGCTCCAGATGACAACCCCCCTTTTTTTATAAAAAAAAAATATTTTTTATATTTTTTTTATTACTTTTTTTTTTTTTTTTTATATACATATAAATATACATACATTTATTATTATTATTAAAAGGCCCAGAGGTCTACATTTTTATAAGAAATATATATATATATATATATATATATAAGAAGGCCAGTATGGTGGCCTGAGTTTATGGGAGGAGCCCGGAGGGTATTTAAGCAGCCCACTCACACATGCTCTTTGTTGGTTCAGTGTGCAGTACTAGACGTCACTGGGCCGACTCTTCCCAGCTCACCTCATGTCCGTGAGTCTGCGCATTCAATCGCATTCGACATCGTAAGTGCATTGCGGCTTCTCCGTTCATGGTCTTCGACGGCGGTTCCCGCTTACTGTCGCAGGTTGTATTCAAACCTTTTGTATCATGTGCAATCTTGCAATTCGTTATGCTTCCTATCCTGCATTTCTTTTGTAAAAATCTGCCTCTGAGTTATTGTTGCTCATGTTCTAACATCTTAGTTACAAGCTTGGTACATTTGTAACTTCCTCCTGCCAAACAAACTATTTATTTGTATATTCATATTTGTGTCCATGCTAGCTGTCTCATTCATTTGGAGATTAGCATATATTCTTTGTATGGGTTCTTTGGCAGATTGAGGTGGTAATTGAACTCACCTGCTGCCTTGTCTGCACTTGATAAGCCTGGGGGGATGGGTGGCTGGTAGCATACACTCTACAACCAATTCACAGCATATTTGTTCAACACTCCTTACTTCCGATTCGTATCGGATTTGTTTAATGCATTTTACAACCGTTTTTGTATCAGTCATTTCTCTTTATAACCGTTTTGTATCAGATACATTGCATACTTTCCACCATTGCCATTCTATGTTTCCCCCATGCCGTGCGTTTTAGTTTCCGCAGCGGAACTTACGAATTGTTTGTACACGGTTCTTCTCTCTCATTTATTTACTAAAGTTATTGCCTGTGCGTCATGCATGGCGCCACACCACACCACGCCACACTCTTCGGATGTGTTGCACATCTACTCCAGTCCAAGCAAACCCAGTTGCATGTTCATTGTCCCAGGTAGTATTCGTTAGCTTGTTTGTCATGTCAAAATTCGTGGCCACTCATGGTGTCACCCGCATCATGTTCGGTTCCTACAGTGGAGCTTATAAAATATTCGTACGCACTTCTCGTGTTCTATTTTCTACACCAAACCTTGTTGTTTTGCCCCATGCATGGCATCCCTACACCTTTCCTACATGTTTCACTCCAGCCACAGTCCGCCGCAAACTCACTCGCATGGCCCACTGTCGCAAGTAAAATTTGTTTTTAAATTCTTTATGTCCTATCAATTTGCTACTATTCGTTGTCTCCCATATCGTTCGTTAGTGGCCCCTACGGAACCTACGATTCATACAGGCATTGTCCTTCTACCCTATACTGCTTGCTTAAGGTACAAACAAATCAGGTGTTTCTATCCTTTCTCAGTAACCCAATTCTTATTGATTAAGACCTTGCAACCATGCAAATCTTCTCAGCAGCCTGACACCCTTGTTAAGACCCTTGCAACACATGACCTTTACAAAACGCAAAATAAAATATATATAAAAACGCAAAAAAAAAAAAACGCAAAAAAAAAACGTTTCCACCACACAATCTCAGCCCCTCGGCAACCTAACACCTGTTGAGACCATTGCAACCATGCAAAATCGTCTCAGCAGCATGACACCCTTGTTGAGACCCTTGCAAACGCAATATCGTCTCAGCAGACCTATACTCATTGAGATCCTTGCAACCATGCAAAATCATCCCAGCAGCCTGACACCCTTGTTAAGACCCTTGCAACACATGACCTTTACAAAACGCAAAATAAAATAAAAAATATATATAAAAATGCAAAAAAAACCGCAAATATATAAAAAAAAAAAAAACTTTGCCACCACGCAATCTCAGCCCCTCGGCAACCTGACACCTGTTGAGACCATTGCAAACATGCAAAATCGTCTCAGCAGCCTGACACCCTTGTTGAGACCCTTGCAAACGCAATATCGTCTCAGCAGCCCCACACTCATTAAGATCCTTGCAACCACGTAAAATCATCCCAGCAGCCTGACACCCTTGTTAAGACCCTTGCAACACATGACCTTTACAAAACGCAAAATAAAAAATATATATAAAAACGCAAAAAAATAAAAATAAAAGTTGCCACCACGCAATCTCAGCCCCCCGGCAACCTGACACCTGTTGAGACCGCTGCATCTACGCAAAATCGTCTCAGCAGCCTGACACCCTTGTTGAGACCCTTGCAA
This sequence comes from Rana kukunoris, assembly GCA_029574335.1. Classification (NCBI taxonomy): domain Eukaryota; kingdom Metazoa; phylum Chordata; class Amphibia; order Anura; family Ranidae; genus Rana; species Rana kukunoris. The sequence goes on along the minus strand of CM056050.1, from coordinate 539,793,079 downwards.
ACGCAATATCGTCTCAGCAGCCCCACACTCATCGAGACCCTTGAAACCACACTTAAATCATCTCAGCAGCCTGACACCCTTGTTAAGACCCTTGCAATACAATGCCCTTACAAAAACGCAAAAATAAAATAAAAAATATATTTATAAAATGCAAAAAAAAAACAAAAAACGTTGCCACCATGCAATCTCGGCCCAGCAACCTGACACCTGTTGAGACCATTGCAACCACGCAAAATCGTCTCAGCAGCCCTACATTCATCAAGGCCCTTGTAACCACGCAAAACCGTCTCAGCAGCTTGACACCCTTGTTGAGACCCTTGCAAACGCAATACCATCTCAGCAGCCCCACATTCATCAAGGCCCTTGCAACCACGCAATACCGTCTCGGCAGCCTCACAACATTGTTGAGACCCTTGCAAACGCAATACCGTCTCAGCAGCCCCACATTCATCAAGGCCCTTGCAACCACGCAATACCGTCTCGGCAGCCTCACACCATTGTTGAGACCCTTGCAAATGCAATACCGTCTCAGCAGCCCCACACTCATCGAGAGCCTTGCAACCACGCAATACTGTCTCGAGCAACCTCCCACTCATCAAAGACCTTTGTGACCATGCAGTCTCGCCCCAGCAACATGGCATTCATTGAGACCCTTGCAGCCAGAAAAATTTGTGTTTTTCAGCCGCTCCTGATCTCTCCTCTATGTTTCTTATTAGTACGTCTACACAGGATCCCCAATCACTCCTCTATGTTATCTTATCAGTACATGTACACAGGATCATTTATAGTCACTTCTCAAAAAAAAAATGGGTTCAGACGGATGTTCAAAGGCATTCGAAACGCCAATGCCTGTAACAGCTTGTAAACACAGCCAGATGTGGTAACTCATGTTTACCAGCGTTTCATTCACAGTCGTTTTCATAAAAATAAAAAATAAATAAAAAAAAGGGGGGGATATTGTCTCAGCAACTTGACACTCATTTGAGACCCTTGCAAAATGTCATCTCAGCTACCTCAAACTCGTCTACACCTTTGCAACCACACAATCTCGTCTCAGCAACCTAACGCCCGTTCAGACCTTTGCAGCTATACAAAGTCGTCTTAGCAAACTGACACTCATTTGACACCATTGCAAACGCATAATCGTCTCAGCAACCTGACACCCGTTCAGACCTTTGCAGCCATACATAGTCATCTCAGCAGCCCGACACTCACTTGAGACCATTGCAAACGCAACATCGTCTCAGCAACCCCTCACTTGTTGAGACCCGTGCAACCACACAAGGCCATCTCAAAACAAACCTCATAATCATCGAGACCTTTGCAACCACGCAATATCATCTCAGCAAACCAGACTGAGACCCTTGCAACCACACAATATTGTCTGCAGCAGTATAAAACACTTTGCAGCACGCACCTACGTGCAAACCCGAATACAAACTAAACTTGCAAACACACCTCAGTGACAATCAGCCAAACAAACACACAGTGGCACCCAGTTGGCCATTCATCTTTAGTGGCACGCGGGCCACTCATCTTTTCCCTGTCTTTTTCCCTGCAGTTAGTTCAGGTTTCCAACCAGCACCAGCGAGTGCACGTTGGTCTGCGAGTGCACGTTGGTCTGCGAGTGCACGTTGGTCTGCGAGTGCACGTTGGTCTGCGAATGCACGTTGGTCAGCGAGTGCACGTTGGTCAGCGAGTGCACGTTGGTTAGCGAGTGCACGTTGGTCGGCGAGTGCACGTTGGTCAGCGAGTGCACGTATATCGTCTTGTTGAGCACCTTGTGTATTGTCTTGATTTTCTCACACCAATGCAAGATCCAGTCCAAGTTCTCAAACTAGACCAAGCATCAGTAGCAGACTTAGCTATGTGGGACAACTTCCCCACCTCATAGAACAGCATTTCAATCTTCATCCCGGCAGTGTCAGCCGAGCCACCACAGGCTTTTGCCTGCATTTTTCCACCGCCGCTGGTTCTCCAAACCTTGGCCCCCAGAAATTCTCTTAAATTTCTGCTTCACCCAGTCTTCATCACGCCTCGTGCTGTACCCCATTGTGGCAGCTGCCCAGGTCTGGGGCCACACTTGAACTGGACAGACAGTGTTCTTCACCACAGACAATCAAGCCACAGCCGACTTCATCAATTAAGGTAGATCAAGCCTCTCCCCATCACGTCCTTCCTGCGCAGGCTCGCGCAGCTGTCACTTGGTCACCAGTTTAATATCTTCTGTAGACATGTTCCAGGCAAATGCAAAATCGCAGCTGATGCTCTGTCCCATTCCAACCTTACTTTGTTTTTCCAGCAAGAGCCTGGAGCTGACCCAATAACCATCCCTGTCCCACCCTGGTCATTGCTGATGATGGACTGAAGTAGCATCTCACCAACTCAACCCAGCTTATTAACCACTCCTTGGCACGCAACACACTGAAGACCTATCGCACTGCTTGGAACACTAACTGCTAATTTTTGGCCACTTCCCTCGGAGCAGCAATAGGCAACGTTAGACACGTCCTAGCCTTCATATCGTATTGCCACACGCAGCTGAACCCTTCTCACAATACTATCACGCCATATCTAGATGGCGTCCAGCATTTCCTGTCCCTGCAGGACCCCAGTAAACTGTCAGTATTCTCGAGCCCATGCAGTCAAGTCCCTTCTACAGAGCATACAGAAGCATCAACCTGTAGTCAGTGGCGAGCGCCTACCTTTCAAGAGTGCCCTCTTTAGGGACATGTCTGAAATCCTTACTCGTTCCCCATTTAGGGCCTTGCCCAGCATAGTCATCCAAGCAGCCATCTACCAGGCCTTCTATGGTTCCCTACAACCTAGTGATTTTACAGTCAGTGGCTCCGGCAGTCAGACACTGCTCCGACGCCACCCGACTCGCTTTCGAACCCCTACACTCTCAGTCTGCAAACACAACAAACCAGCCCCGGGGGTTGACATCAACCTGTTTCAGACTAACAATGCCTGACGCCCAGTGACGGTGCTCGACCGACTACTGCTCCATCTACCCAGCCAATCTGATGGTAGCTTGTTGCTACCCTTTCTAAACCAGCTCCCTGAGTGGCAGACAGCTGTCAAGCATGTCAGAATCCTAAGCAACTTGGGCTTCAAATCCCAGTCGGTTCTCTGGACATTCTTTCCCGAATTAGAGCAGCCTCAACTGCCTCCCAACAGGGAGTACCAGACCACGTAATCGAGATACCAGGCTGCTGGGAAGTCTCCTTGTTTTGCCACATACATCCCAAATCCTCAGGAAGGAATGGCACAAGCCTTTACCAAGCTGGCTCAATAAATACAAGAAATCAATATAAGCTATTACCCTATCTGAGTCTTTTGCCCCCTTTTCTTGGCATACTGACAAGACCACCAAGGCACACTTCAGGTCTATTTATGTTGTAAGTCTTGTCGCGTGTTTATGTGATCCACATCACTCTCGGTCAGAGGGCCACGACCATAAATAAGAAGGCCAGTATGGTGGCCTGAGTTTATGGGAGGAGCCCGGAGGGTATTTAAGCAGCCCACTCACACATGCTCTTTGTTGGTTCAGTGTGCAGTACTACACGTCACTGGGCCGACTCTTCCCAGCACACCTCATGTCCGTGAGTCCGCGCATTCAATCGCATTCGACACCCTCCCGCCCTTCCCTTTTTCAGGGCACTTCTCAGCATATCCTTCTTCAACAACTACCCATTACTTACTTTGGGTATGCCCCCTTTTCTTGGCATACTGACCAGACCACCAAGGCACACTTCAGGTCTATTTATGTTGTAAGTCTTGTCGCGTGTTTATGTGATCCACATCACTCTCGGTCAGAGGGCCACGACCATAAATATATATTTTTAGAAAAAGGCTCAGAGGTCCCCAGGGCCCCATGTTATTTTTGCTTATATATTTTTTTTATTTATTTTTTATTAAAGGGCCCAGAGGTCCCCAGGCAACCCCCTTGTTTTTTTTTATAAATATATATATATATATATATATATATATATATATATATATATATATATATATATAGTAAAAGGCTCAGAGGTCCCCAGGGCACCCGGATGGCTACCACCCTTTTTTTATATATATTTTTCTTTATTTTTTTTTTTGTAAAGGAACCCCCCGCTTATCAAATCGTGGCAGCCCCCCCCCCGCTTCTCAATTTCAGGTGGCAGCACCCCCCCCCCCGGTTCTCTGCTCCAGGGGGCCCATGCCTGAAGCTGTGTAAGGGGCCCCATAATTCCTGATGGCGGCCCTGTCTGTAGGTGTCTCAGGAGTAGAAACTGCTTGAATCTGCTCACCTCTGGCAGCCATCTTAGTGTGGGACCTTATAAATTAGGGTACCCGCACCATTCAGGCATGCCTGGAGCAAATAATAGGAGATGGACAGAGATCCCACTTGGGAGTGAATAGCACAGGGAGACGCAGTGCCATATCGCAAAAAATGGCCTGGTCATTAACCACTTTATTACCCACGTATAGTAATATGACAGCCGCAGGTGAGATCTCCCATCCTGGACGGGCGTCATATGATGTCCTCAGCTTCCCGGCAATATAGGGGTGCGCGTACGCTGCTGCGGATGCCCGGCAGACGTAATGTCTGCTGGGCACCCTCGATTGCTCTTTACAGAGCAGGAACGTGGATCTGTGTCTGTAAACACACAGATCTACGTCCTGTCAGGACAGAGGAGAGACAGATCGTGGGTTCCTAGTATATAGGAACAGTGATCGGTCTCTTCCCCAAGTCAGTCCCATCCCCCACAGTTAGAATCACTGCCTAGGTAACACATTTAACCCCTTGATCGCCCCCTAGTGTTAACTTCTTCCCTGCCAGTGCTATTTATACAGTAATCAGTGCATTTTGATAGCACTGATTGCTGTATAAAAACCGTAGAGGTGATCAAATACCACCAAAAGAAAGTTCTATTTGTGGGGAGAAAAAATTATAACAATTTCATATGGCTACAGTGTAGCATGACCGTGCAATTGTCATTCAAAATGTTACAGAGCAGAAAGCTGAAAATTGGCCTGGGCAGGAAGGGGGTGAAAATGCCCTGTACTGAAGTGGTTAAGGGGGGAAATCCTCCCGGAGCTGAAGTGGTTAACCTTGAAATGCCATAACACTTACAGCTACAATGCAATCATTTTACATTTATATGTAATTGATTCAATAAGCTTATTGGCACTAGAAATATTACTGAAAATAGAAACAGTGTAAATGGCAAAAACAAATTTTAATTAGTAGCCTTAACTTGGAGATTGGGACGTTTGTCACATAAAAACAGGGAGCTCAGGTTAGTATTGGGGGGGGGGGGGTTGAATGCATGAAGGTAAAAAAAACATTAGCCTTTACAACTACTTTAACCACTTGCTGCTCGCCTTATGCAAAAAGACGTCGGCAAAGTGGTTTCAATATCCTGACGTCCTCAGGATATTGAGCTGCTGCTGCGTGCCCACCTGATCAGCCGTATCCAATCACAGTTGATCACGATGTAAACAGGAAAAGTCGGTAATCGGCTTTTCCTTACTCGTATCTGTCAGAAGTGAGTAGAGGAGAGCCGATCGGCTGCTCCTCTGACAGGGGGGTTTGTGCTGATCGATTTTTAGCACAGCCCTCCCGAGGATGCCCCACACTAGACCACCAGGGATTCCACTAGACCACCAGGGATGCCCACCACAGGTATGCCACCCTAGACCACCAGGGATGACAATCACAAATAATGGATGCCAATAAGTGCCCACAATGGATGCCAATCAGTGCCCACAATGGGCATCACTGATTGGCAGGCATTATTGTTTGGCACTGATTGGCATCCATTAGTACAACACATACATTAGTACGTTAGTGCCACCTATGAGTGCCCATCTATGCCCATCCGTGCCACCTATCAGTGCCCATCCATGCTGCCTATCATTGCCCATCCATGCCGCTTATCCATGCCCATCCATGCCACCTATCCGTGCCCATCCATGCCACCTATCCGTGCCCATCCATGCTGCCTATTCGTGCCCATCCGTGCCATCTATCCATTTCCGTCCATGCCGCCTATCAGTGCCCATCCGTGCTGCCTATCAGTGCCGCATATTAGTGCCCATCATCAGTGCCCATCAATGCCACCACATCAGTGCCACCTCATTGGTGCCCATCAGTTTTGCCTTATCAATGCCCGTCAGTGCAGTACCATCAGTGCCCATCCGTGAAGGAGAAAACGTACTTATTTACAATGTTTTTTAACTGAAACAAAAATCAAACTTATTTTTTTCGAAATTTTCAGTCATTTTTTATTTATTTTTTTCAGAAAAAAAAATCCCAGAGGTGATCAAATGCCACCAGAAGTAGGCTCTATTTGTGGTAACAAAATGATAAAAATGTAGTTTAAGTACATTGTAGCATGAACACGCAATTGTCATTCAAAGTGCAACAGCGCTGAAAGCTAAAAATTGGTCTGGGAGGGAAGGTGTATAAGTGCCCTGTATGGAAGTGGTTAAGTAGAACGTGGTGATCCCAGGCTGCCTGATGATGTTGGGGTCAGAGAGTGTGTCCATAAGATCATGGGCTCACAGGAGGGGGCTGGATGACAGTAAGCATCATTCAACCTGGACGTCAGGTGACTGTACTGTCATCAGGGCCAGTCTTATGGGGCGGACTGGGCTGAGAGGCAAATTAGTCTAGCGCCCTCATAAAGCTGCGGCACTGTGGGGCGCTGCTTCTAATTTTGACTGTCCTATCATCCTGGACCACAAACCTTCTCACTGTGCTAAATGTTTCTGCTGCACCATTGGCATGCTTATATCTTCTTAGTCCTCTCCATAAAATGATCAGAAATTTGTGCTTAAAGTAGAACTATAGGCAAACCTTTTTTTTTTCCATTTTGGATAGAGAAAGGGAAGGTTATAGCCCCTGTCAGTTTATTTTTTACCTTCCCTGTCCCATTGCAGAGATTTCCCTTCACTTCCTGTCCCATAGACAAACAGGAAGTGAGAGGAAATCTATGCAAATTAAGGGAATTCATTGCTTCCCCACAGGCCCTCAGAACTAGTGTCCCCACTTGAAAATTTTGGGGCGGGTCTTAAAAAGCAATGGGTGTGGCCTTGACAGAAAGGGGTGGGTCATATTTAAATTAAGGGGTGCACAAGTTTAGTCAAGTTTAGTCAGTCAGTCGTTGGAGCGCAGACGTTTCTGTTTGCGTTCCACTTCACTGCTGGTATTCACCGCGCCTCGTTTGGCGGGTACTGCAGTGGCGATGGCTCGCACGGGTAGGTGTGCCACTCGTCCGTTGAATTCTTGGAGGTGCGGGTGTCCTATCCAGAGCTGTATTCTGGCCTAGGCCAACAAGGCCCAGGCCTAGGGCAGCACTTTGCAGGGGGGCAGCACGAAAAGATTCCCCCCCGGCTTGCGCTACACTGTTAGGAAAATTAGTCTAGCACCCCCATAAAGCGGCCGCGCTGCTTCTAGTATGCGGGCGGCCGGCATTCCGCATCTGTGGGGGGGGGGGCGCTTCCAATTTTGACTGTTTTGTCATCCTGGACCACAAACCTTCCTCACTGTGCTATGTTTCTGCTGCACCGGGAAGTAAGAGGAAATCTAAGTAAATTAAGGGAATCCATTGACCCCCCCAGGCCCTCAGAACTAGTGTCCTCACTCGAAAATTTCAGGGCGGGTTTTAAACAGGAAGGGGTGGGTCATATTTAAATTAGGGGGTGCACAAGTTTAGTTAGGCCTAGGGCAGCACAAAACCTAAATACACCTCTGGTCCTATCTCAGGGTAAGTTCACAGCTGACCTCCATTCCTCTATTTGGCCATTACGTCTCTCTTCCCTTCCCCCCCTTCCCCCCCTTCCCCCCCTCCTTCCCTCCACAGTCTGTGTCCCTCACTTTATCTGCCATCCATGCATGTATATGCAGACTTTCATGGATGGGTTGTTTTATGTGGGGGACACTGTGGTCAGGGCTGCAAATTCCATTTGATTGATCTATAATACACCTTTCTCTGCTGTTCAAACTAACATCATTACTATTTGAGAAATGTTATTATTATTACTTGAAATGGTGTATTATCTTTATTATTATTATTATTATTAAGTAGTATTATTATTATTATTACTAATATCATGATTCACCATTTAATGAATCATTTGATTTTAATTAACTATTCATTATGCGTTGGGAGGAGTCTGGACGGCCCTTGGGGGAGTCCCTTTGTCCTGTGGTGGGTGGTGCCTGTACCTATGTGTATTTCCATTTAAGCAGTGTCTGTGGAAGGGTCTGTACTGTTGGGCTCTGAAGAAGAGGCCCCTGACGCCTCGAAACGCGTAAAACAGCAGTAACGTACCTCAAACCCCCCCCCCCCCCTACATTCCAGAGTGTGGTTCGAGGGGTATCTACTTTTATCGTTTGTGACATGCCTTCTATCACCATTTGTTTGTGAGTAGTTTGTATTATTAATCTTTTATTTAATAAATTGCCAAATGGTAGTACATGAGGCTGGTGCGCCTTTCTTTTTCCTTACAAGTTTAGCCAGGCCTAGGGCAGCACAAAACTTAAATACACTACTGATCAGGGCAATGATGATCAGTGCCCTGATTACCTGTATGTCTCCCCCACGAGAAGATGCCACTGATTATTTCTCACTGATTTTTACCCAGGACACAGCCGATCACATTGGTAAAGAGCCCATCATTGTCTCCTTACCGAGATCAGGGTCACACTGTGTCCAAGAAACATGGTGTGGCCATGATCACCTGCGCTGCCTGCCACGGCGGGCGCGCAAGGGTGGCCGTTCTGGGGCGCCATCATATGACGTCATCCCAGAATGAGAGCGCATCTTGCCCACCACCATTTTACTATACCGAATATATAATATATATTGAATATAAGTACTTTACTTGCTACGTGAGTGCCGGTACAGGTACAGCGTATAGCTGACATGTTTTGGCTGTGAAGCCTTTATCAAAGCATACAAGTTTGATTTAAAAACTGATATTTATAACAAAACAACCTTCCAAACAGAAGGACGGTAACATCTTAATTAAAAAATAAATAATAATTAAGTCAATTAAAATCACATGGAATGAATGAATGAATGAATGAATGACTTGTATAGCGCAACGCATGCGAACTGAATCGCCTCTGGGCGCTTTTTCCAGCCAGTGTCTGCTTGGCTGGTGCGGTCATTTTTACCCCGTAGGATCTCGACACGCTAGGGACACATAGTCATACACGCATATATACATATATACTGGGCCAATTTTTAATTTTTTTTTGGCGAGATCCAATTTACCTACCAGCATGTCTTTGGAGTGGGAGGAAACCGGAGTACCCGGAGGAAACCCACGCAGGCACAGGGAGAACATGCAAACTCCAGTCAGATGGTGTTGTGGAGGGAGAACAAACACAAAAAAAATTAATCAGAAAAGCAACAACAACAAGAACATGACATAAGCACCTAATATATATCTTTTATATCATTCAAGGCACTGTAGAGGTGGTAAGTATTGCAGCCAAAACTGCCTTTTTACTTTAAACCCCTGCTGGGAATCATTTTAAACTTGGAGTTTTTTTAAACTTTATGGCCCGGATTCAGAAAGAATCTACGCCAGGGTATCTCCTGATACGCGGCCGTAAATTCAAATGTGTGCCGTCGCATCTTTACACCGATTCTGAAAGCAAGATACGCTGAAAAATATGGCTTCAGTCGTCCGGTGTAACTTGCCTACGTCGGCGTATCGTGGGCGCATAGTTATGCTGGACGCATAAGACGTTCGCATTAAAAATATGCAAATGAGCTAGATACGCCGATTCAAAAACGTAGTTGCGCCCTGGGCATTGATATACGTTGTTTACGTAAGGCGTATGACCGGTGTAAAGTTACCCCTGCTATATGAGGCACAGGCAATGTTAAATATGGACGTCGGACCCGTGTCGCATTTTCCGTCGTTTACGTCGTTTGAGTAAGTCGTACGCGAATAGGGCTGTGTGTAAGTTATGTTCACGTCGAAAGCATTGCATATTTGCGACGTGATTCAGAGCATGCGCACTGGGATACGTCCACGGACGGCGCATGCGCCGTTTGTTCGGCACCTCATTTACATTGGGTCATTAACATGTATCACGCCCAGAAATAAATAAAGGGAAATGAAGGGGTAACTAGCTCCGGGGACTTTAAAGGTTTTAAAGTCCCCGGGGCTAGTTACCCCTTCATTTCCCTGTATTTATTTCTATTTGTTTAGGGATGTGGTGTCTTGATTGGACCTTCTGTGCCTCACCTTTATAGTTTATGTATCACGCCCACCTTCCACCTACTTTGAATTACGCGGGCTTACGCCGGCCCATTTACGCTACGCGGCCGTAACTGAGGACGCAAGTGCTTTGTGAATACAGCACTTGCCTCTCTAACTTGCGGTGGCGTAGCGTAAAGAAGATACGCTACGCCGCTCTAAAGATACGCAAATGTATCTGAATCCGGCCCTATAAGTCGAAAGCCTCATACACATGGTCTGATCGGCGTAATTGTAAATGTGCACCGGCGTATCGATGCGCCGTAAACACAGAACCATATACGCCTGTAAAAAATTTTCGTCTGAGCGGCGAAAATGCTTTAAGCTAGCGCGGCGTAGGCGCATAGTTACGCATCGCGCATATTCAGCTCCCATTGAATTAGCATGCAAATATGCAAATGAGGGAGATGCGCGGATTCCCGAAACTACGCACGTTCGGCGTAGGCTACGCGTGGTGCCCGTAACACGAAAGCCTTGAGTAAACATACCCCTCATAAAAGCACAGGTAACTTTGCTCAAGACCGTGTGCAAGTCAGCTGGAGAGCAACTACAGCAGCACCATAACGGACGAGCTGAGCAATCACACTTACTGGACAACACATTCGTATGCCAACATGCCAGGGGCAGCCATGGTCTTATCACTACTAATGTATGCAGAGGAAGAGGCGCATAGAAGGAGGAGGAGGGGGGCACGTGAGAGGATCTGCCGAGTGCGCATGAGCCTCTTTGGCATGGGTGATGAGGAGGCGTATCGCATCTTCAGATTCACCCCTGCTGCCATCCTGAAAATAACCACAGCCCTGCAGGACACCAGCCCAACACGACATCACCAGCCCAACACACCGCTCACATGCACTGCAGCCACTGGTGAAGGTACTGGCAACACTCCATTTCCTGGCCAGCTGTTCAGGCATAATCTTAGGAACACCCCTCGTCTTCCTAGTCGCCTTCCTGGGAGTGACAGGGGACCTGGCATAAGGGGAGGATGTTGAGGGGCCGGAGATGAGGGGGGTGGAAACAGAGGGACTGGAGAGGTTGGGGGTGGACACTGAGGGGCTGGAAAAAGATGGGGGGATGGGTTGGGCTGGTCCGGGCAACCCATGGTCCTCCTCCAAAACCAGGTAGAGCTCCTGGTCCTGGTCAACAATCTCCTCCTCAACCGCCTCCTCTGTAGAGGTGTGCCCAGATTCCTCCAACAAGTCCTCTTCCAGGGGGGCAGCCAGAGGGACTGGATGCTCGGGGGATGTCTCCGGACGGGCCCTGGCAGCAACAGATGGCCCCGCTCCCTCCTGCACATCTGTGGATGACACAAAACATGTTGGTGGACCCACACACTTGGCACATGTTCCCTTCCACCCCCACACATGCTACACAACAGATAGTATATAAAACACACTTACCTGTCCTCAGGGCTGGCACAACAGACTCGTAGCCCCCAACTCCCTCAACCTGCTCCCTCTGGAGGCAGCGGGCGACCACCTTCTCCTCCTCAGTCAGGCGGATGTTGCAGGGTGGGCCCCCTCCAGTGCCCTTGGCATGCTGAGCTCTCGCAGCCAGCTTGCCCTTCACGAGACGCCGCAGGTCATTCATCTTTTTTAGAATGTCCTGCGGTGTCCGGACCTCGTGTGAGAGGGCATTCACCTGGCAAGCCACCTTCATGAGGATTTCATCCCTCCGGGACTTGCTGGTCCGGGCACTGTCAGCACCATGGAGCCTGGAATCGTATTTCTCCATTGCTGCGATGACAATGGCCCTCTCCTCTGGGGAGACATTTTTCTTTCTCCTCTCCTTCCCAATAGAAGCCATGGTCCTGCAAAAGCTTTCCTGTGACAATCCAAAAAATGGGAGACTTTTGCGCTGCACGGGCGCATGTGTGGGCGCATTATATACACAGCACCGGCGAATCGTAGGGAGGCTTTGCACATGCGCAGAAGGCATCCACGTCACGGCGCATGTCAACCACGTCACGGCGCGGGTCATCCACGTCACGGCGCATGCTCCGTTCGTCCCGGCCTTCATTTGCATGGGGTCACGCTTCATTAGAATGCAACACGCCCACTTCCCTCCTACTTTGGAGTTGCGCCGGATTACGCCGAAGAATTTCCGCTGCGCAGGCGCATCTTGGAGTGCATTTGCTTAGGGAATACGGTACTTGCCACTCCGCGCTACGTTGGCGTAGTGCATCTGAGATGCGCTACGCCTGCATAATTATGCACGCATCTACGAGAATCTGGCCCTATGAGTGTTCATTTCTCATGCTCTACCCTTTGGGCCCCTTCTGCTAATTTTGCGTTAGTAGAAGTTTGGTGAGCGTTGATTCCCGATTTTTAGATCTTACAACACAAATGCCTTTTAAAATTCTTTTGGCATAACTACATCAGTCTCACTAGCAAAGAAGTTCCAATAAAGAAGATGAGAATTTAGACATTTCATCAATTGCCGCGTCACGAAAGTTAATTCTAGATTATAAATAGAGTTAAGCGGACACCTGGATGTTCGGGTTTGGCGGGTTCGGCCGAACTTCGGAAAAAAGTGCGGGTTCGGGACCCGAACTTGACCCGAACCTGAACCCGATTGAAGTCAATGGGGACCCAAATTTTTGACTACTAAAATATCTCTAAAAAACTAACTAAATGTGGATAGGGAAATAACTTAAAATAACATAAAATACATAAAAAATAATAATAATAATCTTGACAAGCAGGAACCTTCCCCAATGATGGGACACTATTCCTCCCACTGATACCAATGATGGGGCACTATTTCTCCCACTGACACAAATGTTGGGACACTATTCCTCCCAATGATACCAATGATGGGGCACTATTTCTCCCACTGACACAAATGATGGGACACTATTCCTGCCAATGATACCAATGATGGGACACTATTCCTCCCAATGATACGAATGATGGGGCACTATTTCTCTCACTGACACAAATGATGGGACACTATTCCTCCCACTGATACCCATGATGCGGCATTATTTCTCCCACTGACACTCATTATGGGACACTATTCCTCCCAATGATACCAATGATGGGACACTATTCCTCCCAATGATACCAATGATGGGGCACTATTTCTCCCACTGACACAAATGATGGGACACTGTTCCTCCCAATGATACCAATGATGAGGCACTATTTCTCTCACTGACACAAATGATGCAGCACTATTTCTCCCACTGACATTTATGATATGACACTATTCCTGCCAATGATGGGACACTATTCCTCCCACTGATACCAATGATGCAGCACGATTTCTCCCACTGACACAAATGATGGTACACTATTCTTCCCAATGATACCAATAATGGGGTACTATTTCTTCCACTGACACAAATGATGGGACGCTATTCCTGCCAATGATACCAATGATGGGACACTATTCCTTCCACTGACACCAATGATGTGGCACTATTTCTCCCACTGACTCTAATAATTGGACACTATTCCTGCCACAGATACCAATGATGGGACACTATTCTGGTGCAATTAGATTTGTGAAGTAGGACTGACTCCTAACTAATTTTCTCCCTATAAGCACAATCAGGAACCTTTCCCTACAGTAGCTAATGCAGAGTATGTCACAGGAACATATGCAATGCTGGTGCAATATGCAGAGTATGTCACAGGAACATATACAATACTTGTGCAATATGCAGAGTATGTCACAGGAACATATGCAATGCTTGTGCAATATGCAGAGTATGTCACAGGAACATATGCAATGCTGGTGCAATATGCAGAGCATCTGACAGCAACATATGCAGTGCAGCTGCAATTAGGTTTGTGAAGTAGGACTGACTCCTATATATTTCTCTGCCTATAAGCACAATCAGGAACCTTCACCCTAAATTATCTAATGCAGAGTATCTGACAGGAAAATATGCAGTGCAGCTGCAATTAGATTTGTGAAGTAGGACAGACTCCTATCTAATTCTCTCCCTATAAGAACATCAGGAACCTTTCCCTACAGTAGCTAATGCTATGTAGATCGCTGAGTATTGTAATTTGATTTCTCAAGCAGCACACTCCTATCTAAATCTGTCCCTGAGAGCAACAGCAGCCTTTCCCTACCCTAGCTAAAGCAGAGTGATGAGCTGTGCTGTGTGCTTATATAGAGGCTGGATCACATGCTCAGTCACATGCTGCACTGGCCAATCACAGCCATGCCATTAGTAGGCATGGCTGTGATGGCTTCTAGGTCACACAAGTAAAACAATTGCTGATTGGCTGCCCTGCAGCGTGCCGTTATATACCCGAACACCGAACTTACAGCAAATTGTTCCGGTTCGGGTCCGGGAAAAAAAAAAACAGTTCGGGTTCGCTCAACTCTAATTATAAACAGTAGTTTATAAGACCAAACTCTTCCCGGTCATTCCTTGATTCTGAGCATGGGTGTTTGTACTTTTGACTTTTGCATGATGGATTTCTGTACTGACCATCCAAAAATCAGACGTTAAGTTCACATCAGACAAAAATGTTATAGCTTGCACATCGAGCTTTTGTCTGATGTAAAAGTAAAAATCGTCTTTCGAATGCACTGTACAGGCTTTTTCCTTCTGATTTTTGTACCGTGTGTACGAGGCCTTAGTCTTGCTGCCAAGACAATTTTTGTGGCAGATTTTTCTTTGATAGCTGGCTTCTCCAGAGTTCCTGTAGGCACAAGCAAGCAAGATTCTTGATTCAAATTTGCCCTTGTGTGTACAACTGTTTCTAAGATGGTTGTTGAGTGGCTAGAACGTGACTTTGGTCTAAAATCTATAGGCACCATTACTGGTAAAATAATGAATGAATGAATGAAAAACTTATATAGCGCGGCACATGCAAACACAATCGCCTCTGGGCGCTTGTTGTTTCTGTCTCTCTTGACATCAAAAGAGCAGAGTTTTAATCTGTCTTCTGAAGGTCAGGTGGTTTTCCTCCAACCGAATGCTGGTTGGTAAAGCGTTCCATAGTCTGGGACCTTGGACAGCAAACCTTCTTTCTCCTTTGGACTTATATCGGGCTTTGGGTACCTTGACCAGATTTTGGTCGGTGGATCGCAGAACGCAATTAGAATTGTGGGCTTCTTTTTTTTCGCATAGATATTGCGGGGCCTTCCCATGGATGCACTTATGTGTCAGACAGAGTGCTTTGAAAGCAATTCTGTCTTTTACTGGCAACCAGTGAAGGGATCTCAGAGAAGGTGAGATTGATTCCCAGGGTTTTTTCCCAGTCACAAGTCTGGCGGCCGTATTTTGAACGACTTGCAGACGAGCGATTTGGTACTTTGGGAGTCCGAGGTAAAGCGCGTTTGCATAGTCCAATCTGGAGTTTACAATTGTTCCTACCACGACTGCTACGTCTTCTTTGGGAATAAATGGAGTAAGTCTGCGTAGTAGGCGCAGGAGATGGTGTGATCCGCTGGCTACTGACCCTATTTGTGCGTCCATAGTCATGTAGGTGTCGAAGATGACACTGAGGCCTTGTACACACAATGTAATTCATCCGGTCGGAAACATCCAACGGATATTTCCCAGCGGACAAGGCAAATTTGTCCATTGGTCTGATGAGCGTACACACCATCGGACAGAAATCCCAGCGGACCAGAACGCGGGCACGTAAACCACGTATGACATCACTATAAAGGGGAATGCCAAAGCCTACGGCGCCGCCCTCTGTTCCACTTTTGCTAGTTCCGTGTTAGTAAAGGTTTGGTTAGAGCTGATTCGTGCTTTTCAGTCTCCGCGCTTAACAGGTCGTATTTTCCGGTTCAGTGTGTGCTTGTGGGCTCGTATTTGTCCTTCAGTGTCGCCGTGCACGGCGTTTCTGCTTTGCAGTGCCGTCCTGTACGGTCGTATCTGTTTGACGTGCGATCTTTGCAGGTATTGCTGGATTTGGGGGTGCTTTCTGTTTGAGTGTGTTCTTGACTGACCAGCCGGCCAGTTTGAAGCCATGATGGAGCAGCAGTGCAACTTTTCACAAGTTCGTGCTGTTTATGGGTTTTGTTCTGGAGTCTGTGTGCATTCCAGTGATTTGGACAGGAACAGTAGGAGGAGGAGTTCCTGGGCCAAGAATTGGTTGTGCCAGCATAACCGATTCTCTCATATGTCTCTGCTTAGGGAGATCCGGGAGAATAATCCTGATGACTTTCTTCGTATGACGGACCCCGTTTTCCACCGTCTGCTGGATCTCCTGTCCCCCTATATCACGAGGCAGGACACTGTGATGCGCCAAGCCATTCCGGCTGAGCAGAGGCTTATTGCCACGTTGCTGTACCTGGCGACTGGGAGGAGCCTGCAGGACCTCAAGTTCTCAACAGGCATCTCTCCCCAGGCGCTTGGGGTCATCATACCGGAAACGTGTTCTGCCATCATACAAGTGATGCAGGAGGAGTTAATTACGGTAAGTTTCCTCCTTTAACATCACAATCTGTGTCTTTAATAATGTATGCCAATTTTAGAAACTTTTTTTGTTGGTTTTCCTAATTGCCATGATTGTAATATGCTGTGTGCAGAATGTTCCCTTTTCTCCCCATGCATGTTGTTAAGCTTTCCAGGTTAATTTTGTTTGGCCTACCTGCATATGTTTACCTTCATCACTACTAACCTATCCAGCATCATCTCCTAGGGACAAACACACCTTTTTTTTTTTTTTGGTTCTGCTCCATTGTAGTTCAACCCCCCCCCCTAAAAAAGTTTATTGCCCCATCAGCGGGATGTGTAGTCTGATAATAATTGGCTCTGGATTTGTTGCCCTAAATACTCACTACACACTAATATTTAGAAATGTTAATACTGTGATGTTGCAGAATTATGTTTTTTTACTAGTGTTTGCAAAGTTTTTTATGTGCCAAAGTACTAATTTTGAATTTTTGTTTTGTCCCCACAGTTTCCCTCCACGCCACAGGAATGGCAGACTGTGGCTGCCCACTTTGCCCAGCGGTGTGATTTTCCTAACTGCGGAGGGGCAATTGATGGGAAGCACACCCGCATAGTGCCGCCACCTCTTTCGGGGTCGTACTATTATAACTACAAAGGTTTTCATAGTATCGTGTTGATGGCGGTGGTGTCGGCAGACTACGAATTTTTGTATGTGGACGTGGGGAAGAATGGCCGGCTGTCTGATGGGGGAGTGTTCGCGCGGACCGAATTTTACAGGCGTCTACAAACTGGTGGTCTTGAACTGCCACCGGATGAAGACAATGTGGAAGGACTTCCGTTTGTTTTTTTAGCGGACGAGGCTTTCGGGCTTGGACCTCACCTCATGCGGCCTTTTCCCCAGAGGACCCTCACCCCGGAGAGGAGGGTCTTCAATTTCCGGCTGGCCAGGGCCCGGAGGGTAGTCGAGAATGCCTTTGGGATACTCGCCAGCCGGTTCCGCCTGTTCCAGACAGCGATACATCTGGCGGAATATAAATTTAACTCTGTTATCTTGGCCTGCTGCATATTGCATAATTTTTTACGCAGGCATTCCCACACGTACCTACCCAACATCGGTGCTGAGGCAGGACTACCCTCAGATACCCTTCCTGGGCTGGACACTGGTCGCCCTGGCTCGGACACCGAATCTGCTTGTGAGGTACGCGACAAATATGTTGAGTACTTTATGGGTCGGGGGGCCATAGCTATGCCAGATTAATATTTCTTTCTAATTCGGCCCCCAAAAGAAAGAAATATTACAAAGAACTAATAAATAATTTGACCATTGGACTTTATTCAGTTGTTTGTCATTATTGCTTTTTCTCTTTTGATCTGTCTTCCAGGTTCTGAAACTAGTGCACTTCTTGTGCACAATTTACTTAGCAGGTTTTAGTAAATACACACAATTGCACATTCTAGTCACTATTCTACAAACTGGGTATTGAGCCTACAAATAAGAAGCCACTGCTTTTTGTGTTTTTTTTGTTGAAAAAAATATTTTTTTATTTGGTGTTTTTCCAAAAATCTTTAGGCTTTTCGTACAAAAATGTGTTTAGAAAGGATTTTTTTCTTCAACAAAATTTTTTGGGTTTTGACAAACATATGTAACAATGGAACTTACAAAGTTCAACCTTTTATTTAGCATACCAAACACAGACGACATGGTCTAATGTCACCCCGGAATCCGCCAAAATTTGAGGATGCACACATGCTGTGTGTGTGATGTGCCAAATGGTGTATGCTCGCCTGAGATCCCATGCCAAATGTTCACATGTGCTATCTGCCATCATGGGTGATCAATGTATGTGGTTTGTGGGTGCAACCCCTTTCTCTCACCTACTTGATAAGCGAGGAAGGGGTTGCACCCACAAAGCACAGACAATCGATGTACTGTGATGGCAGATATCACATGTGAACACACACTGGGGTTTATTTACTAAACAGTGCAAACTCAGGCTTATTTCTGCATATAATTGCAAATTGAGCTTATTCAATTCAGCTTTTGCATCTAAACATGGAAGCTGATTGGTTTATATGCCAAGTGAGGCTGCTTTTGCACGTTATAGCTTTAATAAATAAACCCAAGTGTGTGTGTGTGCATCCTCAAATTTTGGCGTATTTTAATGTAAAAATATACAACATCTTTGAGAGTGGGGTGGTTGGGGGTGAGGGCAGGGGGGTGGGCCAGGGGGGGGGGGGGCAGATGGGGGGGATAGTCTTCTATATACATCCCAAAATATCTAGCATGTTTTTGAAGTTTTGGTCCATAACCACCATCCTTTCCCTCATATTGGCCAGCTCCGTGCTGCACTCCATTATCTGCTGTATTAGGATTTGTGCAAAAATAGGAGCAACAGATGTGCTAATCCCATCTTCATCCCCTAAAAAAAAAAAACATTGTAAGTAAGTAAGGTGCAGGCCTATCTACATTTCTTTTTCCCTGCAAAGCTGGGGTGTCACTGACCTGTTGTACTGAGAAGTTCAACATCTTCTACAACTTCTCCTTCTTCAACTTCTCCTTCCTCCACCAATCCGCCTAATTCCACCAATCCGCCTAATTCCACCAATCCGCCTAATTCCACCAATCCGCCTAATTCCACCAATCCGCCTTCCTCCACCAATCCGCCTTCCTCCACCAATCCGCCTTCCTCCACCAATCCGCTTTCCTCCTCTCTCCCTTCCTCCTCTCCTTCTTCCTCCTCTCCTTCTTCATCATCCTCCATCTCCACATTTTTTTTTTTGCCGTTTTGGAGACAGTGTAGGCCTCCCTGACTCGCTGTCCTCTTTTTTCCCCTAAAAACCAACAAAAAAAAGGAAACTCATCAGCAACCAGATATTTGTGGAGGGCCTAATTTGCAAACATTGCTTAGAAGTGGCGTTACAATTGTAGTTTTGGACTTATTCCAGCAAAAAGCATATTTTTTTGGTGGTAGATGACTTGTCCCAAGCTGTGATATAATGAGCCTTTTTGGTGAAGTGACACACATGGCTGGCCTCCTGAATAAGTAGTTTTTGGAGTCCCTTCACCAAAAGTACAAATTAGTATTTTATGGGGGGGAGACACAGGTTCTAAAAATTACAGATGTGAAAACAGCTGCTTATTAGGTTATCTCATCAATGTGTGAATGAATGAATCCTGTTTGCCTTTTAAAATCAACTTCGTTTGCACAAACAAATCATATTTTCCTCATTGTTTCTCTAAACGATGTTTTTCGCCAAATAGCCACGTCCAGGTGTGATGTTCCCAGACCCGCGGATTTTGGAGAAACTAGGTGATGGAACGATGTTGCCTACGATCGTGGTAAGTCATCGGATTTATTAGACAAATATTACTAAGTTTACAATGCAGGGGTTCAAAAATACAAGCAGGCCAACGAGGCACATGGCAAAATAAACATGGCAAAACATTTGAAAAAACAATAGGCACTCCAAAGACATTTTAAAGTACTTACTTTTTTCTATGATTTTCAGGATTTTGCGATACTGCTTTGGCTCGTGCAGTTTTAAGTCGGACCAGCGTTTCCGGAGCTGCTCTTTTGACCCGGTGACCCCAAAAATCTCAAAAAGTTTCGTCGCCGCCTTATCCATAATTTTGGACTTCCTCCGGTTAGGGGTGCTGTATGGCCCATGCTCACCATCATAGTCCTTCCATCGCAGTATGGACACCATCTCCACCATCTCTTGTAGAGACATGTTTGTGGCCTTGTATCGTTTTGGCCTGGATCTGGACGTTCCGGCCTCTGTCCCTTCCAGATCCCGATCAAAGGCTAATGTGCGCTCGTGTGACATCGCCATATTTTCCAATCTACATTGCATAGGGGCGTGGAAAACAGGAATTGGTACATCATGGGCGGAGACGAGGGCGGCGCTTCTTGATTGCGTGGGGATATAATGGAAACGACGTGATTACGTAGGTTACGTGGAGATTACTCGAGCGGAAACGAGGAGAGAGAGAGACAAAGGTAAATGAAAACATCGGATCAGAGGCCTAGAATTTGAACAGCCATGGGGGGATGGGGCTTTTCAATGTTGTTTGCACCCTTTTTGTGCTACTGGTATTTAGGCATTTTGGGGCACACCATAAAATTTAGAGAGCCAAGTGCTTGTACACATCACTTCATCAAGATATATGTAGAGAATGCTCTATCCTCTTTATTTGGATTTTAGTGTATGCAGTCAGATCATGCAAGTATTGTTGTGTGTTGGTTGTACAGAGATAAGTAGTTGGTGTTTTCTGCCATCAATGCTGAGGGGCATGATAGCTACACACAGGGCTGCCATCAGGGGGGTACAGGCATTACACCTGTATAAGGGGCCCGGGGGTCCCCAGGGGCCCGGATGGGGAACCACACAAAAAAAAATATATTACTAAATATTGTATTTTTTAGTAATTTTTTTTAGAGGTCCGGAGGTCCCCAGGGCCCCCGAATTGCTACCCCCCTTTTCTACATATATTTTCCTTTATTGCTTATTTTTGTAAAGGGCCCCCCCGCTTCTCAATTCGCGGCAGCAGCCCCCCCCCCCCCGCTTCTCTATTTCATCATGCGGCAGCACCCCCCCCCGGTTCACTGCTCCAGGGGGCCCATGCCTGAAGCTGTGTAAGGGGCCCCAAAATTCATGATGGCGGCCCTGGCTAAGCATGAACTAGTGCCTTGATGAGTACTAGCATTAATATTCATGGTGGATGTGTTCTTATCTACATGCTACATGCTACAAATTCAACAAATGGCTCTGCATGACACCTTTTTTGGGGGCTACAACAATGCGGCAGAGCTGGCCAGCTATGTAGCAGCAGAAGACACTGTGTTTGTATACTGTAGTTGCTCTAAAATGAATGAATGTGCACATATTTTGAGAATCTCAAAGCTGAGCCTTTTTTAAGTTGTGCTTTGTGTTTGTTTGTCTTTTTCGATTACAGATATTACTATTGAAAGAATTTTTAGGAGGTGAAAGCTGGTCAAGATGGATTTGCTGAAAGTGAAGGAGGCAACAATGCAGCTAATAAACCGCTATCGGGATATGCCCCTTCTTTGGGACACCAAGCACCCAGAATATTTAGATACCCAGAAGAGAGAGGCAGCACTTGATGAGATTGCTACATACCTGCACACTTGGGTGCCAAGTTGCACAGGCGACATGGTGAAGGATAAATTTAGTAACCTCAGGAGAAGCTACAGAAATGTGTATAAAAAACGAAAATATCAGAAATCATGATCAGCAGCAGCTAAGAAAAAGGAACCCAAGCTCTGGTACTACAAAGAGCTCAGTTTTTTGAACGATGAACTGGATGGCAGGCCTTCAGATTCAACACTACCTTCAAGCCTTCCTCCCAGCGGAACTTCCCCGGATCCCAGGAGCCCTGCAGAATCTGAAGCGGGGCTGGCTGACATGGAGCCAGATCTGGCCATCTTCGATGAGGTATAGTATTTTCCAACATATTTTGGTGCTGCTATTTATTTTGAATTAGTGAGTTGATCTGGTAAACAAAAAAAAAACCTTGGGAAGAGAAACCAAAGTTGTGGGCCTACAAATAGGTGTCAGGGATGCCAAATGCAGGGGTCAGAATGACAGTCTGTTTAATTCAAATTAATACTAAATAAAACAGTCTAGAGAAAGAAAATGTGTGTGATTGATTGTGCAAAATATTACAACATGTACCTTTTTTATACACAGGAAGAAGAGACCAGCCAGGAGGTGGCAGCTCCTGTGGCCCATGTCAGCCAGGCAGAAGGGGGGAGTGGCAGCCAGGAGGAGGCGGGGCCAAGTGAGGTACAGCAGGTCCCCAGGCCCAGGCTGAGCACCATCAGCCAAGTTCCTCCCCTCCAGATGAGGCCACCAGCTGCAAGGAGGCGCAGGAGTGTGGTGCACGACAAAAGCCTGGAGGTTATACGGGAGGCTGCAGAAATCATGAGGGCCCCCCTCAACCCAACAGAATGCTATAGTGCATTTGTGGCCAATGAGCTCAACCAAGGGGGGGAGGAGCAAAAAAGCCTGGCCAAGGACCTGATTAATCAGGTCCTGGCCAAGATGAAAAGGGACGAGCTGAGCAGGGACACTGTGCTGTGTGACCCGGCCTGGCCTGCTCCCCATCATCATCATCCTTCTCCTGCTGCCACATCACCCCCACCTGCAAGGGTCCGTGGACAGACCCGTGGAAGTTTCGCTGGAAGGAAGTCTGGAAAGAAGTCGAGAAGATGATTCCCTGTCATCCAGTTGATTGTCCAAAAAACTGAGCTCGTTGGAGTAGCACAGCTTGGGTTCCTTTGTTCATGTGCTGCTGATTCTGATTTTTGATATTGACTCCTGAGGTTACTAAATGTATCCTTCATCATGTTGTAATTCCCAAGTATGCATGTATGTTGCAATCTCATCAAGTGCTGCCGTTCTGGTGATTTATAATTTCTTTTTTGGCCGGAAATAAATGGCTTTTGTAGTTACTTTCAAACCTTGTCTAATGTGTTTTATACTGTGGTGAGTAAGCATCAGACATTTGTAAAATAAAATGTGGCATTTGCAAAGGACACAAACTCCTTGGGGGTGGGGGGGGGACCTTTTGTGGTCGAACTTGGTAAACCCAAAAGAAGCCTAAAATTTTTTCAACCCCCCCCCCCCCCCCCAAAAAAAAAGGAAAAAATTAAGGATGAAACAACAAAATGACATAAGTTGGGAAAATAAAAGGGAATTTAAACAGAAAAAAAACCATGAGGAAACAACAAAAATAACATAATTTGGAAAGATTCCTAAACCGTAAAATACAACTCAAAAAAATAACTCAACAAAAAAATAAATATGATACCCTCAACATTAAGTCAAAATAGACATAATAAAAATGTGGAGAACTGAAACAAATGTGGGGAAATCTGGCTAGCAAACAGTGAGAAATAGAATAAACACTAACGAAAATGCAAACTTTCAGTATGTGACATCGGGACAAAATTGCATCAGCAAGAGAACGGCTTGCTTCTAGCAAGAGAGCAAAAATACGCTCGAAACGGGACACTATATAGAGAGTTTAGGTGACGAATGTGCCAGGTCCCAAACAAACGCGAGTTTTACCTGAACGAGTGCTCCCGTCCCATCGTTTTGACTGAGCATGCGCGGGTTTTTGGTCCGATGCTTTTGTGTACTCACGAGCGGACATATCCGACGGACATGTGTCCGGCGGAAATATTTCAAAGCATGCTTTGGAATTTGTCCGCAGGAGAAATCCGGCCAAAACGGTCCGTTTGCCCATACAGACGAGCGGATTTTTCGGCTGAAATGGTCCGTCGGACCAGTTTCAGCGGATTTATTCCCTTGTGTGTACAAGGCCTGAGACTCTTGACTTTGGAGCTAGGGGTGATGATTTGGCCCAGAATGGGCGGGGGTATCCAGGATTTTTCCAGTTGACTCTTATGACTTAGTCATCCAGTTTTCTATCACAGAGAGATATTTCTCTAAACTGAGATGATGATCCTTTTTGTTGCAGATGCGAAAATACAGTTGCATGTTGTCTGCATATGAGTGATAAAGTAGATCTTGGCTACTGATAATTTCGAAGAGAGGGCGAAGAAAGATGTTGAAGAGCACCGGTGACAAAGGGGATCCTTGAGGGACTCCACATGACACCGTGCGTTTTTCAGAAGTGAAAGGTCCCAATTTCACTGTTTGTGATCGGTTTTCCAAAAAGGAGGAAAACCATGGTAGATCACCTTCTGCGACTCTGGCTACCTCAGCCAGCCGAGTCAATAAAAGTTTGTGGTCTACAGTGTCAAAGGCTGCGCTTAGGTCCAGCAAAACCAGGAGAGAGTATTCTCCTTCGTCTGCGGCCTCGAGGGCGTCATCCCATATTTTGAGTAATGCTGTTTCCGTTCCGTGTCCGGGACGGAAGCCTGATTGAAATGGATCAAGTAGATTATGGGTATCTAGATGCTGTTGCAGCTGTTGTACCACTACTTTTTCCATTACCTTGGAGAGAACGTTAAGGCCTGTTATGGGACGGCGGTGAGTTGGGTCCTTGGGATTCAGGGTAGGCTTTTTCAAGATTGGCTTGATTGTGCCCTCTTTCAGCAGGGAGGGCACTATGCCTTCCTTAAATGACTGATTTATTAGCTGCGTGATAGGTGGTGCCAAGATGTCGGCACATTCCTTCAGCAGTTTAGTGGGGATAATATCATTAGGCGCTGTGCTGTTTCACAAAGTACCGATGATATTTTTAGTGGCATCGATGGAGATGGGTTCCAGAGTGAACATTGTTGATTGTCGGTGGTTTCTGTGGATGTTATGTGGTTGATTGCGGGGGGTTGAGGGGGGTATTGTTTTGCTGAATGCTTTTCCGGATTCCCTCAATTTTATTAATGAAGAAATCCGATAGTTCATCGCAAAATTCTTGGGTATCTGAATTGGGGGCTTCCAGGCAACCTGGATTCATGGTCTGAATGACCAGCTTGAAGAGTTCGCGGGGGCGATTTAAAGTGCTGTTGATAGCCACAGAAAAATTATGTTTCTTGGCTTTGAAGATTTCTTTATGGTATTTTCTTGTTATTTCCTTGTAGATGATGAGGTTCTCCTCTGAAGCGCTTCTTTTCCAGGCGGCTTCCGCCCTTCTGCGCTCTTGCTTCAGTAGTGACAGCTGGTTGTTGAACCAGCCGGACTTGTTTTTCTGGATGCGGGTTTTGCGTTTCGGTGCTGCTAAGTCGGCTGACTGTAGTAGGGCTGCATTTATGGCATCCAGTGTTTCTGAGGCTGTTCGAAGTGGTTGGATTATTTTTATTTTATTTCCCAAGGTAGATTTGAAGAGTTACGAATGGAGCTTCTTCTGAGATCTAGTCCAGTGTATTGTCACCGGCTTGGGTGTTTTTATCAATGGGGGAATTTTGGAAATTATGAATTTAATTGCTTGGTGATCTGTCCATGGCAATGGTTAATTTTCCAGAATGCTTATTTTCAGATTTTGTCTGAAAATTAAGTCAAGCGGGTGACCTGAAGCATGTGTGGGCCCACATACTAGTTGCTGTAGCCCTAATCCTTCAAGGTGGTCAATACAGGCATCGGCAAAAGCATCCTGAGAGGAGTTTGCCCAGAGATTGAAGTCCCCGAGCAGCAAAAGGAGTTTGCTGTTAAGGGTATAAGTGGAGATAAACTCCGTCAATGATGTGAGAAGCTGCGATTTTGGCCCGGGTGGCCTATAGCAGAGAAGAATGCGGATGGTCTCCTGGGGGTTTGTTTGCAGTTGTAGAGTAAGGGTTTCCATGAATGGAAGAGGATTTTGAAGGACTGGTTTGGTGATCGCAAGATGAATCCTGTGGATCACCGCCAGGCCTCCACCTCTTTGCCCTATTCTGTTTTCCGTTATAATACGGTAGTTTTCTGGTACCAGTTCTCCTAGAATGGTGTTACAGTCGGCTGTAAGCCAGCTTTCTGTAATAAAAAGGCAGTCTAAATCATATTGTAGAATGAAATCATGGATTTCTGATCGGTGTTTTACTGCCGATCTTGCGTTGATCAGAGCACATGATATGTGCTTAAGCCGGGGTAAATGACTGAAGCTTTTGATAGTCGATCGTCGATCGGTTCTCAATAGTTGCTCTAATTTTAAGGCCCTTTTGGTGACGGCTGGTAATACTGTGGCGAATCGCCTCAGACCCCAAATGGTTTCTGCAGAATATTGCAGATGAGCCATAGTCGCAGTCATGGGGGGGGGGCTATGGTATTTAAATGGCGATGGAGGGGAGATTTATTGAATCCTCTCTCCCGGCTTGGTCCAGAGGAAGGCAAAAAAAACCTGGCCGTGCTGAGCCAATGTGCTGAGGCCAGGGAAAAAAATTCCTTCCTGATCCCTGAGAGGCGATCAGACAAGAACCCTGGATCAAGCAGTATTGGTTGTGAAGGAGGAAGGGGGGTGAGAGGTGTCTCTGTTTCTAGGGTGTACCAAGATGGCCACCAACCGAGACACAAGGCATAAGCTGGGGGGCTGTCAGCTGGGTGGATGGCTGGCTGTGGTGAACTGGATGGTTAACTGGGGGTTGATGGGATGGATGGGATCCTCCAGGGGTTTACAGGTAATTTCTTTCTTTCCTGAAACGCGGCGGCCGCGAATGTAAGCAGGCTGGCGCGAATGCCGGAGGGATTACGGAGAAGCCGCAGAACTGAACCAGGGAAGCGGCGGGGGGATGCCTTGATTGTGGGTGCCGGTGTGGGTAGCGATGAGGGGTAGAGGAGAGGGGGAGAGCCGTAGGATGTAGCAGCTTGTCCTGAAAAGGACGGCCGCCAATGGTTGCAGTGGAGGTAGAATACCCTAAAAAAGACGGGGAACTACCTGCAGATGTTTTCCTGCAAGAAGAGGGGGTCCAAGGGGGAGGAAGGAGCTGGTCCTAGGGGCTACAGATTGTCTCATGCAGCAAGGGGTTTGCAGGAGCCTGCCTGCCTAGCTGCCTAGTCTCTGTCTGGTCCCTGGGTGAGAGCAGACTCGAGCGGAAGGTCCGGAGCGCCCTACTCCACCACTGACTGACTCAAGACTGAATGAAAAGAGTAAATGTGTGCAAATTAAAACAAGCCACAGTCATCCTACTAAAGGAGAATTCTGATTGGTTGGTTCACTTGTGTTATGGCCCTTTGCCTTGCTTAACCGCTTCCTGCCCGACCTATGGCACAATGATGGCCGAGTGGGAGCACAGCCATCCTTGGTGAACATCATATGATGTCCTCCCAAGATCACACCTCTCATGTGCCCCAGGGGCTGTGCTACAGCATGATCTGTCACCCACTGTGTCCACTAGGCACAGCAGATGACAAATCAGTGTACCAGGCTGTTACCTCTACCATGTGATTGCTGTGACCATTCACACCAGATCACATGACAATTGTACGCAATTAATGGCTTCCATTCATAGCCATTCATTGTTATCAGGCTGCACTGATGGGCACTGTCTGCACTGGTGAGGCTGCATTGATGGGCGCTGATCAGGCTGCACTGATGGGCACCGATAAGGCTGCACTGATAAGCACTGTCTGCACTGGCACTGTCTGCCTTGGAGAGGCTGCGTTGATAGGCACTGATCAGGCTGCATTTATGGGCCCTGATCAGGCTGCGTTAATGGTTCAATAGGCCACTTGACTGGACTTGCCTTTCAGGCCTAAGGCTGCCAGCCCTCCCCTGGCCCCTGGCCACAGGGCAGTATTCCAACATGATAAGGACTCCAAACACATCTCCAAGATGACCACTGCCTTGCTAAAGAAGCTGAGGGTAAAGGTGATGGACTAGCCAAGCATGTCTCCAGACCTAAACCCTATTGAGCATCTGTGGGGCATCCTCAAATGATAGGTGGAGGAGTGCAAGGTCTCTAACATCCACCAGCTCCGTGATGTCGTCATGGAGAAGTGGAAGAGGACTCCAGTGGCAACCGGTGAAGCTCTGGTAAACTCCATGCCCAAGAGGGTTAAGGCAGTGCTGGAAAATAATGGTGGCCACACAAAATATTGACACTTTGGGCCCAATTTGGACATTTTCACTTAGGGGTGTACTCACTTTTGTTGCCAGCAGTTTAGACATTAATGGCTGTGTGTTGAGTTATTTTTAGGGGACAGCAAAATTAACACTGTTATACAAGCTGCACACTCACTACTTTACATTGTAGCAAAGTGTCATTTCTTCAGTGTTTTTAAATGAAAAGATATAATAAAATATTTACAAAAATGTGAGGGGTGTACTCACTTTTGTTAAATACTGTATATATACTGGGTTAATTTGGTTATTTTACCAAATAAATTATATGCTCTACCCATTGTAACTCAATTGTGTCATTTGACAATCCTTCAATAAATATATTGGGCCAGATTCAGGTAGAATTTACGCAGCTTATCTCTAGATAAGCCGCGTAACTTCTAACCTACGCTGGCGTATCTGTTTCTGTTTTTCAGAAAACAAGATACTCCGGGATTGAGTTCAGATACGAGCGGCATAATTGTATTTCGCCGTCGTATCGGAACTGCAATTTTAAAATGTCCGCTAGGGGCGTTCCCGCTGATTTACGCCGAGAATATGTAAATCAGCGAGATACGGCAATTCAAAAACGTACGTGGGCCTGACGCAGTCACTTTACGACGTTTCCGTAAGGGGTTTCCCGGCGTAAAGATAAAGCAACAAAAAGCACGCGTATCCTATATTAAGTATGGCCGTCGTGACCGCATCGAATTGAAAAAGTTTAACGTCGTTTGCGTAACTCGTCCGTGAATGGGGATTGACGTCATTGATTGCCCAATTTGAATTCCGCCGGCCCATTTTCGCTACGCCGCCGTAACTTTAGGAGCAAGTGCTTTGTAAATACAGTACTTTCTCCTAAAGTTTCGGCGGAGTAACGTAAATGAGAAACGTTACGCCAGAATAAAGAACCGCTCGCCATCCTGAATATGGCCCATTGTATATCATTATTGGACATGACAACTTATTGCTGTTCAAAGCCCCTCCGTGGGAAACCGTTCTTTTTTTCAATCATACCGGGGTTCGCAGCACCCAAACCTCTCCCATGTGTGTTTCTCTTTTTCAGAAATGTAGCAGTATACCTTTTGGTCTAAAATAATAAAGGAAGATGATTTATTTGCACAATTTTATAACTGAAACTGTTTGTTTTTTTTTTAGTCTTTTTTTGTTTATTCAGCAAAAAAAAAAAAAAAAGATGATTAAATACCACCAAAAGAAAGCTATATCTGCCTCAAAAAAATTATAAACATTTATTTTGGGTACAGTGTTGCATAACTGTATATTTGTTATGGTGTCAAATGTGACAGTGCTGAAAGCTGAAAATTGGCCTGGTTAGGAAGGGGGTAAAAGTGTTCAGTGTTGAATTGGTTAATAAGCCTAATGGTTTTCCATCAGCCTGGGAGTCACAGTTGCCTAAGATAATTTAACACTATCAAAAGCCTAATTTGTCTTTTATGTGAATGAAATAATATGCTCTATAAGGCAATGACTTACATATTTCTTTAATAACATTTTGGGCCAGATCCACAAAAACGGGCGTATCTTTAAGCGGGCGTAGCGCATCTGATATGCGCTACGCCGACGTAACTTTGAGAAGCTCGTAGGGTATCCACAAAGAACTTGCTCCCATATGTGCGCCGGCATAACGTAAATCGCCCAGCGTTAGCCCGCGCAATTCAAAGTAGGCAGGTAAGGGGCGTGTTGTATTTAAATTAAGCGTGACCCCATGTAGATGCATGTCCGTACGAACGGCTCATGCGCCGTCCGTGGACGTAACCCAGTGCGCATGCTCCGACTCACGTCACATTGAATTCCTAAGATACGTCGAAAACTGCCTCCGACGTGAACGTAACTTACGCACAGCCCTATTCACGTACGACTTACGCAAAGGACGTAAAATACGACGCTGTTCTGACGTCCATACGTTAACATGACTTACCCCTGCTTTATGAGGGGTAAAGTTACGCTGGTCGTACACCTTACGTAAAAAGCATATATTGATACGCCAGGCTCAAGTACGTTCGTGGATCGGCGTATCTAGGTCATTTGCATATTCAACGCGGAAATCTACGGAAGCGCCCCTATGCAGCCTAGATACGACGGTGTACTAAAACTTACTTCGGTCGTATCTAGCCAACATTCAGATGTATCTGGCTTTGAGGATACGAAAAATACATACGACGGCGCATCTTTTAACTTACGCGGCGTATCAATAGATACGCCGGTGTAAAGTGTTTGTGGATCTGGCCCTTTCTGTTTAATGTATACATTCATTGTAATAAAAGTTACATGTGCATATGATAACGTTAATGCTTTCCAGTTTGTAGATGATAATTAATGTTATTTCTATCCCATGTTTACAACCCATTGTGCTCTGTAAGTAATTTCTCAGCTACATTTATCAGGATTCTCTTTGCTGTGCATGTAGTTTTTCATAAACGTGGTCTATGGGGGTCTTTTTCCTCTTGTATAAGCATGTGAAAGCAATAGGTTGGGTTTAAAAACAAGACCAAAGCAATAACGCTGCTCAAAGGGATTATGTAATAAAAACAGTGAGGCACCCTTAAACATGATCTATTTAATGTAAAGCAGATATATATATCAACGCCCCCAAGTGGTAACATTTTTGCTTGCATGAAAAATAGTGAATCATCTTGGCTATTTTATATGTGGATATTACAAACTGTAATGCCACGTACACACGATCGGTTCATCCGATGAAGACGGTCTGATGGATTTTTTCATCAGATATCTGATGAAGCTGACTGATGATCAGTCGTGCCTACACACCATCAGTTGAAAAAACGATTGTGTCAAAATGCGGTGACGTAAAACACAACGACGTGCTGAGACAAATGAGCATGCGTCGACTTGATTCTAAACATGCGTGGATTTTTAACCGATGGACGTGCCCACAGACGATTGTTTTTTTTTATCATTTTTTTAACTATCAGATCATTTTAAAAGAAGTTCCTAGTTTTTTAACCGATGGATAAAAAACTGGTGGGCCCACACACGATCGGTTTGTCTCATGAAAACAGTCCATCAGACCGTTTTCATCAGACAAACTGATCGTGTGTATGCGACATAACTGGATATTTTTGATTGTAGCATAATAAGGCATGCTATGGAACGTATTATAGTTGGTCATAACTCTTAGGCCCTGTACACACAATCAGACATGTCTGATGAGACATGTCCGACAGACATTTTTCATCAGACAACTCTGAACTTGTCTGATGGTCTGATGTGCGTACACACCATCGGACCAAAATCCGATCAGACCACACAGTGACGTAGAACACAACGACGTGATGAAAAAATGAAGTTCAATGCTTCGAAGTATGTGCCTAAGGCTGTGTACACACGATCAAATCTGTCTGCTGGAAACGGTCTGCCAGACCGTCCCAGCAGACAGATTTGATCGCGTGTACGGGCGAGCCGACGGATTTGGCCAGCCGACAGATTTGAAAGCATGCTTTCAAATCTGTCGGCTGGGAACCCGTCCGCCTGACATGTCTGCTGGTTAGTACGCTAACCAGCAGACATGTCTTCTCACACACGCGTTGAATGGTTTCGACGCATGCGCGGAAGTGTTTTACCTCCTGGTGCAGTGACGTGCCGGCATCAACGTCACCACCACGTCAGCGCGCTGTCTGCCGGCAGGGATTTTGGTTTGATCGTCTGTCCGACCGATTTGAACAGATCTGTCTGCTCGTGTGTATGGGGCCTTAGTACTATTAACCTAAACCACAGTCCTGCAACCAGTGGTGGCTGGTGCTCAAAATGTTTGGGGGGCGCAAACAAACTGAAAAAAAAACCATCAAAGCTATGCAGTAATTATTTTTGGATTTTTTTTAAAGAACATGCCGCAGATATGTTATCATTTATAAATCAAATGCATAAGCAAGCGTTACCTTCAATTTAGCCTTGCCTGCGTGTTAAACAATTAATAAAGCAAGGCATATTAGAAGCTGACATTTTATGCAGATCATGACTATTCCATCCATTCAATAAATGTGGTAGACAGTCTAGCTGTGTAAATGAGAGCCCTAATGCCCTGTACACATGAGCGGAATTTTGGTCGGAAAAAGGTTTGGATGGTTTTTCTGACGGAATTCCGCTCAAGCTTGGCTTGGCTTGCATTAGACAAACGTTTTCGGAACTTTCGAGCGTTCAGAAAAATAATTTTAATGCTTCCAAGCATGCGTCAAATTGTTTCTGAGCATGCGTGATTTTTTCCCCGTTGGAATTACATACAGATGAACGGATTAGAAAAAAAAATGAAAACCTGCACTCAAACTTTTACTGGTGGTAATTCCGCCAGCAAAAGTCTGATGGAGCATACACACTGTCGGAAATTCCAATGAAAAGATCACAGCAGACTTTTGCTGGTGGAAATTCCGCTTGTGTGTATGGGGTATTAGAGGAGGGAGGAATAGAGCTAAAAAAAAAAATTGTAATCTGATTTTTACCTACATTTAGCCACCTTTCACATTTCTGGATTGCTTTCACAACAGTGAAGGAATAGCAGTGTAAATGATTAAACAATTATTTTTTAATGATGATGACATTCATGTAGTCAGGAATAGAGATTGTATCCTAGCTGTGTCCTGACCTCTTTTGTATTGTGGTTTGAATTCCTATCCAGAAGCGTGTGCTTGTGTCAGGTGACCCCTTGTTAAAATTAATAAAGCCATTGTGTAAACTTTCATGACAACAAAGTCACCATGTGGCGCATTTTTATTGACTGACAGCTGCACTGTCATATAAATATGGATACATGGTAAAATATTGTTTCAAGCTAAAATGTTATTGCAAATGCAAAAATATATATATTTTTTAAAACAAAATAACAATCAGTGCATACTTACCTGCAGCCCCAAACCTCCTTTTCTCGGGTCCTCCACTGCTGGCACTACTGGCTCCTCTTCTCTGGTGAGTGCCCTCATAAGTAAGTGTAGAAGGGGGGGGGGGTGAGGGGACGATACTACTACCTAAACATTTTATAGTGGCGGTTTTCGGACGCTTGTCTGAGCCAAGATCCCACTCAACCGAATATTAAGCCATGTTTTTAGAGCCTCCGATGATTCTGTTGATAAGTTAATGTCAAAAATGCCCCAAAGTCATGCCCCAAAATAAAGCCTGATTAAAGAGCAGCATATTAAAGTGGAAAAAACTGTATCTTAATAATAAAAACTAAAAATGCTATATAGCCCTGGTTCACATTGGTGCGATTTGACAAGTCAAATTACAGGCAATGGTACTGTCCTAATCGGATCTCAAAAAGTAGTTTATGTACTACTTTTTACGATTTCGGGGTGCAATTTTCATTGACATCTGTGCAGAAACCCGCACAGATGTCTGTGAAATCGCAGTCAAAATCGGGACTGACATGCAGGAGTGAAATTGTGCGAGTTCAGCTAAACTTGCACGGCTTCATTCCCACAGCTCAATGTGAACCTGGGCTCCATCATTCTTTATATTTAAAGAACAACACTTTGAAAAACACCACCCTAGCATTTCTATATAAGGCCATCTTGAGCAAGGGCACATGATTCATGTAGCATTTATTTACTGGAGTACATCACTTTGGCCCAGGCCAGAAAATACAATGTACCTTCCTATCTATTTACTAATGCTTGCTGCATAATGATTAAAAATAGTTCATGTTGATGAAGAGAGTTTAGTTCCTCTTTAATGTGACAAGATCATGATGAGATAATGGCACTTTATGCATGGCCACTAAACAAATAGTTCACACTTTATTAAAAAAGTGAAAGTGCACCTGTGTGTACAGTTAATCATGTACATGATCCCAACAAACTCTAAAGGAACTTTAAATACATTATTTCTGATTTATGTAGCTGCATGTAGTGTGATGTAGTTCATTCTCAAAGAGCCTCAAAGATCTCAACAAAGTCCATTTTAGACAGCCCTCTCATTCTAAGGCCCCTTTCACAAGAGGAGGACTCAGTTGAGATTCTCAGGGTATCTGTCCACTGATCCCCTGCTGATCAGAACAGAGCAGGCAGTTGAGCCATTTGTATCTGCTCAGTTCATGCAGAGTGGACATGGACAGAGCCTACTCTGCTCTATGGGTGCCCAGGAGTAAACAGATGTCTGCTGTCTGTTTACACCTGACTGCCCTCTGATCTGATGTGCCTAGATGAGACAGGAGGGATCTTCTTCCATTTATTTTTTTGTGAACTGGACACAAGTCTTTTTACACCTACCTGTCCATAGGGGTGAAAGGACCATCCGATCAGGTTCAACTGAAAAACAGACAGGAGGACCCAATTGGACCCGTTTTGTGAAAGGGGCCTTACAGCATAGAGACATCAGCTGTTAGAATGAGATGCCTGGCAGGCTGCCAGGATTCTGCTGCAATGTATTGCTTATTTAAAGAACATGTACATACGTTTACATACCTTGGCAGAATTTATGATTTATTGGCAATTTTTTCTGAGAAAAAGAATGATAACACAAACACTTTTCTTTCACTCATGGTTAGTGTTTGGCTGAAGCCATTTATTTTTTATCAACTGTGTTTACTCTTTTTAAATCATAATCACAACAGAAACTACCCAAATGACCCTGATTAAAAGTTTACATACCCCAGTTCTTAATACCGTGTATTGCCCTTTATTATCAATGACAGCTTGAAGTATTTTGTGGTATTTGTGTATGAAGCTTTTTATATTATCAGATGGTAAAGCTGCCCATTCCTCTTGGCAAAAATCCTCCAAGTCCTCTAAATTCTTAGGCTGTCTTGCATGAACTGCACCTTTGACATCTCCCCAGAGTGGCTCAATGATATTGAGGTCAGGAGATTGAGTTTGTCACTACAGAAGCTTTACCTTATTCTTCTGTAGCCAATGACAGGTCAATATAGCCTTGTATTTTGGATCATTGTCATGTTGGAATGTCCAAGTAAGTCCCATGCGCAGCTTCCTGGCTGATGAATACAAATGTTCCTCCAGTATTTGTTGATAACATACTGCATTCATCTTGCCATCAATTTTGACCAAATTTCCTGTGCCTTTGTAGCTCACACATCCCCAAAACATCAGCGATCCACCTCCGTTTTTCACAGTAGGAATGGTGTACCTTTCATCATAGGCCTTTTTGACTCCTCTCCAAATGAAGCGTTTATGGTTGTGGCCAAAAAGCTTAATTTTGGTCTCATCGCTTTGTGCCAGAAGGTTTGAGGCTTGTCTCTGTGCTGTTTGGCATTATGTAAGTGGGATACTTTGTAGCATTTGCGTAGTAATGGCTTTCTTCTGGCGACTCGACCATGCAGCCCATATTTCTTCAAGTGCCTCCTTATTGTGCATCTTGAAACAGCCACACCACATATTTTAGAGAGTCCTGTATTTCACCTGAACTTATTTGTGGGTTTTTCTTTGTGTCCCAAACAATTTTCCTGGCAATTGTGGCTGAAATTTTAGTTGGTCTACCTGACCATGGTTTGGTTTCAACAGAACCCCTAATGTTCCACTTCTTGATTAGATCAAAATATGAATATAGCCTCAGTTAAGTCTCATTAATAGAAATATCAAAGTACCATCATCCATAAAGAATTATGAAATATTGTACTAAGTGAGCATAGGGTGGTAGTTGCTAGTGCCACCTAAACCCGTAATTGCTCACTCAAAAAAAGCAGGTTAATTGGACTTTCAAGGTACTGATAACAAAAAAAAATAGTAATATAAAAAGATAGTTCATTATACATCAAAATATACAAAAAAATCATTTGAGCCAAACCCCACAATCAAAGCATTAGGTTGTGTATGACGGAGCCCCATCAAAGTTTGCTGTGGTGGAGGGAGGCCGGAAACTTTGACCGGTTTAACAAAGAGACCGCTTCTTCAGGAGAAGTATCTATACAGATGATACAATACAATGAGCTAGCAATGACCAATTAAGGGTTTAGGTGGCACTAGCAATTACCACCCTATGCTCACTTAGTACAATTTTTCATACTTCTTGATTACAGTTTGAACACTGCTGATTGGCATTCTCATTTCCTTGGATATATTTTTATATCCCTTTCCTGTTATATAAAGTTCAACTACCTTTTCCTGCAGATCCTTTGACAATTCCTTTGCTTTCCCTATGACTCAGAATCCAGAACCGTCAGTGCAGCACTGGATGAAAGATGCAAGGGTCTGTCAGCTGTCGAGAAACTCATTGACCTTTTAAATATACACACACTAATTACAAGCAAACAGATTACAGGTGAGGATGGTTACCTCTAAGGCCGCATACACACGATCGGTCCAACCCAATGAGAATGGTCCGACGGACCGCTTTCATTGGTTCACAGACAGTTCAAAAACCGATCGTGTCAGTACGTGGTGACGTAAAACACAATAACGTGCTGAAAAAAATGAAGTACAATGCTTCCAAGCATGCGTTGACTTGATTCTGCGCATGTGCGGGTTTTGGACCGATGTGTCCATCGGTCCGATTTTAAAGCACATTTTAAAACTTTGGTCCGACCGACGACGGACCGATGAAACTGGACTTCAGTACATTTTAATCGGTTTGGACCGATTGTGTGTACGCGGCCTAATTGTCATTCAAACCCTTTTGTGTCAACTTGTGTACATGTTATCAGGCCAAAATCACCAGTGTATGTAAACTTTTAATCAGGATCATTTGATTTGTTTCTGTTTTCATTATGTTTAAAAAGAGTAAACACAGTTGATTGATAATAAATGGCTTCAGCCAAACAATAACCATGAGTGAAAGAAATGTTTTTGTGTTATCATTCATATTCTCAGAAAAATTGCCAAAAAATCATAAATTCTGTCCGGGTATGTAAACCTATGAGCACAACTGTATATACTTTAGGGTGGATAATCTGGCCACAGGTTCACTAGAGGCAAAAACGTAGCATCCCAAATAATCAAAACTTGCTCTTATTATTAGTAAAAACTATCCCTATGAGACACAAGAGACAACTCACAGGCTGAGTTTTAAAAAGTAATATCCTTGTCTGATATCTTTAGAATTTTTAAATTCCCAACGGTGTGACTGTGAACACGGCTACACACTGAATGAATGTTTAATTGATTTTCACTAGCGTAGAATGTTTTTGCATAAAATATAACGCCTTAGCTAAATGTAAGTCAGTTTGCTAACATAAGATAATATGATGTGCTAAATATGCATGCAAACTTGCAAATATCACTGATAAATATTACATTTAATCTCAAAAGTTCAAATGAGGGAGAAAAGTCTGTCAATACCCACATTTCAGGAGAAGACTGTTGAGTAACATTAGACTTTTGTAGTGTTTTATTAAATTTTGTGATTCATGTGGTAATGACTATAGATGGCCTGGCGGTTCGCTCGGCAGTCGCTTTGCAGCAAACTTTGCTCGTACGCGGACATCTGGCGATGTTTGCGGCAGAACGCCATTTTACATTAGGAAGAACTTTGACCTATGACACATCCATCAGGTGGTGCAGGACAGCCAATTGAGACATTTCAACACATAGGGACATACCCCCTACCTTATAAATAGACCTGATCTGGCGGCCATCTTAGATTCTGCTTTTTGTCAGTGTAGGGAGAGGGTGGTGTTTGGAGCAGGGACAGGCTGTATTCAATCAAATAGCTATCTAAAAGGTCCACAAAAGTCCTTTTAAGGACTTGTATAGGTGTACTACTTGCTGTGCAGTATATAGGTGTGTAATACATTCATATATTTTTTTGTCAGTGTAGGGACAGGTTGCTGTTTCGAGCAGGGACAGGTTGTATTCAATCGAATAGCTATCTAAAAGGTCCACAAAAGTCCCTTTAAGGACTGGTATAGGTGTACTACTTGCTCTGCAGTACATAGGTGTGTAATACATTCATAAACTTTTTTTCAGTGTAGGGACAGGTTGCTGTTTCCAGCAGGGACAGACTGTAGTGTCACAAATCGTTACCTAACAGGTCCACAAAATTCCTTCCAAGCACTGGTAGATGTGTACTACTTGATTTGCAGTACATAGGTGTGTAATACATTTATATACTTGTTGTAAGTGTAGGGACAGGTTGCTGGTTCCAGCAGGGAAGGACTGTAGTGACACAAATCAATACCTAACAGGTCCACACAAGTCCTTTCAAGCACTGGTATAGGTGTAGTATTTGCTCTGCGGTACATAGGTGTGTAATACATTCATATATTTTTTGTCAGTGTAGGGACAGGTTGCTGTTTTCAGCAGGGAAAGACTCTAGTGACAAAAATTGTTACCTAACAGGTCCACAAAAGTCCTTTCAAGCACTGGTATAAGTGTACTAGATATGTGCATTCCCGTTCGTATGAATGTTATTTTCGTACGAAAATCTTCATTTTCGTACCCGTGGGATAATGTGTACATACGAAAAAAATGAAAGCACCAAAATACGAAAATGACGGGATTACGAATGAGCCGCGTAACGAACAACCGCAAATACGAACGAATGAATCAACGAAAATACGACAAATCGGAAACGGCAAAAGAACGAAAATGAAATCTGTAACAAAAGATTTGCATTCTGCATTTTGTTTGAATCCTTTTTCTGTTTGTTTTCAGTCGTATGTTCATTGTTCATATGGCATCTATAACAAAAGATTTGCATTCTGTATTTTGAATAGTGTTGCTTACGAATATTCGCATTGCGAATATTCGTTACGAATATTGCATATTCGAGTATTCGCGAATAAATCGAATATCGCGGTGAATATTCGCTATCGCGAATATTCGTATTTTTTCAAATTTATTTTTAAAACAGATCACATCCTAGTGATCTCCATCGACGTCTAAAAGCATTGCTGGTATGATTAGAGACCCTGGGCCGAGTAGCTGAGGCGATCCTTTTATGTTGCCGAATATTCGCAATGCGAATATTCGTATTACGAATATTTGCGAATACGTTCTCTGCCCTTCTGTGTTTTGTGTATAAAAAAATAAAAAATTTGCTTTAGTTTAGTCATATAAGTTTGTGTAAGTAGAGTTAGTGTTTAGTGCCTATTAGTTTAGTAATCCAGGAAATGATCTCCGTTTTCGCGTGTTGACGAGAATTTCACAATCAATTTCGCATTCGCACTAGCAATTTTTTTTTTTGATAAAATATCACGAATATTCGATATTAACGAATATTCGCGAATATTCTTCTATATATTCGCGAAATATCGCGAAATCGAATATGGCGTATTCCGCTCATCACTAATTTTGAATTCCTTTTTTTCTGTTCGTATTTTGTATTCAAAATACAGAATGCAAATCTCTTGTTATAGATGTCATATGAACATACGAATGAAAATTTCAAAAGAAAAACTATTCAAGATACAGAATGCAAATCTTTTGTTATATATGTCATTTTCTTTTTTTTGAATGGGCAGTGAGTGAGTGTAGTTAGTGAAGCAGCTTCTCTTTTGTGCTGAGTACATTAGTACAGTGAGTAGTACAGTAAAGCCAAATAAACTTTTCTGTGGATTTTCATCTGAAGGGAGATCAGTTGGCCAGACTTTTGAACCCAAAAATGGTTCTCTGATGTAGTTTGAAAACAAACAAATTTTCTGAGAACGAACGGAAAACGATTGTTTTTATGTTTGTTGTTAAAAAAGTCTGACCAAGTGTATGGGGCTTAACAATAGTTAATATGGATGAGCCGCGTGTTGAAAGTGCCGCGAATCCCGCAATATATTTACGAAAGTACAAAATGACGAAAATCCTTTTTCTGTTAGTATTTTCAGTCGCATGTTCATATGACATCTATGTCATATGAGCATGCGACTGAAAATATGAACAGAAAAAGGATTTTCGTCATTTTGTACTTAACGTAACGAACATGAATTAAACAGAATAACGAACCATCCCGCATGTACGAAAATAAAACGGTAACGAAAATACGAAATGATCGGAATACGAAAAAAATCGCGTCATACGAAAAACGAACGGGAACGAACAGGAAAACAGGCGTCTTTACGAAAAGCGAACGGAAACAAAAAAACGGAACGATACGAAACGGAACAATATAAAACGGAAAAAAAAAAATTGTGCACATGTCTAAAGTGTACTACTTGCTGTGCAGTATATAGGTGTAATATACACTTATAATATACTTTCAAATATAGAAAGCATATTATAGTGGATTTGTATTGTGCAGCATTGTGACTGGCGGTGTATTTGGTTACTGCTGAGTTTTTGCCTCTTTCGCTGCATTACTTCTGCTACACACATTGACAAAATTTCCTGAAAAAAAAGTTTCAAAACTGGTGCTATAAACCAGTGACCCCCCAAAACGACATATTTTGTTATATACCTTCTTCCACATATACTGCGCTTCTCTTGAGACTTTTTCACAGGGTCATTTAAAAAATGATAGGCAGAGGAAGAGGCAGGCCCTTTCGCAGGGGTGGTAGGGGTAGGGCAGGAGCACCAGGCCGGAGCCAAGGTTGGAAGTGGCATAATGTTCGTTCGATTACGTCAAAGGATGCACCAGACTTGGTTGAGTGGCTCACCACCAACACCACCACCACCATATACCCTCCGCTTGAGTCACATGAATTATTTTCCGATACATCAGAAGACATTTTGAATGCGCAGCCATTCTTGTCATTGGATCAGGAAGAGGAGGTAGCAACAGCCGGCACTCAGCAGTC
Source organism: Rana kukunoris (assembly GCA_029574335.1). NCBI lineage: Eukaryota > Metazoa > Chordata > Amphibia > Anura > Ranidae > Rana > Rana kukunoris. The sequence goes on along the minus strand of CM056050.1, from coordinate 539,752,297 downwards.
TGATGACAGTACTCAGATCAGCCCAAGGAGTTTAGTGCCCGCTGTTGCTGCCTACTTCGAGATCTCTATTGTTAGTGATGGGGAAGGTGACGTCGATAAAATGTCTCTACAGACATCACGTGGGTGCCCACAAGAGGGGAAGTGGAGGGGAGTTCAGAGGGAGATATGGACCAGCAGATAGGGAGGAGAAGCAGGACAAACTTACATTGCACAGGAGGGACAAACCAGACTCCTAATGTATCAGGAGCGAGCCATCAACCATGTACGGTCACATCTGGCGCTCCCAGGACGCCGGTCCATGGCTCCACATTGTGAGCTTTTTTTTACTGTGTCCGCTGCAGACAATAGTGTTGCCATCTGCAGCCTTTGCAGAAAACGGGAATAACAGCCTACGCGTTTCACACTCCAAATTAGTGCTTAGTCATGGCTAACATAAAAAAGAACACACTTCAAAACACAAAACATGTAATAGACATTGACCAACAGCAGGCTGGACCCAATTAGTGAGAGGAACTCCTAAAGCCGATCGGAAAATGTTTTCACATGTGTGCATAGAGATACCTAGATACAAAGTTAAACTCACGTTTAAAAGAACATACTTGAATATAAATATAAAAGTGAAAAGTGTAAAGTTTATATGTGTAAGTCATTCCCTTTGTTAGGATAAATAACTATGTGTAAAGCATGGTGTAAAAGACATTTACAGTTATTGATTTATATCGCACATGCAACAGTATTGAACTGTGTGGTCAAAAAAGTTTGTTAATATATCCAAATGTTAGGGAAAAGGCTGCGTATAAGAAAGAACAGTGTTGTGTTGTCTGAAAGATATATGATAAACATATCTATGTGTCCATAGATGTGGTGAATTGAATTAAATTAAAAGACAAACGATGTTTTCTGTATAGAATAGTGATCGTTTGAATAGACCAATGGATGTGATATATATAATTAGTGAGGAGATTGTGGTATAAGTATTTATGTATGTGTGTGTAAACGAACTGTTAAGTACCACATACCTGGTAGCCAGAGTCTAGTCGCAGGAGAAGGCCTCTTTTACAGCCCTGGCTCGCGTGCCACTTGGATGGGAACAGTGGGCCCAGGAGCGCAGCGAGTAGGGTGAAGTAGGTGCCAGATGCTGATCCCTTCAGGAGCGGTAGGACTGGAGACCACTGAAGTGGAGGAAGCCGGTCAACGACCTTAGCAGGAGGTCCAGGTACTGGGGCAGCAGGCTGGAAGGTTAGCTGGTTAGCAGGCAGACATGAAGTAGCAGAGTCAGACATGTACGATAGGCTGGAACGTAGTCACAGATACAGGCAGGAGGGTCAGGCAGCAGTGGATCAATCAGAGGAGCAGGGTCAATCGTAAACTAAAGGTCAGAGGTAGGAGAGGTACGGGTGGTCAGACAAGCCGGGTCGGAAGGATAACAGGTAATCAGGTTCAGGCACTGGTTACAACTCATAAGCTGCAGATCAGACAGCAATGTGCTGGAGAGGCGAGTGGACTTTTAAGGGCGATTCGGCGCCAAGACAAATTAACCTGGGCACACGCGCACACCATTGGTGCAATAGGCGCACAGCGGCAGGCAATTACAGGAGAGCGCTGCTGTCTCACCTGATTGGTGGCAGGCCGGGATTGAGAGGTAGGTCCCTGACACGACCACATAAAATGCAAAAAAAGGGAATGTATTCATTTTGTAGGTAATAGTTATATCACTTATGTGTCAGAAAAAATTCTGACGTGTCATGAGTTTATTAGCCCAAAATGAACCAAGGTAAAGTTCCTTAAAAAAAATCAAGTGATGCCAAATCATAAAATATATATAGATGTATATGTATAGAGTAAGCTTGAAAGGAGAAGCTCATAGACATATGAATGTGTATAATTGTATATATTGTTTAGTTTGGTGTGTAGATACGAGTGTACTGTGGCATGAATTACGTATATATGACATCCTATATTTGTCTCTGCTTGTAGTGATGTGTAGACGTCTAGAAAAGACATACACCCATCCATCAAATAGTGAATACACTAAAAGGGTGAATGCTAAAAAATACAAAATATATATATATATATATATATATACATGTACAACATACTCAAAAGTCAGTAGGAGAGTGTGTATTCAAAGGAGGAAGGTTGGCTATACACTGGATCTAAAAGGTGAAATTCCTTAAACTGATATACCCTCCTACAGTGTAAATGAAGACACATTCCACCCTATAGTATTATACAATTATACATGTCTTCAAGTATATATCGCATGATACAAAATACAAAAATGTTTTAAAAAATACAGAATTCATCATGATATGTATATTTCGTATATGGTGTTTGTAGAGACTTCATAAAATAGAAATAAAAATAAAAATAAAAAATGTATCCCATATAAAAAAACAACCAGACGACAATGTTTCTTTCCTTTTTGAGTATAACTGGAAGGATATTTCCTAAAAAAATTAAAAAAGGAAACAAAAACATAAAATACATATCTGAAAGATGGATTCTGTTCAGCAGGACCTACTTTTCTGACTTCTACATAGATGTATGTCCTAATGTTATTGGACATATCTAAATTGCTAATGACAGCGGGGGACGAAAGCATCTAGTAAATGGATGAATTAGATATAGATAGAGAGACTCACACATATCGGTTGATCCGAAGTAAGAATCTATCGCCTATAAATGCAATAATCGTGTGAATCCTCACATATATAGATGATCCGACGAGAATTGTATGAAAAAGGAAAAGAGGGAGTACAAAAAAACACCTATCATAAAATATGAGGCGAAAGGGCAAGGCAAAAATGTGTATTGTCGTTGTTATAAATGAGTAGATACATGGGTAAATGTTGTGCACGAACGTCATGGAAGCCCTTCTCATTCATAATAGTGGGAGACGTCCCACTCAAAATGTAACCCTATAGATATTCTCGTATTTAAATGGAAAATCCAATAAACTTCACGTCTACATAATTGCCTGAATTTATCCCCTCCTCTAGTTGAAATAATAATCTTCTCCACACCTTGTATGGACAAGCTGGATATATCCCTACAGTGTATTAAGTTCCAGTGTTTAGCTACATCTGTATTGTGATTTTACTCTATGTCGTATAAGTGATCACTTAGCCTGTCCTTCAATCTCCTAAAAGTCCAACCCACATATTGGACATTGCATAGATTGCAAATGATAACATAGACTAGAAAAGCAGTATTACAGTTATCGGAAACAGCATTGCTCAAAATATGGGATGACGCCCTCGATGACGAAGGAGAATCTTGTCTCCTGGTTCTGTTGGACCTAAGCGCAGCTTTCGACACGGTAGACCACAAACTATTACTGACTCGGCTGGCTGAGGTAGCCAGTTTCGCAGAAGGTGATCTATCATGGTTCTCCTCCTTTCTGGAAAACCGATCACAAACAGTGAAATTGGGACCTTTCACTTCTGAAAAACTCCCTCAGGGATCCCCTCTGTCACCGGTGCTGTTTAACATCTATCTTCGCCCTCTCTTTGAAATCATCAGTAGCCAAAAACTACTCTATCACTCGTACGCAGACGACACACAACTGTATTTTCGCATCTGCAACAAAAAGGATCATCATCTCAGTCTAGAGACATGCCTCTCTTTGATAGAAAACTGGATGACAAAGAATTATCTTAAACTCAACAGTTCCAAAACAGAACTTCTTCTGTTTCATGCCAGTCGTAAGAATCAACTGGCAACAACCTGGACACCTCTGCCAATTCTGGGCCAAATCATCACCCCTAGCTCAAAAGTCAAAAGTCTCGGGGTCATTTTCGACACCTACATGACAATGGACACACAAATAGGGTCAGTAGTCAGCAGATCTCACCATCTGCTGCGCCTACTATGCAGACTTATTCCATTTATTCCTAAAGAAGACGTAACAGTCGTGGTGGGAACAATTGTGAATTCCAGACTGGACTATGCAAATGCCCTTTACCTCGGACTCCCAAAGTACCAGATCGCTCGTCTGCAAGTCGTTCAGAACACGGCCGCCAGACTTGTGACTGGAAAAAAACCATGGGAATCAATCTCACTTTTGTTGAGATCCCTTCACTGGTTGCCAGTAAAGGACAGAATTGCTTTTAAAGCACTCTGTCTGATGCATAAGTGCATCCATGGGAAGGCTCCGCAATATCTATGCGAAAAGATAAAAGCTCACAACTCCAATCGCGTTCTTCGATCCACCAACCAAAATCTGCTCCAGATACCCAAAGCCAAATTCAAGTCCAAAGGAGAAAGAAGATTTGCGCTCCAGGGTCCCAGACTATGGAACGCTTTACCAACCAGCATTCGGTTGGAGGAGGACCACCTGACCTTCAGAAGAAAGATCAAAACTCATCTCTTTTGATATCAAGAGAGACAGGAACAACAAGCGCCCAGAGGCGATTTAGTTCACATGTGCCGCGCTATATAAGTTTTTCATTCATTCACAATTAATAAATCTACACCCTTTGATCCCACACCTAAAGGTTCCTGTGAAATGTAACCAATTTTCGTTCACTGTTTTAGTTGAAAAAAGGCTTGGTGAGAGAATGCCCCCTAGTGTGGGTGCTCTGCGGCTAACTGTTTTAATACCTTTGGATAATATAGACTGGTATGCTGTGTCGTTATATAAGACAGGAAGATACTTGGTAACAATCTGTCTTATTTTGTTAAATTCACAGCTGTAAGGTGTGGAGAAGACTGGGACATTTTCATTTAAGGAAGTTTTAATGTGTTTTCCATCATGACTGTTGTTCTCTAATAAAGAGGATCTGGGTATAGAGTTGACCTTAGATAGAGCCTTGTTGATGGTCTTGATAGGATAGCCCCTTGCTTTAAATCTGGAGGCCATACCAGCTGCTTCTCTAACGAAGCCTTCGGAAGTACTACAGAGGCGTTTATGTCTTAAAAATTGACCGAAGGGTATGCCCCTAATGGTGTGTTTAGGATGTCCTGAATCATCTCGAAGGAGGACGTTACCCGCTGTACTCTTTCTGTGTAGACCTGTAATTACACACCCATTGGTACCCGTGAGTTTGACGTCCAGGAAGTCAATGGAGGTGCCCTGTAGATTCACTGTAAACCTTAAATTAAAATTATTCTCGTTCAGATAAGAGAGCCATGTGTCCAAATTGGCAGACTCATCCAAACTGACAAATAACAGGTCGTCGATATAACGACAGTAAAAAACAGTGTCGTCTCGACAGGGGCTATCACATTCAAAGATCGGGACCTCTCCTACCATCCCATGTACAGGTTGGCTAGGGAGGGTGAAAATTTGGCTCCCATGGAGGCCCCGCATCTCTGGAGGTAATAGCTCCCGTCAAACATGAGAAAATTCTAAGTGAGAAGATACTTTAGTGATTGTACTATAAATTCCTGTATGGCTAATGAGAATATACTCACAATTGTCCTCCACTCCACCTTCCATCATGCCATCCTCACGTTTTTCTCCAAAAAGGCAGGCTTCCATGGCCCAAATGTTCGATCATAAAAAAACGATGACGCCAGATAACCCATTTGCCCAACGGTTGACCGCTGGCTTGTCGGAACTGATATCCCGCCAACTACTGCCATATAAACTGGTGGACTCGGAGGCCTTTCGAAAATTTGTGCCCATTGGAACACCACAATGGAAGGTGCCAGGAAGGAAATTTTTTTCACAGAAGGGCATCCCAGAGCTATATGGCCATGTTCAGCGGCACGTGAATGTATCTCTGGCACACAGTGTCGGTGTCAAGATACATCTGACCACAGACACGTGGTCTAGCAAACATGGGCAGGGAAGGTATATAACTTTTACTGCCCACTGGGTGAACCTTCTGACGGCCGTCAAGCATGTAACCTGTGTGCACCCATGTAGATTTGGTTTTACTGCAATTGATTGCATGCAGGCCTGCCTCTTCTTCTCCTCCTCGTCCTACTCCATCCTCCCTCTCCTTTTCTGCTGACTCCTCATTTTCCGATGCAACCGTCTCTTCTGCTACACCTCCCAAGATCCCCAGAACCTATTCGACATGCCAGTTGAGACGTTGCCATGCTGTGCTGCGTCTGTTCTGCCTGGAAGACAAGAGCCACACTGGTCCTGCACTACTTTCAGCTTTAGGTTCACAGGCAGATCAGTGAATAACATCGCTCAGTTTGACAGTTGGTGTGCGACAACAGTGCCAATCTGCTGAGGGCGCTGAAACAGGGCAAAATTAAATGACACACGTCCTGAACTTGGTCATGCAGCGATTCGTTGCCAAATACCCTAGGCTCCAGGACATCTTGTGGCAGGCCAGGAAAATCTCGGCCCATTTCAGAAGATCTTACACGGCCATGGCTCGCCTTTCTGACATTCAGCGGCGACACAACCTGCCTGTCAGATGTTTTTTTTGTGACTGCCCGACGCAATGAAACTCAACATTGTATATGCTTGATAGGCTGCTCCAGCAGAAATGTGCAGTTAATGACTTCTGCGGCCATTTGATGAGATCACCAAACTGGTCAGTCACAGCCAGGGCGCCATCAGTGACATCGTACCTTATGGCTTCTTTCTGGAGCGTGCACTGCATCGTGTCATTGATCAAGCCGTCGAGGAGCAGGAGCAGGAAGATGATGAAGTCGCTATACTTGTTACTACAAATACTATATGTACTCTCAAAGTACCTGAGCTATATTGCCTCTTATACGCTATTAATACTTGTTACTACAAATACTATATGTATTCTCAAAGTACCTGAGCTATATTGCCTCTCATATGCAATTAATACTTGTTACTACTAATACTATATGTACTCTCAAAGTACCTGAGCTATATTGCCTCTCATAACTTTCTATTAGTTGCCAATACAACTTGTATATTATACGTGTATCCTCAAAGTACCTGAGCTACACTATCTCTCATATGCAATTAATACTTGTTACTACAAATACAATTTACTACGTGCTTGACAGAAGTATAAAATACTTATAGGTCTTGTCCTAATTGTTGAACATGTTCGCTCTAACTTTTCTATGCTAGGGGTTGATGCTATTTCATAGCATCCCCCCTAGTGGCCTAAATACATCTCTACATGCTAAGGTTGATATGATGTAGAGAACCCCCAAACTCCTGTTTCTAGGAGTGACGCCTGGGGTCCCTTACTTATAATCACCTGCATGTAGTGGTGTATTGGGATATTGACCTTGAACTAATTTTAAACGCTAAGCCTTGGTCGCATGTTGTAATGCGTCCATGTTTAGTAGCTCAACGCCTTTCTTTATGTGACACAAAGATGATGTATAGATCCCTCAAACTCCTGTTGAAGCCTGGGGCCTAATACAGATTTTTCACATAGAGAATCGCATTGAATTTCTTGCTAACCGCAGTTGTGGTTCACTCCGTTCACCAGTGCTGTTACAATGCCTAATGTACCACCAGCCACAAAATACAAGGTTGTTTGCTGTCAGGTGAACGCCTGTGGCCGTGGGCTAATTTTTGGGGCCTGTGATGGCCGACACTTACTTCTGTATCTAGTGAATGCCTTATGTACCACCAGCCACAGAATACAAGGTTGTTTGCTGTCAGGTGAACGCCTGTGGGCTAATTTTTGGGGCCTGTAATGGCCGGCACTTACTTATGTCAGTGTCCATGTTGTGGCACTATTTGTGCACAGCTAGTAAGTATTTTGTGGCTCCAAATATATACCTGCAGGTTTTTAATATTCGCCTGCCATTAAAGTCAATGGGGCCCGCCGCAAACTTGTGGTTCGTGGACATTTGCGAAAGTTTGCGGTTAGCGTTCGCTAACCGTCCCATCAGATGTTCGTCCATCACTAGTAATGACGTGTACAGTAGCTTATCATATCCAATACAAACCCGGCTGTGGAGTAGTATAATGTATGTACACTAAAGCACTAAAGCAATAACACTTGATTTATGATTGGTTGATTGATATTATATTTCATTTCTACATTTTATATATACTATATTTAAGCCACATTTCCATTTGAAATTGAAAACAAATCCTTAAAATGTATATAGAGGGTAAAGAGCCAGGGACTAAAGCTCCCCCCCCCTCCACTACCACCACCTCTTGCAACAATCTCTCTTTGTTGCATCTCTCAGTGCCAACTTTAACAATAGTTTAATTAATCTTATGCCGCGTACACACGATCGGAGATTCCGACAAGAAAACCATGGACTTTTTTTCCGGCTGAATTTTGGCTCAAACTTGTGTAGAATACACACGGTCACACAAAATTCCGACTGTCAAGAATGCAGTGACATACAACACTACGAGCCGAGAAAAATTAAGTTCAATGATTCAGAGAATGCGTCAAGTTGATTCCGAGCATGCGTGTTTTTTTTGCGCGTCGGAATTGCATACAGATATTTCCCGTCAGAAAATGTGAGAACCATCTGTCGTAAATTCCAACAAAAAAAGTCTGATGGGGCCTACACACGGTCGGAATTTCTGACCAAAAGCTTGCACCAAACTTTGTGACTAACCGTGTGACTAAATCGAGGACAGGTTGCATGAGAGCTGTTAGCATGGTAAATACACTACTAGGACTAGCTGTGTGCTCTGGGTCCACTAATTGTTTTATTTTTGGTGAGTCAGTAGGTGGCAGGCATTGTGACTGATGATGGATTCACAACAAAGCACTTTTTGGGGGGGTTATTTATTTTTATTTTTTAAACAAAGGACTTATCGATTGTTTAGGGGGCCTTAATTCTAGGTCTACTTTTTTTTGTTAATGAGTAGGGGTACTATCTACCCCTTAATCATTTGCGTGAGGGATCAAACTTTAAAGGGTGATTCCACGCTCCAATAAGCCTCCTGCCTGCAGGCCCTCACCACCACCAGCCAGGGTTGTGGAGAAGAAGCCCTTGTCCTCGTTAACATGGGGACAAGGTGCTTCTTGGTAAACCATCCTCCCATGTTGAGGGCATGTGTCCTGATATGGTTAAGGGGTGGTGGGATATTTTTTTGATGCACTAGTCAATTCAAATATTTATTATATGAAATATTTATTAGCAATCTGGTCATCTTGAAACTCACCTGGTAGAGAAAATGAAATGCCCATGGACCACCCAAGGCTTCACGCTTTTTTGCACCTAGAGAAAGTCTGATGCAAAAATGCAAGTACTAAGAAGCTTTGGAGTCTAAATGTAATTGGTGATGCCAGTACACAGCAAAAGCCTCACGAATCACACTCCTACTAATCTTTTATAGAGAGAGGAGAGTGCTCATGCTGAGTGAGATTACAGAACAGATTCAGGAAAATCTACTGAATTTTATAACATTAAAAATAGGAGATATGGAAAGTTATATTAACCACTTCCTGACGGCCGTACGACTTTGTACGACCGCAGTGTGGATCTTAATTGCCGGGAGGCCATCTATATACAGCCTCCGGCCTCCAGCCACTGGGGAGTGCGGGAGCGTGCCCGCCGCATCACTGAGATGCCAATGCATGTGCCTGGCGGCGGCGATGTCGGCCAGGCACCCGCGATCTGCGGTTACAGAGACATGGACATGGATCTGTGTGTGTAAACACACAGATCCACATCCTGTCAGGGAGAGAGGAGACCGCTCTGTGTCCCTTGTACATAGGGACACAGATCGGTCACCTCCCCCAGTCAGTCCCCTTCCCCCACAGTTAGAACACTATGCAGGGTACACATTTAACCCCTTCCTCACCCCCCTAGTATTAACACCTTCAATGCCAGTCACATTTATACAGTAATTAGTGCATATTTATAGCACGGTCACACAAAATTCCGACTGTCAAGAATGCAGTGACATACAACACTACGAGCCGAGAAAAATGAAGTTCAATGATTCAGAGAATGCGTCGAGTTGATTCCGAGCATGCGTGTTTTTTTGTGCGTCGGAATTGCATACAGATGATCAAAATTTCCGACAAGAACATTTCCCGTCAGAAAATCCCAATAAAAATCGCAGATCGCCGCCATTACTAGTAAAAAAATAAATAATAAAAAATAATAATTCTGTCCCCTATTTTTTAGGTGCTATAACTTTTGCGCAAACCAGTCACTTATTGCAATTTTTTTTTACCAAAAATATGTAGAAGAATATATATCGGCCTAGACTGAGGATTTTTTTATTTTTTTTAAAATTGGGCTATTTATTATAGCAACAAGTAAAAAATATTGTTTGTTTTTTTTTTTTTTTTTAATTGTCGCTCTTTTTTTGTTTATAGCGCAAAAAAAAATAAAATGCAGAGGTGATCAAATACCACCAAAAGAAGGCTCTACTTGTGGGGAAAAAAGGACGTCAATTTTGTTTGGTAGCCATGTCGCATGACTGCGCAATTGTCTGTTAACCACTTAAGACCCGGACCAATACGCTGGTAAATGACCCAAGGTGTTTTTGCGATTCGGAACTGCGTCGCTTTAACAGACAATTGCGCGGTCGTGCGACGTGGCTCCCAAACAAAATTTGCGTCCTTTTCTTCCCACAAATAGAGCTTTCTTTTGGTGGTATTTGATCACCTCTGCGATTTTTATTTTTTGCGCTATATACAAAAATAGAGCGACATTTTTGAAAAAAAAACACTATTTTTTACTTTTTGTTAAAAAAAAATCAAATAAACTAAATTTTAGTCAAACATTTAGGCCAAAATTTATTTAGCCACATGTCTTTAGTAAAAAAAAAAAATCGCAAGAAAAAAAAATAGCTACCTAGCGGGAACAGCGACACTAATACAGCGATCAGAAAAATGATCGCTTAGTGACGCTGGCAATAGGGAGTGAAAGGGTTAACTAGGGCGGTGATCAGGGGGTTAAAACTTTATTAGGGGGGGTGGGGGGGCTATCCTGAACCTAACACTAACTGTTTTTTACACTGCCTGTCACACTGACAGTAAATGTAGTGATTAGATCACTGCATTCAGTGACACTGTGACAGGGGGGTGGGGGGGGGGGGCGATCACAAGGGGTTAATATGCCTATGTGAGTGTGTGTCAGTGTTGTGTTGGTGCACACTTACTTGTGATGTCTTTTCTCATCAGCAGCGCTGGGAAACAGCGCTGCGATGAGAGAATACATCATTTCCTCCTTCCTATGTAAACACAGGAGGAGGAAGTGACAGGTTGGGAGCGCGCTCCCATTAGCTGGGAGCGATCGCGGGGGGGCGGGTATTCGCCGACATCCGCCCCCAGATCCCGGATCGCTCCCGGAGCCAGGGGGACCCCCGCACGCCGCGGAGGGGGTCCCGATGGGACCCCCGAACCGCACTTAGGCGGGGACGTAAATTTACGCCCTTGTGCCTGTACGTGCCATTCTGTGGCCGTATATGTGCGTGCGGGGGTCCTTAAGTGGTTAAAGCGACGCAGTGCCGGAAGCTGAAGTTTCACCTGGGCAGGAGGGGGGTATATGTGCCCAGTAAGCAAGTGGTTAAAGTATTTGATCATAAATGAGAGTTTATTGCTTTAGAATAATTCGACTGCTCTACAACTAGACTATAATTTTTAAATAGTTGTTGTGCTTACTGGATAGCATTGGTAGCTATTTAAATTCTTTAATTTTTTGCCTGGAATAGCTCTTTGAATAAACTTCCTAAATAAAAAAAATCACAGCTCCAGGCTATCATAGTTGCTTTATCTTTGAGAAATATGCAGTTGCGGATATATATCCTGTAAAGGAATGGATTCATCAAAGCTTCTGCTATGTTGTTTTACCAAACAGCAAATAAAAAAGCAATAAAATGTTACAATACAATCTGTAAATTGATATTCTGCCTTAAGTCATAGAGAAGACCTTGTAGATAAACCACAATGATAAATGGTCATGTGCTACGTGTGCTGTGTGACATGAATACTGCTCTCAGAATGTATGCCATGATGGGTCTATGTGACATTTAAACAATATGTGAGAGCTGCGGGGAAGGCCTGTATCACACCTACAATGGAATTCAGGGATCCAATTTTCAATGACAGAGAAAACGAGAAGTGATGTAGTCAAGGGCAAATAATTAAATAAAGTTTTAAAGTAGGTAGAGGGCAACACCATCAGTCAGTAGTAGACATGAAGAGAAACACATAACCTGGAGGTCAGTCCTCGGTCAGGTAGAGGAAATGGGACTGAAGATGAGAGGAGATTAAATTGTAGAGGAAAATATTTTAGAGAACAAATTATAAGGTAACATTACCTGAGGACAAATAAAAAGAGGGGGATTTCTCTGCTGAATTAATGGAGTAGAAAACGTAATATTACAGAAACCTTTGGGCAACTTTTACTGTGAGGTATGATATATTTACGTTGAAGAAATATAAAATATCTGCATAAAGTTTTTTTTTAAATTGTAAGAGGCTCAATAAAGGCAGGAAAACCACTAATAGAATGGATAAAAAGGATTATCGTGTAATTCTAAGTTCAGCTGCATGAGTTTGAAATAGATGCTACCAAGACCTGCTCAGCTCAAAAGCCACATTTAATAACATTTGGCATAGTGGCAGTACTGTGAAAATTAGATGGAAAACATTGAGAATATTTGATAGTTCGGTACACTTTTTCCCTGATATTATGGATTAATATTTTTTTAAAGTAGCAGTTGCAAACAGTAATGCGTTTAACTATTAGCACCGGATTCTGATTCTGAACAGTATGGGTGAAATAGGATGCATGTACCGTATTTGCCGGCGTATAAGGCGACCAGGCGTATAAGACGACCCCTTAATTTTACAGTTTTTAAAAGATTTTTTGCCTGTATTCACAGTATAAGACGACCCCTATTTGGATGCTTCATATTTCTTTCTTCTGGAGCCATATTCTTATTCATTCTTGCTGGAGCTGAAGCCAATTACGGCGAGCGATGTATTTTACTAATGAATACAAAGCCTGCTTGGGTTGGCAGAGGCTGTAACATCATCAGTCCACGCCTCTCTGATTCTCAAAGCCAATCTGAGCAAGCTACTGTATGTAGCCTGCTCGGATTGGCAGAGGTTGTTACTCCAATCCGAACAGGCTCTGTATTCATTTGAACACATTGCTCACCGGGATTGGCTAATCGGTATATACTGTATGTAGCCGAAGCTACTTACAGTATATACCGCACATTCAGCAGGCATCCGAGCAGCTGACCCGGCGTATAAGACGACCCCTGCTTTTTGGCCAGTTTTTTTACATGTAAAAGGTAGTCTTATACGTCAGCAAATACAGTAAATAATTTTGTTAGATAATAGACTTTAAAGTAGTTGTAAAGGTGTGTTTTTTTATTTTCTTAATAGGTTCCTTTAACCACTTAAGGACCCCCGCACGCACATATACGGCCACAGAATGGCACGTACAGGCACAAGGGCGTAAATTTACGTCCCCGCCTGAGTGCGGTTCGGGGGTCCCATCGGGACCCCCTCCGCGGCGTGCGGGGGTCCCCCTACCTCTGGGAGCGATCCGGGATCTGCGGGCGGATGTCCGTGATATCCGCCCCCCCCCGCGATCGCTCCCAGCCAATGGGAGCGCGCTCCCAGCCTGTCACTTCCTCCTCCTGTGTTTACACAGGAAGGAGGAAATGATGTATTCTCTCATCGCAGCGCTGTTTCCCAGCGCTGCTGATGAGAGAAGACATCACAAGTAAGTGTGTACCAACACAACACTGACACACACTCACATAGGCATATTAACCCCTTGTGATCGCCCCCCCCCCACCCCCCTGTCACAGTGTCACTGAATGCAGTGATTTAATCACTGCATTTAGTGTCAGTGTGACAGGCACTGTAAAAAACAGTTAGTGTTAGGTTCAGGATAGCCCCTCCACCCCCCCTAATAACGTTTTAACCCCCTGATCACCGCCCTAGTTAACCCTTTCACTCCCTATTGCCAGCGTCACTAAGCGATCATTTTTCTGATCGCTGTATTAGTGTCGCTGTTCCCGCTAGGTAGCTATTTTTTTTTATTGCGATTTTTTTTTTTTACTAAAGACATGTGGCTAAATAAATTTTGGCCTAAATGTTTGACTAAAATTTAGTTTATTTGATTTTTTTTTAACAAAAAGTAAAAAATAGTGTTTTTTTTTCAAAAATGTCGCTCTATTTTTGTATATAGCGCAAAAAATAAAAATCGCAGAGGTGATCAAATACCACCAAAAGAAAGCTCTATTTGTGGGAAGAAAAGGACGCAAATTTTGTTTGGGAGCCACGTCGCACGACCGCGCAATTGTCTGTTAAAGCGACGCAGTGCCGAATCGCAAAAACACCTTGGGTCATTTACCAGCGTATTGGTCCGGGTCTTAAGTGGTTAAGCTAGTGCATTGTTGGCTCACTTACCTTTTCCTTTGAAAATTGAAAAACCTTGTAGAAGGCGGGATTTTTAGGGCAACAATATTAAACTCAAAAAGTGATAAAAATTACATAATATAAATACAATCCGCCTTACCCATAATCAGTTGGCCTGATGACGGGTATTCCATGACGGACAGTATCATTGTAATTTTCCGAATAAATTCCTTTTTTTTCAGATTTTATTTTGCATTTAGTTGTCTTTAATTGTACTTATATTATGTAATACATTGGTATAATTTTTTATCACTTTTTGAGTTTAATGATGTTGCCCTAAATATCCCGCCTTCTCCGAGGTTTTTCAATTTTCATTATTATGGGATGATGGCAACCACATGACTCCTTACATGAGTTGATTTTTTTCACCCTTTCCTTTGATTCCCCTTCTAATTTGTTTTCTTTGTCTGTTTCTCCTCAGTAAGCTGTTCTGGCTGACTAACCCCCAACCAGAATGGCACGGATGATGGGGGCAAGTTTACTGAAGAGAAACAGGAAGTGAGAAATTCAGACAAAGCGAAAAAAAACATTTAGAAGGGAAATTTAAGGAAAAGGTAAGTGAACCAACAATGCACTAGCTTTAAGGAACCTATTTAGAAAACAAACATTTACAACCCCTTTAATGGTGCACAAGGAACACAGTCTTGGACACATTTAAATATTTTTAAGTTTTAGTTCACTATTATAAAAATGTTAAACTTTAAAAACTCTCCTGTAGGTAAGCTTTACAGGAATAAGTATTTCTCATACAGCTACTTCTACAGTCGGATATCACTATTCACGGTTTGCAAAATATAAAACGAACAATCAATCATTCCTGGTGAGTCAAAATTACCTGTAGGGGAGTTTTTGATGTTTAAAATTGTGCATTTTTTAATTGTGAAATAAAATGTGTATACGTTTTAATTTGTCGGAGACTGTGTTATTTACATATATGCAAATTTCAGGATGTGGTGCCTATATTCATACCCACCCTTCCCTCATTATATGGTTGATGGATGAAATTGGGACGGTTGGTGAAAGTAAATTTTATTTTGTTTCATAATCTCACGTTTTTGTGGGAATGAAATATTACAATAACAAGACAAAGTGTGGACTACCATCTCCACTAAAGGGGTTGTAAAGGTTTGTTTTTTTATTTTCTAAATAGGTTTCTTTAAGCTAGTGCATTCTTGGTTCACTTACCTTTTCTTTCTCTTTTCTTTGTCTGAATTTCTCACTTCCTGTTTCTCCTCAGTAAACTTGCCACCATCATCCTAGCGGTGGTTAGTCAGCCAGAACAGCTTACTGAACAGCTTACTGAGGAGGAACAGGAAGTGAGAAATCCAGACAAAGAAAAAAAACATTTAGAAGGGAAATTGAAGGTAAAGGTTAGTGGACCAACAATGCACTAGCTTAACTACTTCCCGACCGCCCACCGCAGGTATACGTCGGCACTTTGAAGATGGATATCTCGGTAACGGCAGCAGCCGCTGCCACAACCGAGATATCCATCTCTTCTTTGGGCGGTCGGGTAAACAATAATGTCGGTCTCCGCGACGGAATCGACGCGAGATCGCCGTTATCGGTGGCGGGCGAGCGTCCCCCCCCTCCCACTGCGCTCCCGCGCCCTCCGCCGCTTACCGGAGCCGTCGGTAGCGGCGGAGGCGATCGGGTGCGCTCGTCTGTTCAGCGGGGATGCGAGTGAGGGAAAAAATTTCCCTTGGCCATCCCCGTAGCTCTGCTGGGCGGAAGTGACGTCAAACGTCAGTTCCAAACAGCGTCTTAAAGAGACATTTTTTTTTAAATGTCATTTGAAAAATGACATTTAAAATTTTTGACCCCAGATCTCATATTTAAGAGGACCTGTCATTCTTTTTTCTATTACAAGGGATGTTTACATTCCTTGTAATAGGAATAAAAGTGATAATTTTTTTATTTTTTTTATTTTAGTGTTAAAAATTGGTAAAATAAATACAAATAAATACGAAAACAAAAAAAAAATTTAAATCGCCCCTTCACGACGAGCTTGTGCGCAGAAGCGAACGCATACGCGAGTAGCGCCCGCATATGAAAACGGTGTTCAAACCACACAAGTGAGGTATCGCCGCGATCGTTAGAGCGAGAGCAATAATTCTAGCCCTAGACCTCCTCTGTATCTCAAAAAATGCAACCTGTAGAATTTTTTAAACATCGCCTATCGAGATTTTTAAGGGTAAAAGTTTGACGCCATGCCACGAGCGGGCGCAATTTTTAAGCGTGACATGTTGGGTATCATTTTACTCGGCGTAACATTATCTTTCACAATATGTAAAAAAATTGGGCCAAATTTATTGTTGTCTTATTTTTTAATTAAAAAAAGTGAATTTTTTCCAAAAAAAGTGCGCTTGTAAGACCGCTGCGCAAATACGGTGTAACAAAAAGTATTGCAATGACTGCCATTTTATTCTCTAGAGTGTTAGAAAAAAAAATATATAATGTTTGGGGGTTTTAAGTAATTTTATAGCAAAAAAAAATGTTTTAGTCTCGTAAACACCGAATCTCAAAAACAGGCCCGGGGCTAAAGTGGTTAAAAGAACTTATTTAGAAAATAAAAAATTAACCTTTACAGCCCCTTTAAGTATTCCCATGCTAGGTCTGTGTGTCCAGCCCAGAAATTTAGGACAACATGTAACATTAAAAGCAATTCGAACGAGTTGCACTTATTGTACATTCACATATTCAATACAATTTCTATGTATTCAAGCAGAGAAAATATATATATATATTTGTACAGACTCAGGCCGCGTACACACGGCAGAGAACCTCGATGGGCGGAACACATTGTTCCGCCCGTCGAGGTTCTCGGCCGGCCGGCAGATTCGGCGACCAGCCTGTTGGGAAAGGCGACCAGCCATTCATCCCAACGGGCCGTCGAGCAAATAGAGAACCTGCTCTCTATTTTGGCTTGACGGCATTCCCGACGGGATGCTCGCCGAATCCGTACACACGGCCGAGGTTCTCGGCAGAATCAGGATGCCAGCGAGGTTCTCGCTGGTTTCTGCCGAGAACCTCGGCCGTGTGTACGGGGCTTCAGCATATAATCCATCTTAGTTTAATTAGCCAGCTCAGTATTGTAGGTCCACATACCTGTCTGCTGGGAGTTTATATTAATACGACAAGCATTTTAAGTGCATTTTTTGCCTTGAAAATTGTACGTTTTCATTGTTTGGTAGTATAGACATGAGACTTCCACAGACTGTCCTTTCATGCAAGCAAGATGAAGCACATTCCTTCTGTAAGACTAGAATGTACAGTATCCTAAGCAAAAATAATAAAACATATTGTCAGATCTGTAATGTGTGAGTATCTGGGGTCATTTCTGATGACCTTGCACATACAAAAAAAAAATACTTGACAAGCCAGAAATGCATTCAAACAGCTTCTAAACTTTTTTTAATATTTGGTCTTTCTTTGTTTATATAATACAAAAATAAAAAAGTGGTGATGAAATACTACCAAAAGAAAGCTCTATTTGTGCGAATATATATATATATATATATATATATATATATATATATATATATATATCATTTGCATACAGTGTTGCATGACAGCGTAATTTACAGCTAAATTAACACAGTGCCTAATACCAAAAAATGACATGGTCATGAAGAGGGTAAAACCTTCTGGAGGTCAAATGGTAAATAGTGACAAATGGTTGGTCACTAGCAGTGGTTATAAGCTATGCATAGTTATCAAACACAAAAGTTGTAACATATATTGGTAGATATGTTTGATATATCAGATATATTTAGCTTTAGATATAAGTGGGTCTGGTGTAAAAATAGAGGAAGCTGTATAACTGGCTGTGGGCCTTACTGATAGAAAGTGCAGTAAAACCTTGGATTGCGAGCATAATTCATTCTGGAAACATGCTTGTAATCCTAATCCCTAATTTCCCTATGAGAAATAATGGAAACCCAGATGATTAGTTCAACAACTATTTATTTATAAGTCCTTCAGTCTATAGTCCTTATAAAAAGATTATGGGACTTCGAGGCAACTTCGAGACAACTTGAAAGAATGCCCGGGTAATCTTCCTGTAATGTCGGATCCAAATCGCATCAATTAAGATAAGGACCCGACTTACGGCTCACGCACACTGCAGCTCAAAAAAAAAAAAAGCTTTTACAGGCATATGTGCTCTTGTGCATGTTTTTATTGAGCTTCTTTGAGCTCCTTTGAGCTTCTTTGAGCTTTTTCGAGCATAAGCGTTTTTTTTTCCGCAAACCCTCCTTAACCACTTCAATACAATATTTACCCACCTCCATACCTGGCCTATTCTGGCACTTCTCTCCTACATGTACAAATGATCATTCTTTTGCTAGAAAATTACTCAGAACCCCAAAACATTATATATATGTTTTTATTTAGCAGACACCCTAGGGAATAAAATGGCAGTCATTGCAACTTTTTATCTTGAAATATGAAATATGATGTTACGCAGAGTAAATAGATACCTAACATGTCATGCTTTAAAATTGCGCACACTCATGTAATGGCGCCAAACTTTGTTACTTAACCACTTAAGGACCCCCGCACACACATATACGGCCACAGAATGGCTCGTACAGGCACAAGGGCGTAAATTTACGTCCCCGCCTTCGTGCGGTTCGGGGGTCCCATCGGGACCCCCTCCGCGGCGTGCGGGGGTCCCCCTGCCTCTGGGAGCGATCGCCGACGAGCGGGCGGATGTCCGTGATTTCCGCCCCCCCCGCGATCGCTCCCAGCCAATGGGAGCGCGCTCCCATCGTGTCAGTTCCTCCTCCTGTGTTTACACAGGAAGGAGGAAATGATGTAATCTCTCATCGCAGCGCTGTTTCCCAGCGCTGCTGATGAGAGAAGACATCACAAGTAAGTGTGCACCAACACAACACTGACACACACTCACATAGGCAAATTAACCCCTTGTGATCGCCCCCCCCCCACCCCCCTGTCACAGTGTCACTGAATGCAGTGATCTAATCACTGCATTTAGTGTCAGTGTGACAGGCAGTGTAAAAAACAGTTAGAGTTAGGTTCAGGATAGCACCCCCACCACCCCTAATAAAGTTTTAACCCCTGATCACCGCCCTAGTTAACCCTTTCACTCCCTATTGCCAGCGTCACTAAGCGATCATTTTTCTGATCGCTGTATTAGTGTCGCTGTTCCCGCTAGGTAGCTATTTTTTTTTATTGCGATTTTTTTTTTTACTAAAGACATGTGGCTGAATTAATTTTGGCCTAAATGTTTTACTAAAATTTAGTTTATTTGATTTTTTTTATAACAAAAAGTAAAAAAATTTTGTTTTTTTTCAAAATTGTGGCTCTATTTTAGTTTATAGCGCAAAAAATAAAAATCGCAGAGGCGATCAAATACCACCAAAAGAAAGCTCTATTTGTGGGAAGAAAAGGACGCAAATTTTGTTTGGGAGCCACGTCGCACGACCGCGCAATTGTCTGTTAAAGCGACGCAGTGCCGAATCGCAAAAACACCTTGGGTCATTTACCAGCGTATTGGTCCGGGTCTTAAGTGGTTGAAAATCTCCATAGGCGACGCTTTGATTTTTTTTACAGGTTACCAGTTTAGAGGTACAGAGGAGGTCTAGTGCTAGAATTGTTGCTGGCACTCTAACGCACGCGGTGATACCTCACATATGTGGTTTGAACGGCGTTTACATATGTCGGCGGGACTTACGTGTGCGTTCGCTTCTGCACGCGAGCTACCAGGGACAGGGGCGTTTTAATATTATTTTTTATTCTTTTATTTATTTTTTAACTTATTTTTTATTTATTTTTACACTTTTTTTTGTTTTTTTTTGTTTTGTTTTTTCACTTTTGTTCCTATTTAAACATCCCTTAAACGTGCAAAGATGCATAATGTGAGCTGGCATGATATGGGGTCATGAGATGGGGTCCCAGTGCATATGCAGAGTCACCTTGAAGGGAAAAGACAGGAGGATGTTAGTCGTGCATGTGCCCCTTGTGATGTGTGCATCATGGGGGGGGGGCAGTCATGCCTGCCACCCATGTCACTCACCAACCAGCCAGCTGTCCCCATACATGTTCTGTTCGCAATCTGTGGGGATGGGGCTCTGATTGTATATGTAGCTGTCATGGGTGTCATGGGTAGTGTCATGTGTTGGGCTGGTGATGTCCTCCTGCAGGGTCGTGGTTAATTCCATGATGGTAAAAAAACAGGATGCGCTACAAACATAAATCAAAACGAAAATAAGTGTCCACAGGTGATAGTCATAAGACTAATGTCCATCAGATCTAATGAAAAGGCAAATGGATTCCACGGTTCTAAATGAAAACAAGTCAACACCAGTGCAAAGGAATGTGAATAATGTTGATAAACAGAGTGACACTCTATTTCAAAAAAGTGCTGATAGAAGATCCTCCACCTCGCAGAAAATGATGGCCGCTTACCAGTTCTCTGGTGGCCCCTTATTTAAAAGAGAACCACAGATAGCGTATCATTATCCACTAGGAGGAAGATGTAGGGTCAGGTCACTTGTTGATCCCCATCGGCAGAAGAGCAGGATTGAATCCTCGGAGTGGATTGCCAGGGAGAAACAAAAGGGCCACAATAGTGTAATACCGTCACTTTAAAATGTATTAAAAAGACAAAACCTCACTTACATGGAACAAATTAGTAAACAGGCGTGTCAAGTTATGCTGAGATTCCGGCCGGAAATGATCCAACAACACACGTAACCCGTCCAAAGAGGTGAGGAAAAAGGTATACAGCGGGGGATGATCCGGTGCAATACAGTATCCCGCCCGACCGGTTTCACGAAAAATCGCTTAGTCATGGGGCACGGGTGACACACCTGATCATCCCCCTATAAAGGTAATCAATGTGAAAACGTGATGACGTTAGTGCGAACGTCAAATGGAGATGCGTGCGCGCGCACATACTGACAGACCACAGCGCTAGCTAGTCTGCATCCCGATGCGCGCGCGCATCCCACCCCCTATAGGTCAAGACGTCTTGTTATTAAACCGTAACGTACCTGAAATAATCAGAAAAGTTTAAAATCATAAAAAAAGATTCGATTAAAAATCTGAATGTTAATAATTAGCTACTGGTGAAAAGGAGCGTCCCAGCAAACCATCCCGCCAGCGGACCGCCCCTTACAACATGAGCCAATCAGACTACATCTCTCGCTCGATGCTGTATGGTCACATGATCGGGGTAACTGCGTCATACGTCAGAGCATGTGACACCGACGTTACTCGACGCAGACCAGCTGACCAAAGTGGCCAATCAGCTTCAAGAAAGGAAAAAAAACATTTGTAAATAAACCAAGCCTCATCTTGAGAGTCGTCATACCTTAAGCGCTCTCATTGGTCTACGGCTCGGAGCCTCATACTGCCCTACAGACAGATACGGACGTGAACATATAACTATTATTAAAAAATATAAAAAAATTGGTGAAATTAAAATTGATCTTAAACAAGATCTATAAAATGAATGCCCCCATTCTATTTCAAAACCCAGACGGACGGACCAGAATTCCAATACAGGCTGAGAAAGCGAACCCAGCAGATGCTGGAAATACAATAGGTAATCATCCCACATAGTAATATTACATTACATCAGTGTCACAAACTATGCAAGGGCACACAAATATTGCACACCAATCAACCCATTGACTTAAGTTGGATATATATAAACTAATCCCTTACCACCAAAAATTGCCAATGTTAGAAACTAATATGTGGTCAAAAGCATATATTTCAACAGTTATTATATACCTAGCCAATATTCTCAACCATAAACCAGGGAAACTAAAATTCAGTGTGGGTTCCGATTATGTATATAACCCTGAAAAGGGGTGTATTACAAAATCGCTGAATAAGGAGTTATTAATAAAAGCATTAATATCTGTATCAATGTTTAGGCCGAACGGGATATATGTTTTAACCCGATGTATCCAAGCCATTTCTTGTCTGGAAATTTCTCTGACTAGGTTACTGCCTCTCCAGTGGGGGCGATATTTGTCGATCCCTACGAATAATGTTTTCGAGGGGTCTCTGTTGTGTTTGAGATCGAAATGTCTCGAGACAGAGTGTTTATCAAAGCCACTTCTTATCTTGGCAATGTGTTCGTTCAATCTCACTGAAAGGGCTCTTTTAGTGCGTCTTATGTATTGTAAGCCGCACGGACATTGAATAAGGTAGATAACCCCTTTAGATGCGCAAGTGATGAACTGGTCAATTTCAAATGACTGTTGGGTAGCTGTAGACTGGAACGGACATATCTTTCTGTCTCTACAGCTATTAAGCGTACAGACCTGACATTTTTTGCATCTAAAGTATCCTATAAGGTTGTCAAAGAAAGTCCTAGATGCTTTGGGAGGATCGTGCACGCTTGGAGCAATCCGATTGCCAACCGTGGAGACACCTTTAAAGATTACGTTTGGTCTAGCTGGGAGAATAGGGGCCAGGACCTGGTCTGTTGCAGGAATATGCCAATGCTTCTGTATCAGCTTCTTTACACTGAAATGTTGTGCTGAAAAGGTGGTAACAAATGGTAAAGCAAATCTATCATTTGGTGCTCTCTTATCTTTGTCAGCCAATAACTGTGATCGGTCTACATTTCTGACTTTCTCCAATGACTGGAGTAAAATTTGTCTGTCATACCCCTTTTCCTCAAACCTGGTTGAAAGTATAGATGCCTGGCTCTCAAAGGTGAGAGGATCAGAGCAATTGCGTTTTAAGCGCATATATTGCCCCAAAGGTACTAATTTCAGCCAAGTCGGGAGATGACAGCTATCTAGTGGGATATATGCATTCCGATCTGTTGGCTTAAAGAAAGTTGATGTGACAAATCTATCTCCCTCAACAGTGATCTGAAGGTCTAAAAAATGGATAGAATGTTGTCTGGTCTCAAAGTTAAACTTGATGCCCCTGGTGTTCTGATTTAGACCTGACATGAAGTCTTGTAGATCAGTTTCACCACCATCCCAAAGGAGGAGGACGTCATCGATGTACCTCGACCAGCGTAAAATCTCTGGACGGTGGCAATTATCGATGACGTCCTCCTCCCACTTGGCCATAAAGAGGTTGGCCAAACTGGGGGCATATTTAGCCCCCATGGCCACGCCCTCTATCCTGTCTGTAAAATAAATGATCAAACAGAAAATAATTATGCGTGGCTGCATATTTCAACAGTCCCATAATGAAGTCAATTTGCGCTCTGACGAGCCCGGACTGTCTCTCTAAGAATAGAAGCACTGCCTCAAAACCTAAGTGGTGTGGTATGATGGTATATAAAGATGTTACATCAGCTGTAACTAACCAGATCTCTAATTTAGGTGTAAGTCCATCTAGTGTATTAATCACCTGTTTGGTGTCTTTGATGTAGGATGGTATGCTTTGTACCATTGGTTGCAAAAAAGAGTCTATATACTTGCCCACCCGGGACGTGATAGAATCAATCCCGCTCACAATTGGGCGGCCCGGGGGGCAAGTAAGGCTCTTGTGCACCTTTGGTAGATAATAAATAACAGGAGTCCTTGGGGAGGAGGGCCCAGTCAGCCAAAACGAAAAAGAACTTAGGGGTGGGCATCTATAATCTTAGCCAGCAACCACTATCCACGACTGAACTTAAACTTCTTGATAAGGGTTTAAAATTTGCTCCCCCTAGAAATCTCAGTAAATTTCAAACATATATGGATGTACACAAATTTACTAGAAGACTCAGCATCAAAAGACATTTCTTAACCAACCCCATGTCTGATCAAAGGACATCTAGTGTTTACAAGCACTCATCTCTGTCGAATGCCTCCCTCTTCAACCCACCGGGTTCTCTGGCCCTTAGCATCAGGGTCTTTAGGGACGTGGTGCTGGGCGATCTATATAAGCTTGAGAATAAGAAATCCAGGATGAATAGGGACCTGCAAAAAGGTCTTGAATCTTTGTGTGAAAACAAAGCTTTGGTCATCCGACCAGCTGATAAGGGGGGGGGGGGTAGTGATTCTCGATCACAGTGACTACCTTAAAGAGATGCACAGGTTAGTCGATGACACTGACACCTATACCCCCCTCACCAGGGATCCTGTTAACAGCTACAAAAAGGAACTTGAGGTTCTGGTAAAACAGGGTCTGAAGGGAGGCATCCTTACCAATAAAGAGGCTCTCTTTTTGGTACCTAGCGCCCCAAGGACTCCTGTTATTTATTATCTACCAAAGGTGCACAAGAGCCTTACTTGCCCCCCGGGCCGCCCAATTGTGAGCGGGATTGATTCTATCACGTCCCGGGTGGGCAAGTATATAGACTCTTTTTTGCAACCAATGGTACAAAGCATACCATCCTACATCAAAGACACCAAACAGGTGATTTATACACTAGATGGACTTACACCTAAACCAGGGATCTGGTTAGTTACATCTGTAACATCTTTATATACCATCATACCACACCACTTAGGTTTTGAGGCAGTGCTTCTATTCTTAGAGAGACAGTCCGGGCTCGTCAGAGCGCAAATTGACTTCATTATGGGACTGTTGAAATATGCAGCCACGCATAATTATTTTCTGTTTGATCATTTATTTTACAGACAGGATAGAGGCGTGGCCATGGGGGCTAAATATGCCCCCAGTTTGGCCAACCTCTTTATGGCCAAGTGGGAGGAGGACGTCGTCGATAATTGCCGCCGTCCAGAGATTTTACTCTGGTCGAGGTACATCGATGACGTCCTCCTCCTTTGGGATGGTGGTGAAGCTGATCTACAAGACTTCATGTCAGGTCTAAATCAGAACACCAGGGGCATCAAGTTTAACTTCGAGACCACCCAACATTCTATCCATTTTTTAGACCTTCAGATCACTGTTGAGGGAGATAGATTTGTCACATCAACTTTCTTTAAGCCAACAGATCGGAATGCATATATCCCACTAGATAGCTGTCATCTCCCGACTTGGCTGAAATCAGTACCTTTGGGGCAATATATGAGCTTAAAACGCAATTGCTCTGATCCTTTCACCTTTGACAGTCAAGCATCTATACTTTCAACCAGGTTTGAGGAAAAGGGGTATGACAGACAAATTTTACTCCAGTCATTGGAGAAAGTCAGAAATGTAGACCGATCACAGTTATTGGCTGACAAAGATAAGAGAGCACCAAATGATAGATTTGCTTTACCATTTGTTACCACCTTTTCAGCACAACATTTCAGTGTAAAGAAGCTGATACAGAAGCATTGGCATATTCTTGCAACAGACCAGGTCCTGGCCCCTATTCTCCCAGCTAGACCAAACTTAATCTTTAAAGGTGTCTCCACGATTGGCAATCGGATTGCTCCAAGCGTGCACATATTCGTTTCTTATTATAATAGCTGCTTTTTCTGCATATATATTCTTATAACCTATTAAATTAGAAGACCTGTTCATTGAGCGCTAGGATCAACTTTTATCTTAGGATATATCCTGGTACTTTTTTCTATACAAGATAAGAAGTGGCTTTGATAAACACTCTGTCTCGAGACATTTCGATCTCAAACACAACAGAGACCCCTCGAAAACATTATTCGTAGGGATGGACAAATATCGCCCCCACTGGAGAGGCAGTAACCTAGTCAGAGAAATTTCCAGACAAGAAATGGCTTGGATACATCGGGTTAAAACATACCGTATTTTTCGCTCTATAAGACGCACCTTACCATAAGACGCACCTAGGTTTTAGAGGAGAAAAACAAGAAAAAATATATTCTGAACCAAATGGTGTACTAAAATATTTGCTATGGACATGGACAGGGGCTGCGGACAGGGACAGGGACAGGGGCTGCAGACATGGACAGGGACAGGGGCTGCAGACATGGACAGGGACAGGGGCTGCAGACATGGACAGGGACAGGGGCTGCAGACATGGACAGGGACAGGGGCTGCAGACATGGACAGGGACAGGGGCTGCAGACATGGACAGGGACAGGGGCTGCAGACATGGACAGGGACAGGGGCTGCAGACATGGACAGGGACAGGGGCTGCAGACATGGACAGGGACAGGGGCTGCAGACATGGACAGGGACAGGGGCTGCAGACATGGACAGGGACAGGGACTGCAGACATGGACAGGGACTGCAGACATGGACAGGGACTGCAGACATGGACAGGGACTGCAGACATGGACAGGGACTGCAGACATGGACAGGGACTGCAGACATGGACAGGGACAGGGAGCTGCAGACATGGACAGGGACGGGAGCTGCAGACATGGACAGGGACGGGAGCTGCAGACATGGACAGGGACGGGAGCTGCAGACATGGACAGGGACGGGAGCTGCAGACATGGACAGGGACGGGAGCTGCAGACATGGACAGGGACAGGGGCTGCAGACATGGACAGGGGCTGCAGACATGGACAGGGGCTGCAGACATGGACAGGGGCTGCAGACATGGACAGGGGCTGCAGACATGGACAGGGGCTGCAGACATGGACAGGGACTGCAGACATGGACAGGGGCTGCAGACATGGACAGGGGCTGCAGACATGGACAGGGGCTGCAGACATGGACAGGGACTGCAGACATGGACAGGGACTGCAGACATGGACAGGGACTGCAGACATGGACAGGGACTGCAGACATGGACAGGGACTGCAGACATGGACAGGGACTGCAGACATGGACAGGGACTGCAGACATGGACAGGGACTGCAGACATGGACAGGGACTGCAGACATGGACAGGGACTGCAGACATGGACAGGGACTGCAGACATGGACAGGGACTGCAGACAGGGACTGCAGACATGGACAGGGACTGCAGACATGGACAGGGACTGCAGACATGGACAGGGGCTGCAGACATGGACAGGGGCTGCAGACATGGACAGGGGCTGCAGACATGGACAGGGACTGCAGACATGGACAGGGACGGGAGCTGCAGACATGGACAGGGATTGCAGACAAGAAAGGCCCGGAGCAAAAGAAGCCTGCATCAGCGCAGGGCCGGCATGACAGGGGTTAACAGAACCCTTGCCGGTATAGTAGGAGGGCTTGGTGGTGAGAGGAGAGTGGGGAGGGGAGGGGAGTCTATAAATGACTCCCGCCCCTCTTCCCGGGCACAGACGCGTGGGGGAAAGTTTCACTGTGCAGGGCAAGGTAGGCTACACTGCGGGGCCATGGATACGGTAGCTGTGCTACTCGGGCGGCTGAGGGAGGAAGCAGAGAAGAGAGGCGAGGGGTGGCTGCAGGAGACCCTGGGGCCGCTGAAATCCCGAGCAGCATATCCAAGCCCAGCTCCCGTCCGAGGAAAGCAGAGCACAAGTAAATGGGGGCTGCCCCAGGACACTTACTGTATTCGGTATAATGGAGGACTCTGTGCAGCCGTCGGAACACATGGGGGGCTTTCTAGCTGTGGCGGGGGGGTTACCAGCGGTGGCGGGGGTGGAGTCAGCAGTGGCAGGGAGGAGTTGCCAGCGGCGGCGGGGGGCAGTGCCTGATGTACATTCGGACTATAAGACGCAGACACATTTTCACCCATATTTTTTGGGGGAAAAAGTGCGTCTTATGGTCCGAAAAATACGGTATATCCCGTTTGGCCTAAACATTGATACAGATATTAATGCTTTTATTAATAACTCCTAATTCAGCGATTTTGTAATACACCCCTTTTCAGGGTTATATACATAATCGGAACCCACACTGAATTTTAGTTTCCCTGGTTTATGGTTGAGAATATCGGCTAGG
Organism: Rana kukunoris; assembly: GCA_029574335.1. Lineage (NCBI taxonomy): Eukaryota > Metazoa > Chordata > Amphibia > Anura > Ranidae > Rana > Rana kukunoris. The sequence goes on along the minus strand of CM056050.1, from coordinate 539,724,321 downwards.
TATATAATAACTGTTGAAATATATGCTTTTGACCACATATTAGTTTCTAACATTGGCAATTTTTGGTGGTAAGGGATTAGTTTATATATATCCAACTTAAGTCAATGGGTTGATTGGTGTGCAATATTTGTGTGCCCTTGCATAGTTTGTGACACTGATGTAATGTAATATTACTATGTGGGATGATTACCTATTGTATTTCCAGCATCTGCTGGGTTCGCTTTCTCAGCCTGTATTGGAATTCTGGTCCGTCCGTCTGGGTTTTGAAATAGAATGGGGGCATTCATTTTATAGATCTTGTTTAAGATCAATTTTAATTTCACCAATTTTTTTATATTTTTTAATAATAGTTATATGTTCACGTCCGTATCTGTCTGTAGGGCAGTATGAGGCTCCGAGCCGTAGACCAATGAGAGCGCTTAAGGTATGACGACTCTCAAGATGAGGCTTGGTTTATTTACAAATGTTTTTTTTCCTTTCTTGAAGCTGATTGGCCACTTTGGTCAGCTGGTCTGCGTCGAGTAACGTCGGTGTCACATGCTCTGACGTATGACGCAGTTACCCCGATCATGTGACCATACAGCATCGAGCGAGAGATGTAGTCTGATTGGCTCATGTTGTAAGGGGCGGTCCGCTGGCGGGATGGTTAGCTGGGACGCTCCTTTTCACCAGTAGCTAATTATTAACATTCAGATTTTTAATCAAATCTTTTTTTATGATTTTAAACTTTTCAGATTATTTCAGGTACGTTACGGTTTAATAACAAGACGTCTTGACCTATAGGGGGTGGGATGCGCGCGCGCATCGGGATGCAGACTAGCTAGCGCTGTGGTCTGTCAGTATGTGCGCGCGCACGCATCTCCATTTGACGTTCGCACTAACGTCATCACGTTTTCACATTGATTACCTTTATAGGGGGATGATCAGGTGTGTCACCCGTGCCCCATGACTAAGCGATTTTTCGTGAAACCGGTCGGGCGGGATACTGTATTGCACCGGATCATCCCCCGCTGTATACCTCTTTCCTCACCTCTTTGGACGGGTTACGTGTGTTGTTGGATCATTTCCGGCCGGAATCCCAGCATAACTTGACACGCCTGTTTACTAATTTGTTCCATGTAAGTGAGTTTTTGTCTTTTTAATACATTTTAAAGTGACGGTATTACACTATTGTGGCCCTTTTGTTTCTCCCTGGCAATCCACTCCGAGGATTCAATCCTGCTCTGCTGCCGATGGGGATCAACAAGTGACCTGACCCTACATCTTTCTCCTAGTGGATAATCATATGCTATCTGGGGTTCTCTTTTAAATAAGGGGCCACCAGAGATCTGGTAAGCGGCCATCATTTTCTGCGAGGTGGAGGATCTTCTATCAGCACTTTTTTGAATTAGAGTGTCACTCTGTTTATCAACATTATTCACATTCCTTTGCACTGGTGTTGACTTGTTTTCATTTAGAACCGTGGAATCCATTTGCTTTTTCATTAGATCTGATGGACATTAGTCTTATGACTATCACCTGTGGACACTTATTTTCGTTTTGATTTATGTTTGTAGCGCATCCTGTTTTTTTACCAATTGTTTTCTACTGTGTGTGTTAGTACAGTCAGGTGCAGCTTCTTTTGAGCTCTTAGCAGCTCTCCTTTATATTTAGCACACTGTTTTATATCACTTTGTATTTTAGCGCAGTTGACTTCCCTTTTTTCCTTTAATTCCATGATGGCATGAGGGGTGAATCTAAAGATGCGATACACCTCAGAATCACTCATGCCATAGATGTCTATGCATGTGTGATATATCAAGTGAAGAGTGAGGGGCTTGTATCAGATAAGAATATTGTATTAGATTAGATTAAATGGTAAAGTTTATATAAGCAAAAAAAAAGTTAAAAAAATATAAAAAATCCCATGCCCTCCTCAGTGCCCTCCTCAGTGCCCTCCTCCTTCTTTGCTCATCTAAAGTCAGTAGTATAGCTATGCGCGACGATGCCCCTGGCATGTTGGCATACAGATTGTTGTGCAACACGTGTGACTGCTGAGCTCCTCACTAACAGTGTTGCTTTATCTGACATGTAGACGATTTTTCTTTTTTTAGACCAGCTTTTATATGGTCTAATTTTAGACAGGACATTTTGCTGATGCGCACACCGCGTAGCCTGCACTGCCCCAACGTTCTTTTGTGGATCCCCGTAAGTCCCTCATTAGCATATTTGACTAGCAAATCAATGGTTTGTCTAGCGCAGTTTTGCGCGGACGGATGCACCTGTCTAACGAAATTACGCTGGACAAAAAAAATTAGATTTCTTGCGTATCTCGTTTTGGGGATGCCGTGCATCGAAACGCACACGCACAATTAGACTTATGCCGCGCATCTCCTGTTACGCCGGCGTAATCGCTCTGTGAATCTGGCCCATATCGTCTACAAACTATAGTATACATACTGGAGATAGATGCTATACTGTAATAGCGGCGATCAGTGACTTATAGTGGGACTGTGATAGGGTGCCAGGCAACATACACTAGCTAGGAGGGTCACTAACTGACACTGACTTCGCTAGTTACATTAATACAGTGATCAGTGAAAATATTGTACACTGAGGCCGCGTACACACGATCAGACCGGTCCGATGAAACTTGTCTGAAGACCAGTTTCATTGGACAAATTAGATCGTGTGTACGGTCCATCGGACCGTTGTCCGTCAGACCAAAGTTTTAAAACCTGCTTCAAAATTCGATGGTTAGTACACAAAAGCATCGGACCAAAAACCTGTGCATGCTCAGAATCAAGTCGACGCATGCTTGGAAGCATTGAACTTCGTTTTTTCAGCACATCGTTGTGTTCTACGTCACTGCGTTCTGGTCTGATCGGATTTGTGGTCCGATGGTGTGTACGCACATCAGACCATCAGACCACTTCAGCCTGGTCCGATTAAAACAGTCGGACCAGTTACATCGGACCGGTCTGATCGTGTGTACAAGGCCTTTCACTGTACTAATGACATTGGCTGGGAAGGGGTTAACATCTAGGGGAAATCAAGGGGTTCACTGTGTGCCTAACAAGTATAATGTGTGTAATGTGTGCTGCCTTAACTTACTAATCTGGCTGTTTTTTCTCCTGCTTTTCAGGGAGAAGAAACAGACAGATATGCAAGTGATTGGACACAGCCGATCTGCAGGTTGCAACCAAAACCATTTGTTTCATTTCCTGTGTCAAACTTGTGCTGTGTCTAATCACAGTATGGGTTGGCAGGGGGCATGCAGGGGGCATGCGCAAGTCACGCTGCACATTGTGAATGACCGGGTAAGAGGGTCACCATCACTTAAAGCGGAAGTTCAATTTTTGGGTGGAATTCCACTTGAAATTGCTCCTGATGTTTATGAAAATGCCATTCAACTATTCTGAAATGGTTTGTTTGCTAAAACAGCCCCTCATTAGCTTCATTATTTTACTTTTTTTTTTTAATATCCAAATAACAAAACAAAAAGCAGCGAATAAAGTAAAATAAAACATGTAAAGAGGTAGTACACAAATTATGATCAAATACAAAAAAGATACACATCCTCTAAATAAAGAAAAAACATTTTGCAGAAATCACAGAACAGCAGTAGCTTGCTTTGTTGGAAGTCAAAGACAAAAGCCCTGGCACAGTCATACATAAAGCTGATTAATTTTTAGACAATTATTATGCAACACAAGTGGTGATTAAGTGTGGGACTTGTACAGGTGGGAGTCATTCATGTGCCCCTTACGTCAGTCCCTTACAGATGCATGGTATGATATGATTCTAAAAATCAACCCTTTAATGGGCTGCATTGAGATACTAGTTTCTTAATAGACAACATGAGCTACATGATTATTACCACTTGGCTTCATGTTATAAATAAACATATGCACACTGAAATATTTTGTTTCGGAATTTCGTTTTCGTCCGAAAAATAAATGTATTTAGTTACTCCCGAAATTCGTTTTTATATATTTTGTTTTTTCGTTTTAAATTGCATTCGTCCGAAAATCTGAATAAATTAAGGTCGAATCTGTCATTAAAGACTTATGGTGTCTGTCGAATATTCAAAGACGATTCAACAGAGCAGTGAAACTGTACGACGCCGCAAACGTACATTTCCGGACGAATGTTCCGCCTACAAGCTAGCTATAGTAGAATTCTAATGTTGTATGACTAGTAATAATTATATTTATTAGTTATTATTACTAGTCAACCAACATTAGAATTTTTCTATAGCCTATGGGCCAAACATTTGACCGGAAATGTATAATTGCAGCATCGTACAGTTTAGCTGCTCCGTTGAATCTTCTTAGAACTTTCGATAGACACCATAATCCTTTAATGACAGATTCAACGTTTGTATGTTTTTTGATGCTTTGTTGAATCTTCGTCGTTCATGTTGAATTGTCAAGTTAGTTCTAGCTATTTTACTGCTCCTCCTCTTTGGTTACAATCAGCCAATAACATTCATCATCATCATCATTATTTTTATTTTTATTCCCCCACCCATTTCCAGCAGCGAGCTTTTCTCTCTATGTCAAAGCTTTTCTCTCTATAATGTCAAATCTTTTCTCTCTACAATGTCAAATATTTTCTCTCTATGTAGAATAATCTTGGACTAATAGAGTTAAGGTTAGGCACGTTTGACCACAGGTTCGATAGACACAGATTGTTATTGCCAGCGCAATGTCAAATCTCCTATCTATATCGAACTGTTGTTGCAACGAAAACGAAAATAAAGCATTTTTTTATGTCGGATCTTTCGGTTTACGTATTCTGCGCATTTGTTAAAACGATAACAAAAATACCTGAAATTCGGACGAAAATGGATTCGGAAGAAAACAAATGCACATGTCTAGCTATAAAAGCATACTTAGATTTGTAAGGCTGGGCACTTAAGCTATTTACAGTAAACTATGAGTTTTTTTTATAAACTTTACAATTGAAAATGTTCTGCTTATTTTCTATGTATATTAAGAAAGACCATGCCAAATAAAATTATTAACTACTTGAGAATTTGTAGAGATACATCCTAAAAAAAATTCAAGAAAGTTTCCAGGCTGCATCACTTTCATTATGAGTGGATGCGGCATGTGATTTGAATCAACAGAGTCAGCCCTGAGAAGCCAGATTGCGGTATACGGGGACTTGGATAGCCTGTCTTTTTTTGTCTCTCTGCCCTGCTTGCAGGCTAATGAGGCTACACAAAGTATCGGAAGCCCACCTGTAAGCTTCAGCCACATTGTGAGAAATTGCTCTTGGCACAGAAATACGGTACTGTAGAAACCCTTACTTTCATCTACATAATTGCTTACACACCTCATAGTTAGATGGGAAATCTACAAGACTGTTATTACCATAGAAATCCTTAATGGCATTGACAATCGTGGATAACTAATCATTGAAGCAATTTATGATATTGCCTCGTGGCAAATACACAATAGGCTGATTATAAGCATTGGGATTATTAAGAGAGACATTATACAGGACCAGCAGAAATCCCTTGTTTGAAAGTGGTCATTATATATCTACGTTAAGAGCAGGGCTCAAGTCCTGCGGGAATGCGTGGGAATGGAGTTCCTGCACTTTTTTCACAGCAGGAACTCAGTTCCCTTTTGCAGGACTAGAGCAGCCGAGAGCAGCCAAGCCGCCCGAGCCAATCCTTCACTAAGTGGCAAAGCCCAGCTCGAGTCACTGTAAGGAGCAGGCAAACCTTAGTAATCCTTTATGTTACTGGCCGCTTCCTGTATATGGATTTGTCGGGTAGTGTGCGGGTATTCCGTCACTTCCTCAATGCCGCAATGTCTCCTGGGAGCTTTTGTCATTGTTCCCAGGAGACATTGTGGAGGTCTGCCGTGAGTTATCGCAGGATTTAGAAAGAACTTGCATGCGGTTTAGTAATTATGCATATGAGCGTTGTGACAGGGTACATGATTTTATGTACACCAGTGAGAGACTCGAAAAGGTCAGCTTTCCCTGCCCTGGAAGGGGTTAAGCCTGGCCAACAGGAAAACCTCCTCTCTTCCCCCTATTAATTAACAGTCACCTAGTAGGGAAGTAAAAAGTGAGAGCTCAGTGTGAGAGGTATGCTGAGCTGGACGGACAGGTTGGAGGCTGTCTGCATTGGAGGAACAAGGTCTGTCACAGATAATGGTTTATTTGGACTGTTATTCTGTTTGTTTTAAAGGTACAGGACCCAGAAAATGGAAGATATTGTGAAAGCCCTGTTACAAGCTGTCTCTGTGCAGCAAGAGACTAATAGACAGGTAGCGGCCTCAGCTGCAGCACAACAAGAAACTAATAGACAGGTAGCTGCAGCACAACAAGAGACTAATAGACAAGCCGCTGCAGCGCAACAGGAGATTAGTAGACAGGCAGCTGCCGCAGCTGCAGTACAACAGGAGACCAACAGGCTCCTGACTTTGCGGATTGAAGCTTTGACTAAAGCACAAAAGTCAGACCATGCTGTTCTCAAAGCAACCCTGGATCAGATGACTACCCAAGGGTCTTCTAACCCACCAGAAAGGGGGGTAAGCCAAATACGTGCAAGCAGCTGTCTGCAGAAAATGACCCCGGATTATGATGTGGAGACTTATCTACTGGCGTTCGAACGGACCGCCACCCGAGAAGGCTGGGCCCCAGAACAGTGGGCTGGAATCATTGCACCCTTCCTCCTGGGAGAAGCACAGAAAGCCTATTTTGATCTGGATGAGGTGGCTGCTGCAGACTATCCCAAACTGAAAGGAGAGATCCTGGCCCGCTTAGGGGTGACTTCCACAGTGAGGGCCCAGCGTTTCTACAACTGGAGGTTCAAAGAAGGAAAAGCGCCAAGATCCAGATGTTCGATTTAATTCATCTGGCTCGGAAGTGGCTCAAACCAGAGACTCAAACCCCTGCACAGATGATAGAAGCGCTTGTACTGGACCATTACGTGAGAGAGCTTCCAAATGGCCTCCGGGAGTGGGTCACTCAGGGAAATCTCCTGGACTGTGATAGTATGGTCGCACAAGTGGAGCGGTACCTGTCTACCAAAAATTTGGACCGATCTCTCTCTAGGACGATCGGGAAAATACAGAGACCAGGATACCGGAGGAGTGGAGTGGAAGCAGACTTCGGATCCGGAGCCCGTTTTTCCAAAACAGACTTTAGAAGTCAAAACCCTGGGAGGACCACCCTAGGAGAAACTTCATAACTTGTTTTGAGTGTGGCGCCAAAGGACATATCAGGGCGAGATGCCCAAATCTTCCTGAGCCAATGCAGTGAGGACTAGGGGAAGATTCCTCTGACTTTTGCGGACTCATTTGTTTAGCAGGCCTGGTAGAAGGGGGACATACCTTCCGAGTACCTGTCCTGCTGGACAAACAAGAGACAGTGGCCCTGGTGGACTCTGGCAGTGCCCTGACTTTGGTAGCCAGTAAATTGGTAAAACCTTGTTGGATTCAGAAGCATAGAACCATGGGGGTGTTGTGTATTCATGGGTGTACTGTGCGGTATCCTGCTGCCAACATAGAAGTGTTAGTACAGGGCAGTTTGGTAAGGATCGTAGCAGTGGTAGTTCCTCGTCTACCATATCCTTTGATAATAGGAAGGAATTTCCATAATTTCCACACTCTATTACAGCCCCCTGTGATGGGAGAACAAGGGGAACCTGAAGTGGAGCAGAAAAATACAGGGGTTCATGAAGTATTTCCCTTTGCTCATCCTGACTTGTATATCTCTAATCCAAAAATAGGTAAAACAAGACAGGAACACAGGGAGAGCAAGCTAAGATTCAATAGGGCTGTCAAGAAAGTCCTGTTGAATCAGCGTGGGGAGCAGTCAAGGAGGGGCGGGGCCCCACAACAGACAGAAGATGAGGCAGAGGTTGGTCAACCGGATCCCGCCCCAGAGGCTACCAGTGAAGGCGATGAGGGGGATACAGATATCCTGGATATTTCGGGTAGTGGCTTTGGCCGTGACCAGGCAGATGATCCCCTGTTGCAGGAAGCCAGGAGTAATGTTGTAGAGGTTAATGGGGTACCAGTGGAAGGGGTAACGGGAAAGGCCTATCCCTATTTTATCCTTAAAAACGATCTCCTTTACAGAGTAACCTCTGATGAGGGACAAGAGCTTGAACAACTGGTTCTGTCTTCATCATACACCTGGAAAATCCTGGATTACTCTCACTCTCATCTTCGTACACACGAGGCAATCTATTTGTTCAAATCAGTCGGACCGACCGATTTGAACAGATCTGTCTGCTGGGATTTTGGTTTGCTCGCGTGTACACACGAGCAAACCAAACCAAAATCCCCACCAGCAGACAGCGCGCTGACGTGTCGGTGACGCGGCGGTGACGTTGACGCCGCCACGTCACCGCACCAGGAAGTAAAACACTTCCGCGCATGCATCAAAATCATTTGACGCATGTGCGAGAAGACATATCTGCTGGTTAGCGTACTAACCAGCAGACATGTCGGGCGGACGGGTTCCCAGCCGACAGATTGATAAGCATGCTTTCAAATCTGTCGACTGGCCAAATCCGTCTGCTCGCCCTTACACACGATCGAATCTGTCTGCTGGGACGGTCTAGCAGACCGTTTCCAGCAGACATATTTGGTCATGTGTACGCGGGCTTAGGGGTGGAGAAAACCCAAGAACGGGTGCTCAGGAGGTTCTTCTGGCCTAGGGTATATGAGGGGATTAAAAGGTATTGTGCTTCTTGCCCGGAATGCCAGCTGGCATCTCCCAGACCGAAGTTGAGAGCCCCACTCATACCTCTCCCCATAGTTGACGTTCCGTTTGAGAGGATTGGCATGGACCTAGTGGGTCCCTTAGAGAAAACAGCTCGAGGGCACCAGTACATCCTTGTCATCCTCGATTATGCCACCAGATACCCGGAGGCCATTCCACTACGTAAGGCGAATGCTAAAAGTATTGCAAAAGAGTTGGTTCAGATGTTTACACGGGTGGGGATACCCAGGACATTGCTCACGGATCAGGGGACTCAGTTTGTCTCCCGTATTATAAAAAAAGACATATGTCAGCTATTTAATGTACAGACTCTGAGAACGTCAGTGTATCACCCCAGACAGATGGGTTGGTAGAAAGGTTTAACCGGACCCTAAAGGGGATGTTGAGAAAAGTCGTTAGCAGGGATGGGAAGGATTGGGACTTGTTACTTCCTTACCTGTTGTTTGCAGTTCGAGAGATTCCCCAAAGTTCTACGGGCTTCTCCCCGTTTGAGCTTTTATATGGTAGGCATCCCAGAGGTATACTGGATATCCTAAAGGAAACCTGGAAAGAACAGGGGGTAACTGGGACCAATGTCCTCCAGAGTATGTTGAAGATATGCGGGTGCGTATGGCTCAAATTGCCCCTTTTGTTCGCCAGCATATGGAGCAGGCGCAGAGTAGGCAGAAGTCCTACTATGACCAGAGGGCCCTAGTGAGACAGTTTGAAAGGGGGGACAGAGTAATGGTTCCAGTACCCACCTCAGAAAGCAAACTTCTAGCACAGTGGCAGGGACCCTATGAGGTCTTGGAAAAAGTGAGCCCAGTAAATTATAAAGTTAGTCACTCGGGACGCCGGAAGAAGGAGGCCGTGTTCCACATAAACCTTCTTAAGCCATGGAGGACTAGAGAGGACTGCATGGCCGCAGTGGGGGACACCACACCTGGTCCACAGGCACCTAGTTCTTCGGTGACAATCTCTCCAGAGCTGACACCTGAGCAAATAAAAGAAGCTAGAGGCTTGGTTGAGAGGAATAATGATGTCTTCTCCCCCAACCCTGGACAAACCCAAGAGATTACCCATGACATTATTACAGAACTAGGGGTTGTCGTAAGAGTGATGTCTTAGCGCATTCCGGAGGCCAAGAGGGAAGCTGTAAGGGCTGAAGTCAAGAAAATGCTTGAGCTTGGAGTGATAGAGGAGTCTCACAGCCAGTGGTCCAGCCCCATTGTTCTAGTGCCCAAACCTGATGGGTTCATCAGGTTTTGTAATGACTTCAGGAAGTTAAACGAGGTGTCTAAGATTGACGCCTACCCCATGCCTAGGGTGGATGAACTAGTAGAGCGATTAGCCAAAGATAGGTTCTTCACCACGTTGGATCTGACAAAGGGTTATTGGCAGATCCCATTGACAAAGCGTGCCCGAGAGAAGACAGCCTTTGCCACTCCTGATGGCCTATTCCAGTACAGGATCATTCCTTTTGGCCTCCATGGAGCTCCAGCCACTTTCCAAAGGCTAATGGATAAGTTGCTCAGGCCCCACACTGAGTATGCAGCCGCATACTTGGATGATGTGATCATTCATAGCCCGGACTGGGAAAGCCATCTGGATAAAGTACAGACAGTGTGGGACACTTTTAGAAAAGCGGGTCTGACAGCTAACCCTTCTAAATGTGCCTTGGGTCTAGCAGAGGCTAGATACTTGGGTTATCTCGTTGGCAGAGGACTTGTTAAACCACAAAGGTGATTCAGTTGGCATGTGCCGCACTATATAAGTCTTCATTCATTCATTCACAAATGAACAAGATAGGAGCTATACAGAGCTGGCCCAGACCGTTGAGGAAAAAACAAGTCAGAGCTTTCTTGGAGATTGTAGGCTACTATCGGAGGTTTATTCCTCACTTTGCTACGAGGGCTGCTCCGCTCACTGACCTTGTTAAAGCCAGAAGTCCAGACACTGTAAAGTGGAACAGCGAGGCTGAGGAAGCCTTTGCTGGTCTACGGGCATCGCTTTGTGCCCAACCGGTGCTTGTGGCTCCCGACTTTAGAAAGGAGTTCTTTCTCCAGACCGATGCCTCAGAGATCGGTCTGGGTGCAGTTTTGTCCCAATATGTGGATGGTGAGGAACACCATGTGCTATATTTGAGTCGGAAGTTGTTACCTCGAGAACAGCGCTATGCCACAGTGGAAAAAGAGTGTTTGGCGATCAGGTGGGCAGTAGAAACACTCCGCTACTATTTGTTGGGCAGGCGGTTTACCCTCGTCACAGACCATGCTCCATTAAAGTGGATGCACACCAACAGGGACAAGAACGCTCGGGTCACGAGGTGGTTTCTGTCCCTACAGCCCTTTACTTTTGTTGTACGACACAGGGCAGGTCTCCTCCACAGTAATGCAGATGCTCTGTCCCGAGTACATGGGTTTGCAGAGGTGGCCGCTTCCCACCCAAGTGTTAAGCTGGGGGGGAGGATGTGTGACAGGGTACACGATTTTATGTACACCAGTGAGAGACTCGAAAGGTCAGCTTTCCCTGCCCTGGAATGGGTTAAGCCTGGCCAACAGGTAAACCTCCTCTCTTCCCCCTATTAATTAACAGTCACCTGGTAGGGAAGTAAAAAGTGAGAGCTCAGTGTGAGAGGTATGCTGAGCTGGACGGACAGGTTGGAGGCTGTCTGCATTTGAGGAACAAGGTCTGTCACAGATAATGGTTTATTTGGACTGTTATTCTGTTTGTTTTATACTGGAGGCTGGAATAGCCCCTCCAGTACAGTGTAGTGAGGGACACTACTGTTAGTTAGCCTCCTAAATTGGAGTAGGCCATTTTGTTTTGTATTTTTTCTTTTGAGTGCAATAAAGCCGTATTTATTGCTTAAGATCAGCGACTTTGCTGCATTACATTACCGCTATTTCTGCGACATGTCACAGCGTATAATTTTTTATTTATTTTTGGTGGGGGAGTGGATCTTGGGTGGGAGTTCCCACAATTTTTTCCCCAGGACTTGACCCCTGGTTAAGAGGATATTTTATATCAAGACCCTGCAAGGGCCAATGCTGGCCATCACAGGTGGAAGCTATTTGATTCTATCTGGGATAGAATAAGGACATATAACTTGAGCTCTAATCTATTTAAGCATCAAGATTCTAAATGGGATACAAGTGTGAACCATTGGATCTGCAAGATTTCCTACTCCATATCGCTACACATAGACATTACTTTACATACATTAGCATTACATTAATCTATATTGATTAACACACTCACTCCATTAATTATCTGCTACTCTCATCACATACCCCCGGGGGAGCCACGTTATTTTGTTAAGTTCATTATACTATATATTGATAGCATATTTTTTGTACATAGCGGGAGATTTCCGCTGCACTTTCTAATACATGTGGCTGAATAGGCGTCCGGACCATTTTTGTTATATGTGTGTATTTATGCTTGTTATTGTCTAAATGTTTCTCCATTATTAGCGCCAATTGTATAATACACAAGGTGCTTTGATGGATTGTTATTTTATCACCACGTGAGCAATAACATTGTTTTTAATATTTTGTATTTGGTATAAAATCTTTTGATACTTTAATAAACTATTTTTATTTTTACAACATTTGATCCATTATTGTCCAATAATACTGTTAGTAGCCGTCTTTCATACCCTAGGGAAACCATATCTTGGTCTCCTATGGGAAATATCCATGGTATATGCAGCTATATTGGCTATGGTATTAACCCTATAGGGAGAGGCAGAGGATTGTCTGTTATATGCACCTTTTGTTATAAGTGTTGTTCTTTATAAATTGCATCACTTACATGCTGCTCCTCTGTCGTTTTACTATTACTTGTTATACTTCCCTGATCTGTGCAATGATTTTGCACACAGCAGCCCAGATCTTCCTCTTCTTGGGTGCCTCTTCTGTGCTCATGGCCCCTCCCCCTTGTTGGGTGCCCCCACAGCAAACAGCTTGCTTTGGGGGCACCCGAGCCAAGCCAGAGCTCCCTGTGTTTATTCAGACACGGAGCCACAGCCTGCCCCTACCCCCTTTCACTCCATATTGGCTGACTGGCTTTGATTAACAACAGTGGGAGCCATTGGTGCCATGCTACTGTCTCAGCCAATGAGAATGGGAGTCTGGGGCAGCTGAGACACTCCTGCAACATAGCTGGATCTAGATGGACCTCAGTTAAGTATTAGGGGGGCTGAGGAAGGCTGCTGCACACAGAAGGCTTTTTATCCTAAAGTGGATGTAAATCCGATTTGTGAAATTTGAGCTGGGCACATATATCTGCAGTGTTTTATTATCTCTCTTCAAAGCACTTGTGGCTTTCTCCTGCTCCATTCTTTTGTTATCAGCATGATAACTTCTGACAAGTTCTCCATCACATATGATCAAACCAACCTGAAATTTGTGTCAGGGAGGTTGCTGTAAATAGATTAGTAGAGCGTTTGACTTGTCAGAGCGGAGCGTTTGACTTATCAGACCAAAGCGGGTGTGTGCCTTTCCTCCAATCAGCTGTCTCGGCTGTATGCCCAGACTTCACATTTAGAAAATCTCCTAACACAATGTGAACATTCTAAAGTATATATAAAGCTGAAGACAGCAGATATACATGTAAAACGTATGCAGGCAAATTTGTTTTATCTCTGTGTATCATCTGAGAGTTTACATCCACTTTAGTGCATAGAATGCATTAAGATAAACACATTACAAACACTTTAATGGTTACATTGTATTAAACCATTTTTAGGACCTTTAAAAGCAATCACATTCTAGATGTATTTTTATTATAAGTTAAAACATTTCAAAGTAAAATCTGATTGGTTGCTTTGAACACGTTTTTATTAATATTATCCATAAAATTGCCCATTTTCAGTTTTGTTTATTTCTATTTTCAGAGGAAGGAACGCAGAATAATGAACTTTGAATAACTATTATAATTCGTTTCCATATGAATTAGGCTTTACTGGCTTATCCCCCTCTGCAAACAGAATTATGCAGGGTTGTGCTAAAAGTGAAATTTAAATTAGGTGGTAGCTATTTTTTCCCTCTTCATAAAATATAACAAGATCCCAATTAACTTTCTATGAATGATTCTTAAATATTAATCTGCATTGATTTAATTAGAAATCCCATTAGCTGGTTTTACTGTAAAACCAAAATATGAGTTATGTGCAGAAGCAGTATTAAATGGGAGGTCAAAAGGCTCTCCACTTAGTAAGCCATGTTGATTGGTGGCTGTGGCGTTACTCGTTTCCTCTAACTAATACAATGTTTTCAGTGCTACTGCGCTGAGGCTTGCAAGTGTGTTTGTAGCTGTTTGGCCTGTTCTAGTGCAATGCATCTCCTACAATATAAAAATGGGATACTTCACTTTATCCTCTAGACAACAAACCCATTTTTTTTTTTAATGTCACAATGTAAAGTATAAGATTTCCTATCATCTGCGCCACACAAAATTAATCCAGCTCTAAAAACAAATCCTCTTTTGTTGTTCAGTGAAATAAAACGGACTTACAGAGAAAAACCTTAGTCCGTTCCGCCCCCTTGCTGTAGGTGACAGGTTATTTACATATCTCATGCACTAGCCCACAGACAGGCATTATTTTTTAATTCCCACCCCCTACTCCTTTTCTGAAGTCATGTCGTTACTTTTTTGGATTTTGACTGGATGTTGGTGATCATAGCAAAATTTAGTGTAAGGAATACACAAGAGAAAATGCATGTTGACAAGGGGAGTGTAAAGGTGGGCGGGGAGTCTACTGACATCACGACTCCACCCACAGTTCTTATAACAGACAGAGGGGAGATATTTGACAGGTAAGGATACATGCAGGAGGAGTGTATATCCTTATAGATCAGCACTATGGCAGTAGTTTAGAAAGGATGAGAGTGGGTTTACATCCACTTTAATGTTTGGATCACTACAACTTGTTTACTAATGTGATTTTGGTATCTTCCTCTTTTCTCCTCTCCTGTTTAATGCTAGTAGGTTTAGTGCCCCCTTTCCACTCTTCTTAGCATGCCTGAGCATGCCTGATAGGGTGACTGGGCATGGGACCTTGAGAATAGATATACCTGTGCTCAGATCCCAATAGCTTATACATGTATTTATTAAACCATCAGGTGTTAAAGGGGTGTGACCACATGTTAACACTACTAATTCTGGATGGACCCTCTGCACACTGCTATACACTGTAAGGGGCTAGCTCGGCAGCGAGTCTGTGCGATTCCCTGGAAGGGTTCAGCATACAGAAAAGAACTAGGCACAGCAGACCGTGGTAGGAGAAAACAAAAGAAGGTGCGGTTTTATTTTAAATACACCACAAAAAAATGATGACAGAAAACAAAAGAAATAACAAAAATAAATCCTGGTCAACTTGACCTGCTTGCTACACATGCTGGTGTCCCTAACTACCAACTAGGTACAGCCTTGTGCTGCCCCAGTCCCTGACTCCCTGAAGTTTAAATGTTTTAGGAATAGCCACACAGGCTTTAGCTCACCGCACACAGCACTGACAGTCCACACAGGTCTGCCTCCAGCTTGGAGTGACACTCTATTAATGCTGGGAGCTTTTACAAGAGGCCCTAACGAGCCCACCTGAAACAGCTGGGGTAATCAAGTCCTCCTAGCAGGACTCCCAGCACTCCCCCTAGAGATAAAAAGTGGCATAAAGCCTGAATCTAGGAGAGATATACCTGTCCTCTTGGACGCAACCAGGGGATTTAACCTGCCTACTGTCACATACCCCCCCCTCTTGTTTCAACCTTGGGGTTGGAACACCAGCATTCAGGCAGGCATGCACCCGAGACAGTGCATCCACATTCCCCATTTGGACGCCAGGGCGATGTTTTACAGTGAAAGTGAATTCTTGTAGGGACAGGAACCATCTGTTTACTCTTCGGTTTGTTTCTTTGTTTTGGGCCATCCACTTTAAGGGAGCGTGGTCCGTAACTAGGTCAAAATGCCGACCCAGCAGGTAGTATCTAAGAGAATGTAGAGCCCATTTCACCGCTAAACATTCCTTCTCAATAGTGGCATAATTGACCTCATGGGACTTTAATTTCCTACTGAGGTAAATGACCGGATGTTCTTCCCCATTCCAGACCTGGGACAATACTGCTCCCAACCCCACGTCAGAGGCATCCGTTTGTACCACAAAGTCCCTGGAGAAATCTGGGGAGTACAAGACTGGCTGGCTACATAAAGCTTTCTTTAAGGCCTGGAAGGCTGCTTCCGCGTCTGTGGTCCACTTAACCATGACCGAGTCTTTCCCCTTGGTCAGGTTGGTTAATGGCACAGCCTGAGAGGCAAAGTGGGGAATAAATCGCCGATAATAACCAGCGATTCCCAGAAAGGCCCGTACCTGCTTCTTGCTGTTAGGACGTGGCCAATTCTGTATGGCCTCGGCTTTATTGACTTGGGGTTTGATCACTCCCCTCCCAATGGTGTACCCAAGATATTTGGCCTCTTCCTGTCCAATGGTACACTTTTTTGGGTTGGCCGTAAACCCAGCTTCCCGGATAGAGTCTAGGACTGCTTGCACCTTAGGCAGATGTGAGGCCCAATCTGGGCTATGGATAACTACATCATCCAGGTAAGCTGCAGCATACTTCTGGTGGGGCCTCAGAATCTGGTCCATTTTCCGCTGAAAGGTTGCCGGGGCATTCTGTAACCCAAACGGCATTCTTTTATACTGGAATGCCCCGTCTGGGGTTACAAACGCGGTTTTCTCTTTGGCCGACTTAGCCAAGGGAATTTGCCAATACCCTTTTGTGAGATCGAGAGTTGTCATGTACCGGGCTGTTCCTAGCCGGTCGATTAACTCATCGATACGAGGCATGGGGTAGGTGTCAAATTTTGTAACTTTGTTCAGCTGTCGAAAATCATTACAAAAACGCCAGCTCCCATCCGGTTTAGGCACTAAGACTATAGGGCTGGACCAATCACTTTGGGATTCCTCTATCACCCCCAACTTAAGCATTTTCTGTACTTCCTCCCGTATTGCCTCCCGTCGGGCCTCTGGGATGCGATAGGGTTTTAACTTCACCCTTTCACCAGGATACCTGAATCTAGCAACACAACAACATTTCTACCATTGATAGACATTTTGCATAGATGTTTCTCAGTTCCACGAATCGCAGTGCATGCGACTGTCGCAAACAGCGACTGACGTCTGTCCCTTAGAAAGTCGCATTGCATGGGTTCATCCACAACCGGGCAATTTGCTGCAATGTGTCCCTCGAGCCGGCAGCGGTAGCAAACAATCCTTTTTGCTGCCTCTTGAGGCCTTGACTTCCCATCCTGTTCTCGCCAGACACTAGGGAGAACCCCCACCCTCTCACTCAATCCACCCTCACCCCTTGGAATCATCTTACCCGCCACTGGGGATGGTCTGGTCTTAGGGGGGAAAGTCCGTGAGTCTCTGGAAGAAGCAGTCAGGTTCTCTGTAGCAAAGTACCTCTCAACAAGATCGACAAGCTTATCGGCCGTTTCTGGTTCTCCATGGCTTACCCACTTTTAGATGGGAGTAGGAAGATCTCTCAGGAAGCGATCCATCACAACACGTTCCACAATCTTTGGAGCGGACAAAGTCTCTGGCTGTAGCCACTTCCTGCTCAGGTGAATGAGATCATACATTTGAGATCGGGGGGGGTTTTCCAAGTCGGAAAGTCCAGTTATGCACACGCTGAGCCCGGACAGCCAGGGTGACGCCCAGCCGTGCCAATATTTCAGTTTTTAGTACAACATAGTCTTTTGCTTGGTCAGGCTCTAAGTCATAATAAGCTTTCTGCGATTCGCCAGTTAACAGAGGGGCCACCAGTCCAGCCCACTGCTCCTTGGGCCATTTTTCCCTTTCAGCAGTCCTTTCAAATGTGGTCAAAAACACCTCTGGATCATCCTCTCCAGTCATTTTTGTCAGTAAACGACTCACCCCAAATGATGCAGTATTAGTGGAACCACTTGCCTCACTGGTCTGCGGACGTTGCTGTATCAAAGTCTCCATTTGTTGTAGTCTCTGCTCTTGCTTCTGCAACAAGTCTATGAAGCGGGCCTCAGATTGCTGCTGGGCTTGTTGGTGAGCTTGCTGCTGGGCTTCCAAACTCTGTTGCAAAGTCGCATTTGTCTGCTGTTGTACTGCGAGGCTCTGTTGTTGAGCTTGCTGCTGGGCTGCGAGGCTCTGTTGCAAAGTCGCATTTGTCCGCTGCTGATTGGCATTTGCTTTAGCATCTCCTCCATGCTGGCCATAAAAAAAAAAAACTGCCGCTGGTTCTCCACCAACTGTGAGGGGCTAGCTCGGCAGCGGGTCTGTGCGATTCCCTGGAAGGGTTCAGCATACAGAAAAGAACTAGGCACAGCAGACCGTGGTAGGAGAAAACAAAAGAAGGTGCGGTTTTATTTTAAATACACCACAAAAAAATTATGACAGAAAACAAAAGAAATAACAAAAATAAATCCTGGTCAACTTGACCTGCTTGCTACACATGCTGGTGTCCCTAACTACCAACTAGGTACAGCCTTGTGCTGCCCCAGTCCCTGACTCCCTGGAGTCACAGCACTGACAGTCCACACAGGTCTGCCTCCAGCTTGGAGTGACACTCTATTAATGCTGGGAGCTTTTACAAGAGGCCCTAACGAGCCCACCTGAAACAGCTGGGGTAATCAAGTCCTCCTAGCAGGACTCCCAGCACTCCCCCTAGAGATAAAAAGTGGCATAAAGCCTGAATCTAGGAGAGATATACCTGTCCTCTTGGACGCAACCAGGGGATTTAACCTGCCTACTGTCACAACACCTTTTCCAGCAAAACTATGCAATGAAAAACAGGGATATTTGGTTCACATATATTGCAATACATGTTAAGGCCAGTTAACTGCATCAAAGTAATCCCTCTTACTGTCAGTCCAACACTGTCTTGCCACTGCAAATGCTATGGTGGACACCATGACAACATAGGGCATAAAGACACAAAGTGTGGGAGAGCAACTTGGTTCAGACCTGGCCATTGACCTGCGTTATAACAGAGAAAATATATACCTGTGCTCAATGGACATGGGACCTGTCAATAGGTGTTTGATCCGCCCTCACTGTTACTGTTGTGTAGGATGCATTATGAGAGTGTAAGGGCATGCTGCTACGCCAAAATCACTCTGGTGGGCAATGTGCTTGTTGGCTCAGAGTGTTGTTATTCTAGTGGCCCTGCTTGTCCAGCCACCACCCAGTACACCCTTCCTTGTGATTTTTTCCAATAACTACATCCTAACCAGAGAATCCTCCTGATTTTCCTCCATGGAGCCTGCTCTGGAGATTCCTGTGTTGACCACCTGGGATACTAGCTACTGCCAGCCTCCTTGCCAGAGAGGTATTATCACCCAGGGAACTGCAAGTAATTGCAGTTGTACTAAATTGTGCTGAACTGTTTGTTACAGTGATTCTTCCTTATACTTCGCTCAGTTGAAATCTTATGGTGTGTATTTTGCTACCGCCTAGTGCAGGGGTGGCGAACACGCGGCTCTCGAGCCGCATGCGGCTCCCGGCCAAAATGAATGCGGCTCTTTGTCTCTTATCATTATTTTGTATACTGTGGCTCTTTGCCAAGTTTGGATTTTGTTATGCTGCTTCTGAGGAGGGACCTCTGAGGAGAGATCTCCGAGCGCGTAGTCACGCCCCCCAGGCTGCGTCATCACGTCTCCCATTCCTCGGAAACAACTGTACGGGCCAGAGAGCGTGGGGACCCGTGTGTCACATGTTGTGTCACATCTTGCCGTTAGTTCTTAGTGTGGAGGACGCAGCACACCCTCAGATCACTTTTCTCATCGACCCGTTTAATGCTGACACCGACTGCCTGAAAACCCCACTTGTTACTGATGAGGCAGCGAGTGAACTAGAAATGATTGAGCTATGCGAGGACGATAGACTGAAATCTCTTTTGAAGGAAGGCCATGTTACGTTTTGGAGAGCTGTACCAACTGAAAAATACCTGTGTGTAAAAAGAGCCGCTCTCAAGCTGCTTTCTATGTTCTCGTCAATAGTGATGAGCGGAATACGCCATATTCGATTTCGCGATATTTCGCGAATATTTCAAAGAATATTCGCGAATATTTGTTAATATCGAATATTCGTGATATTTTATAAAAAAAAAAAAATTGCGAAATTTCGCTATTTTTTTTTGTGTGACTTTTAATATCGAATATTTGTGATATTTTATAAAAAAAAAAAATTGCGAAATTTCGCTATTTTTTTTGGATAAAATATCACGAATATTCGATATTTACGAATATTCGCTATATTTTATAAAAAAAAAATTGTGAAATTTCGCTAATGCGAAATTTCGCTAGTGCGAATGCGAAATTGATTGCGAATTTGATTGCGAAATTTGAAAAAAATACGAATATTCGAAATAGCGAATATTCGCCGCGATATTCGAGTTATTCGCGAATACTCGAATATGCAATATTCGTAGCGAATATTCGCAATGCGAATATTCGTGAGCAACACTACTCGTCAACATACGTCTGTGAGAAGCTGTTTTCTACTTTGAAACACGTGAAATCAAAGCACCAGTCCATTCTGACTGACACTCATGTAAAGGAACTGCTCCGAGTGGCTACAACTGAATACAAACCTGATTTGCAGAAGATTACTGAAAACAAAAGATGCCAGAAATCCCACTGAGATTATCATCCCATCACTCCAACAAGGGACCAAAAAACACCTGACTGAGCATGTTATATTATGTGTTTAATATATTATTGTTAAAATTATATGCTTTTGTGTGAGTGTTTGTCTGTTTTGGCAGGTCACTGCGTGGTGTGGCTCTCTGACTCTCACAGTTTAAAATTTTGTCTCTTTTTGTCGAACTTGTTCGCCACCCCTGGCCTAGTGGAAAACTGCACTGATGCAAACCCTGCTACTGCAAGTTACATTCCCTGGTATACATGGTTCTGTGGTTACGGCATACTTCCTTACCATCCGCTTGTCATTGTCCATTTATCCTGCATTCATCCAATACATATTAAAGAAGAACTTCAGTCTTTAGCTTTGGTCCCATCCCTGTTGCACTGCAATATTTGTTACTCTGGCACATGCACAGATGTTCTGAAGAGCTCTGCTCAAAGCAGCAGCGCGAAAACCCTAAATGGTAAAAATTATAATAATAAAGAAAAAATAATAATAATATCCAGATGTGAAAGAGTAAGTGGGGAGAAGACAAGGGAAAGTAAGTTTATATTTAGGATGAAGGTCTGCGTTAAGTTGAATGTTAGTATTTATCCATTTTGCTGTTACTGTACCTTAACATTACATTGCTATGTAAATTCTATCCGATTTAATCCTTAGTTTTGTAAATTAATAATACCGTTCGCTCCTGTTGGGGGACTTTCTAGACCTAGAAATATTTGCCTTTCATAATATTAACATGTTCCAATCAGTAAAAAAGCAATTTTTCTCTAACCCTGCTTTTTCAGGACCTTTCTTTGCAAACATACTAAATCACACATAATTACAATGTATTATAATGCCTGAGATACAACAGGAAACAGCTGAATGGTATAAAATAAATATTTAAGGACTCTCATTTGTATCTTGCAGGTGTTTGAAGCCACTAAGCAAACATAAAAGATTTGAACCACATAAAATATGAGCTCTGCGGTAGCACGCTAGTTGATATTAAATATGCATTAAACATAAAACATTATGCAAAATGCTTTATTGTTTTTCTAGTGTATATATACTTGTATTCAAAGGCTTGTCTGAAAATTGTCCAAAGCTTATTTTATAAAGCAAAGTGCAAAGAGTGTTTATGTGCAGCTACTGGGAAATCTCATTAGACTCTAAATATAACTTGATTTTACAAATGAAAATTATTTCAGATATAATCGTGAATGACAGCACAGAAATGTCTCATTACTGTGATGTATGTATGTACAGTATGTATGATAGTGCAGGAATCCCTTTGGATTTCCCCTGCTTGCATTCATAAACATAAAGTACATCTCAATTCATTTTTCTGCTACCAACTGTCTGACCAAAGGTCAGAAAAGTGCAAGTAAGGATCGGCATTCCAAAAACTTCACAGTGAGCTAGCAAGGACCAAAATCCGTCTGTCCATATAACAAGTGGATTAGGGGCTGGGCATAGGGAGAGATGTATCCAAACTGGATCACATCTTAGTTTAGTTTAAATACTTTTTTGCTTCTGTGACCACTTTTCCCCATAAGAGGATTCTGCATTTTCCAAAATGCTATCAATGAGATAAACAGCCTTTCGTTAATTCAAACACAGCACAATTGTCAGGAACAGAAGTTAAAAATAATTTTACAACTTGTCTACCATATTAAAGTGAATGTAAACCCCATTCATGGCCATGATGATCTGACCCAGGCACATATATCTGTAGTGTTTACTTATCTCTCGTCAAAGGCCTAAGTCATGTGTCTTTCTGCTGCTTCGTTCCTCTGTTATGAGCATGATAACTTCTGACAAGTTCCCCGGCACATGAGATAAAAGCAGCTGAAAATGTGTGTCGGGGTGGGTGGATAGAGATAGATTAACAGAGAGCTTGTCTATTCACAGCATAGCTCTGAAAGTTTCTTCATTCCTCTGCCTGTGTGGGGAGGGTGCCTTTCTTCCAATCAGCTCTAACACAGTATATTCCAAGACTCCCCTCTCACTGCTGAAACAGGAAGAAAAATTTCTAGCACAATGATCACTTTCTAAATAGTCTAGAAAGGTGAAGACAGCAGATATACATATAAAACGTATATAGGGAGATTTGTTTCATCCCTGTGTATCATCTGAAGCTGTTAATTTCACTGGCTATATGTGAGGGTTTACATACACTTTAATTTATGCTCATACTGTCCCATAAAGTTACACTTTTTGTTGTTTACCCAAGCTTGTTACCAGACCACACCTAGTTAGCCTCTTTTTAATTTCTAGCAGTAACTTAAAGTACAAAAAAACAGGGAATTA
The DNA here is from genome assembly GCA_029574335.1 of Rana kukunoris. Taxonomy (NCBI): domain Eukaryota; kingdom Metazoa; phylum Chordata; class Amphibia; order Anura; family Ranidae; genus Rana; species Rana kukunoris. Next base: position 539,701,631 of record CM056050.1, on the reverse strand, counting down.
AAAGAGATGTCAGTTTTATACTTACCTAGGTGAATGCAGCATGGGTCAGATGCTGCATTTGTCCCCTGATGCCTCTTCACTGAGAACCAAGCAATCGAACACTGCCGATCACTTGGTTTTCAGAGCTCTGTGACAAGCATAGTTAGCAAAGGACAAGCATAGTCAGCATTCTTACAGGTCCAGTTGCTTGTATTAACCCATGCAGGACAGGAAGAGCACATCTGTGAGTGGCCAGTGTGCCTGTAAATTAATGTGATATGAGCTGTCATTAGATGGCTCAGTTAACAAACACAGTGTACAGAGCTGATCTGGGCAGCTCTGTACCGTGTGATTGTTGTGATAACTGTGATAGCAAATGTTAACATCATTATTGTTTACATATAAGAGCCAAACTTTCCTCAATAATTAGATCAACTAAATCTAATTAGATTTAGAAAACAGAGGTATCTGTTTTCTAAAATAAAAAAAAGGGTGTGTACTGTTCTGTTATTTTTATTTGCTATGTTCTATAACAGAAAGGAATGAATTATTTATTTATTTTTTATTTAAAATGTGTGTGTTTTTTTTTTGCTCTATAGTAACAAAATAAAAAAAACACCAAAAAAACAAAAAAAACTGTGGTAATTAAATACCACCAAAAGAAAGAAAGCTCTACTGTATATGTGTCTAAAATATTATACATATACAACTCATTTGGGTATACTTTTGTATGAAATTAATAAATATAGGACTGAAAAATTAAAAGTGGCCTGGTAATGGAAGGGTAAATCCAGGCTAGTACTCAGTTAGTTAAAAATTCAGAGCATGCAAACCCATGTACCCTAATTTCTGTTCTATCCACTATTACTACTGTAAAATACCTCTTAAAACTCAATTCTACCAGATTTTTAGGAATGTGAAGAAGTGTTCAGACTTCCTAATAGTCTCTTGTTAATCACTAAACTGATCAGTATGCTGCAGACATAATGGAAACTTGTTCAGTTAACTTGGTTGTAATTGATTTTTAAATTGACCACAAAATTAGCAATGAAAAATACTTTTGGAAAGATTTAATTATCTCATTCTAATTCCATCTCTATGGCTATTTAACAATTAGACATAATAAAACTAATTAGGACAAATAGCATCACATGGCAGAGCATCTTTAAGGAAATACTTTCAAATCAGATACACTGTAATTGCTTGCACAGCACAATGGCTTTAGCAGGAATGATATTATGCAAAGATGTGTGAAACATAAAATGGTTAGATGTAAGGACAGTCCGCAGTTTACATAACATCAATTAGACATTTATTTACTAAAGCTGGAAAGTGCAAATTCAGGCTCACTTCTGCATAGAAACCAATCAGCTTCCAGGTTTTATTGCCAAAGATTAATTGAACAAGCTGAGGTTAGAAACTGATTGGTTTCTTTGCAGGCGTGAGCCTAATTTTGCACTTTCCAGCTTTAGTAAATAAACCCCATTGTGTTGAAAAAGTGAATACACACAAAAAAAGCGGTTCTGCCATTAAAGGGAATTTTTATTTTCTATTTTTTATTTTCTTCAACCACCTGAGGCCCTTTTCTCTTCCTTCTACTGCATAATGGTAGGCAAGCATCTTAAGCCACATGACAATCTGATTATGTCTGTCAACTGCTTGCTGACCAGCCGCTGCAGTTATATGGCGGCAGGTCGGCTCTGCTGGGCGAGATCACGTAGCTATACGTCACCTCGTTGAGCAACCAATAGGGGCACGCGCTCGCCCCTGATGCCGACGTGCGGGCCCGGTCCTGTCGGGGGGGGGGGTGACCTATCATCTGTTCATACAATGTATGAACAGCGATCTGTCATTTCCCTATGTCAGTCCACCCCCCCTTCAGTTAGAACACACTCAGGGATAGTGTTAACCCCTTCACTGCCAGTGGCATTTTTTTAGTAATAAATGCATTTTTAACCACTTGCCCACCGGGCTTGTTTTTCAGATTCGGTGTTTACGAGACTAAAACAGTTTTTTTTGCTAGAAAATTACTTAAACCCCCCAAACATTATATATATTTTTTTCTAACACCCTAGAGAATAAAATGGCAGTCATTGCAATACTTTTTGTCACACCGTATTTGCGCAGCGGTCTTACAAGCGCACTTTTTTTGAAAAAAAAACACTTTTTTGAATAAAAAAATAAGACAACAATAAATTTGGCCCAATTTTTTTATATATTGTGATAGATAATGTTACACCGAGTAAAATGATACCCAACATGTCACACTTGAAAATTGCACCCGCTCGTGGCATGGCGTCAAACTTTTATCCTTAAAAATCTCGATAGGCAACGTTTAAAAAATTCTACAGGTTGCATTTTTTGAGATACAGAGGAGGTCTAGGGCTAGAATTATTGCTCTCGCTCTAACGATCGCGGCGATACCTCACTTGTGTGGTTTGAACACCGTTTTCATATGCGGGCAATACTCGCGTATGCGTTCGCTTCTGTGCGCGAGCTCGTCGGGACGGGGCGTTTTACATTTTTTTTTTTTTGTTTTCTTATTTATTTTTAATTAGTTTATAATTTTATACATCGAAATAAATTTAAAAAAAAAAATTATCACTTTTATTCCTATTACAAGGAATGTAAACATCCCTTGTAATAGAAAAAAGCATGACAGGTCCTCTTAAATATGAGATCTGGGGTCAAAAAGACCTCAGATCTCATATTTAGGCTTAAATGCAAAAAAAAAAAAAAGTCATTTTTCAAATTTCAGAAAAAAAAATGTTTCTTTAAGACGCTGGGCGGGACTGACGTTTTGACGTCACTTCCGCCCAGCAGAGCTGTGGGGGACGGGTGGGGGCGATTTTTCCCTCACTCGTATCCCAACACAGCCAGCAAGAGGACCCGATCGCCTCCGCCGTTACCGACGGCTCCGGTAAGCGGCGGAGAGCGCGGGAGAGCGGCCGGGGGGGGGGGGGGGCCTCTCCCGCCACCGATAACGGCGATCTTGCGGCGAATCCGCCGCTGGGACCGCCATTATCGTGTACAGCACTGCCCACGGAAAAGATGGATATCCCGGTTGTGGCAGCAGCTGCTGCCGTTACCGAGATATCCATCTTTAAAGTCATGACGTCTTTTTACTATGACACCGTGGGCAAGTGGTTATAGCACCGATCGCTATAAAAATGCCAATGGTCCCAAAAATGTGTCAAAAGTGTCCGAAGTGTCCGCCATAATGTCGCAGTACCGATAAAAATCGCTGATCGCCGCCATTACTAGTAAAAAAAAATATTAAGAAAAATTCCATAAAACTATCCCCTATTTTGTAAACACTATAACTTTTGCGCAAACCAATCAATAAACGATTATTGCAATTTTTTTTTTACAAAAAATATGTAGACGAATACGTATCGGCCTTAACTGAGGAAAAAACCATTTTTTTATATATTTTTGGGGGATATTTATTATAGCAAAAAGTAAAAAATATTATATTTTTTCAAAATTATCGCTCTTTTTTTGTTTATAGCGCAAAAACCAAAAACTACTGAGGTGATCAAATACCACCAAAGGAAATCTCTATTTGTGGGAAAAAAAGGACGCCGATTTTGTTTGGGAGCCACGACCGCGCAATTGTCAGTTAAAGCGACGCAGTGCCGAATCGCAAAAAGTAGCCTGGTCTTTGACTAGCAATATGGTCCGGGGGTTAAGTGGTTAAGAGACCTACCTATCTTCTAACCCTTTCTCCTAGTTACCAGTTTGTGAACTCTGAAAGACATATAATCAGTCATGAACAAAACCTAAACACAAAGACATCAGGGATTGCTATATTTGTTCCAAAATTACTAATAACAATTACAAAAAGGCCCCTGATAGAAAAGGTCCCTGATAACATGACATTTCACTTAAACCAAAATGATGTTAAAGTTTATTCTTTTTTTTTTTTATATATAGTAGTGTGGGTTGTTGACCACAGCATCCAGTCAATGCTCAGTTGTCATCTTTTAAATCTAACTTGTATTACAAAGAGCTATGCTTTAAAGTAGATCTGTCATGAGAAAATAGGTGGGCTGCCATTCTTGCTCTCTTTATAATGGTTTCTAGGCTGCCTCTGACTCATAAAGTCTTCCGTGTCCCTGACCTGGGAAAATAATGCAGCAAGGGAAGGCAGCGCAAAGTTAGAATTCTTGCTTTTTATATTTGGTCTGAGCTAATAATACATGACGTGTTAAGTATTTTATGTTTTTTTTTTAAAGTTTTGTCTAAGAACACGCACTGCTAGATGCCTTATATTTCCTCTGTTATTATTATTTATTATACAGGATTTATATAGCGTCAACAGTTTGCGCATCACTTTACAAAATGAAGGCAGACATTAAAGTTAATTTACAATTTGGTACATGAGGAATCAGAGGGCCCTTCTCATTAGAGCTTACAATCTAAAAGGGAGGGTCAATTGATACAAAAAGTAATAGCTGTGGGGTATGAGCCAATGGAAGAAGTAAAACAGTCTGTTAGTTAGAAGCGATGGAGGAAGTAAAATAGTCTATTTGTTAGAAGCAGGATAGACTTCTTTAAAGAGAAGGGTTTTCAGGGATCGTCTAAAGATGGATAGATTAGGGGACAGTTGAACAGATTGGGGTAGGGAGTTCCAAAGAATGGAAGAAGCTCTGGAGAAATCCTGGAGGCGAGCATGGGAGGAGGTCTTGGGAGGACCAAAAAGAGCGGGTTGTTTGGTATTTTGGGACTAGGTTAGTGATGTAGCTGGGGGCAGAGTTATGGATGGCTTTGTAAATTATTGTTAGTACTTTGAATTGTATTCATTGGGTGAGTGGAAGCCAGTGTAGGATTGTCAGAGAGGGGTGAGGGAGACTAAATGGTTGGTAAGGTGGATAAGTCTTGTAGCGGCATTCATAATGGACTGAAGGGAGGATAGTCTATGTGAAGGTAATCCAATGAGGAGGGAGTTGCATTAGTCAAGATGAGAGATAATCAGGGAGTGAATTAGAAGCTTGGTAGTGTCATTGGTTAAAAAGGGGCATATTCTAGAAATGTTGTGGAGGCTAAGGCGGCATGATTTGGACAGGGATTGGATGTGGGCGAGAGAACAGTTCAGAGTCTAAGGTTACCCCTGGCACCCTGGCACGTGGGGACGGACTAATAGATGTGCCATTGATCTTGACAATGAAGTCACGGTAAAGGGCATGTGGGGAAGGAAATATTAAGAGCTCAGTTTTAGCTCTTAATATTGGAGACATTTGCACACTGAAGTTTATGTTTTTTTGTCAGTATCACTACAAACAGCATTTCTCTGTCCATGGTGCTGAACCAGGAATGCACTCTGATTATATTACTAAAGTAGTTTGAGGCTATAGAAAACTGACACCTCTGCAGCTATTTTACACAGAGAAGTGACAAACTGTGTTCACATACATAGTCGAATATCATAAGTAAATGTATTAGGATTTGGATCTAGGAAGGTACAATACGTTTTCAATTTATTTGTGCTTTTTTAAATTTAATTATTTTAACATGATGGACTGCAAGCATAAACAATTGGATTGTCTTTGCCCTTGCTTTTGTTTTTCTTTACATAAACACAACTATGGCCTGATGATTGTCCCCCGTTGCCAGATATTACAGGTACAGCACTGAATAGGCTACTCACAGCAGACAAAAGAAAAAGCCCCAAGAATGCTTTAAGCAGGATGAAAGTGACTGGAAAGTGAAGAGTGCCACACTACTCATGAAGAGTTTAAGGTCTTTTTTGGTGTTTTCGACAAACTGTATTCAGCAAAAAACAAGCCATTGTGTTTCTTGGACTCCAGGGGTCCCTCTTCACCATGGCTACATAACAAAAAAAAAAACTACACAAGATACATCTAATTAAAATCATGGAGTGTATTCTAATTAGCAACTGAAGTAGAACAAAATAAGCAAAGGTATAATTGAGGAGCATATAACAGTGTACACACATAGATGATTAAAACCCCTTTTCTCAACATTTCCAAGGAAATTTAATATATAAGTACATGATTTCAGTCAATAGACAGGCTTTACAGTACACATGGTTTGCTTTGGTGCATGGCTGCCATTGAAAAATCCTATTTTAGTAATGTTGCAACCTGAGGTTGTAACACAACTAGAATAACATTAATAAAATACTAGTCATGAGCTCGGTTATGTATATATTAAAAAAATTGTAAGGCACAATTTTTCTTTAGGCGAGAGTGTATTTAATGGGTCTCTCACAGGCTTTTAAAAATAAAAATGTGGATTTGCCTGCTTGCCCTATCTCTGGGGCTATCCCCTGATTCAGAGCTGCTCTTCAGAGTTCATTGACACCCAGCATCATTTAACCTACAGAGGGCCAGATTCAGTAAGAATTTACATTGCGTATCTCGAGATACGCCGCGTAACTTCTAAAATGCGCCAGCATATCTTGTTTCTGTATTCAGAAAACAAGATATGCCGTCGATTTACGCATCAAATATGTAAATTAGCTAGATACGCCAATTCACAAACGTACGCCCGGCCGTCGCAGTACTGATACGCCGTTTACGTAAGGCGATTTCAAGCATAAAGATATTCCAACAAAAAGATGTTACAACCAATGTTAAGTATGGACGTCGGGACCGCGTCAAATTTTAAAAATTTTACGTCGTTTGCGTAACTCGTCCGTGAATGGCGCTGGACGTAAATTACGTTCACGCCGAAACCAATGAGTCATTGCGGCGTCATTTGGAGCATGCGCACTGGGATACGTCCACGTTAGTAAAAAATGTCAACTACGTGGGGTCACACTTAATTTGAATAAAACACGCCCACATCAAACACATTTGAATTCAGCGGGCTTACGCCGGCCCATTTACGCTACGCTGCCGTATTTTAGCTTGGTGAATACAGCACTTGCCTCTCTAATTTACGGCGGCGTAGCGTATCTGAGATACGCTATGCCTGCATAACATTACGCTGATCTACCTGAATCTGGCCCTTAGTGTGAACCAAGGGTATTAAGGCTCAGCACCCATCTTGAAGTAACAAGAAAAATGCTGCAGAGTGCACTGCCATGTCATTTAGGACTCAACCACTACCAGGGGAAGCAGAGAGCAAAGAACAGCTAACTCAGCCGAAGACATTGGAAGAAAGGTATGCATTTACAGTAAGACAACCAAAATGTTTTAATAACTTTTGACTTTATATACAAGCAATATCTTGATATAAGAGTAGCGTAATGTCACAACTGAGTATAAAAGAGAAGAGAAGCGCCTCTAAGTGTAGCAATATGGTTACATTTAATTAAGGTACAACATTTATCAACATATTGCTACACTTTTGACCAACCAACTTCAAAATCTGCAACTTTTCGGATTTGTCCGACCGTGTGTACGTTCCATCGGACCAACTTTTTCGTGTTTCATCGGACAAAAAATTGGGTCTGTAAATGGACCAACTTTTCGGCAACAAAAGTCCGATGGTGCCTTGTCCGATCGTGTGTACAGCAAACCAGCGGACTTTTGTACAAAGTGCAAATACGCATGCTCAGAACCAATGTTAAATTCAATCAACAATAGCAGAAGTTATCCAAAGGGTGGCGGTAACGAGCAAAAAAAACACGTGATGTTGGGAAAGTGTTAGAAAAGTTTGCAGAAAAGTCCGAGTGTGTGTATGGTATGGGTGTGACCGGACGAATCAATTAGGACAAAAATCCAAGGGAAATTTTGTTGGATGTCCGACCGTGTGTATGAGCCTTTAGAGGCGCCTCTCTTATCTCTTATACTCTGTAGCTTCTGCTGGATTTTGCGTCTAATCCCCCTTTTTTTTGTCCATTTGTGGATGGACATTTTATGGTTACACAACCTATCACATTGTTATAATCTTTTTATATGGACTATAAATTGGATTTATGGATTTATAAATGAATGGTTGTGGAACGAATCATTTGAGTTTCCATTATTTCTTATGGGGATATACAAGTGTTTTGGACTACAAGCATGTTTCTGGAACAAATTATGCTCGCAATCCAAGGTTTTACTGTATATGTCTTGGATGTGGGGATACGCCATGTGGGGTGGGAGTACGATACGAACGTATGTTCGACTCGAACATTGTCTGTTCGTACGTTCAACGTAATTCGAACAAAATCGGTCATTTGCGCCAAATTCGAGTGACGCAAAACAGCCCATAATTCACTGCGGCATTGCACGCTGATGATTGGCCAAGCATGCTGTATGTCCCGGATGCTTGGCCAATCACAGCGTGCAAAAAACGAAGAGCCATAATTGGCCAAAGCCTGCGTGGCTTTGGCCAATTATGGCTCAGGGCTTTAGCACACACCCCACACTATATAAGGCCGCCTGCTGGGCGGCCTTGTGTAGTGTGTCCTGGCTTGTTAATGAAAGCAGTCAGAGAGACAGAGAGATTGTCTTTTTTGATAGCTAGATAGAGCAGGCAGGCAGGCTAGTCAGTTTAGCTCAATTTACAGTGTGTAGAGGATATATATACATCCCTAGGAGTTGTACATATATTTATACACTGTATAGCTTGATAGATCAGTTCTTCCTAATTTACTGGCAGACAGGTGATTGTGCTATTTAAAGGCGTTATCACATGTATAGACACCCAGCAGGTACAATATTTAAAGGAAGCAGTGATTTTAATGATGCTTAACTTAAAAAAAAAAAAAAAAAAAATTCCTTTAAATATTGTACCTGCTGGGTGTCTATAGTTTGCCTGTGAAAACGTCTTTGAGAACCCAGGTCTTGCCCGAGGGAACATGTATCAATGGAAAAAAAAGTTTTGAAAATGGTCATTTTTTCAGGAGTCCTGCTCCTGAAAAAACGACCGTTTTTTAAACTTTTTTCCATTGATACATGTTTCCTGGGGCAAGACCCGGGTTCTCAAAGACGTTTTCCAACAATAACTTGAATATTGGTCTTTAAAATGATCGTTTTTGAATTCGAACGTTCGAGTCCCATAGACTTCAATGGGGTTCTAAATGTTCGCACGAACGGTCGGTCTGTTCGACGGTTCTGGTGCGAACCGAATGCGGGTATGTTCGGCTCATCCCTAATGGGGAGGGATATGAACCTAATATTGGGTTTTATTATCTCAACAGTATACTATTTGTATGTGTACTGTAACTTTTTTGACCCACATTTATATATAAGTAGATTACTTTTTTTTTTTTTAAAATACAGCAAATGTTACCGTATTTATTGGCGTAAAACACGCACAGGCGTATAACACACACCCTAACTTTAAGAGAGAAGTTTCAGGAAAAAAACTTTCCAACGCACCTGCGTATAACACGCAGGCACAGGTTACAAGTGAGTGTTATACACCAATAAATACAGTACTTATTTATTTGCCTATATATTGTGTTTCCTCTCTTCTGTGGGCACCCTGGAGCCCACAGAAAACACTGGCTTTTTAATGTTGAATATAATTTGTTGAAAATGCTTTGACTCTTCATGCTTTGTATTTTTCCCAAATCTCGGTATCATTCACACATTTCCAGCCCTCCAGGGAAGAATGCATTTGAGGCCCAAAAATATTGCAGTCCATTCATCACTAGTTTAGATCATAAAGTTAAATATACACAAAAGATGCAAAAACACAGACATTTATTAAGCATTTCTGTATTTTTTGCTGAGTTAAACAGATTCACTTTAAATCAGTACACTGCGAAAGGAGGGATTCACTCTGCCCTGAAGCCAGCTGAAAGGAAAAGTCTGAACAGAAAAAGTATTATGCTGGAAATATAATAACACAGCAGAGATGTGAACTAGAAATTTGCATTGTGTTAATGCTCAGTAGTCCACCTATTCTTTATTTATTTAAGCAAAATGTTCTGTATTATCCAGTCTTCTTTCCGGTGGGAAGAGGGTGTGCATTGCATCAAATATTGTGCAGCACTGTAAGATGAAATATACTGTGGCCTCTGCTGCTATGCTGACTGCGGACTAACTGATTTTTATTGATATCAAGAAGTTTAAGAGTAAATGTTTGGGTAGTGATCAAGGCTTTTGACAGTTTTTGTACTCCAAGGAGTGAGTTATTTTCATTCTAGATTGTCTTCTCGTGTATATATAATATAAAATTATTCTGGTTCACTGGAAAGGCTTCACAGCCGGTTTCTTACTGCGTATGTGTGAGTCGCGTTGCGCTTTCTGAATTTTGCTGTCGTCTTCTGGGACACACAGGTCCCAGAAGGCAGCGGGGGGAAGGAGGAGGGCACCTACAGTTGCAGAAGTGATGTACTTCGCGGCAGTGAGGTAGGAAGGAAGTCTGACTAAAAAACAGCAGACAAGGTACGAAAAAGACTAAAAGAAAAAAAAGAATATCCAACAAAGAAACTCACATGTTGACAATTAAAACAGGCACATCTAATTATGCAGGTATCCGGGGTAAACATAGACCATTCTCCTCAATGCCTCCTCAGTGTCATCCCTTCCACACTGCGCAACACAATCGGTTCAAGCCTGCAGGGTAGGTACGGCAGGGTAGTCTTCCCGGTCACGATTGCAGACAGTTTAACCCCAGATGCCTGCCTATATACTTAGTTGTGCCTCTTTCAATCATCAACCATGTGAGTTGCTAATTGTTGTACCTTCATTAAATGTAACCATATTGCTACACTTGGAGCCGCCTCTATTCTCTTTTATACTCTGTAGCTCCTGCTGGGTTTTGCTTCTAATCCCATTGTGGAGGCTTCCATTTGTGGATGGACATGTTATGGTTACACAACTTATCACATTGCTATACTTTTTTTTATATGGACTATAAACTGAAGGATTTATAAACAACTGGTTGTAGAACGAATCGTGCGAGTTTCCATTATTTCTAATGTGGAAATTGGCTTTGATATACAAGTGCTTTGGATTACAAGCATGCTTCCGAATTACGCTTGAAATCCAAGGTTTTACTGTAATTGATGGTTATGGGCTGGATTGGTTTTAAATATGAATTCCATTGCAATGTTGTAAGAGATATTAAATGACGAGTAGTTCCTCCATGGGAACAAACAACAAGCAAGGGAAGAATATTTGAATTTTGCAGTGATTTCTACTAAAGGGTGCAACACCAGCTTTTGAGGCCAAGGGTGCACTTGCTTTTTTTACAGTACACATTACATCTGTTGCATTATTGACTGAATAGATAATTGAAAAGCCAAATTTTCCTTGTGTTTTATACAAGTATATCTTCTTTATCCATAGGCACTATTTGAATAAAGTTTTAATGTTTGCTTGTGGAAATATGTTGAAAGTCATGGAGGTGTACTTATTTTTCACATAAATGTAAATTCAAATGCAGGATAGTAAACATGTTGTGTACCTGCTGAGCTTCCCTTTGAAAGCAGACTAATTAGCTGTCAGCAAATAAGTCATGGCTGCTTTAAAGAAATAGTGTGATGTTTTAGCCCATATAATTGCCATATACTGTACATCTACTGGCTAACAAGGAAATGCATCTCTATATCTCTGTTGGCCACAAGTGGTGGCAGGGTTTTCAGTCTTTTTTTTTTTATACTCTAAGGTCCAATTTGAGGTGTGTTGACAGTTCAAAATGAATGGGCTGCCCCAACACAATGCACATCAATGCATGATATAGTGCACATTAAAATGCTAGTGCTTAATAGACATGTGCAGACTGGAATATTTTGTTTTGTTTTTTCGTCTGGAAAATAAATGTATTTAGTTACTCCCGAAAATCGTTTTGATTTATTTCATTTTTCGCTGGGGAATAGATTTCGTCCGAAAATTCAATAATACTTAGGGCCAGATTCTCAGCGGCGCTACGACGGAGTATCTCAGATACCCCGTCGTATCGCAGTTTTTTTTGTCTCGTATCTATGTGCGTGATGCTTAGCATCACTTTTGCATAGATACGCTTCTACATCCGACAAGTGTAAAACCATTACACTTGCGGATCGTAGGTGTAATAACAACTCCGGCCACTAGGTGGCCTTTACGTTGTTTTAGCATTTGCATATGCAAATGAGGTAGTACGCCGATTCCCGATCGCTTTTACGCCGCCCCGTCGTCGCGTACGTCGTTTTTGTCCACGTAAGGTTACCCCAGCTTCTATGTGGAGGAACCTTACGAAGTACCGTCGGATGCCGTCGGGTCCAGTCGGATGCCATGTTAAGGCTTTTTCCGTCGCTTACGTCGTTTTACTAACTCGTTTGCGAATAGGGAGTTGCGTAAATGACGCTCACGTCGTTTTGACGTTGGTTTCCGACGTGAGCTGGAGCATGCGCGCTGGGCTTTTTCCCCGGCCGGCGCATGCGCAGTTCGTTCGACGTGGGGGCGCGCTTAATTTAAATACAAGCCGCCCCATTTAAATTGCGCGGGGTTACGCTGGGCGATTTACGCAACGCCGGCGAAAACTACGGAGCAAGTGCTTTGAGAATAAAGCACTTGCTCTAGTACGATGCGGAAGCGTAGTGTAAATGGCTTACGCTACGCCGCCGGAATTCTTAGAGAATCTGGCCCTTAGTTTCTGTCGAATGGTCAAAGAATATTCGACGGAACTTCGAAACTTTACTCGTACATTTCCGGTCGAATATTCAGCCTACAAGAACTCTAATGTTGTATGACTAGTAATAATAATAATAAATAATTATATTATTATTACTAGTCATAGTCAACCAACACTAGAATGTTTCTATGGCCTATGGACGGAGCATTAAAATGTACGAGTGCACTATATCTTCTCCGTCGAATGTCGAATCTATTATTTCTATAGTGTCGAATCTTTTCTCTATGATGTCGAATCTTTTCTCTATGATGTCAAATCTTTTCTCCATAATGTCGAAAAGTACCGTATGTGTGTGTATATCAGATTCCATATACAGATTGCTATTCTGTATTCAGTCAGCGTCATGTCGAATCTCTCTATATCGAATTTTTACCACAACTAAAACGAAAATTAAGCATTTTTTATGTTGGATCTTTCGGTTTTCGTTTCTTGCGCTTTCGTTTTTTTTAAAACGATAACGAAAAAAACAGATTTTCGAACGAAAATGCATTCTAACGAAAACGAATGCACATGTCTAGTGCTTAACCGCTTCAATACTAGGCTTTTATACCACCTCCATACCGGGCCTATTCTGACACTTCTCTCCTACATGTAATAATCATCATTCTTTTGCTAGAAAATTACACAGTACCCCCAAACATTATATATGTTTTTTTTAGCAGACACCCTAGGGAATAAAATGGCGGTCATTCCAAAGTTTTATCTTGCACGGTATTTACGCAATTATTTTTCAAACGCCTTTTTTTTGTAAAAAAAAATGTTTTATGAATTAAAAAAATAACAAAACACTAAAGTTAGCCCAATTTTTTTGTATTATGTGAAAGATTATGTTACACCGAGTAAATAGAGACCCAACATGTCACGCTTTAATTATGCGCACACTCATGGAATGGCGCCAAACTTCGGTACTTAAAAATCTCCATAGGCAACGCTTTATTTTTTTTTTACAGGTTACAGTTTAGATTTACAGAGGAGATCTAGTGCTAGATTAGTTGCTGGCACTCTAACGCACGCGGCGATACCTCACATGTGTGGTTTAAACGGCGTTTACATATGTCGGCGGGACTTGCGTGTGCGTTCGCTTCTGCACGCGAGCTATCGGGGACAGGGGCGTTTTAATTTTTTTTTTATCTTTTATTATTTTTTTTTACTTATATTTTATTTATTTTTACACTTTTTTTCATTTTTTTTTTCCACTTTTATTCCTATTACAAGGAATGTAAACATCCCTTGTAATAGGAAATGTGTGTGACAGGTCCTCTTTATGGAGAGATGTGGGGTCAATAAGACCTCACATCTCACCTCCAGGCTGGAAACCATGAGATCGGTGAAAAAAAATTCACCGATCTCATGAATGGTGACTTACAGCCGCAATTGTGGCTTTGTTTACATACGGGGACCCGGGCGTGACGTCATCAGATCGCGCCCGGGTCCTCCGACGGTCATAGAGATGACTGGTGACCATCTGGTCACCAGTCATCTCTATGCTTCCTGCCGCTGCCGACGATTCGTTCTCCGGGCCCCCGAAGGTACAGGTAAGCCCGGAGAAGCACCGGATGGCGGCGGGAGGGGGGGGATGTCCCCTCCCGCGGCCTGTAAGAACGATCAAGCGGCGGAACCGCCGCTATGATCATTCTTACATTGTGCAGAATCGCCGGCTGAAGAAGAGGATATCTGGATGATGCCTCTGGCTGCAGGCATCATCCAGATATTCGCCTGCAATACCCAGGCCGTCAATTGATGGCCACTTAGGATGGTAAATCCCATCCCAGGCCGTCAATTGTATATGGCTGGGTATTGAAGTGGTTAATGCACTGCAATTGACTGACTGGGAGCTGGAATCGAGCATTATAATTTTGGATAGAGTTGAGTAGGGTACAAACTTCCATCACACTCTAATGCCTCGTACACACAGTTGGAATTTCCGATGAAAAAAGTCAGACGGAATTTTTTCATCAGATATTCCGACCGTATGTATGCCCCAACAGACTTTTTCCATCTGAAATTTCGATGGACTTAGAAAGAGAATTCCACTCGTCTGTATAGAATTCAGATGGAGAAAAAAACACACATGTTCAGAAACAATTTGACGCATGCTTGGAAGCATTAAACTTAATTTTTCTAGGCTCGTCATAGTGTTGTACGTCACCGCGTTTTCGACGGTCGGAATTTGGTGTGTCCGTGTGTATGCAAGACAGCTTGAGCGGAATTCAAATAGAAAAAATGGTCGTGTGTACGGGGCATTACTGTTCTCTGTGAACCTATTACAATTCCTCTTTCTGTGATACTTTACTTACTAGTAAAACTTGGAAAGAATATGAATGACATTTTTTCGAATAGGGACACAGAGAACAAAAAAAATCTGAGGTATTAGACCACCCCTAAATGATAAAATGAGGCAGGTACATGGAAATTTCTCCAGAACCAAATTGGTCATTTAAAGTACATAGATGTTCAAAAGCTTTCTGTGGAAGGTTTCCTCTGGAGACCAGATCTCAGACAATATGACTAATGATTGTATAGGATATAGGAATATTTAGGAGATGGGATCTGGGCTCGATAATGGGATTTAGAACAATCTATTGAAAAAGCTTAGACAAAGAACTAGTGTCTTCATATTTGGTATTCAATAAAAAAGACAGGCATGGACATGTCAACTGCCTTTTCTATAGTTATTGCTTGCATTACTCTAATATTTCTATATATATATATATATATATACATATAAAAAAAACTTCTCTTGGACTATGTTGTATGAACAAATACTGTGAGATTCTCTTTAGTTTCTCTTTTCTATGCTCCGATATACAGTGCCTTGGAAAAGTATTCACACCCCTTGAAATTTTCCACATTTTGTCATGTTACAACCAAAAATGTACCGTATATACTCGAGTATAATCTGAACCGAATATAAGCTGAGGCACCTAATTCTACCACAAAAAAATGGGAAAACGTATTGACTCGATTATAAGCTTAGGGTGTCCATCTGCATGACTCACTGTGCCTCACTTTGCTCACTTTGCCTCACTTTGCCTCACTGTGTCCATGTGCATGCCTCACTGTGTCCATGTGCATGCCTCACTGTGTCCATGCCTCAATGTGTCCATGCCTCACTGTGCCCATGCCTCACTATGCCCATGTCTCACCGTGTCCATGACTAGACTAACGTTTAACACGGGATACATATGTGCCAAGTTCCGGGTCCAGGGGACCTACAAACGGCCGGTACCGGGTCCCCAAACCCCCGAAAAATTACCGTTTAACATGGGAGTCTATGGAAGGGGTGCCGGGCTTTGAAAAATCAGTGCTCCCCGGCCGCAGGTCCTGGACAACAAACTTTGCATACTTGTAGAGAAAAAGTGGGGGCTACACGTGTGCCAAGTTTGGGGTCCAGGGGACCTACGGCCAGCTGGTACTGGGTCCCCAAAATCCAGGAAATCATGCGCAAAAAGGTGACTCGAGTAAAAAATGTGCTGAAAAATTCGGCTTATACTCGGGTATATACGGTAAATGGATATTATTGGGATTTTATGTGATAGATCAACACAAAGTGGCATATAATTGTGAAATGGAAAATTATAAATGTTTTTTCAATTTTTGAAATTTGTATTCAGCCCCCTGAGTCAATACTTTGTAGAATCACCTTTCGCTGCATTTACAGCTGCAAGTCTTTTTGGGATGTCTCTGCCTGTCTTTTTTTATAGATTACCAAATATGAAGACGCTAGTTCTTTGTCTAAGCATGCTCAATAGATCGTTCTAAATCCCATTATCCAACCCAGATCCCATGGGGCTATATATTCCTATATCCTTTACAATCAATAGTCATAATGTCTAAGATCTGGTCTCCAGAGAAAACCTTCCACAGAAAGCTTTTGAACATCTATGTACTTTAAATGACCAATTTGGTTCTGGGGAAATTTCCATGTATCTGCCTCATTTTATCATTTTATTTTTTTGGTTCTAACATGACAAAATGTGAAAAAATTCAAGGAGAATTAATACTTTTTTAAGGCACTGTACATACATGCCTTTCCATTTTCATTTTTGTTAAAGCGGAGGTCCACCCTAAACAAAACAAAAAATGCCAAAAAGTCTAAAAACAAACAAACAAAAAAAAAACATTTTATACTTATCAGAAATGGCTGTTATTAGGCAGATAGTCCTAATCTGCCTCTTCCTCGTCCACTGTGAGGTTTTGTGTTCTCCTCCTTGCGTTGCCTCCTGAGAAATTGATCCGTGCTGCCTTCTGGGACACACAGGGCGGTGTGCCCATTCACAAAGCGCCACGCAACTCACGCATGCACAGTAGGAAACGGGCAGTGAAGCCACAAGGCTTCACTGCCTGTTTCCCTTAGTGAGGATGGCGGCGCCGGGACCCAGTCCGAAGGATTAATCGGCCGGCCTCAGGCGGCCAACATCGCAGGCAACCTGGAAAGGTAAGTGTGCCTATTAAAAGTCAGCAGCTACAGTGTTTGTAGCTGCTGACTTTTAAATTTTTTATTTTTTACCGCGGACCTCCACTTTAACCTAAGCTATTGGACATAAAGCTGAACTCCAGAGAGATATAAAAGACACAAGATCATACAGCTCTTCATTAAAAAATACATAATTGAATGTATTTCTTGTAATGGAATAAGGTGGCCGGGTTTAAAGAATCACATTTTATTTTACTTCAGGTAGATGGTAAGGTGCGTGTGCAATGCTTACCTGGGGAAGAGATTGCACCAGGATGCAGTATGTGAAGCTGGGGAAGGCAGTGTGATGCTTTAAGCAATGCTTTGTTACACTGCAAAGATGGTTTAAGAATGGTTTGAGGAACACAAAATTCTCCAGACCTAAATCCATTCAGCCTCTGTGGAATATGCTGGAAATAAACAAGTCTGATCCATGAAGGCCCCACCTTGCAATGACAGAACTTTAAGGATCTGCTATTGACAGCTTTGTTTTATTGGAAAAAAAGGGACCTACTCCGTATTAGGCAATATTAGGTGGGTCGACATAATGTTATGGCTATTCAGTGTAAATTCTGGAACAAGTCAGAGTAGTGAAACACAACGTTGTGAGAATAATGATGATACATTTTACAAACTAATACCTGACATGTGATTAAAATACTGAGTCATTTCTAATTTGTTTTACATATTTCTTGATTTTTTTCTCATTATGCATAGATTAGATTACACAGCGGAACTGATATAACATTAATTGCTTAGTAAGATTCTAGAGTTGGGAAGATGAAAATGTACCTGGACTGACTGAGGATAACCATGTACAGTACAGGAAGATGACATCTTCGGCATGGCTCAGGGGTCATCTCTGACATGATTAATAGGGGTCACTGTAAGCTCTGGAGGAAAATGTGGTTTATAAATTGCTTAAAATGCAGCTATGTTCTTTTAGGATTTTTTCCAGTAGATGTATAAATGATTCAGTCCTACTCACCAACAAAATGTGTAAATTGTAGTAAGCAATTTAATTTACACTAACAAACTTACTTATTAAAAAAGCTAAAAAAACATTTTTTTTTAATTTAGGGAATGGTTAAACCCATGTCAGCTGTTGTTCTTTATTTGGCTCCCATTGTGGAGATTTTTTTGCGCACACACGAAGTAAGATGAAACAGATCCATTGCACCAGATGAAATGCGCATAGGGTTAGACCAGTGACATATGATGTTGTAAACCAGGGGTCTCCAAACTTTTCAAACAAAGGGCCACTTTATTGTCTTTTAGACTTTAGGAGGGCCGGATTGTGGCCAGCAAGGGCAGAAAATGTCACGGGCCTAACATCAGTGAGAATAAATATGACCTCAGGGTTAGCGGTCAATAGGAGGAGTATTCCCCCTGTTAGTAGTAGTATGCCATCATTGGTATCCATGGAAAATATCGTGCCCTATTGTTGGTGTCAGTGGGAGGAATTGTGCCTCATATCAGTGGAAGAAATTGTGCCCCAAGGGCCGCATAAAGGCTAGCAAAGGGCCACATCTGGCCCTCGGGCCGCAGTTTGGAGACCCCTGTTGTAAACCCTCTGTTGATCCCTGGTGTGGTGTTTTTTGCCTGTATTAAGCCACGTACACATGATCAGTCCATCCGATGAGAATGGTCTAAAGGACCGTTGTCATCGGTTAACCGATGAAGCTGACTGATGGTCCGTCGCCCACACACCATTGGTTAAATAACCAATTGTGTAAGAACGTGGTGACGTAAAACACAACGACGTGCTGAAAAAAATGAAGTTCAATGCTTCCAAGCATGCGCCGACTTGATTCTGAGAATGCATGGCTTTTTTTTATCCGATGGTTAAATAACGTATGGGGCCCACACATGATCGGTTTTGACCGATGAAAACGGTCCATCAGACCTTTGTCCTCTGTTTAACCTATCATGTGTACGAGGTCTTACTCTACCCTATGTTAGTATATCTACTTTTAATAAATCATGTGGTTTTAGCATACTACTTTGTGGTCTTTTTGTCCTTCTTCCTACCCATTTTTTCTTTGAGGCTTTGAATAACCTGTGAAAAACTGTGGAGGTGGTGGAGTCCTGAGTGATGGGCCCCCATTGGATGATTTCTGTGCTGTTGATCTCTTATCATTTGGAGACCATTACTGTTTGGTAAAGAAACTGGCATACTTGTCTGTGAGATGGTTTGGGATTCTTCCACATGGATTTTCATTATTTTTAAGATGTTACATTTGGACTTTTATATACTGTATTTATTGGCATATAACACTCACTTTTTCACCCTGCAAATCGGTTGCAAATAACGTGTGCATGTTATACACTGATACTGCAATTTGGGCTGCCTTGGAGAGAACGGGGAGGGGGACAGGGTGAGCGCTGTCAGATTACATACAGCGATAATCTTCTAAAGAGTAAAGACTCAGCGGCCTCTGTAATAAGAAGTCACGTCTCCTGGGCTGGCATTGGACCAGTGTTCTGTCTATCATAGAAGCCTGTCTAGGAGGCAGGACTGTATTAAAGAGGCCACTGAGTAAACAGGAGATTCTTGTTGTATGCAATCTGACGGCGCTCATATTTTTATTACCTATTTTTGTATTGATAACTACAGGGATATCAATTTTGCGCACCTTTTAAGGGTTAATAATAAACGTCACAGTAATTTGGATGGTTGGCATTGCTGCTGCTCTTGCAAAAGGTTGCCAGTGGCCTCATGATCTTTTTCCTATTAATAAAATTGGCAGTAAATACATTTACCTGTAGTTGTGCATTTTATTGGTGGAATAAGGCACTGTGTACATACAAATCTGTAAGCTCCCTCCCAACCCCAACATTGGTTGATACTGAAGCTAGCTGGCATAGAGGGGAGAAAGTATAAAGCCCTAATAACTGTTTTGAAACAATGAGTGTAATTGTGATTTTCAGGTGAGCTAAGATGGCAGTTATATTTTGGTGTACTGTGTTTGTAAGTTATCCTTGGTATCATAACTTTTTGGGTATTGCCCATTGGAAAGAGAGGAACAATAAACGGAGAGATGTAGTGTCAGGACCCTGAAGTGGGATTGTTAACTAGCCTAAATGACCACAACATACAGGAAAATTCAATGTAATACTGACATATAATCACACACATAGGTTCAACTTGATGGACTTTTGGGCCCAGATTTAGGAAGAGCGGCGTATCTCTGTGCGGGCGTAGCGTATCTTCTTTACGCTACGCCGCCGCAACGTTAAGAGGCAAGCATGCTATTCACAAAGCAAATGCGCTCAACGTTGTGCGTAGCGTATAGTTGTCGGCGTAAGTCAAAGTAGCTGGAAGTGGGCTGGAAGTGGGCGTGATATATTACAATGAAGCGTGACCCCATGCAAATGATGGGCTGAGCTTCAAAAAACAAACTGCGCATGCGTCATATACTGGGCGCATCCCAGTGTGCATGCTCTCAGTTACGTCAAAAGTTCTGCCTAAGATACGCCTACGACGTGAACATAACCTACGCACAGCCCTATTCACGTAGTACTAAGTAAACGGCGGACGCGACGTAAAATTTTACGGCGTCGTTCCCTGGCCCATACCATTGCATTACCTGCGCCTGCTATATGAGGGGTAACTTTAGGCCGGACGTAAGCCTTACGCAAATCGCGTATATGAAGCTGCCGGGTGCATCTACATTCGTGAATTGGCGTATCTTACACATATTTAAAATGGGAACGCCGAATGCATCCAGCATAACTATGCGCCCACGATACGCCGTAGGCAAGTTACGTCAGACGTCTGAAGCCGTCGACGTAACGACGTAACGACGGTGCACGTTTGTACTTACGACGGCGTATCTTGAGATATATTCAGGGCTTTTTTCAGGGGGAACTTGGGGGAATTCAGTTCCACCACCTTTGGCTCAGACCCTTTGGTGCCTGCTCACCACAATCACTTTTAAACACAGAAGTCTGGTTTCTGTGTTTACAAGTGACAGCTCTGCACTCTGTGTGTAACCCCCCTGAACTCTGCACTCTGTATGTAATGCAATCCTGGTATTTAATGCCCCTTTAAGACCCTTCTACTGTTTGTGAACACTGAACAGGGTCGTGGTTGAGTTCCTGCACCTATTTTCTGAGAGAAAAAGCTCTGTATATATTATGTTGAATAGGAACTGTTACAGGCTAAAGCTATGAGACACCACAGCATAACCCAGATGCTTCCTAAAAACTTAGAATGGAATGCTGACCTTGTGATAACCTGTTGAGATACCATGAACGTGATGAACCCAGACTGTATAAAGACATTTTGTATGTTTGACAACTTTTTTTTAGTAAATGGAGTTGCAGATTAAGTGGTTCATCTGGTCTTATTTGCTGGGAATGCTGAGTGAAATCCTACAGTGTATGGCAACAGGGAATGAAGTTCATGTTAAATTTGTGAGTAACAGAGAGAGATAAGTGAAAGAAGGAGAAGCAACCAGTTTGGGAGAGGTTCTGTGAGAAGGTTTTATTAGTTCCTATATTTTCTGTCCATCTACTGGCAGGGACCCTGAGCCAGGGTATGCTGCATAGCAAAACTTTCCTTTGGACTGGTCCATGATTGTGCAAGGCCTGGCAAAGTATACAGCATCTTCCCTCCATGCCTTCAGGCTGAAGCAAAGTGTTGAGTAAATGTGTTAACTGTTGGAGGGTAGATTGGTGTTCTAGGCTATCTCCCAGAAAATAGCTTATACGTCAGTGCTGGGAAAGTGTCATTGGAGGAAGAGCAGATGTTATCCTTCTATGGTGAGGCCAAGTTTAGCAGGTTGGCCTCCGTTCATAGAAGGGCATTAACTGACATAGTAAGTGGTGTCATCAAGTAAACACTAGCAATTATTAAATGGCTGTAGCATGCTGGTTCCCCCATGCTACCAACCTAGAAGGCCGTATTGTTTTCCCATGCACCATTAACTTGTTTAAAGAACGGGTATGTGTGCCCGTCTATGGCCAGAATTAGCAAACTCTGGATTAAATTGTCCATATATTGGATGATCTTTTCACCATTGAAGGTTTATCCACATTTAACACTTTCTGAAATAACTTTACAGTAAGGCAATGCTCATTTGCAAACATCCTCCAACATTTTCTGATTTTATGAGTCCCATGTCTTGCATAATTTTCCCTGTAAGAAATCCTAAAATGTTACATTATGAGCCCTTACCTTGTAAAACAACCCATTCAATTAAAAATAGAAACAAAATGCAAAATGTCTATGTGTATATAATGTATAAATTAGATTATAATTATCTTTATTTTGGGGTCCAGTGAGCGACTGGGTCCCCAATCTGAGGAGGTCCTAAGCTGTGTGTCCTGTTAGAGGAAGCTGTTCGGTGGAGAGTCTGCCTAAGGAGTGCCAAGAGAGGCTGGTGTTTCAAGAGGGGCCTGACCATCCACCCGGGACCAGAAAAACCGGGTACTGAGAGGCTGGGCGTTGGTCGCCTATCAGTCGGTAACCGAACCAAAACTACCTGAAGGAGATCCGGGTTTTGAATCTGTTAAGGAGGATTCTGGACCACTACTATCTCTATTATTTTCAACCATTGGGAGGGTCTGTGGCAGAGACTTAACCCCTAGTTCGAGTGACATTCTGGCTGCCAGGCTGGTGAGAGAAGCCTGTCCAGATGCGCTGTGCCCACTCTGGCTGGAGTGGCGAGGTAAACGTCGTCGTTGGAAGCAGGACTGTTTCCTATCTACGTACACCTGAATCTGTTGTGCTCTATTTCTACTATTTCTTCACTCTTCACCAAGTTCTACCGTTTTTACCCAGCTGGGTAATAAAAGCACAGAAAAGACAGGATGAGCCAAGTAAATGGAGCCACAGCACAGGGTTCAGATCCTCAAATTACCAAAATACCGGAGCAGTATCAGGCAGCCAATCCATACCCCACATGTAATAAAGGAGACCGGATCATAGCGCAATAACGCTCAGGTTTAATAAAAGTATAAAAACCTACTTACAGACATCAGTGTAAATCAGGCATGTAAAAACAATTGCCGGCCGGCATAACAGGAGCCCTTCCTCCTAACGTAGAACGCGGTGACGTCACTGCACTGCGCGTGCAGGATCTGAACCCTGTGCTGTGGCTCCATTTACTTGGCTCATCCTGCCGTGGAATATCATCTACCGCTGGTGTTTATCTGCCATCTGGTAAGCTGCTTTCCATGTGGTGGTGGTTCACAAGGATATCAAGTGCACTAGGGTGTTGTCCATCCTAATTCCTGTATCTGAGGCGTCTTTTAACCTTATTGGACACTTTTTTTTGATATATGGACTTATTTATGTTGGCGCAGCTTTTGCTTTTTTCTACAAACCAATCAATATACGCTTATTGGGATATATTTTTTTACCACAAACATGTAACAGAATACACATTGGCATAAATTGCTGAGGAAATTAGTTTTTTACATTTTATTTTGTTATAGGATATGCTTTATAGCAGAAAGTAAAAAATATTGCTTGTTTTTTTTCTAAATTGTCTATGTTTTTTTGTTTATAGCACAAAAAATAAAAACCACAGAGGTAATCAAATACCACCAAAAGAAAGCTATTTTTGTGAGAAAATAAATGACATCAATTTTATTTGGGTACAGCATCGTACGACTGCGCAATTTAAAGCAATGCAGTTCCGTATTACAAAAAAATGGCATGGTCAGGAAGGGGGTAAAACTTCCAGAGCTGAAGTGGTTAAGAAGCACATGTGGGCTTTACAAAACACCTTTGAGGCCAAACATTAGTATGTCAATCAGTAAGATACACACTTTATAATGTTGGAGAATAAAAAAGAGAAACTGACTTGGTATTATGCAGTAATACATCAGTGCTTTAGAACCATGTACTGTATCTGCTGCCAAGTAGGGAAGTCATTTTGGCTGTGCTGGTGCATTCACAATTGTTCAGTCGCTGGTCACGTCCCACAGATGGGGAACTGCTACATCCTACATGATTAAAAACTCATCTTTGTGTAATCCATAAATTGTGTATTCTAGATAGAATATATAATAATGTTC
Source organism: Rana kukunoris (assembly GCA_029574335.1). NCBI lineage: Eukaryota > Metazoa > Chordata > Amphibia > Anura > Ranidae > Rana > Rana kukunoris. The sequence continues at coordinate 539,677,642 of CM056050.1, read as the reverse complement.
ACAATATAATTTGAGCAATATGATTGAAGCTGGTAAGGTGGATAAATTATTTCTGGCAACCAACCAAAATGTAGAAGAATGGAGTAATACATGTCATAGTATCCTACAGTGAACAGACATTAATTAGTCCTTAAATGAACAATTTGGTTCTCTGTCTGACACTATGATGGATGGAAAAGGTGCTGCATTAGTTGCTGGCCAGGTGGACATGTGCCAGGACTCACACAAAGCAGAGTGGCTGAAAGCTTCATTTGGAAGTATAATAATGAATTCTTATATGAGAAGGAAGTTCAAGCTGTGTGTGCTCATCTAAAACAATTTTTTAATATACAGTTGCAGGATACAACTTGTATTGCAAAATTTGCCTGGTTAAAATGACTGTAAAGGTTTGTTTAAAAAAATAAAATAACAAACGTGTTATACTTACCTGCTGTATGCAGGGGTACCTCCTCTTCTGGGGTGCCCCCACAGAGAGGCGCTTTCCATGGGGGCGCCGGTGCGAGCACACTCATTAGTCCTGCTGCAGCCTCCATTGACAGCCCCCTGCTCCTGTGTCACTGGATTTGATTGACAACAGTGAGAGCCAATGGCTCCTGCAGCTTTAATTTATCCAACGAGGGTGAAGACAGCGGCTGGACTCGCTGGGCTTATGCACATCGCCGGTAGGGACAGGCTCAGGTAAGAAAAAGGGGGGGATCTGGGGGGGCAGGCTGCAGCACAGAAGGTTTTTTACCTTAATGCACAGAATGCATTAAGGTGAAAAACATGGAGACTTTACAACCACTTCAAATTATACTTTTTATTTCTGTAGGAGCCTTTCATTGCTTTTTTTTGCCATCTCTGTCCCAATGTGGAGATTTCCATTCACTTCCTGTCCCATAGCAAAAAAGAGAGAAAATCCCTGCAAATTAGTGGAATTCCTTGGGGACCCCCAGGTCACCAGAAGTAGTGTCCCCATTGAAACATTTCACCTCTATTACTTTTCTGGGGTCAACCAAAACTGTTGGGCTTTTCTTTCACTTCCAATGATAATGGTAAAGAGCACAATTAGAGAGGTTGAATCTCCTTAATGAGGGTACAGACAGCAAAAAAAATGGCAAATGTTCTAATCTGTCTCTAATATCATTTCTGTATTAACCAAAATATATTGTTATTTGCGCCTATTATATTTTGGTTTTGAGTGATTTAGTGATGCTGGGAGACAATTGAGTAGCCACTAGAACTAGAGCTATGTTACATTACCAGCACAGGTAGCACGGGATAACAATAACCCTTTGTTCATTTTATGCATTGAGAAAAGTTAAGACCCTGTCTGGGTCTATAATCTAATGCAGGGGTCTCAAACTGGCGGCCCTCCAGCTGTTGCAAAACTACAATTCTCATCATGCCTCTGCCTGCGGGAGTCATGCTTGTAACTGTCAGACTTGGCATGGGACTTGTAGTTTCGCAACAGCTGGAGGGCCGCCAGTTTAGATCCCTGTTCTAAGGTCAACCTATGACTAAACATAGATACTTTAAGGCAGCAAAAAGTGCTAATACTAGTTCACAATTTGGTGGTCATGGTTCTCCTTTCCCTTCCCTTCTCTTCGTTTTCACGTCCATATCCTTTTATTTCCCTCATTCAAGGAATAATAGTACATACTGTATGTAAAATGAAACCTAAATCTGAACTCCAGCCTTCTTTTTAGTCTTGTACAGCTGAATTGGCTACTCTCCTGTATTAAACTTGCTTAATGTGAGCTGCAATAGAAATCTGCATTAGAAACTTCAGGAGGTCAGATAGAGCTCACCTCTTTTTCTTGGTGGAGAGCATCCAGCATCATCTAGCTAGTTATTTCCTTCCCAGCCTGACTGTCCCAGACCTACCTCTTTCAATAATTGGATTTAAGTTCTCTTAATAGAGGCTCTTTATCACATGTGGCCGTTACACAGTATGACCAGCATGATAATACACTCTGCCAAGGAACTCCCACTCCTCCAGACAGGACCCATTAAAGGGATTGTAAAGGTTCGTTTTTTTATTTTCTAAATAGGTTCCTTTAAGCTAGTGCATTGTTGGTTCACTTACCTTTTCCTTCGATGTCCCTTCTAAATGTTGTTTTTTCTTTGTTTTCTTTGTCTGTATTTCTCACTTCCTGTTCCTCCTCAGTAAGCTGTTCTGGCTGACTAACCCCCCTGGATGATGGGGGCAAGTTTACTGAGGAGAAACAGGAAGTGAGAAATTCAGACAAAGAAAAAAAAACATTTAGAAGAATGCACTAGCTTAAAGGAACCTATTTAGAAAATAAAAAACAAATCTTTACAACCCCTTTAAGGCATTTTGATATTTGCATAACTTCTCCCAAGAGCTAGCCCACCGCTTGCATTATGCCTTAGGGCTCTATAGAGGAGTACTGAGACAAGGTGCTGTAATGTTTTCAGGAAGCCAGGTATATCACCTTGACAGACCCTCCCGCCAGCTATAATCTGCCAGCATTGTATATAAAGGCATAAAGATCCAGTGATAATATCACTAGGTCTAAAATAAGGTATGTAATTAAAACATAAGGATTTTATTTAAAAATGTCATTAGCAAATTGATAAGGAGGGGAGGGAGGAACCAGGGAAGAGGCAATAGAAGCAGGTTAAACTTAAGCAGTGAAGATTTGCTATATTGTTAAACTGTTACTTGTGACTAAATAGTACGTATCCTGAAAATGTAGCTTTCGTCTTAATATTCTCATAGAAAAATAGCAGTACATTTCCTGATAGGAGAGTGTGTCTAGCATCATAGCTGTACTGTATGCAGTGTCTGCAGTATGAGATCTAAGGAACTGTCGATAAAGATCAGCAGAGGGGAGACCACAAGAAATACTTGTCAGCTGTCCATTGTCCTCTGCACACCTTATGTTTGAGCACAGCTTCCAATGTTTAGTTGTTCTATATATACTTGCCTAATGGGTCAGTTCTGGCATTTCTCTCCTACATGTAAAAATCAAATCTACGCAGTGCGCACGCTTGTGGAATGGCGCCAAATTATGGAACCTAAAAATCTCCATAGACAATGTTTTAATTATTTTTTTATAGCTTACTTTAGAGTTAGGCCACGTATACACGATCAGACCGGGCTGAAATGGTCTGATGGTCTAATGTGCGTACACACCATCGGACCAAAAATCCGATCAGACCAGAACGCGGTGACGTAGAACACAACAACGTGCTGAAAAGACAAAGTTCAATGCTTCCAAGCATGCGTCGACCTGATTCTGAGCATGCACAGGTTTTTGGTGATTTTAAAGCAAGTTTTAAAACTTTGGTCCGACGTACAACGGTCCGATGGGCCGTACACACCATCGAATTGGTCCAAAGAAACTGGTCTGCACACCAGTTTCATCGGACCGGTCTGATCGTGTGTACGCGGCCTTACAGAGGAGGTCTAGTGCTAGAACTATTGCTCTCGCTCTAATGTTCATGGTGATACCTCACATGTGTGGTGTGAACATCATTTACATATAGAGGCGCAACCTGCATATGCGTGCGCTTCTGCGTGTGCGCATGAGGGAATGGGGGATTTTCTTATTCTTCATTTTTTACACTACAAAAGAGAGATGCGCCAAACTAAGTGCAGTATGTCGTTTTTAATCAGTAATAAATTGGTACAATAAAGTAACTACTCACAAACATGGAGTAATATAGGCATTGGTGTGGCTAAGAGGCCGGGGTCATCATAAGAGGTTCCTCCGAAAAAGGTTTCTTCGTCCCAGGCTTGTGAGCCGCAAGTGTGGTATAGTGGACACAGGAAACCAGGAAGAGCCGTCTGATGTGGCGTGCGTTCCACCGTGGAGCGCGGCGTATCGTCGTCGCCCCGGAAGTGACGCGAGGGACCCGGCCAGCCAATCGGATTACGCGTTTCACAGCGTCAGCTGTTTCGTCAGATCCAAGGATCCGCGCTCCACGGTGGAACGCACGCCACATCAGACGGCTCTTCCTGGTTTCCTGTGTCCACTATACCACACTTGCGGCTCACAACCCTGGGACGAAGAAACCTTTTTCGGAGGAACCTCTTATGATGACCCCGGCCTCTTAGCCACACCAATGCCTATATTACTCCATGTTTGTGAGTAGTTACTTTATTGTACCAATTCATTACTGATTAAAAACGACATACTGCACTTAGTTTGGCGCATCTCTCTTTTGTATTTTCTGGCTCTTCTAGAGGCTTGCTTCTGCTTCAGGTGCTGCCGCTAAGTTCCCACATTTATCTAACTGCTGAAACTGGACTGTCCGGAGTATTTTGTTACCATATGGACTTATACTGATTGATGTTTATTTCAACTTTTATTTTTAGACTAGGTTGCTTGCTCAAACTGATTGTGCGCCACAAATTTATTTTTTCTATATACATTTTTTACACTGTCCTTTAAAAAAAAAATGTTTATCACTTTTATTCCTATCACAAGAAATGTAATTGTAGGCCAGGCCATTCCCACAGTGTCATTTATTGGGATTACACAACAGATGGTTCTGCTGTACAGTAGGAAAATAAACTAAGAGCTTCAGCTTTAATAATTTAAGTTCTGATAAGACCCTTAGGTGTCACTTCAATTGACTTCACTTCCTTGTAGATAAATGTTGTATAGTATCTCTTCTTATCAGTGTCTAGAGAAAGAAATCCACAATGCACCTTGTGCATATAAGATTATAGGTTGGGGAATATAGTTTCCTAGTACATGGACTCTAAGCATTCTTTCCTCCCAGCAGGAAGATGCTCACCTATTCTCCAAAAGATTTCCCAAATTAGGGAAAGATTATGAGGGGCCCAGTGCCTCCTGATAAAGGAGTCTGAAAATCACTTTGGCCGCGTACAGACGAGGAGATATGTCCGATGAATCGGTCCCACAGACCGCTTTCATCGGACATATCTCCTAGGAGATTTTGGTTTGATCCGTGTACACACGATCAAACCAAAATCCCCGCCGACAGACATCGTGGTGACGTGGCGGTGACTTTGACGCCGCCACGTCACCACTCCAGGAAGTAAAATACTTCCACGCATGTGTCTAATCCATTCGGCGCATGCGGGAGATTTTTGTCCGCTGGTTAGGCGTACTAACCAGCGGACATGTCGGACAGACGGGTTTCAGCAGACAGATTTTAAAGCATGCTTTAAAATTTGTCTGCTGGAAAAACCTGTCTGTTCGCCAGTACACACGATCAAATTTGTCTGCTGAAACGGTCGGACCGGTTTCAGCAGATAAATTTGATCGTGTGTACGCGGCCTTTGAGTTTGAGAACCCATTGCTTATAAAATTGCACCATCGCCATGGCAGATCTGCTTTTTTCCCATATGCTTCCTACACCTACACAAGGCATTTTGGCTAAGAACATGTTTTCACCAGGCCACATGGCCTGGACAGTGTATCTGTAATCTGGAACGGATTCCTTTTCTCTCACTGTTTGTCGCCCTGAATTTTTTTATGTATTTTCTAATGACAGGGTGAAGGGTGCAGTCTTCCAGTCTACTATCAAGTCTAGGGAGAGGGTGTGTCCCCCATAAGGCTCCTTTAACCACTTAAGGACCCCTTCACGATGATATACGTCGGCAGAAGGGCACGGCTGGGCACAGGCACGTACCTGTGCGTTGCCTTTAAGAGCCCAGCCATGGGGTCGTTGCGCAAACCAATCGATAAACGCTTATTGCATTTTTTTTTTACCAAAAATAGGTAGAAGAATACGTATCAGCATAAACTGAGGAAAAAATATGTTTTTTATATATTTTTTGGGGATTTTTATATAGCAAAAAGTAAACAATATTGTTTTTTTTTTTAAATTGTCGCTTTTTTTGTTTATAGCACAGGTGATCAAATACCACCAAAAGAAAGCTCTATTTGTGGGAAAAAAAGAACGCCAATTTTGTTTGGGAGCCACGTCGCACGACCACGCAATTGTCAGTTAAAGCGACGCAGCTGCAAGGGGCAAGGTCCTTAACCTACATAATGGTCTGGGTCTTAAGTGGTTAAAAAAGCACACACCCTGTACTCAGAAGACAGCATTGGCTGACCCATATGAAGAGGAAACCGCCTACTTTCGTCTGGGTAGACCTATTGCAGGGTTTCTCAACCAGTGTTCCATGGAACCCTAGGGTTCCTCCAGAGATTGCTAGGGGTTTCTTGGACAGTGATAAACTTCTGCCTCTCAGATAAGTTTCCACTGACACTATTGATCTTTTTAGCCATTTTTAAGGGGATAATTCTTAACAATGACCACAAGTGTAAGGAACATTCTTCCCACTGACCATCACACCAATGTATCATGTGTTGTAGAAATAGTACATTTTTAGCAGGTATCTTTTGAGACCAGAAAGTTATTTCAATGGTTCCTCTGTGTTGAAAAAGTTGAGAAAGGCTGATCTATAGTGTCTTGTCCCACTCTCCAGAGACTTGAGCCCTTGTATTTAGGACTAGAGGTTTTCTTTGGGCAAGGCCAATTGTTTTTTTTTTTTGGGCAAGCACACCGAGAACCTAGTGTAAGAAGGCTACATGAGTTAAATGTCTGTTAATGTTTGCTATTATCTATTCTAACTTAATATCCAAAAATTATTTGTAGTGACACTAAACTAAACTGGCTACATTTGTTCTCCATGGTCCCACTGTATGTAAGAATGTAGCCACCCTCTCTTGTTTGCTTACAAGATGGACTAAGGATTATGAATTATGGGATATGTAGTGTGA